>OZ038390.1:48610799-49210799 GCA_964036045.1 Eutreptiella sp. 'Long Island Sound 2002'
CAGACCAAGCATCCTCGTCATCCTCCCTCCCACCAATACCACCGCCCCACCCGGACCAAGCATCCTCGTCATCCTCCCTCCCACCACTACCACCGCCCCACCCGGACCAGGCATCCTCATCATCCTCCCTCCCGCCACCAGCACAGCCCACGCCCAAAGCGTACCCAGGATTCGAAAAAGGTGCGAAGGTCAAACAGCCCTTCCGCAACGACCACACAGGCGACTGGATCTGGTGTGAGGGCACGATCCAGTACCGCCTCAAGGAACCGGGGGACAACGGGGGGCCACAGGTCCGGGTGATCTGGCACCGCCAAAAGGAGCTAGACCAAGGCAGCAGCGCCCCGGACAAACCAGTCGGCTACACCCTGGAGCTCACCAGCGCCCACCCCATCCGGCTCCGCACCGAAGAGAACAAGGCCCACACAGGCACCAAATACACTGGGGAGCTCCCCCCGGAGTGGAGCCAAGGCCTCCCCCCGCCGCGCCTACCCAAACGCCCACAAACCGGCAAAAAGTCCCCGAGCCCCAGTCCCCCTCCCTGACGGGGCAAGGGCCGAGGGCACAAGCCTCCACAGCCCCGGCCCGCCCCCACCGAGGCCACCGTCAACCTCCTCGACCTCAACCACCCGGCCGTCACATACTCCAAGGACGCCACAACCGCCCTCCAAGAGCTCCCGATGGCACAGGGGCCGGGGTGGGTTCCCCACCTCCTCACCTTCCAGGAACAAGGCCTACAGCGCGACGACCCCCCAGAAACCACCCCCATATATACCCCGGACCAGAAAGCGTACAAATGCTACTGGCACAAGGGGACCCCCCTATACGCCCAAACCGGCATCCACGTCCACCTCGCCCACCACCTCAGCGTCCCAGGGAGGCTAGGTGTCTATGAGGTCGTCGGGGACGGATGGCAACTCAACGTCATCAACACCCACGTCCCCTTTGGCGAAGCCACGGAACCCTTCCTCCAAGCCCTGGCCGAGGCATACCGCCAGATCCGCATGCTCGCCCCCACAGTCATCATCGGCGACATGAACGCCGCCCCCACCCCAGCGGACCGCGGGGGACAGGCCACACCCCAGGACCAAGCAGTCCGCGACACCATCGAAATGCTGGGGCTCGTGGACCTAACAGCCAGCCTCGAAGGCCAACCATCCCACTTCCCCCACCAAACGGATGCTGCCCCATCCCGCATCGACGTATGCTATGGCGACCCCACCACCATCATCCGAGCGGAGGCCCGGTATGGACCCCTCCCGCTGGGACCCACAGGCCATAGCCCCCTGCAAGTGCGCCTCACCATCCCCAACCTTCCCCCCAGCCCCCCGGAAGATGCGGACCAAGGCCTACCACCCCCGCTGAAGATGCCCCCGCTGCATGACAAGCATGCCTGGTCCCAATATCACAGGGCCATAGACCGCGCCCGGCGCATCCAACCAGACCCCACCAACCTACTCACAGCAATGCGCACGGCCGCCGTCGCCGGCGGCTTCCAACCACACCCCCACACAGACGACGACCAACCACCCACGGCCCTGCGGGACATGCTCCATGACCTCTGGCATGCGAAGCAACAACTGGCGACCCTCCTCCACACCGACACCCCCGGAACCCGCCGCCAGATACACCACTGCAGGACACAGATAGCCCACATCAGGGCGGACCTGCAGCGGTGGCACATCCACAGGCAACAGCGCATCGCCCAGGAACACGAACGGTATGCGCAACATGAACTCCCCTACAAGGCCATCCGCCACCTCAACGACGCCATGACCGACACCGGCCACCGCACCATCACCACGGTCCGGCAGGAGGACGGCTCCCTCACCAACGACCCAGCCACAGTGCTCCAAGCCACCCAAGACAGCTTCCTCCGGCAACACACCCCCACCCAAGACACAATGGACCCAGACACCCAGGCCAAAATCGACCGCCTCCCTCGGGTCTTCAACCACGCCCAGAGGAGGCACATGGAAAAACGCCCCTTCACCATCCACGAAGTCCGGAAGGCCATCCACAGTCTCCGGCAACACAAAACCCCAGGCTACGACGGCCTCCCTGCAGAGGCATACTACCACCTCCCCGCCCACCTCCTCCGCGTCCTCGCCCACCGCCTCTGGGACATCGTCACGGGGCGGACCCCCCTGCCACCAGACTGGGCAAACGTTGTCCGCCCCCTCTACAAAAAAGGGGACTGGGCAAACCCGGACAACTGACGCCCCATAGTCTGTGCGGTCACGGAGGTCAAAATCGTCTGGACCATCCTCTTGCGCCGCATCCGCCCCCACCTGGACCCCCACATACCAGCGAGCCTCTGGGGGGCCATCCCAGGCCGCTCCCCACACGAGGCCATCTTCCTCCAGGACACCATCGCGGACATGGACCCGGTGGACCTCATCATCGCCTCCCTCGACGTCAGAGGAGCCTTCCCGAACACCCCCTGGCTCCTTCTAGAAGCCGTGTGGAAACGCCTAGACCTCCCCTTCTACAACTTCACCTCCGAGTACATCCGCACCCGCAAATACACGGTCCGCACAGGAGCAGGCCTCACCCCCTTCCTGGAGCCAGGCAGCGGGGTCCCCCAAGGGGGAGCAGAAGGCCCCTTCCTGTACCTTCTAGTGACGCTCCCCCTGGCCCTCGCAATCGAGCAGGATTACCCGGCCTACGCACCCTACCCCCTCCTCTCCCCCCTGGTCGGCTTCGCGGACGACACCAACCTCACCGTCGCGCACACCCCACACGACCCCCATGCCCCGGACCCCGGACCAACGGTCACCCAACAGGCCAACGACTTACTGGACGTGACCGTCTCCTACCTCTCCCACAACAACCTCATCGTCCACCCCACAAGGTCAGTGGCCATGATCAAGGGGTCTGCCACACCTCCCACCCTAGGGCCACAAGGGCCCCCCATGCACGTCGTGACGACCACCACCCACCTGGGGGTAATCCAGGCCGCCAACCCTGAGGACGCCACCCTCCCTCCCAAGTTGCAGTCACACCTCGCCCATCTCCCCAGATATGCGTCCCCGACCACCAAGGCCCTCTCCCTGTCCCACCAGAGTCTGGCGTACTACCTCACCGGGGTCTTGAACACCTCCATAGGCTTCCAAGCACTCCACCTGACACACCCCACCACCGCCCTCCAGCCGGCCACACGCGCCGTGACCAAGGCATGGGCAGCACACGGGGGCTGGCCCACCTCCATACCCACCCGCACCATCCGAGCGGCATGGCCCCACTATGGAAACGCCATAGGGGACGAGGTGAAAGCGGCCTACACCAGACACACCGCCCTCCTCCTTCACCGCATGACCCACAACCACTCACCGGAGGTCCGCGAGGTCACCGCCATCCGCCTCCAAGCCGCACAACGGGCCCGCAACACATGCCCGCGCTGGGTACTCCACCAGACAGGCATGCCCACCAACATGAACACGCGCCTGTGGAACCACCTGCAGCTTGTCCTCCCATCCCCACACCACGCCATACTCACCAACCACACGTGCCCACAGGAAGGGCCACTAGCGGTCCTCTCCGGGGACCTCCACCATCACGCCAAGGGCACCATCCACACCATAGACCTTGTCGGGGCCTCCATCACCGTAGTATACGTCACCCTCTCCCAAATGCGGGTCCTGCACCACAGCGGGGCACACCACACCCCCTTTCTACAGCTTCCCGAATGGCCACAATACCGCCTCTTCCACCAGTACCTCACGCAGACGGCACGAGCAGCGGGACACACTCTACCGGGCAGCAAAGACATGCGCACAGCCTACCGAGAATTCAAAAAGCAACACCCGCGACCCATCGCAGCGACACCGCCCTACGCACCCACCGGATCGAAACACGAACCCGTCCCCCCGGTGACGGGCCCAGTCCCACCACTAACCCTACTACTGGCCCCGAATGAAGCCAAACCCACGCAGACCACCGTCATCCACCACGGGGCAAAATGGCGCATACCGAAACACCACATGACCGCCCCAGACCTACCAAAGGTCCCCCAAGATTCCCAGAGCATGCCACGCACATGTTGGGCCTGTGACCCCGAGGCACCAACCACACCGTGGCCCGTACTACAACTCATAGCACGCCACCACACCCACCCCACAACCCACCTACCACCACAGGCCTACGCATGGATAGCCCCATGGTTCCACCGCACCGACACTAACCCCACGGTAGCATGGAACCCCGACCACGCGCCCAAATGGCTCTTCACCACTACACCCACATGCCCCCGCCCCGACCCGGCAGGGGTCGCCATCCGTTACAGCATGTACGAGCCAGGCAGAACGGGCAAGCACGAGCACCCCTACTATCCGCTCCACCACTCCTGCCACACACCGGAGCACCGAACACAAACCCTCACATGCCACGACCTAAACCCCGACACAGCCTACATCCTCCACTACATCTACTCCTACCTCACACAAGGACAGCCGGAGCAGGGACTCATAGCCCTGTCCCCCCAAGCGAAGCACATCATCTCCAAAGGAATAGGGGTGTACGCCACCCCCATCCTGCAGCCCACAACCCCAGTAGCCCACCTCGCCACGGGCCTTGCCATATACGCCTACCTGCCCATGAACCCATGCCGCCTCCCACAACCATCACCGGCGGACCGGCTCTTCTTCGCCGACGCCTCAGGCAAATCCGCCCTCATGCCCATCACCGGGGGGGCCACCCTGCAGCTAACTCACACCGGGGGACACTACCACATGGACCACCACACGGGCCACACCACCTATGGGGCCTCTTCCCACGGGGAGCTAGGGGCCATGGCCGACGCCATCACCGAGGTCGCGGCCCACCTACCCGCCCACTCCCCGCACATCGTCCGGGTCTGGTTCGTGGTAGACGCCACTGTCGACACGCACCTGCTCCTCCGCATAGCAAGGCAACCACTTCACAAAGCAACCGCGACGAGCCTCGGCACCCAGGCACTGCTACTCTGGAAAGCCCTACGCAGCCTTCCCCCCTACGTCCAACTCCACATCATGAAACAAGAGTCCCACAGACACCAATACGGAAATGGTAAGGTCGACAACCAGGCAGTACACCAGCGCACAACACACCTACTAGCCCTCCAGATCCCTGACCTCGGCCGCAACCACACACACCTCCAACACGTGCCCCCTGTACCCGAGCCCCATCAGACCCCGGACTGGGTACCAGAGGACGCCCCCTATTCCTCCCACGACAGAGCGTACCACTACCCCAACCCCATCCAACATCTCGCCCGCGTGCTCGGCGACGCAGACAGCCGGGCGCACATCCAGGAGCTCCAGGACAGACTGCAAGTCCCCCTCTACCACTCAGCGCTCCGCCCAGCAAACGTCCCAGCCCACCTCCAAAAACGACGCATCCAGCTCCTCAGGGAGCAACTGCCATTCCTCACCAGGGTCGCCAGATGGCTCGCCCGCAAGCACATCCACGTCCCCGACGAACACACCTGTTGCCCATGCGACCACACCACCCCGGAGGGCTGGGAACACTTCAAGAAATGCCCCCTCCATACAGACAGGGACACCCTAGTGGGCTGGTCCCCGGCGGAAACCCTGCGACAACACGAAGGATGGCCAACCCACAGCCACGCACACCAGGCCACCGAACACCTCTTCCGGGACCCCCTGATCAAAGAAGCCACCATGAGAGGGGCAGTGACACAGGCCCTGCACCGACACCTCACCAAACACACGGAAAGCCCCATGGAGGCAGCAGCACACCTCCAGCTAGAAGCAGTCCGCAGAGCAGCGGCCCAAATGGTACACCGCAAACACCTCCTGCTAACACACGCGGAGCAACTCACCGACCCCACCGCCAGGGAACACATGCAGCGTCTCATCCATTACCATGCCGTGCATGACCCAGACGTCCACTAACCCGCTCCGCGCCCCGCACGCGCCCCCCGTCTCCATCCACAGGTCTCCAAGGCACCACCACAGCGCCCCGAGACCCGTCTCACACCCAAGAAGCCACCCGGCACCGCCCAGTCCGGCCGAGCCCAGCCAGGGCCAACCATCCATCGACGTAGACGCGCAAGACCCCGGCAGCCCATCCAGCCCACCCCCCCCGGACCCGGGGCACCCCCCCCTCACACCGGCCACCATCCGCGACCCCGACCTCCTCCGAGCGACCCTCCAAGACAGGGCCCCGACCACCCCCCTGGGCTGGTACCGCCTACAAGAGGACTGGACCAAGCTCACCGTCAAAGCCCTCCGGGACCTGACCACCCCAGGCAGCGGCCTCCACGAGACCATATATATATACCATATATATAGTAGACCTCGTGCTCTGGCGAGCCCGCAAACATACCCGGGGCCAGCCCATCTGGATCCCCCCCATCGAGTGGGGCCAGGCCCTGACGCACGACACCGGCATCAACGTCACGCGTCAAGGGACCGTACGCCTAAGACAGGCCCCAGCGGAGACGGACCACCCAGCGGACCCGAACCACCCGGAGCAGTGGGAACAGGCCACCGCGCCCAACCGCGACACCGCCCTCCGCGCCGCCGGCCTCCGCACCCCGGACGACGACCTCCCCCCCCCACCTACAGACAGTGACCACCCCCCGCCGGAGGTCTGGGTTACAGTCCTCGAGCGCGGCCACTACTACGTGATAGCCGCTACGGCTACGTCCCCCGGCCCGCATTGGATCATCCAGGGGACAGACACCATGTTCGCCCCGGAGACCGCCCCACCAGGGGCAGTGGGGGACCCCACCACCCAGCACAGGATCCTCAGGGGTGTCCTCCAGCCAGGGGACACGCCCCCAGCCCGCGCCCTGGCCCAAATCACCTCAGGGAAGGCGGGCTACCACCTGGGATTGGCCATGCTCTGCCTAACACACTGGATCCAGCGCCGCTGGCCACCCACGGGGACCGTGCCCTGGGTTTGGGCCATCCCCACCGCCCACACACAAGTCGAGGCAGGCCCGGACACACGACCAAACCCCCCCCCCAGACCGCAGCAGTCCCTCACCTGCGGGTACCACGCCATCCACAGGGTCCTCAACCGCGCGGGTCTTAGCCCAAAGCTAGCATGCCCCCTTCCCACCACTGACCAAGAGGTCCACCAGATACGAAAGCTCGTCTGCGAAATCCTTGCCGCGGCAGCAGAAGACGGCAAGCTTCTCCTCCAAACCGCCCGGCCTACAACTGCCCACGCAAGCGCGCGGCAAGCGGACACATACACCGACACAGCACACCCCGCCGCACAATCCCCGCCCATGCCCCCCCCCTCTCGCTGCTCAACCGGAGACCCACACACGCCCACCATCGCGCGCACCCCCGGGCCCCGCGACACGGGCCTCCCCCACCCGCCCGAACACCAGCACACGCCCGCCACACACCCACCCACCGGACATCCTTCACCGCCCCCCACACTCGACAACCCACACACACCCGCCGAGGGGAGCCGCGCGCCCCGCGGCACGCCCACCCCACCCAGTGGCCCGCCCACGCCCCCCACACACACCCCAGAGGACCCAGGCCCACCCCCCCCGGCCCCTGGATGCAGCCCACGCGAACTGTTCCCCCCCGCGGACACCAACCCACACGACCTCGCACATTGCAGGACCCGGGCCCAGCTGAGCCCAGAAAGAGAAGGCCGCAGCCCCGCGCCTCCCTCCCCCGCCGCTGCCGACCAGATCGGCCCGCCGGGCCACCAGTCACGACCGGGCCGCCCCAGCCGCCCGCCCCCAACCTACAACCCGAGGACATCCCCTCCATCCTCCCCGCCGTGGCCGCAGCAGAAGCCCCCGCCCACAAGCCCGCCCGCATCACAGCCCAACCCGCGTCCACCACCTCCTCCTCATCCTCAGCCTCGTCCACCTCCTCCACCTCATCCTCCGACCCCCCCCTCCCCGCCAAACTCATCCTCAAGGCCACGGCGAAAGCCAAAGCCGCGGCCGCACGCACCGACCCCCCAACCCCCACACAGGCGACTCAGGCACCCCGGCAACCCACCGGGACGACCCCCGACCCGACATCGGCGCCCTCACACCTCCAGACAGAGGTACTCCTCAACCTGGAACCGGACCCCAACCCCAAACCCGACCCCAAACCCAAACCGGACCCCAACCCCAAACCCGACCCCAAACCCAAGCGGGCGCCCACGCGAGCACACACAACACCGCATACGCAACGACACAAACCCACCCGACACCACCCCCGCCCGGGACCTCGCCCAAGCCAGGACCCCCCACCCACCGCAACCCGCGCCCCCCTCCCGCCGGCACCCACCACCACCGCAGAGACGGCCACCCAGCACGACCCCGTCCAAGCCCTCGTCCGCATCCCCGTCACCAAGCGCCCCGTCATCCATCCCCCACAAACCACCACCACCGCCGGCCAAACCGACCCAGGGACGTGGGACCCCTCGACCACCGTCACCGTCAAGCCCGGCCCCCAACCCTTCCCCCATGCCCACCACATAGTGCAGCCCCGGGGACTGCCCACGATGCCCGACCACCCACCCCCACAAGGGGGACCGGAAAACCCATAAGGAGTCCATGGGCCATACCCGCAACACCAACCCCACCACTACCCACACCACCACCACCAGCGGCCCCACCACCACCACTACCAACACCACCCCCACCACTACCACTGCCCACCGCCCTACCCCACCGGGCCACAGCCCCCCGTGCACGAACAGCACCAGCGGACGGGATGGCAGCCACCGAGCGCCCCACCCGCCTACCCCACCTACCGCCAGGAGCCACCCCCCCCATACCAGCCACCCCCCCCGTACCAGCCAGCACCCCCGTACCCCCCCGGCCACCATCCGATGGCCGAAGGGGCCCCATGGACGACGGGGGACCTCCCCCCCCAGGCGGCACCGCGCGAGGCCCCCCAGGGGCCGCCAACGCTTCCGGACTGGCCCGACTCGAGCGATGAGGCCCGGTTCCGCAAACGGCGGCGCTCCCGCTCCCCCCCCGCACGGCACACTCGCCCACGGCGCCCACACTCCCACCACACCTCAACCACCCACTCGCGCCGCTCCCGCTCTGCCAGGTACCACCAAGACCCCCCGGGACCCCGCTCCCGTCGCTCCCGCTCCCCCGGGCACCACCACGAGCGCCACCACCGCCCCATGTCCCCCTCCCCCTCCCCCCACCGGCCAAACAAGACCCCCACCCCCAGCCCCCGCCACCACCACTCCTGCTCCCCCCGACGCAGCCAGGCACGCCACTGCCGCCCCACGTCCACCTCCCCCTCCCCCCACACGCCCCGCCGGGCTCCCCGTTCCCCCCGCCACCCGTACCCATCCACCACCCCCAGCCCCCGCCACCACCACTCCCGCTCCCCCGGACGCCACCGAGCGCGCCACCGCCGCCCCATGTCCACCTCCCCCTCCCGCTCCCCCCTCCGCCCGTACCCGTCCTCCACCCCCAGCCCCCGCCGCAGCCGCTCCCGCTCCCCCAGGCACCGCCACCCCGGCCACCACCGCGGGTCCACGTCCTCCCCCCGCCGCACCACGACCACGGGCACGGACCCCTCCCCCCCCCGGGCCCCCGCCTACCTCGCCTGGTGGTCTCCCCCCGCTCTGCAGGAGCTCCGCCGCTGGGTGAAGTGGGCCGGAGGAGCGGGAAGGCACGAAGGGGTGCACATGGTGCATACCTTCGAGGAGGTGCGCACCCGCACCCCCGCAAACCCCAACGAGGCCGCCCCGGAGGCCATCATGCCGCAAGCGGCATGGGAGGCCCTCCTCCGCGATGCGGTCCAGGGCCTCCGCCCCCCCTACACCCCCCAAGCCCTCCGCCAGTGGCTCCAGGCCACCCACCCCCAGGCCTGGGCCGCCGGCGCCCCCTCCCCACCCTGCCCCTCCCACCACCACCACACCAGGAAGGGGCAGGACAAGGGCAAGGGAAGGGCAAGGGGCACCAAGGAGCACTCAGGCAAGAGGGCACGGAAGGGCCCCAAGTGAGGGCAGGCACACGCAGGGACAGGGCGCCGGAAGCGACACCACATGGGGGCAGGAAACCACCCAAGAACCAGGAAGGGGCGGGAGCGGGGACCAAGAGACGGAGGAAAAGGGCACCACGGCAGGCACCACGACCCACACCCAGGAAGGGCAGACCACGACAGGGAGACCAGCGCCGCCCCAGCCCCACCAAACACCCCAACACACACCACCGAAGCGAACATCGGACGCCATGCGGATCACACCAGCGCACGCCCACCGGCCACCGGAAACCACACAGAGAACGGAGGGCGCACCTACACGGGGAGAACGGGCCACACCCACAGAGGAAGCCGCAGGGAACGCCGCCGCACGCCGCACCACCACGCCCTCACCGCCAGACGACGACCCCGGCCACCACAAAGGCCACCTCACAGGCACCGGAAGAGGACGAAGGCACGGCCGCGGCACCCACGACTAGGGACCGAAACCCCCAGAGGACACGGGACCAAGGCACAGGCCCCCAGGGAGCGCAACCCCACGGACCGTCACGCGACCACGCCTTTGGCTATAAGGGCCGGGCTGTGTTACCGTCGCGGTTTGACGCAGAGTATTGCTATGCACTTGGATTGACGGCCGGGGGCTTGATCTCAGCTGGTCTCACGTCCGTGAGGGCGTCCTTCACCAACCTGTTGCGTCCAGTGGAGGAATGGCACTGCGGCGGCACGCCGATCCCGTCCATGATGAATTTCGAGCGCCGCAAGGGGAAGTGATAGGCTGTGATCGATCGCGAAGGCCTTGGTGCTGCTGGACGGTGCCCCCTTCAAGGCCTTCTCCGAGCGCCGTGAAGACTGGAAGTGCCAAGATTACTACCGGTGCCCCGGACCCCTGCAGTTCAGCACCGGAGATATGGACATCCCCCTGACCCTGAAGTATGAGCTCATGCCTGCCGGCGGCACCGACCCGGACCCTCATGTCCCTGCCAGCGCAGCCGAGCTGCAGTGCAAGCCTTTCGCCACTCAAACGGCGTTCGGAAGCCACCTCCACCGTCCGACTCCTGATATCTGTTTGTCTGCCTTGGAGAAGGAACGCCTTTCCTACACCCCGAGTACGCCTGCCTGTCTGCGAAGCCCGGTGAAGATTGAGTCCATGGGTGAGAGTCAGCGTGCACGCCCCAAGGACACCGTGATCATTCAGCAGAATTTCCCGAAGACCTACCCGACCCACCAGCCCGAGCGGCACGCCCAAGCCCCCACAGCACGGACCCAGCGAGCCACCCACACCTAACCGCACCCCAAAACCACCAGCCGGCCACACTCCGGCCCGCACTCCGCACCACGACACAGGCCAGGCTGACCTCCACTGACCCACCGCGGCACCACGCCAGACCACGGCACACCGCACCACAGCGCGCCACAGTGCAACGCACCACAGCACGACGCGACGCGACGCGGCACAGAGCGGCACAGCACGACACAACTGACCCTAACCTGAGGGACTAACCGAAGCCAGCCACCGCACACCCCGGAAGGCGCCGCGCCACCACCCCACACACCAGCACCGCAGGCCACACACGGGGCCACAGCGCGCCAGGCGACAACGGTGGCGAACCACCCAGAAGATTACAGCCGGCACCGCAGAGGGGAAAGGACACGAACAACCCATGCCCCCTAACCCAAAACCACAAGCAGCCGCCTGGCGCAGCCGCCCAGCCGGCAGAGCCAGGACCTAACCCGGCAAGAAGGGGCGCCGAGCCCACCGTGTACAAAGCCCATCCGACCCATGGGGCCGGAACGCGGCCACACAGAACGCAACTGAAGACAGCAGCCCGGAAGACAACACTGAATGCAGGCCAGTGCGTGCGCCAGCCCAGGGAAGGCAGAGGGAGGAACAGGCAAGCCCCCCCCCCCCCCCCCCCAAAAAAAAGGAGGGGGGAGGGGGAAAAGGCACGAAAACAGCCCACAGCCGCCAAACCGCCCGCCAACACCACCACAGGCGGCCAAGCCCCCCCCCCAGAAGGCACCGAAGACAGGACCCCCACAGAGGCACAGGGGGACCACCCACCCAAAACCGGCAACACCAAGCCAGTAACAGCGGACCAGGGGGAAAAGGGACACGGAAAAAAAAAAAAAAAAAAAAAAAAGAGAGCCACCAGCCCGGCCCGAAAGAAAGGGGATGGAGGGACAGGGACCATAAAGCCCGGAAAAAAAAAAAAAAAGAAAAGAAAAAACCAAAGCGCAAAAAACACACCCCGACAACCCAGCCAAGAAGGGCTGGGCACAGGCGAGACCCGGGCCCAGCACACACGCCCACACCGCACGCCGGAACCGAAAACAGCGGGGGGCAAGCGGGGCGCCCACGAAACCACACACGTCCCAAAACCAGGCCGAAACCGAAGCCCAACCACCAACACCACAAACAGCCGACACTAGAGGGACAACACCACAAACCGTGCCCAAACACACCCACCCAAGACCCCAGCCAGGACTGGCGGGGTTAACAAAACCCGCAGCCAACCGCCAACCGGACCCAAACACAAACGCCACACAACAGTAGGAAACCCAGTGCCCACAGCCCGGGCACTGAGGCAGCCCGTGCCATGCAGGTGACCCGGCCAAACGAGATCCGGAGACCGGGGGTAAGGCTGCATCCTAAGGCCTGCGCTGCTTTGGGACTCGAGGCGGAGCGTGCGACACCCAAGCGCCTCGGAACCCTAGTACCAAGAATGTGCATGCACGCCTTGGGAAAGGGATACGCCAGGAAGTCCGGTGAACCCCTAGGGTTCCGCCCAAAGGAGGGGACGTGCGCAAGCACGGGAGCACACCCTCCCGGCGAGACAAGCATGTCACGCTGGCGGCGATCAGCCCTCCCGGCGTAGCCCGGAACCGCTTTGTTGGGGGCCAACAGTCAGGTCTAGCGGGAAGTAAGCCGCCTCCCCTCTTCACGCGCGAAGCCTCTTCCTGTTCATCACAGGGGCGACGCCAGGGGGAACCATGGGGCGCCTCTCCACGACCGAGTGCACCTACCTACCTACCTCCCTATGCTCCCTTAACGGCAGGTCCTAACTCCTCTCTGAGCCAGAGATATGGCCCCGCCATTATCCCCTAGGAGTTGGTAGCTGAAAATGGGCTGTTTCAGCCTAAACTGATATTAGCTCAAAAATCTCCAAAATTGACCCCTCGTACAGACCCGCCAGAGGTAGGGACGAGACAACTGACCCTATGCCCTTCGAGTATGAACTCCCTGTAGCCCTCACCCAACCTGGTTCCCTATGAGGCCCCGGCATCAGGGCACCACGGGTTCGTCAAGTGGGGTCATGATGCCAAAATCACCAAAATTGGCATCATTCTCACGCGTGGCTCGCCCGGCCAGGGCAAGGCCAATGGCTCACAGGATAGGAGGCAGGACCTAGGACTTTCATCTGAGTGTACAACTTGACATTAGGTCCGGGCTCCCTGTGGGCATAGAGATATGGGGCCGCCAATTGACCACACGGAGGGGTGAAATTGGGGTCCCAAAATGGGGTCATTTTGGCTACTCAAAATGAGCCAAAATTCGGGGGTGCTCCCAATAGTATATCTGCACGCTGGCTTGGAGATCGGATCCGCCATTCCATACGCGATCCACAGGGAGTCCAATGGAGACTCCCATGCCTTTGGCTCTCAAAGATCTCCATGCCACTTGGCGTGGTGACAATCCCAATTGGGTCCACAAATGCCAAAATGGCAAAATTGTCCACACTCACTTTGGGCTAGCACCTTAACGAAGGTTGCTCCGCTTCGCTCATGTGGTGTGTGAACCATGGGGACCAATATGCATAACACCCATGTCATATATGGTTCATTGGTCCATGCGTCCGGCGTGCACGAGGTAGCTGAACATGGTGCACGGCGGGCAGAAAAGGTGGAAAATTGCTCAAAATGGCCGAAAATGCGCACACTCATGGTTGGGGCAAATGAGGCACATGCCCGACTTGGACCGGAGTGTGCCATAGGATTGGTATCAAGTCATATGCGTCCAACATATCTTTTGGGCGTCGCCCAACTCCTCCGGTTTTGGGAATGGCAGGGTCGCCAAGTGAGCCCATGATTTGGGATAGTGCCAAATCGCCAACATGGCGGCCATGGTATGCCAAGCCCAAGAGGAGTTATTCGCCGGGTCCAAGATATGTTGGGCACCAAAGTATGTACCCTCATAACAGAATTGAGTCATGATGTCAATTGAGCGCAACGTTGAGAGACACGGTCGCCACTTGACATCATGACGGGCAAAAAACAGCAAGATTGGTGAAAAGACACGCAAAAGTGCCTTGAAAGCTACACAAATATATTATAATATCTTCGGCTTGGATTGAGTTAGCGACCAATCCTTTTAAACACAATGACTTGACACCAATGACCTCCGATTCCAAGTAAGTGCTCCACTTTGGGGCGCTTTGAAAGGTCACGAGCGCTACTTCCCAAGTGGGCACATGAAAATATGGAAAATTGCAAAACACACACCTTGCTCCCAACGCATCGCTTTGGGATCGCCACACAAGCTTCCCTCCACGAAGGTTAGGCTCGCAATTGATCGTGGGGAGTATAAGGAAGGGCCTCGTGCAATATGAGGTCCATTGGTGGGTGTATCGCTCTTAGCCAAACCCGCCAAATGGGCACGCAATACAACACATGGCACATACCACATACTGCCCAAAAAGGTAGCTCCCCCCACGATATGTCATGCCCCTCCAAGGAAATAACTTTGTGTCAATCGCTCATAGGAACTCAAGGAAAGTTCCTATGCAACACCAACACTCGCGCGCTACACTCGAAAGTTATCTTAACGCACGCAATATCGTGGCCAAAGAGTTATAACGCAAACTCTACCCTCTTGACCATGATCCATTACGCTAGCGCGCACGTGTGGAGACGCAAGGCGTATAAAGCTTCCTAAATTACGTCGGGAGTATTGTGAATACATCCCACGTTTTCTTTATTGTCATTCCTCGCAAGTAGCACGAGATATAACCCTCACAAGTGGCCTCACGAATCAACTTTGTTTTGCCCATATCTCTAAGACAAATGAGGGGCAAGACAAAAGGAAAGTTGATTCGTGCATAGGGAAGCACGTAGGTCCACTCGAAAGAGGTCAAATCAAGTGCGGGGATGTCGAAGTCGAAAATCCGATTTCGACATCCTAAAAAATTCGGATTAAGGTTGCGAGTTTACAATGTGAAAATTGCAGATGCATCAATGCAATTCCTGAAGACTTTAGAGTCTTCGTCACGGATTGCGCTAAAATATCTGTATATAACAGTTAAACTGGCGGTTACGCTAAAGTCGCGAGCCAACCGCCAGCAGTCAAAACATTGATTATCAGAACGGAAGCGTGAAAATTTACGTAAACTATATGAAAATAAAACCCTGTTGATTCCTGATATTCTGATGTGTAAATCTCAGCGGGCGACGCATCGGTTGCCGATGCGGCCGCTAATAGCTGAAATGCCCAGATCTCTCACACAAACACGTCTTACCTACATCTGTTGTTAGGGTTAGGTTGCCGAATCGACGGCCGAAGGCGGTGCGGGGCAGATTGGCGTGAAATAGTAAGATACCGGCAAATGGCAGTTTGCCGGTACATGGTAACATGCCCCAAGTGGCCGGAATGCCGTCACGGGGGCTTTACGGCAAGGGACACGCTCCTGCCGGGCTCTCACCGGGCTTCACCGGGCGTCTTCCCCTCCGTACATGGAGTCAGTGGGCACACGGAGACCGGTTGTATACCCCACCATGGTCATGGGGTTCTGGGTACCGCTTCACCCCCCTCCTTAGAGCAAACCCTGGGGGGGGGCTCGATAACACCACGCATGGCAGCGGGTACCCAGGACCATCCCCTGAGGGGGGGGGGTATCCTCGGACCATCCCCTGGGGGAGGGGGGTAGTCCTACCACACACCTCAGGCTGGTCTTGGGCCAGGTTGCCCACGTCAGCCCACGGTAAGACAGGTATAGCGCTGTAGGGTCTTGTAACTTCAAGTATAGCATCAAGTATCAAGTCCCGGGTCCTGGCGGCGATTGTTCGGCATCCAAAGGACCCGTTAACCCATACCAGGCGCACCGGGTGCCGGCTGCGACGGTCACTACCACAGTGGCAGTGGCTTACACGGCCAACATAGGCGTCAGACGACGACCGAGGTGGTCCCACAGGTCGAAAGCGACCACAAAGATCCATCAGGCTACCCCAAGCTTCCCAAGGCCCGCCGGCTGGGGGAGAGTCCCCACGGGTCCTTCCTCGGGCGCACCATGTCCATATCCACGACGCGAGTCCAGAGTGGTACAGCCGAACGAGCTCCTCCTTAAGGGATCGGTCATCAAGGCCGTCTTTTCCCTCGCCCTATTACCACGAAGGCCATACATGAGGGAGTCCTCAGGCAGTGTGGGCGGAGGCGTCGACGCCTCAAACCACCAGTTTCCCAGGCAGACTGACCGAGGTCAGGAGCACCGGAGGCCGCCACCCGCCTGCAAGTGCGTCTGCGAGTCGGTAGGCTCACACTGGGACTGACAGTGGTGGACCGCTGGGAGTGCATTCAGGCACTTGGGCCTCCCGCCTGGCGCCATCAGGATCTCCACATCACAGCCACTAGGGCACACGGTATCACAGGCACTCAAACAGAAAAATCTGTATTTAGGTACTGGTCCAGGCTGGACCTTATGTAAAAGCATGTAAACGGCGACTCAGGCGCCTGCGTATTTCGATTCGCATCCCCTCGGGGAAAGGAACAGTCCATACCTCGGTGATGGGCTGACAATAAGCAACATACAGATGCACATATCCTGGGGAACAGAAAAGCAAGCAATAAGCGGGGTAATAGGCGTGTAAACACACTCTGGACAGAGCGCCAAACCACGCCCCGGTTAGGATAAGGCATAAGCAGGAGGGTCGACAGGAAAACGCCTGAGTTCAGGCCATATATAGTCTGCGGACACACGTCGACTGGTCTGGATTCCGCAAGTGCCATGGAACCAGACCACACACCAAAAAATCGCAATGCTGATGACAGCGGCATCCGTTGCGCAACGTCGTATGGGCTTCAAGGCCCCAAGAGCTCAGAAAATATGAAGGTCAGTCGCCCTGCCTGGTTTCCCAAGGATTCAGCAGGCGGGGAGTGACGAATAGAACTGAAAGAGAGGGGCCATCCACCTCTGGAGTCAGCAGGGGGGGGTATGTGGCCACTCTGATGGCAGGTCACCGAAAGATGGAAGAGAGCAAGCAAGTGAGGAACCATCCGTCGACCACACAAGCGCTCAAACTGCATCAGGGGAGAGCCCAGGGCGCTGATCAGGCACCCCTGGCTGCAATCGCCCGGATGAGTGCTGCCAAGTCCGAGACATGGATCTTGGTCTTGTGCTTGCGGATGTACTCCATGAAGGGAGTATTAACCCGCGGCACGAACGAGGAGACGGGTTCCCAGGTGTCGTGGGACGGCCCATAGCCTCGCCAACGAACCTTGAACTCCATGCCGCCGGGTGCCGAGGCTTTCGGACGCTGAGCCAGGATCTTCTCGACTGTATAGTCGTCCTGCTCAGCATAGTTGTCGTCCGAATCAGCCTCATGTGCGGCATAGCTCAGGGACACATGTTGGCCACGGAGGTCGGGTTCCCGCACACGGATTTGACTCTTGTGGCGCTCCCGGAACTGTCCGTGACCTATCTTGATGCGGTAGGTGTCCTCACCAATCCTGCGGACCACCTCTCCAGGTGTGAACCAGGTTTTGGTGCGGTGGGTGCCCATAGGGCGGGGTCTGATCACCCACACCGGGTCTCCCACCCTGAACTTCTGCGCTGTCGAGCTCGGGGCGGACTTCTGACGCTCAGCATGCTCCTTCTCGAGCTGCTGGCGGATGTCCCGCGCCGTTTGCTGTTGCCGCGCGAAGAATTCCTTGGCGTCCATAGCCATACCATCACCAGACAAGGGAAGTCCCCGACCCAGGGGGTCCCTGCCGAACAGAATCTGGTGAGGGGACAAACCGCCCGGAGTGGGGGTGTCATGATGGGCCTTCAGAGCAGGCCACATCTCCTCAAACCAGTTCCGACGTGGATTGGTGATGTGGATCTTGCGCAGCTTCTCGAACAGCTGCCGTCCAGCCTCTTCAGCACGGCTGTTAGACCGGCTGAGATAGGCTCTTGGCATGACTGATACCCATGAGGGAACACATAGCCTTGAACCAGCCACCAGTAAACTGGGGCCCTCGGTCACTGCAAATGGTGCGAGGGATGTCAAAGACGGTCAGCCAATGACGAATCATCACGACTGCCACTTCCTTGGCAAGCAACCCCTTTTTGTGTGCCGGAACGGCTACTACGTAGCCACTGTGGCGATCCACACAAAGAACCACACAGTCAAAGGTCTCCTTGCCAATGTGCACTTCAGGCATGGAGAAGACGTCCATGGCCACGCTCTCCATGGGCTGGTCAGGAACCGGGGTCCATTGGGCTTCCCCCTTGACGTTCCGGTTATCGGGATTGCAGGCCTGACAGACCGAGCAACCCTTCCTGACCTTCTTAATGGCGGTGTAGAGATTGATCTGGTCGATCTCGAACCGACGCTGCATGTCAAGGGCTTGCTTCTTGACCCCTGGGTGCAGCATGTGGTGGTGCCAAGCTTCACAAAGCTCGAGCACCCGGGAACCCGTCACTAGCAGCTTACCATTCCGGGAGAGCTTGCCATCCTCCTCAGTCAGCCCCTTTGGCCACTTCTGCTCGTCGTCAGGGTCGGTCACAGCCCTATACTCGGCCACAAAGGCCTCAGACTTGGCGTAATCGTCGGTCCAGTCGTCCTGCAGGCAAGACTCAGGGAAGAGGTGCTTGTCGGACTCAGCTCCCTCAGGGGCGAGTACTCTGACCGCTCTGCCCATCCTCGTTCCGATGGGGGCATCAGCAGCCATGACGACGAAGCACTTAACACCCTCCTCCTCCATCAGGCGCTCCATCTCAATGATCTTCTTGGCCTCAGAGGTCTCAGCCTCATCGCCATGGGCAGATATATCCGTCATGCCCTTGCTGGCGGGATAGGCCCACCTGCTGAGACAGTCCGCCACGGTGTTATCCTTTCCAGGAATATACACAACCGTGAGGTCGAACTTTGCCAAGGTCTCATGCCATCTTGCCCGTCGGGAGGCGGGACCAGAGGGTGTGTCCACGTGCTCCTTGTGCCACGACTGCAGACTCTGATGGTCGGTGCAGACGGTGACGGGATGGAGGGCTATGTACCCAGCCCATTTCCTGAGAGCCATGACGATGGCATACGCCTCCTTTTCGCGGGGCGTCCACGTCCGTCTCTGGCCTTCCGCCAGGACTCCGCTCCAGAAGGCCACGGGCACGTGCCTCCCATCGTCGAGCACTTGTTCCAACACAGCGCCAACGGCGTAGTCGGAAGCGTCGGTGCGCAGGACGAACCCTCGGTCGGGATCCACGAGGTGCAGACCCACTGCGGATAGCAGCGCCTGCTTCATCCCCTCAAAGGCACGGTCGGACTCAGCAGTCCAGACCAGCGCCTTCTTGGACCCCTTCTTGGTCTCCTCACGGTTGCCCTTGAGCATGGTCATCATGGGGGCTGCATACTCGGCATACATCTTGATATACCCCGAGTAGTAGTTGCAGAACCCCAAGTACGCCCGTAGCTCAGAGACCGTTTTGGGCTTTTCCCAGTGCTCGATCGCAGCCACCTTGCCAGGTATGGGCTTTCGCTGCCCGTTCCCGACTACGTGGCCAGCGAAGACCACCTCGCTTACCGCAATGGTGGCCTTGTCACTGCTGCCCGTGAGTTTGTGCCGAACCAGAAGGTCCAGCACTCGAGTGACGTCCCTCTCATGTGCCTCCGGGAGCTCCTCGTAGCTCATACTGGGGTCCCCGGACGCGATGATCACGTCGTCCACGAAGGGGTCCGCACAGTCACGCACCGGCTCAAGCAGGTTCTCCAGCATCCGCTGAAAAGCCGCATTGCCGTTGGTAACGCCCATGGGCATCACCTGCCACTGGAGAGGTCCAAGTGGGGTGCTCATGGCTGTGCAGGCACGGGACTCCTCGGCGAGAGGGATCTGATGATAACCATGTTTCAGGTCAATCACCGTGAAGATCCTCCGCCGGTGTTGTTTTTGCAGCATGTCCTCAATGAGGGGCAGCGTATAGCTGTCGTGCTGCGTTTGGGCGTTTAGGCCGCGGTAGTCGACCACGAGCCGCCACTCTCTGGCCACCTTCTTGGGGACGACGAAGCACAGAGAGGCCCACTCGGAGTGGCACGGCTCGAGCCAGCCTCTCTCGATGAAGTCACGGAGGATCCTCTCCATGGCCTCCTTCCTCTCGCCCCTCAGGGCAAACTCCCGGTGCCGATACACACGGGGGTCCTGCTTCAGTCGTATCTTGGCCTCGCCATACGGTCCACGCACCGGTGGGGGACACACAGGCTTTCCGCTGAAGAAGGTGTCCCCATACTTCTCCTTCAGCCTGGCCCTCAATGCCTGGATCTTGGGGCAATCATCGGACTCCGCCTTGGCTTTTCCGGGCACCTGGACCACTGAGCTTACTTGAGGGGTAGCGACCCCGCTCGCCTTCGGCTCAGGTGGTCTTCCCAGGTGGCCAAAAGGGCCATCTCTGGTCTTGCCTGGGAACAGATCGCCGTAGGTGGGTGGGTTCCCGCCGATTGGCTCGTCCTGGCTGGACATGTAGTCCAGCACCCTCTGAGCGAAGGTGTTCCCATCATAGGGACCAGAGACGATGGCGTCCACTTCCCACCAGGCTTTGTCCTGGCCTTTGCCCTCACGCTGGCTTCCCCAGTGGTGAAAGGGCTGATCCATATACCCCTGAACTAGATCCAGTTCCTCTTCAGTGAGGGGGTCTTCCGATTCTCCGATGTCAACAGGGGGACCGCAAAGCATTGCCGCCATGGCTCTGCTATGATGCGGTTGACACACACGAAATCCGTAGCGTCGGCCTGATCAAGGCCCCCATCCACATAGTGCAATTCCGTTGGCCATCTCTAGGGTGGCATGGGCTGTCCCTTAGCGTCCTGATAGACACTCTCTCCAGCCAGTAGGACGACCTTGTTTAAGGTCATGTTGCCCAATGTCGGGTACGTTCCTCCTCGGTGCATCCCATAGGAACAACCAGCACTGCCTTGGAGCGGTCCTTGCGAATCTTCGCTATCGCTCTTGGAATGTCCCAACGGGGGCAATGGATCCACATCAATCCCTGATGCGGACCCCGGTGCTTCTTGCACGCGGAGTCCTGTGCGCTCCAGTACTTCTCACAAACCCGCAGATGGGCGGAGGTTCCTGAAGAGAACGCATCCAGGGCCAGATCCGAAGCTCCCAGGTCCGCAACCACTCGGCTTGCCACTTCCGGCATTACGCCGTACTCCTGGTTTGCTGGCCCAGTTGGCTCAGTGTCCAGCGCGGCCACTTCGAGCTGATTGCGTTCCGGGTGGATCCATTGGCATTCCACATGGTGCTCAGATGACGAAAGCCACGAGAGCTGGTCGTCCTGGTACAGGGTCATGGAGGCCTGGGCCGGGAGGACGCCGGAGTCCGTCTCCATCATGAAGTCGTACCCAACGATCATGTCCCAGTCCATCTCGGCCTCGCAGAAGCGACCTTGCAGGAGGATTTCCTTGCCGAGGTCTGGGCGGCTCAGCTCACGGTGGTTCACAAACTGCAGCCCAATGGCCGCTTCCTTCGTGCCTCCCACCATGTACTGGCCGTTCACCACCTTCAGCCTGACAGGTTTCCGACTGTTTGTCAAACACTCTGGTGGAAGTAGGCCAGCCTTGACCAAGCTGACCTGTGCTCCCGTGTCGACCAACACGTCGAAGGACCTTTCCACTTCCCCGCATAAGGCACGGACCTTAAGGTGCAACTGCCGCTCACGCCCCACTCGGCGCACGGCGTGCAAGCTCAGGATCTCCGGCCGTTCCAGAAGCTCAACAAGCGACTGTTGCAGGTCGTGGACAATGGGCTCAGGCTGCCCATCTGCAGCATCCAGCTGCGGTCCGGGTGATCCTCCGATACTCTCGGATAGATCTTGTAGTACATCAAACACATTCTTAGTCGCGAAGGATGGACGGGTGCAAGGGTTCGTGCCTTCACTTGCCCTCACCCCGCCACCGCGACTGTCAGGTGCCGGATCGGGCCTTCCGCCCGCGGCAGTCCCTTTGTGCTTACCGACTCCCGATTGGGATGGTGTGGCGCTTCCCACGACACCATCTTGCGACCGCCCTAGCTGGGGCCCTTGGCTGCAGGGGCTCCGCTAGGGGGCGTCGGTTGTGGAAGTAGGGGTGTTCTCCTCCGCATCAACCTCGTTGACACCCTTCTTCCTCCTATTCCTAGGCTTCTTGTCCTTGTCCTTGTTCTGGTTGTTCTGGTTGTTCTCCTTGTTCTTGTTGTCCGACCTGGGGACCCAGTTCCTCTTGATCTCCTGGATCTCCTTGGCTAACTCGGTCCCCACCGACATCAGCTTGGAGAGCTCATCCTTGTCCACCTCCAATTTGGCCTCCCGGATACCCGCAGGTGCACGCTTCTTCGACATGTGCGCCTTCCTGTAGGCGTCCGTGTCGGCTTGGTGGATGCGGCATGTTCGGTGGTCATGGTTGAAGCCTTGCTTCCTCCCATAACACACGAAACAGCCCTGAGGGTGAGCTCGTATGAACTCCCCAAAGGACAGCGGAGGGCTGCCAATGCGACGAGGGTCCTTCTTCTCCTTCTTCTTCCAACCCGGCTGCAGGGGCTTCCAGCTTCCCCGGTTACTCCCCGCGCCGTTGTGGGCCACGAAGGCACAAACGGCCATCTCGGCGGGCTCATCGTCGTCGTCATCGTCGACGAGAGCTTCATCGCCATCGGCTCCCGCTGGGTCCATGGCAGCTTCCCCGCCAGGCCCCTCGCCAACGTAGTTGACGTCGCTGTCGCCGGGCCTCAACACGCGGGTGTGGTGGAGGTTCCAGTACTCCTTGAGTACTTCCTCTCCAACCCACTCCAGGATCTCGTCGCAGCTCATCCGCGCCGGGACGGCCTGCAGACGGATGGTCTGGCCGCTCACGTCACACTCGTCAAGGCGCCACATCGCGGTCTTCTCGCGATCGCCCGAGACGGTGATGAGGAGAGCGTTCCGCAGGGAGTGCCGTTTGACATCCCGGGCCACGTTCTTCCTCGTCCAAGCCACCACGTTCGTATGATACTCTTTGGGGAGCATCATCTTGACCGTGTGGTTGGACTTGGCCCTCTTGGCTTCCTCCTTGGTGACCCTCTTGATCCATGCTAGCGGCAGCATGGAGAGCAGGCGCCCCTGCTCGTCACCCTCGTTCCAGTCCTCCACGTTGCGGCGGAAGAGGGTATATTGCCCTCGGAAGTCTCGCCAGTCCCGTAGGCCGATCTCCCGTCCATCATGCTGAAGCTTGATGGACTTCCACCGCTTGGCAGCCACCTGCGGAGCGTCCACCCGCTCCTGCTCGTTGAGCCACTTCTTGGCTTCCTTGAGGGTCTTGATTTTCCCCTCCTTGGTCGCCACGAAGTATAGCTCTTGGAGCACTTCCGGCAGGCGTACCTGAACCGTTTGAAGACATATTTCTCCGCATCTGCGGGATCCATGTCTTCAGTGACGGTCACCCCCCAATCGTCCAGCTTCTCCAGGAAGCGGTCGAGGTTGAGGGGGTTGCCATCGTACATGGGGGGCTTGATGTCCTTCAAGTCTTCCCACACGGCGGCATCCGCGGCCTTAGAGACCATGAACGCCGGCCGCGAGGTCCACCGAGGTTCCCATCGGCCTCGCCCACGGACTCCCATGGCCGCCACGTCCATCTCCTCCATGGAATCCCTGTGGCTACGCCGCGGTTCCTCCATGTACGCTGAACCCAGATGTTCACGCCGTACCCCTTCCATGTATGCCTCCTCATCACGGCGCCGGCGGCTGCGTTCAGCGGCCTCCCGTCGTACACCACGCGGCGGGCTAATGTCGAACTCCTCCAGGTCTTCCTCCGCCAACATCCTGACATCCCACTCCACGTCTCCTCGGGGGACCTCATCCCTGAGTCCACCATAACGTCCGCCAGCCATTGGGATTGGCTCCGGGGCTGGTGCGGGGCGTCGGGGGCGTACCGGTGTCCGCGGTGGGGCACGGCGGTTGTGGTAGTCCGCCTTGAGCCACTCATCACGCCACTCCTCACTGCCACTGCCGGGCGGCACGCGTTCGTTGCGGCGGCTCGCGCTGTGGTGGGAGGGGGCGCTGAGAGAGGGGGCACTGGCGCTGGGGCGACTCCTGGGGGCTCCCCGGGGGCGTGGGGTCTGCCTGGATCTGGTCCGGGTCCCCAGCTGTCGTCAGACGAGCCAGACTCCAGGGGTGGGTGGTCGCTGCCGACGCTCCTACGGGCTTCCAGCGCGTCCAGCCTCTGCTGCAGGCCGCTGATGACCTTGTTCAGCGACCTGGTCTCGCCCCTGGCGATGTCCAGCAGCCTCTGGATGGCGGTGGCGAGGCTGGCGCTCTTGACCATCTCGATCTTGGCGATGTCCAGCTCTCTCTGCGCGCGCGCGGCGACCCTGGCGATGCGGGTCATCTGGCCCTTGCCCGTGTCTATCTCGCGCTCGAGGAACTGGACCCTCCTGCGGAGTGAAGCCGGTTCGGACCCCCGTGGCCATCTTGGGGTCACTTGGGGTGTGTATCTATGTGCCGGCAAGCCGCCATTGGCTGATATCATACTCTCCCATCCACCTGGACTAACCCGATGTGATAGTGTGATAGGTTTGGCCATTCCGGCTATGAGCGGCCATATTCAGAACCGAGCCACCGCCAGCGGAGATTTATATAGCAGAATATCAGGAATCAACAGGGTTTTATTATCATAATGTTTCCGTAATTTTTCAGCCTTTCGTTCTGATAGTCAATGTATCGGCGAATGTCAGTTGGCTCGCGATTTTGCGTTAACCGATTGGTTAACTGTTATTTCCAGATATTTTGGCGGAAACGTTTCTGAAGGGTCAGATTTCATCTGTAAAGGGTTCGTTGCTTCCGCAATTTTCTAATTAAGCACTCGAAAATTTAATCGGAATTTTTCGTGATGTCGAAATCGGATTTTCGACTTCGACATCGCCGTACTTGATTTGGACTTCTTCGAGTGGTCATACTCCTTCCCCTATGACCGAATCAGGTTTCCCTTATACTTGCCACCCATTTGACTTGGAGATATAAGGGAAACAAAATCGAATCGTGGGATCACTTGGAAGAGCCATATCTACGCGCGAGTGTGAGGAATGAGAATAAGGAAGGTTGGGTTGGAACTGCCGTGGTCTCAACTTAATTTAGGAAGCATCAAACGACTTTCGTGTGTGCACATGCCCGGTGTAGCAAGGGAAAGGGGTCAAGAGGGTATAAAGTGATATATAACTCTTGGACCGTGCAACCGAATATTTTAATGCGACTTTCGAGTGTGCCGCATGGGTGTTGAGGTTGCATAGCAACTTTCCTTGGGTTCCTACGTATTTTTAACGTGAAGTTATGTCAATGGAGGGACATGGCATATCATGGTGGGAGCCACATTTTGAGGGTATTTGTTATATGCATGGTATATGTTTGATATGCTCACGCCGATGTTATATATCTTCGTGTGGCCGAAGAGATGGGGAGCCATACGTGACAAGGGCTTTGCCCATGTCCCAATTGTGGAATTCAAAGCGCTAGACCAAGTCTACCGCGTATGTATTGCTCATGGTGTGTTTGACAAAGAGATCCATGGGTGCACTCCCATTTTCATGGGGCATGTAGATATTAGTGGCGAAGGTATCTCCATGCGCCCGATTGGGGATCCAAGTGGGGGAATTGTTCGCAAATGGTTCCAATCATTTGTGTATTGAACCATGAGCGGATATCATGGGTGAGCATAGAGATATACTATCATGACAACTTTGTGTTTGGTCATATTTTCATGTTTTTGACCTCAATTTTTGCTCATTTTTGCGTTTTGTGTACTCACCTGGTCAGCTAACAGCAAGAAGCCTATGGAGAGTCGAACCATGGTATGTTGATCATATGTTGGCATATGCTTCGGAGTTGAACACCACCATATGCCGGATCGTGTACTCCATTTGGCTTGGCACACGAAGGATTTCAAGAATTGGTCTCAAGATCATGGGCTGACTTGGGCAGTGCGTGGCGCCCATATCCGAAGGGGTTTCGAGGGTAAAATGGGGATGTACATGGGCATTGGCCTTTGGTCTCTATCCTCCATGAATACTAGACTTCGATTCCATGCATGCTTTGAGCCTTCGGATATGTGGTAACCTTAATTTTGAGCATATATGTGATATATGGTCAATATGATGTGAATTGGCAGTTTTTTGGCATGTTATGAATTCAAGCTCATAGGTCATTTCTCTAAGCCCATTCGACTCCAAGTCCAACCAAGGTTATGTCAGGGTAGGGCGTGGTCCTGAGTGCCACTCTAGGCCATGACACGCCACCTTCCCTATTGGGCTAGGATTTAGAGGCTTGGGAGTGAACACATTTTTGAGGTTTGTGTATTGACTTGTGACACATGGCATTCAGCCATATCATTTGACCTGGTTCAGGGTAATATATTGATGAGTCAAGGGAAGGTCTTGAGTCCAGGGAATGATGGGTTTATGGTTGTGAATGTGTATGTTTACCTCTTTCCCCAACTTTGCTTTATTTGTGTTCATATGCCAATTTCAGGGCTTTCTTCCTTGGTGCAATTCTTGTACATGCCCGCCACCGTGGGAATACCGGTGTGCTGAACGAAAGCCCGCAGCCTGATTTGGATTGTGAATTGGGTTATTGCCATACTTGTGGGATCTGGTTGCCATTCAGGGTTGAAGGAGGATTGTATTTTCTATTTTCTATATTTTTGGTTTTGGACCCTGGATTTTGATAAATGCAAGCATTGATCCGGAGCAAGTCAGCGGGGATTACAGGCGGAAGGGGCACAGCGGGGGCCGGTCCTGGTAGGGACCTTCTTTATGGTAGCAGAGGCTTACCTGCTGCCCCTACCAACCGCCGACCCGGGGACTTGGGCCCTTATGAGCCCTGCCCAAGTACGCCCCGGGTGCGTATTGTGGACTCGGTCGAGACCACGCCGGAGATTAGAGCCATAGAAGGACCGAGACGTTCAAGAGCATGGCGAACTCCGGAATTTGAAGCCCGAAGAGAAGAACGACACTCGGGAAGAGGAGGACGTGACATGGAGGACCTGGTCTCCATGTGTGAGCGTCGCTGCCGAAAGGCATGCAACCTCCGCTCCGCCGCGGAGGACTCTGATGAGGCTTGCCATTCAGGCAGCAGTGGAGGACGGGCCCGGCGCTACCGGAAGCGCGGGTCACCCAAGTCCGCGGCAAGGGACGCCGGTGCTATGGACACGGACCCCAGCCCGGTCAGGCTGTGGGAATCCGAGGGGCACTCCGAGGGCTATCGGACAGCCCACGAGCCACCTTCGGAGCCGGAGATGTCCTCGCCGATCGCCAGGGCGCATACGGCCCCCGAGCCCGCCCTGCAGCACGACGCCGAGGGCTTGGAGAGGCCAGTCAGGGCCCGGACGGCACCTGTGCCTCGGCACACGGGACCAGAGACGGACGCCATCGGCGATACGCCCATGGGCGACGAGTCTGAGGTGCCGGGAACCGCGGGATGTGCTGAATCCGGCGGAAAGCACGCTGCGTGCCACTGCGAGCACGTGTCCTTCCTCATGGGCAAGTACCCGAAGATGGGGATGGACGCCATCGTGAATCATCTTGACCGCCTGGACAACGCCAAGGATGCTCTAGAGGAGGACGTCGCGGGGATCCTGGACGACCAGTCGGCTGCGGAGAACCACATGGAGGAGCTGCGAGCGGATCAGGCCCGGTACCGGGAGAATCTGGAGCTGGCCCTGCAGAAGCAGCAGCAAGTGGTGGACAGCCTCCTCCACTTAGTGGAGGACATGTCGGGACGCCTGAGAAGGCTAGAGGAGCGACAGCCCCTCGCCTCGGGTCCGGAGCTCCCGGCAAAGCCGGCCGCGGTAGAGCTGGTTGAGCGGGTTAAGACCCTCAGGAGCGGCATGGAGAAACCCATGGGCGGCCCTGCAGAGGCACCCTACGCGCCTCCGCGTGTTGACCCGGGTGCGCTGCCGTTTGTTCCCCTATTCAGCGAGTCCACAATGCTCGGGGAACACACGGCACCGGCCGGGTCCAGGCAGGAAGGGCACGTAGCCACAGACCCGAGGAGCCTGACGGTGCAGATGCCCCGTGCCACCCAGGATCCACCGCCCGCTACGACTACATATGCAGTTTATGCGGAAGAGGAGATCCAGAACCAGACCATGCAGGGGCGAACCATGGGAAGCGCCGACGGACATGGTCGAGGCCATCCAAGCGGAAACCTGTGGGCGAAGGACCCCAATACGGGGATATGGACGGCCGATGGAAGAAGTCCTTCCCGCATTCCAAACCCCATGGGTTCAGGCCCAACTGGACCGCACTCCATGGAGGAGAGGGATGTACGGGGAGTGTACTCAAACCCCCCGGCCACAGGTGGTATCCGTCTCGGTGGAGTGCTGGCTGGAGACGTCGGAGACGCCATCAGGATCGACGACCTCAGGGGAATCAAAATCCCCTATTATGACGGGAACCCGTCCAACCTGGATGACTTCATCCTGGACTGGGAGGACTTCGCCGAGGAGGTCGTCGGCGAGATGCGGGGAGCGCCGCGGGACAAGTGGGTATGCCGGACATTCCCACACCGGCTGGCGCAGGACCTCAAGGAGGAGCTGCGGGATCAGATCCGGGAAGGATTGATCCGCACGGAGCAGGCCTGCCTCCAGTGGCTGGAGGATGAGGAGCGGGTGGACGCTCCTAACCAGAAGCTGGAGGACCTGTGGTCCATTCCACTGCCGCTGGACCGCGGTGAGCTGCGGGTCCGGGAGTGGAACCGGTATCTGCGGAAGTACCGCAGATGCCTCAAGTTGGTGGAAGACTGGAACGAGGCCAGTGAGATCCGCCACTTGCTGAAGGACGTCCTCCCCGGCAGCTGGAAGAGGAGAGTGGAGGACGAGGAGAAGAAGCGCGCCAAGAGACGGGTGGCGGTGAGGATCATGGCGGCGGAGGATACCCATGCGGGTATCATGGAGTTCTTCAGGAGGAACCTGGGCGAACCCGACCGGATGTTCGGCCTGAAGAACGCCGTGTACGTGGAGGTATTCGGGGACTCCATGGGGCAAAGGTTGCTGCGCCTCAACAACGTGGAGTGGAGGCGCGGGGAGCTGCTGAAGATGCAAGTCATCTTCGCTCGCATGAGCCTGGACGAAATCGTGAAGTACATCACGGTGGAGTTGAAGCTCAATGCGAAGAACGAGGCCCACGTGCAGGATCGGCATGGTCATGGACAACGAGGACACCGAGACGACCGCCATCATCGAGAGATCCAGGAGGACACGGCCAACTCCGCGGAGGATGGAAGTGGAAGTGGCCAAGACCACTGGTCCCGGGAGGATCACGAGGAGGCCCATTTCTTCGCGTTCGTGGCGCACAACGTGAAGAACCATGGGCAGGATCGGTCCAGATGGAGCCAGGTGGGACCCAGGAACAACAGAGAAGGACCAAGGAGGATCGGGAACCCACCGCTCTCGTTCCGAGAGTACAGGTCTCAGCACGATGGGTGCTGGGTCTGTTATGGCAAGGGACACAACCATGCACACGACCACCGTCAGTGCAAGGTGTATGAGGCGGACAAGAAGGCCTACTTCGCCGCTCACCCCGAGAAGAAGCCCAAGGAGCAGCGGATTTCCGACTGGAAGGCGAAGGGCGGAGACGGGGGAAAAGGCCAAGGCAAAGGCCAAGGAAAAGGCGGAGGAAGAGGCTATGGTGGTGGACCTGGCCAAGACCGACGAGTGAGGTCGATCGAGGAAGTTGCTGAGGACATGTTGAGGACGTTGGCGGAACTCAAAGCCCAGCAAAGTGGAGGACAAAGTCCTGGCGGATCGCAGCCGGAAGGGGCTGCGGGAAGCCAAGTCTAGAGGAGCCCCCACGGGAGTGGGACCTCGGAGGTCTCTCCTCCGAAAATCAGTGGAATCCCTGAGAAGGCGAAGGCACATCGGGTGCCGAAGAAGTCTCCGGAAGAGCCAAAACCACTGAGTTTCGCCACTCTCAACCCCTGGAGCGCCCTGCCAAGGGAAGTACATGTGGGTACGGGACATGGCAAGAAGGAAGGAGCGACCACAGAGAGCCCCGTGGACGGGCAGGACCAACCCAAGATCTACACCATCCGTGACCATACCCTTGAAGTCCTGATGCACCCGGACGTGCTAGAGTTGCATGCCGTGAGAGTCGTCCATACACCTCATGGCGACGAGCGGCAGTTGCACTTGAAAGTGCGAGTACGGTGTGGACGAGAGGAGAAGGTGGTGGATGTGTTGGTGGATACGGGTGCCCAGGTGAGCCTGGTCCGGAGAGGGTTGTTCAAGGAGGAATTCCTGCAGCCCAGCCGGAGACCGGTCCGCCTGAAGGTCGCCAACGGAGAGATTATGGGTGGTGGCACCCATGAGGCCACTATCAGTATGGAATTCTGGGAGCATGAGCGCTTGAACCGCCCTGATCAGGCGAAGAGAAGCACTCTATCCGGGAACTTCTATGTGGCCGACATTACTGATTGGGATATGATCATGGGGTACGACTTCATGGTGGCCAACGCCATTGGAGCCCTTCCCCATCGCGCAACGCTGGTCCGGGAGGACGATGAATGCCTCACATGGCTGTCCACGGATTATGCGTGCGGGTCATCCCAATGGAACGCTGAGGAAGAGGATCGGATCGTCCGAGCGGTGCAAGCTGTGGGTGTCAAGTCCAGAGGAGACCGTGGAGTTCAGCTCACGGAGTATGGAATGGCGCCGCAAGTGTACACCAGGATGATTCAGACGCTGGGAGCTGAAGTGCCCGAGACGGACGTCTTCGCTTCCCGGGATGCCCCACTTCTGCGGAAGTGTAGGAAGCATTGGCATCGAGGAGACTCAGCCTGGCACAGGCATCCGGGTTTGAAGGAGTGGGGACCCATGTATTGGCATGGCTCCCTGGATAACACCAGACGTACGGTGGAGAAGATCATCGCGGATAGGGCGAAGGGGATCCTGGTCATAACCGGCATAGGTTCCACCCCATGTCCGCTGGAGGGTCTCAAGTCGACGCTGGACTCCATCACCCTGAACGAGATGTCATTCGGGCCAGAGGAGGAGTTGTTCATCGACGCCAAGGGTGTATCAATGCCCTCCCCGGGTCAAGCGTGGGGTACCAAGGCTTTCCTGGTGGATGGGGCGCAAGCCCAACCCACGGGTGATGAAGCATTCATCCGTAGGGTGGAGGCGGTGCCCATGAAGGTCATGTTTGAGCCCAAGGAGGGGACGGATCAGCCAATTGATGGCATTGACGTCCTGTCCCACGCCGAGATCGACGACGTCGTCAACTACATGCGGATGGGGATGCACGACCGTGTGGCAGCCAAGAAGAGGCGGGCCATGGTCACATCTCCGCATTGGTGGGATGACAAGATGTTGGTCACCGGCAAGTACGAGTAGGACGAGTTCGTGGCGAGGGTCATGGACCACATCGCGGACCAATACGATGGTCCGGTTGGGTCGGACCCACCAACGTGGGGTTTTCCAAGAGTGGGAACCGGTGGCGACGAGCACCAGCCCGAGGCCGCAAATTTTCGAAGATTATCGGTGGGAATCGCGACCCACGACGATGAAGACGGCATATCGGACGAGGAGAAGTCGGACTCGGACCCAGAAGAGGCCTATACCGCAGTGCGTTCGGTGGTTTCGATACCGAAGCAAGCGGCTGAAGAGGCCCAGGAGAACCCGAAGGTCGCCGAGCTGAAGGAGAGGCTGATCCATGCCTATCCGCGGCTATTCAGTGGCGTCGCCAACAAGAACCCTCCAGATCGCGGGAGGTTTGGTACAGCGAAGATCAAGCTGAAGCCGAACCCGAAGATCTATCGTCATCGGGAGTACCAACTTCAGGGCGATCGGGCCGAGGCCATGAAGAAGCTGTTGGCCGAGTTCATTGAGCGGGGATGGATCGAACCCTCCGACAGTGAATGGGCCAGCCCAGCCTTCATCGTGCCCAAGAAGGAGAAGGGCGAGTGGAGGTTGGTGGTTGATTACAGAGGTTTGAACGAGCAGACCGAGCACGACTCGTACTCGCTCCCCCTGATCGACTCCATCCTCCAAAAGCAAAAGAAAAAGCGGATCTTCACGGTGTTGGACCTGAAACACGGTTACCACCAGATGCCGCTACACCCGGACTCCAGGCCCTGCACAGCGATGTCGACGCCGCTTGGGCCCATGCAGTGGAAAGTGGTGCCTATGGGTGCCAAGAATGGCAACGCCGTTTTCCAGCGCATGATGGAGGACCTACTCGGTCCTGTCCGGGACTGTGCCGATCCCTTCGTGGCTGACATCATCATCGGGTCCGGCACGGAGAACATGACTGAGGACGAGCTCATCGACGCGCATGAGAAGGATCTGCGCCGAGTGCTCAGCGAGTTGGACAAACACAGCATGGTGTGCAAGCCCACCAAAGCCTCACTATTCGTGAAGGAGGTGGAGTTCGCGGGTCACGTGGTTGGTCACGGGCAACGCCGTCCCATGCCTGGGAAGCTGGCGTCCCTGCACCACTGGGAGAAGCCCCAGACCATCAGCGAACTCCGGTCCTTCATGGGGTTCTGCAACTACTATTCGGGCTATGTCCGGATGTATGCAGAACTGTCGGGGCCGCTGCACAAGATGCTGCAAGTGGGCAAGTTCGATGGCCGGAAGGGGAGCAAGAAGAAGCTTGCCTGGACCCCTGAGGCTGAGGATGCGTTCAACCGCCTGAAGGAGCGACTCCTGGGGCAGTTGGGGTTGTTCCTGGTGGACCCGGACAAGGGATTCGTGCTACGGACAGACGCCTCGGACTATGCCGTGGGGGCAGTCCTCGAGCAAATTGGGACGACGGGACTCATGTTCCCGTGGCGTTTTGCAGCAGGATCCTGGCCGAGGGCCAACGCCGAACATGGACCGCGAGGGAGAAGGAGACATACGCCATTGTATGTGCGCTCAGGAAGTGGTCTGGCCACATCGGACTGCAGCCGGTGGTGGTTTGCACGGACCACCAGTCCCTACAGAGCTGGCACAAGGAGCATGTCGACACCCCCTCAGGACCAGCGGCTAGGAGGGCCCGATGGCACGAGACGTTCGCCAAGTTCGACCTCAGCGTCGTGTATATCCCGGGGAAGGACAACACTGTGGCAGATTGCCTCAGTCGCTGGGCCTACCCCGCGGTCAAGGCGTGGATGGACATATCCAGCCATGGCGACGCCGAGGAGACCGAGGAGGCCAAGCGCATCATCGAGATGGAGAAGGTCATGGAGCAAGAAGGGGTCAAGTGCTTTGTGGTGATGGCAAATCGTACGGACCTGGCCAAGCTCCGGGGTGCCCGCGTCCAAGCTATTCGAGAGGAAACCCTCGAGCAATGGATGGTGGCCCCTGTAGAGCTAGTCAGGTCGGTGCTCACAGAGGACTGGTCGGATGACTACGCGGCATCCGAGCACTGGAGCAAGTACTGGAATGCCGTGAGCGCCCCGTCGGACGACGAATGGCCCGAGGGCTTGACCGAGGATGGCGACAAGTTGTTCCTCAAGGACAAGCTGCTGGTGCCCGAGAACCGAGTGGAGGAGCTCATTGACCATTGGCACAACGCCCAGCTCATGCATCCTGGCCGAGACAAGATGCAGCAGGACCTGGAGTGGCGTTTCAAGTTCCCTCCGGGGTACTACGCCACCCTGGATAGGTACTGCAGCGACTGTGCCGTGTGTCGGGCCACGAAGAGCCCTAACCACTCCACAGCGGGCAACCCGGTGTATACGGCTATACCAGAGGCCCCTATGCGGTCCGTGGCCATGGATGTATTCGCCATGCCTGAGGTCACCGTGGACGGAGAGACCTACGACTGTGTCATCCTGGCGGTGGACAGGCACAGCGGGTATATCGTGGCAGTCCCGGGCAAGAAGTCCAAGAAGAAGGACAAGAAGGACAAGCATGGAGTGGGGCTGCAGGCCAAGACCGTCGCTAATGCCATGATCAGGCATTGGCTGACGATTTTCGATATCCCAGCTGTCATCTGCAGCGATCGGGGCAGTCAATTCGTGGGGACGTGGTTCAAAACGATGTGCAAGCATATGGGGATTCGGCATGCCAAGACCGTGGCATACCACAGCCGGTCGAATGGCCGTGCTGAGGTGGCCGGGCGGCAGATGTTCGAGAAGTTCCGCCAGCTACACATTGACGAACCGGGCCGGAACTGGTATAACTCGCTGTGGAGAGTGCTCCAGGCGTATCACGACCTTCCGGGACCCACTGGACTGTCACCCCATCGCATCCTGTTCCTACGGGATCGAGTGTCACGCACTCTCCCGTGGATGAACCATGGCAAAGTGGCCCGGGATGCGAACGCTATGATGTCTGAGGCGGACGACACGGCGGCCAAAGTGTGCAAGGCACTTCAGGACGAGCATGACAAGAGGGCCAAGTACTTCAAGCAAGGAAAAGTCCAAAAGTATGCTCTCCAAGACACTGTGTGGGTGGAGCGGCACCACAAGGATGTCCTGTCCAGGCATCGGCAGGCATCTTGGTATGTGCCGGGGGCAATCGTGCGGAAGGTCGGACAGGATGTGTATGCGGTTCGTGTGGGGGATAACAAGATCCTGGACCGCGACCATACCCAGCTTCGTCCCCGAGCACCAGACCCCAGCGGACGTCCCGTCACCTTGGAGTTCACGGCCGGCGATGTGGACTCGGACGACGAGGGTGAGGACGACGATTTCACCGCGGAGAAGATCCTGGCGGACAAGCCGGACCCGGGGACGCCTGGGGGAAGGCTTTATAAAGTCCGATGGAAGGGATTCGCCGCGTCCAGGGACTCGTGGGAACCTCCGAGCAGTTTCGTGCCGAGGTATACCACGGTCTGGATGGACTACCTAAAGAAAAAGGGTATTTCTTTGGATGTCAAGGACGTATTGGTCCATTTGGTTGCTGCTGTAGCACCGTAATGGATCCCCCCTTGGCATTTTGTTTGTTTCTGTGAATGGGGAGACAAGTGAGGGCGTTCATCCGGGGATTTTTCGGCCTTGATCGGCCATATACCCCCTTCACTCGATCTCCACATATATATTGCATTGTGGTATACTTATTTAGGTCGACCGACGACGTTTTTCTATCTTTGATCCCCTTGGTCCATGTTGTAGATCAAGAGGAGACCGGATATGGCGTAGGGCGCTGATTATCAGTGTCCTCACCCCTCCCTTGGGGCATGGGGGACGCCTACGACGTGTGTGGGGCCTTCATGTGTCCTTGGGACATGGAGGGGGGGTTTGGAGCCCATTGGGGTCCTCCCGTCCTCTCTTCATTGGTTTCCGAGCGGATACAACGCTCTGAGAAGGGGGGTGAAGCCGGTTCGGACCCCCGTGGCCATCTTGGGGTCACTTGGGGTGTGTATCTATGTGCCGGCAAGCCGCCATTGGCTGATATCATACTCTCCCATCCACCTGGACTAACCCGATGTGATAGTGTGATAGGTTTGGCCATTCCGGCTATGAGCGGCCATATTCAGAACCGAGGCACCGCCAGCGGAGATTTATATAGCAGAATATCAGGAATCAACAGGGTTTTATTATCATAATGTTTCCGTAATTTTTCAGCCTTTCGTTCTGATAGTCAATGTATCGGCGACTGTCAGTTGGCTCGCGATTTTGCGTTAACCGATTGGTTAACTGTTATTTCCAGATATTTTGGCGGAAACGTTTCTGAAGGGTCAGATTTCATCTGTAAAGGGTTTGTTGCTTCCGCAATTTTCTAAATAAGCACTCGAAAATTTAATCGGAATTTTTCGTGATGTCGAAATCGGATTTTCGACTTCGACATCGCCGCACTTGATTTGGACTTCTTCGAGTGGTCATACTCCTTCCCCTATGCCCGAATCAGGTTTCCCTTATACTTGCCACCCATTTGACTTGGAGATATAAGGGAAACAAAATCGAATCGTGGGATCACTTGGAAGAGCCATATCTACGCGCGAGTGTGAGGAATGAGAATAAGGAAGGTTGGGTTGGAACTGCCGTGGTCTCAACTTTATTTAGGAAGCATCAAACGCCTTTGGTGTGTGCACATGCCCGGTGTAGCAAGGGAAAAGGGTCAGGAGGGTATAAAGTGATATATAACTCTTGGACCGTGCAACCGAATATTTTAATGCGACTTTCGAGTGTGCCGCATGGGTGTTGAGGTTGCATAGCAACTTTCCTTGGGTTCCTACGTATTTTTAACGTGAAGTTATGTCAATGGAGGGACATGGCATAGCATGGTGGGAGCCACATTTTGAGGGTATTTGTTATATGCATGGTATATGTTTGATATGCTCACGCCGATGTTATATATCTTCGTGTGGCCGAAGAGATGGGGAGCCATACGTGACAAGGGCTTTGCCCATGTCCCAATTGTGGAATTCAAAGCGCTAGACCAAGTCTACCGCGTATGTATTGCTCATGGTGTTTGACAAAGAGATCCATGGGTGCACTCCCATTTTCATGGGGCATGTAGATATTAGTGGCGAAGGTATCTCCATGCGCCCGATTGGGGATCCAAGTGGGGGAATTGTTCGCAAATGGTTCCAATCATTTGTGTATTGAACCATGAGCGGATATCATGGGTGAGCATAGAGATATACTATCATGACAACTTTGTGTTTGGTCATATTTTCATGTTTTTGACCTCAATTTTTGCTCATTTTTGCGTTTTGTGTACTCACCTGGTCAGCTAACAGCAAGAAGCCTATGGAGAGTCGAACCATGGTATGTTGTTCATATGTTGGCATATGCTTCGGAGTTGAACACCACCATATGCCGGATCGTGTACTCCATTTGGCTTGGCACACGAAGGATTTCAAGAATTGGTCTCAAGATCATGGGCTGACTTGGGCAGTGCGTGGCGCCCATATCCGAAGGGGTTTCGAGGGTAAAATGGGGATGTACATGGGCATTGGCCTTTGGTCTCTATCCTCCATGAATACTAGACTTCGATTCCATGCATGCTTTGAGCCTTCGGATATGTGGTAACCTTAATTTTGAGCATATATGTGATATATGGTCAATATGATGTGAATTGGCAGTTTTTTGGCATGTTATGAGTTCAAGCTCATAGGTCATTTCTCTAAGCCCATTCGACTCCAAGTCCAACCAAGGTTATGTCAGGGTGGGGCGTGGTCCTGAGTGCCACTCTAGGCCATGACACGCCACCTTCCCTATTGGGCTAGGATTTAGAGGCTTGGGAGTGAACACATTTTTGGGGTTTGTGTATTGACTTGTGACACATGGCATTCAGCCATATCATTTGACCTGGTTCAGGGTAATATATTGATGAGTCAAGGGAAGGTCTTGAGTCCAGGGAATGATGGGTTTATGGTTGTGAATGTGTATGTTTACCTCTTTCCCCAACTTTGCTTTATTTGTGTTCATATGCCAATTTCAGGGCTTTCTTCCTTGGTGCAATTCTTGTACATGCCCGCCACCGTGGGAATACCGGTGTGCTGAACGAAAGCCCGCAGCCTGATTTGGATTGTGAATTGGGTTATTGCCATACTTGTGGGATCTGGTTGCCATTCAGGGTTGAAGGAGGATTGTATTTTCTATTTTCTATATTTTTGGTTTTGGACCCTGGATTTTGATAAATGCAAGCATTGATCCGGAGCAAGTCAGCGGGGATTACAGGCGGAAGGGGCACAGCGGGGGCCGGTCCTGGTAGGAACCTTCTTTAGGAGGTAGACAATCCACCGCCAGGTGGAATCCGGGTCGCCGTCCCCTGGTGGGTCGTCGAGGTCCCCAGGGGGTCCTCCAGGAGGGCCTCCGCCGGGTCCGCCCGGTCCAGGGGGTCCTCCCCCGCCCGGTGGTCCGCCTCCAGGGGGTCCACTTGGTGGGCTTCCTCCAGGGGGTCCTGATGGTCCTCCGCCAGGGGGTCCCGGTGGGTCTCCGCCGGGTCGCCTCGGTGGGTCCGAGGATGGGCGCTTCTTCGTGATGTCGAAGTCCATGTCGTCATCCTCGTCCATGTCGCCCCACCTGGGCGTCTCGGTCTCGGAAGACTCCGAGCTCCGGTAGGGAGGAGGGGGATCCTCATCCTCACCTTCCGGCTCCATGGGGACGTCTCCGCCTCCTCCGCCAGCCACTCCGCGGCGATGTCGGCGGCCTCGTTCATCCCCGTCGCTGGCGGTGAAGAAGGGGTCGCTGTCTTGGGGGTGTCCGCCCGCTGGCCTCCGTGGCCTCTCGGGGGTCTTCCCCTTACCCTTCCTCCGTCGGTGGGCGGTGGGGCCACTGCTCCCACTGCTGCCCGTGTCGACCTCGTCCAGCGTCATCTTGGAGGAGGCGTCCCTTTCGAAAAGCTTTCGAAGGGTCTCCACTCGTGATCCTCCCGGGGGAGTCTCACGGCGGAGTTTGGCCTCTGCCTCCTGCATTGCGGCGGCGGTGGCTGCGGCAGCTCGCCTTTTGGCCTCCTCCCGGGCACGAGCCGCCTCGTCTTCCCGGGTGTGCTGCAGCCGCGCCTTCTCCGCTTCCAACGCCGCCAACTCCGCCTCCGTCTTGGCCCTCTCCTCAGCGACCATCCATCGCGCGGCCTCGACGGCGTCCTTCTTGGCGGCGTCCGCCTGGGCCTTAGCCGTTGCCTCCCCGTGGGCCCTTTCCTCCGCCTCCTTCTTTGCCCTCTCTTGGGCAAGCGCCTCTTCCAGCGCCTTCACCTCGGCCTCCTTGCAGGCAATGGCCTCCTGCGTCAGGCGGGCTTCCTCGTCGGCTGCCGCCACCTCACCGTTGACCTGGGCAGTCGCTGCCCCATGGGCGGCTACGGCCGTGAGTCCGGCCGCAATGGCCGCCACGGTCGAGGCGTGGATGGCCATGCCATGCGCCCACTCCGCAGCCTCTTGCTGGGCGATGCCGGAGGCGCCCTCCATGGCAGCGTTCTGCTGCATGGCCCGTTGCCGCGCAACCCGAAGGTTGCGGGGCACCCCACAGGCGCGCTCACAGGCGCGCGCCACGTCCCTTTGGTCGGGAGCGACGCTGCCGCTGGAGCTGGCCTGGTCGGCCGGCATCCTCCCGCGGTGGGTCGACTCCACGTCGCTGCTGGGGCCTGACTTCCTCAGGAGCAGCTGACAGGGCTTGGCCTTGGCAGGCTTGGCGACTTGGAGGAAGTCACCAAGGGTGGTGTGGCCGGGGTGGTGACCGCCACTGGCCCGTTGGGGAATGGGGGCTGGGGTTCCGCCCTTGGCGCCTTGGGCGGCTTCGGCGGCCAGAGACTCCTGGTACTCCCGCCACTTCCGGTCCCGCTTCCTGTCCCCGGCGGACCGCTTCTCCTTCCCCGGAGACGCGCTGCTGCTGCTGCCCTGCAGCCTGCGCTCGCTCCCCGGTTCCGGGAAGTTCTTCTCGATCATGTCCCACATGGAGACGTTGATCGAGGCGCCCGACGGGTACTCGTTGGGTCTCTCGTCCTCCTCAATCCCGTCGGGGCGCAGCCCTTCGCCGGGCCTGTCCGGGCGGGTCCAGGTCCTCCAACGCTTGCGGCGGAAGCGGTACTCATACCCTTCCGCCCGCAGCCACTCCTCCACTGCCCGCAGGCGGTCCTCGCCCATGTCCTCGCGGAGCTCGAAGCTCCCGGGCATGCCGCCTTCGCACTGGGGATTGCTGTGGCGGTACTGCTGCCCCCACAGCAACCCACGCAGTAGGCGCGCCGCATGGGGGTGGGGCTGCGGCCAGGTCTTGCCCGCCTCGTCCCAGTTCACCATCGGTGCTCTCGATGGAGTGGTCCTGGGGTGGTTGTTGAGGTGGGTGATGTAGCACTGGACTGGGAGTGAGGCCGGTGCTGGTCGGCCGGTGGTTGTGGAAGTGGTTGACGCGACTGGGTGTGCAGCCTTGCTGGTCGGCCGATGGGACTCGCGGATGAGGGAGTCCTGGTCAGTCCACCTCCTTCACGGTCGCGGCGCTTCCGTGGTCGCTCAGGGCGATGCTCTGGGCGGCGCTGCGGACCGCTGCGCTGCGCTGCGAGCTGCGAGCTGCGAGCTGCTGCGCCGCGCTGCTCGGGGTTGGTCGCCCGGAGTGGCACGCGAGGGATGGGTAGGCCCGCGGCGGTGAAACACTTTTGACGCGTTCCCGTGGGGGGCCTGGCCAAGGGACGCTGCGGTGATACGCACAAGCAAGCAGGCAGGCAAAGCACTGCGCTCACAGGGGCATCAATTACGCTCCTGTCATGAGACAAAGCATTTCAGGATCCTTGCCACTCTGAAACAAGGGAACAAAAGTATGTACAGCAACACATCAGGATATGTACACATGGGGTTAAGACTGGACTGGGGTAAGGGCATCACAGGACAATAGACACTTAGTCCCAACTCGCATCCCAATATCAGGTCCGACCCTCTCAGTGGCTGGTGGGGGCGGGGGCTCAAACACAACCCATGCCCTGCTCAGTCCAGACCCTGAAACCCTGCCCATAGGGGGGGTGTCACGCCCAGACACAGGCGAGTTCCTGGAAATCAAGGAGCTCCAAGGCCAACCAACAGTGGCTCCTTATGCTCCCTTAACGGCGGGTCCTAACTCCTCTCTGAGCCAGAGATATGGCCCCGCCATTATCCCCTAGGAGTTGGTAGCTGAAAATGGGCTGTTTCAGCCCAAACTGATATTAGCTCAAAAATCTCCAAAATTGACCCCTCGTCTGGACCCGCCAGAGGTAGGGACGAGGCAACTGACCCTATGCCCTTCGAGTATGAACTCCCTGTAGCCCTCACCCAACCTGGTTCCCTATGAGGTCCCGGCATCAGGGCACCACGGGCTCGTCAAGTGGGGTCATGATGCCAAAATCACCAAAATTGGCATCATTCTCACGCGTGGCTCGCCCGGCCAGGGCAAGGCCAATGGCTCACAGGATAGGAGGCAGGACCTAGGACTTTTATCTGAGTGTACAACTTGACATTAGGTCCGGGCTCCCTGTGGGCATAGAGATATGGGGCCGCCAATTGACCACACGGAGGGGTGAAATTGGGGTCCCAAAATGGGGTCATTTTGGCTACTCAAAATGAGCCAAAATTCGGGGGTGCTCCCAATAGTATATCTCCACGCTGGCTTGGAGATCGGATCCGCCATTCCATACGCGATCCACCAGGAGTCCAATGGAGACTCCCATGCTCTTAGCTCTTAAAGATCTCCATGCCACTTGGTGTGGTGACAATCCCAATTGGGTCCACAAATGCCAAAATGGCAAAATTGTCCACACTCACTTTGGGCTAGCACCTTAACGAAGGTTGCTCCGCTTCGCTCATGTGGTGTGTGAACCATGGGGACCAATATACATAACACCCATGTCATATATGGTCCATTGGTCCATGCGTCCGGCGTGCACGAGGTAGCTGAACATGGTGCACGGCGGGCAGAAAATGTGGAAAATTGCTCAAAATGGCCGAAAATGCGCACACTCATGGTTGGAGCAAATGAGGCACATGCCCGACTTGGACCGGAGTGTGCCATAGGATTGGTATCAAGTCACATAAGTCCAACATATCTTTTGGGCGTCGCCCAACTCCTCCGGTTTTGGGAATGGCAGGGTCGCCAAGTGAGCCCATGATTTGGGATAGTCCCAAATCGCCAACATGGCGGCCATGGTATGCCAAGCCCAAGAGGAGTTATTCGCCGGGTCCAAGATATGTTGGGCACCAAGGTATGTACCCTCATAACATACTTGGGTCATGATGTCAATTGAGCGCAACGTTGAGATACACGGTTGCCACTTGACATCATGACGGGCAAAAAACAGCAAAATTGGTGAAAAGACACGCAAAAGTGCCTTGAAAGCTACACAAATATATTATAATATCTTCGGCTTGGATTGAGTTAGCGACCAATCCGTTTAAACACAATGACTTGACACCAATGACCTTCGATTTCAAGTAAGTGCTCCACTTGGGGCGCTTCGAAAAGGTCACGAGCGCTACTTCCCAAGTGGGCACATGAAAATATGGAAAATTGCAAAACACACACCTTGCTCCCAACGCATCGCTTTGGGATCGCCACACCAGCTTCCCTCCACGAAGGTTAGGCTTGCAATTGATCGTGGGGAGTATAAGGAAGGGCCTCGTGCAATATGAGGTCCATTGGTGGGTGTATCGCTCTTAGCCAAACCCGCCAAATGGGCACGCAATACAACACATGGCACATACCACATACTGCCCAAAAAGGTAGCTCCCCCAACGATATGTCATGCCCCTCCAAGGGCATAACTTTGTGTCAATCGCTCATAGGAACTCAAGGAAAGTTCCTATGCAACACCAACACTCGCGCGCTACACTCGAAAGTTATCTTAACGCACGCAATATCGTGGCCAAAGAGTTATAACGCAAACTCTACCCTCTTGACCATGATCCATTACGCTAGCGCGCACGTGTGGAGACGCAAGGCGTATAAAGCTTCCTAAATTACGTCGGGAGTATTGTGAACACATCCCACGTTTCCTTATTGTCATTCCTCGCAAGTAGTACGAGATATAACCCTCACAAGTTGCCTCACGAATCAACTTTGTTTTGCCCATATCTCTAAGACAAATGGAGGGCAAGACAAAAGGAAAGTTGATTCGTGCATAGGGAAGCACGTAGGTCCACTCGAAAGAGGTCAAATCAAGTGCGGGGATGTCGAAGTCGAAAATCCGATTTCGACATCCTGAAAATTTCGGATTAAGGTTGCGAGTTTACAATGTGAAAATTGCAGATGCATCAATGCAATTCCTGAAGACTTTAGAGTCTTCGTCACGGATTGCGCTAAAATATCTGTATATAACAGTTAAACTGGCGGTTACGCTAAAGTCGCGAGCCAACCGCCAGCAGTCAAAACATTGATTATCAGAACGGAAGCGTGAAAATTTACGTAAACTATATGAAAATAAAAGCCTGTTGATTCCTGATATTCTGATGTGTAAATCTCAGCGGGCGACGCATCGGTTGCCGATGCGGCCGCTAATAGCTGAAATGCCCAGATCTCTCACACAAACACGTCTTACCTACATCTGTTGTTAGGGTTAGGTTGCCGAATCGACGGCCGAAGGCGGTGCGGGGCAGATTGGCGTGAAATAGTAAGATACCGGCAAATGGCAGTTTGCCGGTACATGGTAACATGCCCCAAGTGGCCGGAATGCCGTCACGGGGGCTTTACGGCAAGGGACACGCTCCTGCCGGGCTCTCACCGGGCTTCACCGGGCGTCTTCCCCTCCGTACGTGGAGTTAGTGGGCACACGGAGACCGGTTGTATACCCCACCATGGTCATGGGGTTCTGGGTACCGCTTCATTAGCCCGGGATTCAGGATGAAGGGGAATTTGATGAAACCCTTTACTCAAGTCCACAATAGTGAAAATCTTGTATTTGGATTGATTTTCCAACATGTTTTCTATGAGGGGGAGGGGGTGTGCGTCGGGCAAGGTAGCCTCATTAAGTTGGCGGTAGTCCACCACGAGGCGCCATTTTCCTTTCTCTTTCTTGGGCACAACGAAACCGTTGGACGCCCATTCGGAGGCAGGGCACGGCTCAATCCAGCCACGAGCCAAAAAGTCCTCCACTATTTCTTGCTCCGCCGCGGCACGCTCCCCCACCAAGCGTATAGGTTTCACTGACTTGGGTTTGGCGTTCGGGTATAGGTCAAGTTTAGCAAACCCCAACCGCTCCGTACCACGGACCTTAGGGTGTTCCTGGCCCGGACGGAGACGAACCTCCCCACTCAAAACATCCCGCTCATAGTCCGCGAGGATGCGCCTCCTCATGAGCTCCACCTCCGGAGACACAATAGGCTCTTGGGTGGTGACAACGCCACCCACACGAGAAGCCGCCAACAATCGTGTGGCGCCTTTACGTTTTCGGTAACGCTTAACGGTAGTGGCCCTCCCACCCAATAACTCTCGCTCAATTTTCGCAATGCGTGAACGCACGCATTCTTGTGCCTCCAAATCTTCGGGGGTAGGGTCAAGAGTAACGGGCGCGAAGAGTTGTTTATGGGTCGCCTAATATGTGAGGGTGCGCACCGAAACCAAATGGTTAGGCACCCTTTCATCCTCCGACTCTTCCTCCGAGGTCATGCCCGGCTCGCCATCAGTGTTGAGGTTAGAGACGGCCGGTGCCAAAACGGAGGCCACATGACATTTAGTGGCCGCCAAATTTTCCTCCGCAATACCACCGTCCACGTATAGCGCCACCGTGGACCAACCCCGTTGAGGAAGGGGCGTGAGGTGGTCATTCTGATAGAGACAGGCTTTAGTCTCTGGCCCAGGAAGGTGGTACCCTTGCAAAGTAATTTCCATAAGGGGTTTCCACCACTCACTATGTGTCCACTTCGGCCCTACGACGATGGCTCGTAGTTTTTCTTGCCGAATTTTCCGACCACAATCGGAAAACCGATGATAGGGAGGGCACATCCAATACAATTTGGAGGGGTGCGCGGGAGTGGAAAAGAAATCTTCAAGCGGCGAAACCCAACGGGTAGCCTGGGCCATACCCGGGACCCTATTGAAGGTGTCCACGTCGGGGTTTTTGCCAAATTGTTTTTTGACACGTGCGGCCCAATATGGCGTGAGGCCATAGTCAGACTGGGTCCACATGGACCCATCACGCCGCGTAGGTAGAACATCACGGGCAAGGGCTTCGGGAGCAAATTCAACGAGCTCCAAAGCACAAGCCCGGTCCTGTACGGGGGCCACGGAGGAAGCGGTCAAGGCATAGGATATGTGTTTCTCGGCCTCAACACGGTTAGGCGGTTCGCCACCAGGGGGCGTAACCACAATGGCCGGGGCAGGGTGCGTAGGAGTGACCGCCCCAATGACTGGAACGGTTAGGCCCCACACGGACTGACGTGACACCTTACCATGAATGGGTTTCACCAAAAATGGTTTGCCGGTTCGTGGAGCCTCACGGAAGTCCTCAATCCAAAAACGGGGGTGCACTGGATGGTGAGAGTACAAACAATTGAAACGGGCAAAATGGCTCACACAGTGTTCGTAACCCCATGGATGCTCCAAAACCATATCCCAAGGTAAACTCGGGACAAGGTACGGGGACACGCCATACTGGGCAACACGAGGAAGTGAAACACTACCATCCACAACCCCCGTAAATTGAATTTTGACGTCTATTTGCTCGTCCCCCCCTGCCAAAGGCGTCTCATCATCGGCTTGGAGTAGGCGCCTCCGTTGGGGGGATTCATATTTTTCGGAGAGTTGGTCTCCAAAAACATTGGGGTTGGCCAAAGCGAACGCTTGGCACCCAAAATCCACCAAAACACGGAGGGCCTTGCGTTCTCCATTGGGCAAAACAACCTGAACGGAAAGTTCGGTTTGAATCTCACTAGTCACTATATGCCCCTTCATGACTCTCGATGGAACGAGAGCCACGGTAGTGTCACAGGGGTGCCCGAGGTTTTCTTCTTTCGAAGGGGGCGCCTCTGGGCACTCCTACCAACGTCTGCGCCCGTTCGGCGCTCCCTTGCCTCCTTTATCACCCTTGCCGCCGCCACCCTTATAACCACCACCACCCTTATCACCACCGCCACCCTTATCGCCACCCTTAGGCTTACAACCTTTAGACTTACCCGCAATGTTCCAATGAGTGTCATTGCACGGAGAATTAGGCTTACACGTCCAAAGGGTGGTATTGGTGGCACCCCAATCAATCCAAGACATGTCCATCTCCGTTTGTTTACGTGTTTTCCAATGTTTGGAACACGGAACCCAAAAGGTAGGTGGCAGTTTAGCCCCGGGGTCGACGGGTTTCTTCGCCGGAGGTTTAGAGTGACCCACGGCGTTGACAGAGGTGTCAGCGGGTTCGGAGGTGTCAGGGTCCGCCGTAGCCTCCGCATTCACCGCATTCACCGCGGTTTTATTGTGAGAAGGGCGATGAGTGTACGTCACCGTCGTCTTGTCTCCTTTATTGAGGCGTTCGAGAGCTTCCCTCTCCGATACGCTTTTATGGGCAAGGGCGTAGATTTCCGCAGGCTTCAAACGAGGCCTACGTTGCTCCACTTTCATAGTGTAGCCGCGTGTGTGAGGTGTGTTGTTGAGTTTCAAGATCCACTCCTGGAGAGCCGGGTCTTTGCAGTCAACTATCACCCCCGGCCCCGAACAGGAAACAATCTCAGGAACCGTAGTGCAAGCTTGAGCGCTATATTTCCTGAGTTCTTTTTCGAATGGGGCGCGACCCGGCAAAGGGTCAAGGCCACTAAAATCCACCACATAGCTGTCTGGGCTATTCTTAGCCTCTTGCTTGACGACCTTCTCCTTGATCCACGGGAGCTTGCTTAGGAGCTGCTTCCGGATCACGTGGGGACGAGTCTCATTGCTCAGAGGCAACAAACGTTGCCAACGAGCATAGAAATCTTCAAGGTTGATGAGGGTCACTTGCCCTTTAACCACCCTGGGGGTGAGGGCTCGCCACCTTTCATCAGCCCTTCAGGGGTCATACTCGTGGAAACGTTGTTCCAAAAAGTCCCACAACTCTTTGAGGGTGGGGGCCGTGCGTGTGTGGTGGGTGGCCTCGGCAACCCGGGCGTTGATGATCGCCTTTAGCCATGGGGGCAAGGTACTCCAAATCATTTTTGCCTCGTTGGCCTTTCGGTACATGGGATCACCCCCCCCCCAACCATTGTTGAAGCTTCTCCACCCACTCGTCGTAGCACTCTAGCTGCCCATCAAATTGCGGTTTAGGCATGTCACTATCCTCCACCGCTTAAGTGTAACTATTTTGCACCATAGGCATTTGGTACAGGTGGTAAGCAGGGGGAGCCATGGTTGGGGGTGCACTTCCACTTGCACTTGGTGCAACCTTCACTGGAGAGACTGTACACGTATCTGTAGGATGAGAGGGCGTGTACGAAGGTTTCCCAGGGGAAGTGAAAACATTTTTCGTGAGGGGATTAATGTTCCCCAACGAAGAGGTGTTCTCCTCTTCATTGGCGCACGGGGCCGTAGGCTCCGTGGGGTGTTCTTCGCCCTTAGGCGTCGCCCTCCACTCGGGAACAGCACATTCCTTCTGCTTTTCGGCGATTCCCCTCCACGATGTAGGTTCTTGGAGGTGGGGGTGTTCGTGGTATTCTTCCCCCCCCCTCGGCCGACCCGAATCCGGACAAGCGTTCGAATGGTAGATGCAATCGTGGGATGGGTGGACGGAGAAAGGAAGGACACACCCGACACCGGATGAACCGGATGGTGCGCCCATGGGCGCCGTAGGCGCCGCCGGTGTAGGATCAGGAACGGGCGGAGGCGCCGATGGCGGGGGTAGGACCACCGTAACGGGTTCCGCAGGCGTGGAGTACCAATGGTCCCACGCATCGATCCTAGACGCAAGGGCGGCGTAACGTGTAGCAAGCGACTCCACTGCGCTAAAGCACTTAGCCGTGTTGCCGTTGGACATCTTAAGATGATCTGCCACGCTAGCCTCCACCACCTTAGAATCCCGGCGGTAGCCCTGAACCGCCGCGTCAAATTTAGCCAATGAAGACAAGATTTGGGTCATCCGGTCCCCGTAGCACTGACTGATGCCCACGGTAGAGGCTACTGCCTGAGAAAGTTCCTGATGGGATCGCTGCAATTCTAGATTGTGAGTTCGCAGGTCCTTCACCTGTGCCATCAGAGATTGGATGCACGTTTCGTAGTGCACCACACACCGGGGACAGCCACAGGTGTGCTGTAGGTCTTCCTCCCCCCGTGTAGGAGTGGGGCCCCCAGAATGTCGAAAGGATGGACCCCCCCCTCCACGAGGAGGAGATGACCCACCACCGCCCCCCCGAGCAGCCCCCCCTGCCACGGAGGGACCAGAGGGCCCCCCCGCAGGGCGAGACGGGGGTGTGGGGCGCGCAGCAACAGGCGCTGGCGCCCCCCCACTAGAGGGATGTCCCCCCCCCGAACCCCCACCACTGGATGGCCAAACCAGGTGCGGGATTCCTTGCACGTGCTCGATGTAAGCCACCTGGCGGTGGCGGGGTGACGGCGGAGGGGGAACATGACCAACAGTATTCGGTCGCGGCGGTGGGGTTGGGGATTCGTCCACCACAATATACCGTGGTGACTCATGAACCACCATAGGTGATCGAGTTCTCGGATGGGAAGCAAAAACAGGCTCCGATCCCGTTGCAACCTCTGGATCCCCGCCCCAATTGGGCAGTTGGGGGTCCTCCGTAGGAGATGTATTTGTGGGGGGAGAGACCAAGTTTATTGGGAGGGTTGCTGAATCTCCCTCCACCGGATTCCCTCCCCCCCAGCACAGATTGTTGACCTTCGGCATTGCCGGAGAATCATCCACTAAGGATGGACAATCTTTTGTGCCACTCATAGGCACTGGAGATGTAGTACCGGCCCGGTCCTCCGTAGGCTCCGGAGATTCCACGACAAGACACGGGCGGTTTTTGACGCCGCTCATAGGCACCGGGGACTCTTCCACAGCAATGAACCGAGGGGCCGGAGAGTCCTCCACCGTGATGTAGTGGGGGGCCGGGGATTCTTCCACAAGCATGGGGCGATCCCTGGTCCCTGACATAGGTTCAGGAGGTGCAGGCAACGAGGCAACGGAAATAGGGGAATGATGGGGTTCATGACGTTCCAACACTCCAATCTCCTCCTCCTCATCGTCGTTCCCCTGCTCCACCGCCAGGGGGAACCACTGGTCACACTCATCCTCCTCGATTTGCGTGGGGGATTCCTCGATGATCGTAGGTTTTATCCTGGATCCGCTCGGGGGATTGGGATACGCTCCCAAGGCAGGAGATTCCTCCACCAGGGAGGGAAACCGCCGCGATCCACTCATTGGAGTGGGCGACGATTCCACCACAGTGGGGTTCTGCCTCGTCCCCGACAGGGCTTGCTGGATTAGGGCCACGGCCTCGCGAGCCGGACCCAGATGGCCATGGGGATCAGGCGTGAGCGCGAGGACTCGACGGTTTTCAGCGTCGAGTTGGTCAACAATGGGGCTGATGGGCCCTGCCGCAAACAGGTTTTTTCTGACCTGAGGCTCTGGCAACCCCCCTAGCGACGGAGGAGTGCCAGAGTCGACCACGATAGGCCCCATTGGCGAAGCCATCGTACCCCAGTCGGCAGCGCGTGAGGGCGCAGCGTTCGTACGCTCGATCACCCCAGTAGATTGGTCGATTACTGCCCGATTCTTGGCGCTAGTAACGGTTCCCGAGCCCATAATAGGCGATTGTGGTCCTCTTATCGCTCCCTGAGGGTGGCCGTCTATTTCCCCCCCAACCATCCCAGGTACACCAGCTGGATTTCGAGGATGGGGGGCCCCGATGGGAACATTCGGGGATTTCGGAAACTTAGGATTCGTAGCCACTTGGGGCTTGGCCCGTTTTTGCGGCCCCTGCCCGGTCGGGATGGGGGGCCCCGAAGGGAACATTCGGGGATTTCGGAAACTTAGGATTCGTAGCCACTTGGGGCTTGGCCCGTTTTTGCGGCCCCTGCCCGGTCGATGGGGTCAGGGCCGAGGAGGTCCTGAGAGTGAAGACCTGGACACCCTCAGCTATCCCTCCCGGGGAAGAGATTTTAACTTGAATTTGGTCCACGATGTCTTGGACCGATTGCTTTCCGCGATGCCAAACGCCCAACAGAGACGAAAAATTTTCGCCTCTGCTACCATGAAACCAGGAGCAGAGGTCGCAGTGGCATGGGCAGCAACATTGCTTGGCACAGAAGACATAACGATAGTGTTGACTGAATAGTATCCTGCAAACAGATATGGTACACATAGCCAATGAAATACCTGATATGCACATATGAGAAATCCACCCTATCATCCACTAATTGATATAACTACTAAACATCCAAGATTGCCTTACCTATCCCACATCCTATGTTCCTAACAAGGAAATGGAATATGATATACCCTATCCCACATATATCCCATATATAGGGCCAAATAATGCTCCCTTAGGGGTAAAATGCCAGGGTAGGGTTGTGACCTGCTTCAATACAATGGCAAAAACAGCGAAATTTGGCCAAAATGGCCCGCACTCATGATTCCATATCTCAATGGCCACGGCGAGGAGACTTTCAACCAAAGATGCTATAGACATATGGGACTTAGGTCCGAATATATGCCACTTGCCAACCCTCATGGTCGCCTCTAGCTATTTTCCCTAGGGATGCAGGTTCGAATTCGCACGAATTCGCTCGAATTCGAATTCGCCCCGAATTCGCACGAATTCGTGGACCACTCCGAACTCCAATTCGCAACTTCAAATTCGAATCCTCCCTGATTCGCTTGATGGAATCCATGGGCACCTACAATTTACCTTCTAGGTTGTCATTCACCTGTTTACATATGGGTATGCCACTACCCAGTACCATATCGCATTTCCCAAAACCTTCCGTAACCTTGCAATTTTTGTTGTTTGTTGTTGCTTGCATTTACCAGGCTGAAACGATTTGAGGATTTGACAAAAATAAAGCAAATCAAAACCAAGAATTCCAAAGTTCCTTGCTTCTTTCAAATGCCTTTTGGAAAAGAAGCAGCAACGAAGCATGTCAGATCACCAGTCCACACACAAACCATCACATGTGAACCAACTGGTTGGAGCAGGTGCGCTGGCTTGGTGCAGCTCCGTGCACGTCATTAGCTCCGTGCACATCGTTGTGGGTGCCCAGACCCTCACTGCGGCTGCGTCGGGCTGCTCTCCGCTGCTTCTCCTTCCACACACGCCCGACAGTGCGTGGTTGCCAAGGGGCAACACGTTTTGACTGTCAAAAATTAGAAAAAAAAAGTCGAAAATCAAAAGTTCGGGACGGGTTTTTCTCCAAACTGGTGGACTTCTGGGGAGAATGGAGGTTACCGCCGTGTTCGGTGGAGCTAGGCGGACACAGCGGTGTGTTCAAAACTCAAAGGTAAATTTTGTTTTCGAAAACTGGTACGCGGGCACCGCAGAAGAAAATCAACGGCTCAATCGAAGCGCAATCATCATAGTTTCTATTTAATTAAGTCAAAAAAATTATTGCATTGCACAGTTCAAAGTTAGTTTTTCATCTGGAGAAAAGACGGCGCACGCGTGATCATTTTGCCGTCGCCTGCGGATTCGCAGCGCGAATTCGCCCCGAATTCGCAGTACTAGGAATTTCAGGCCGAATTCGCAGCGAATTCGCGATGCGAACGAATTCGCAGCGAATTCGGCAGGTTCAAATTGAATTCGCTGCGAATCTGCATCCCTAATTTTCCCCATTGGAGGGAAAGTGATACACAAATGGGGCAGAATGGCAACATACCCCAAACTGGGTGACTCACAACTCTCCCATCGAGAGGAGAGGCCAGATGGGGAAACACCCCATTCGATGCAGGTTTATGTGCCCTCTCCGAATTGCCCTTACCCTTGGTCAAGTGGCGCACGCAACCTCGGGGGCGAAATCAGGGGGAGATGGGGTTTGTGGCCATTCCGGGCAAAACGGCCAAAATTCACCCGAAAGTGGTCCCTCCAAATATCGTATCTCCGTACCACAAGAGAAAGGAGCCTCGGGCTTTTGCATGGATGCAAACCGAAGCTTTGCTTCCCTTTTGCAACAAGGGTTGAGGTTCAAAGCATAATGGAAACATTATTAACACCTCAATCCTTGAAGCACACTATTTATGGGAAAAAGTGCATATATCGGCGATATTGGCATGAACATATCTTTGGGTCCTTGAGGAACAAAAATATGAGTAAACACTTTTGGAGTAGGCCCATAGTAAGTGCTTTCAAACATGCGCACTATGGTTAGATTGTCTCCGCCCACTCGTGTCATTAGTGCTTGCATATGAGCGCGTGTGCAAAGAGGCAATATGGCACGCGTGCTCACAAGGCGAAATTATAGAAAATAGCAGACAAGGTTGTAAAAATCAACCAAGCCATCCACGATGTCCTTCGTGGTCTCTACTTTACATATTGTCTTGGTTCGAGGCTCAACTTTCCATAGGCTTCGAGTACGAGCCTCGGGGGTTTGGCCATTTTGGCCTAATTTTCGACCAAAACTTGCCCTCTTTCGAAAATAGAGTTTTGGTACGCATTGAATTGCGTGGAGCCATCGTTGAGTTGGCTCGAAAAACGAAAATGGCCTCGGGCTTTTGGTCTTGTGAGCATTGTGTTCGGTCATTAACGTTCATGCTCACAAGGCCACAAAGTTAGCGTTTGCGCACGCAAACGACTTGGGTTTGCGAGACCCATAGGGTGCCTAAAACACCGCCATTGCCCGCTTCCCTATACAAAGTGATATGCCCATGTGAAAGGGGCATGGATGAAAGGCATAGGGGGGGAATGTAGGGTTCCGTCCGAACTCATGGTCCTTGAGAACCATGAGTTCGTGCGATCAACGGAAAAGCTTGCGCGCTGATTTTCTCGAAGACGCAACGGCGAAAAATTCTGGTGAACACACCAGATGAAAGTACATTAAATACCCTCTAGATTCCGCCCTTAAGTTCTCTTAGAACCTCACAGGTACTCGAGAAAAGTCCAGAACAAAACTCGCCACGAAGAAGCGACGAAGGTGCGCGAACAGGCGACATCAGGCGGCGATTTCACGACAATTAGAAATCGCGGTAGAAATCGGGTATTTCACCGATTTCCGACTAAAAATCGCATAAGACAATAAAATTATGGTACTTCTACATCGACTTAATGGTTAGAAATCGGCTTTCCGGATTTCGCGGGTTAGAGAACAGGGATATCCCGCTGACAGCTGGTGTCAACGGCTTCCGCACGGGTGTGACGGCTCACAGGCCTCCGGGCCATGGGCCATAGGTTCTGGGTACCGCTTCACTTCCATCTGTCCTTGAGCTCTAGCCTTTGTTATTCCTCAGATATCTGGAAGATTCGGAGCTCAATGTCCTCCTTCAACGAGCGTAAGTTGTCCTTCGAGACCGGCCATCCGCGTGGGTGGGCAATTCTTGCCTTGTCCTCCTCGACTTGCATGGTCACGCCATACTCTTGCATAGCATGTAGGGCCAGACACGACATGGTAAAATTTTGTACACCTCCCGGAACTGAATCTTCGAGATCGACTTCGTTCAGTAAATCCTCGATCCGGTGCGAATAATCTTTCCGAATGCTTGGGAATGGGTCATACTTCAGAGGCTGCGCGATATTGAGATCCGCCAGATAGCGTTCTTCACTGACTTCAGCCCATTGCACTTCTGCAGGTTCTTCACTGACCTCTTCCCACTGAATGTCGACCTTGTCAGCTTCAGGATCTCGAACGCCAGTGTCATGTTCTTCATCTGATTCCGTTGGAGGGTGAATTTCTGTGCCAGCAGACTCGTCCTTCGGTGTTGTTGCAGGTGTATCGTGCCCGTATCGTTTCAGTAAATCAGACCGGGTTAAACCATGGTTCACTCGATGGCGAAACTTGACCACTTGGGGATTCAGTTCATCCAGAGAAATATCACAATCATTGCCATCGATGAGGGATGCAATGCTTCCCCAGCGTGGGGCTGGTAATGGGCTGGTCGCCCCATCTGGGAGATAGAGGGGTACATCTGGGATAGGAACACGAACCTTCGTCATGCGGTCCATAAATGGTCGCCATGCGGCAGCTTCCCCAGTTTGGCCCCAATCAGAGCAAATAACCACGACTTGCGCTCGGTCGAGCACGGCCTTGGTGACCATCCTCACGAGGTGTGACCATGGTGGGTTGGCCCAGCATAACTGAAAGTCGTGCCAATTGTAAGCATAACATGAATTGAGAGGAGTGCAATACACCGGTTCGGTATGATTTTTGGGGTCAGCATACAAGTCCACGGTGGGCCTCAAATTACCAAGGTCGATGAGGACTTGCTCCCTCAGTGAAGGTAACAAATTGTAGGCTTCCGTCCGGGAAATTCTCAGACACGGTTGAGCAGGTGGCAATCCGTTTCCTCCCTCCTTCTGACCAGTCTTCTCAGATAACGATACCAAGCATAATTCATCAGTCTCTGGATTCTTGACAATGAGTCTCGATGGCGTAAAAATCAAACCCAGAATTGTATTGGCGTTTTGACGGATGAAGTTCATGCCCAGGCAGACCTGAAAAGCTGAAGTCTCCATGACTATACAAACATGGGGAAGACTGAAATTGCCCATGCACACATCCACGGATTTCTCTCCTTCACTGTACCTGTAGTGCCCATCTCCCACCTTGACTGCACAGTAGCCCCTGCGATTCGGATCTGACACCAATGATGAAGCCACAATGGAATCGGTTGCACCAGTATCCAAAACGGCGTCACATGTCTCCTCCTCCACAACCACCATTAGTCACAGCGTCAGACCGTCCTTGACAGCGGTTCGAAGCAGGTCCACGATTTTCTCAACCTCCGAAAATGCCAGATCTCTCTTCCTCTTCTTGGCTTGACTCTCGGTGTCTTTCTGCATCGGTTTGGTCTCTGCTGAGGGGGCGCCAGCACCAGCACTTGCTGCGGAGGGGCCAGATGCATCTTTCTTTCTTGGGCCAGCTTTTGGTCCCTTTTGCTTCTGGTCCTTCCATTTCTTCTTGGCGTCTTCCACCGCCTTTTGGGCTGCCTCCTCACGCAGACCGGATTGGATCAGGAAGGTCTTGAGTCGATCCTCTTTCTGTTTTCTTTGGATCTCAAAGCAGTGATCGCTATAATGGTTGGTTTTGCCACAGTGTTTACACTGTATGCGGCCCTTGAATTCTGCGATCAGCGCGTTGGGGTCCATCTGTGCTTTGCCTCCTCTGCCTCCTTGGCCTTTTCCTCTTCCACGACCTTTTCCTTTGCCAGAACCTTTTCCTCCTTTGTCACCCTTGCCTTCTCTCTCAGAGACTCTTAGCTCTGCGATCATCGAGTTGCATTGGGAGAGGAGCTCAGAGATGTCCGCCTTGGGAGCCGAACTTCCAGAAGATGGTCCTCCAGAGAAAGAGGTGTCCTTTTCCTTATCTCTCTGCTTTTCCTGGTATCGACTCGAAGCGGTGCGCCCGGACGTAGAGCCACGAGAGGCGGCTAGATGCTTAAACCCGACAGAAAGTTGTGCGCGCTCCTTCATGAGATCTTTCAATGAACCATAAGAGTGCATCCTTGCAAAAGGCTTATCGTCTTTCGTCCATTCAACGAAAAGCTTATCATTTACTTTCGAGGAAAGTTCCATGAGTTTGCGCTCCTCAGTCATAACTCCCGCGTTCAACTTATCGAACAGCCTTTCCAGTGTTTCCAATAATTTGACAACTTGCTCCGGCTTCGGGTCGTAGGGTAAATGGGACACCTTCGAAATTTCACCCAGAATTCAAAGGTCCGTCTCCAGCGTAGGATAGAGGTCTTGGAGTTTTTTCAGAAAGTCTTCAAAGCTTGTGGCCGATTTGAGCAACTTGGAGACTCATTCTTGTATTTCTGGATCCTTGATGCCCTGAACGATGAGGTTAGCTTTCACCCGATCTTTGCCTTTGGTCTTGCCAGTGAGCACCAGGTATCTTCCATATTTTTCTGCATACTTCTCAACGTTGCGCCCATCGAATGGTGGAATTTCATGTTCAGCGCGTTAGTCTTATCGTCTTTATTGTCATTTGACCACTCATATTTGTTCACACCTCCACATACTTCGGTGAGCGTGGCAAAAGCCGATGATTATCTTGTAACAAAGGGACTCTTGGTAGGTGGTGAACGATTGGAGGCAGGTATGCGCCGAACGCCTTTGGACGTCTTGGAGATCTTCTCGTTCATCCGATCAATGCGCTGAAGCACCTTCGAAAGAAGGGGGTCATCCGTCTCCAGGATTTCTTCCCCAGAATCTTTGTACAGACTCTTGTGAAATTCAATCTTGGATTTTCCCTTAAGTGTCTTACGCTTGCGCTTCTTTCGTACTTCAGTAGCTTTGTGCTTCATTCTCTCCTTGAGATCCGTCAATAAATAGTCTTCCAGCCAGCCACTCATTTCTTCGTGCTCTTCCTCCGTCAGTTCGCCAATTTCATCTTTTAACTCCTTTGCAAATTTTGTCTCAGGTAATTCGTAAGAACCTTCGGAGAAATCATGCCCAACTTCGGAACTCGACGTCCAAACAGGTACTCTGTGATCGTCTCCTGAAATGTGACCCTTCGGCGTCGACGTATGTTCGAGAATAATGGTCGGCGGACTGAGAGGAACAGGTGTCGTAGTAGATCGTGACAGAAAACTCGGCGAACTCATACCTAGAATCGAACTGGTCAAGCGTCTGCGCGCGTTGCTCTGTCAAATCGAAGCTGCGGTCTTGTTGGAAACCAGCGTCTCTTGTAAAAAAAAAAGAAATTCTGCATGTTCTCTTCTTCGACGCCTAACGCACGCTCGCGTTCAACCAAGCCAGCCAATAATAAAGCATAAGGATCGCCAATAGAATCCTAATCTTGTTTTCCCATGGGTCGATAACTTTCATATGATTGACATAAAGGTTGCCTTTCTTGATTCATCCCATCGTCCTCTTGTGATCCGTGAACGAAAGACCCCAGTGACGCTTGTGGATCGTCGACGTTACTAGAACTCGCGAGATCAACGCTTCGACGTGTGGAATCAATGTCGTGCACAGTAGCATCCATACCTCTGCTACCACTGTTCAATTCCCTCTTTGCATCTCGTTCCTCTATTTGAATAGTCTCTGTATCCTCCGGTTGCACTTGCTTTGGTGTTTGCTCCTGCTCCATTTCAGGTACTCAAAGATTTCAGTGGAAAATAAAACCAGACCAAGACTCCAAGACGAGCAGAACTGGGATCAATAAAATAATGAAGGACTTGATGGGGCTGTACAATGAACAAACAAACAATGGGTGATGTTGGGCCTTGTGTTCGCTCATATGCATGCATGTATGCATCAGGACCACTCAGGACTTCAGTCTGCAATCTGCCACAGTGGACAGTGACTTCAGATCAGGGCAAAAATGGTATATCTCAGAAATCAGGCCTCCTGCAGAGATAGTCAAAAGAAAAGTTTATAGTGTTTTCAGCACTGTGTTTTTGCTTCTCCTGCTGCTTGTTGTTGCTGTAGGGTGTCCTGCTGCTGGTTTTGGATGATGAAAAGCTTTTGTTTGTTGAAATACAGTAAAGCCAACTCAATCCAGGATAGCCCAAGCCAACAGTATGCAAAGAGAAGGTAATTCAGGATCAAAGCATGAAGGGCTGCAGTGTAAACAGTGAAAGATGATTAGATATTCACAGAAACTGCAACTCAGGATACAAATGAATGCATATTCACAGAGATAGCTGGAATGTTTTGGGAAAAGAGTTAGAAAACTGCCTCAGGATCACTCTCTCTCCATAGTGCCATCTTAGGAGATGTGCACTCTTTGTTTTGGGTCCCATATGTGCTGAGGTGGCATGGTATGTGGCGATGAGGTCACTGCCATGTCACATGGGATGTTCCTACTTAGTTAGGCTGACCAGGAATTGAACCCAGGACCTCTCAAAAAGAGGTGCCTAACCCCCTATGGTGCATACCACTAGGGCAGATAAGTATTCATGGAAAAACATAGATAAATTCATAGGCTCTACCTTAGGTATGTCAGTGCTCAGTCAACTCAGGAAAAGATGTTTTACTTCTGATTGAAAGGGGATTAAGGGGTCCACTCCATATCCTGATTGGGTGTTTGGTTCCATAGGTCAAAATGTGTTCTCACCACTTTTGGCTGGACCAATACTAAGATAAAAATGCATGGATGCTCAGTGCATCTCTAATACAACTAGAGTATGTCCCAAAGCAATGGAAAAGCACTTTTTCTTACTCCCCCCTTGTGCTGTGGTGGCCACCACTGTCGCATTTTAGGAAAAAGGGAATTTTTCTTGGCCTTTCCTTGGTTTCCACATCTACTTTAAAATACCTACAGTCTCCCTCACACTGAAAAATGGGCGCTCACCATGGCTGGCGTCCTTTTGCTGCTCTGATTGTACAGTTTTCTACAGAAGACTCAGCGCTCTTGGCGCTGCCGGGGCTCCTGTGGCTTGGTTGGGTTAGATTGGGAGCATGCCAAACATGTGCATATGCATCCCTTCCTCCAAGACGCAGCGTCGACACAACCCAAACGCAAGACACATTATACACACTCGCATGGGTTCTCGTAAACCTGCTGGCGACCTGTGACCTGTCTTAGGGCGTAGGGAGTCGAAAAGAAATTAATTTGCCCCTTGGTGGGGTCTTGGTTCTGCTCAGTCTCTCCAGGCACCTGCGTTTCGGCCCGAACACGGCCTACTCAGCGAGGCTGCGCGTGGGTATCTGCAGAGGCAGGAATGGGAGAATTATGGACGAATCCACGCAAAAACGAAGCGACGACACCAAAATCCGTCAAATGACGGCGTAGAATTTTTCTGAAACGACACACCTGAGTAGAATCCAATTGTGCATCAAAGGCACATTTTTATAGAAATTATAGTCATCTCTGGATTTTTTAAGTCCAGAAATTCATACGCATAAAATGGCGGCGCGCAGGAGCGGCTCCTAGCGAAGCGCCGGAAAATGGAAAAATAATGGAATTATAAACATATGTATCACGTAGTCTTGAAAATGACGAGACACACATTAATAAACAAACATACAGATTCCACCCACACTAATAGAAGCTTCAAAAATTCAAGAATTCGAAAATCAATTGAAAAGACTTCAATGAATCAGGTATAAACTACAGGTATGCTCGTCTTGCATGCCGCGTACACATTGCTCGTCTCGTGTCTCCGTGAACGAGTCGTGTAGCAGCGTTCACAACGATAACCACGATAGGGCGCGGTAGAGGGATTGATTACAAAGATTGCAGATGATTAGCGGTCAGATCAGGGTGATTAGTCATACACACAAGTGCATAGCAACGTTCTTCGCGTGCGCCCCTTTTGTTTTCTCTCCTTGCTTCACTTCCCAGCGGTAGGTAAGGTAGGTACGCCCAGGCGGGGCCACCCCCTGGTGGAGTCAAGATTGTTGTGGAGATGGGCAGGTTTGCCCAACGTGATTGTGCATAGTCGTGCATGCACACACGCATTAAAGGGTAGGCCACGCGAAGTGCGCACGGTAAACCTTGTTTAGGCTACCCAGGGGCTCCTCGGTACGTTCTTTAAGAGAACCTGAGGAGTCCCTTAACGCTTGCTTGCTTGATAAGGGTAGCTGCTCCATGCAGCGTGTTTGCGGACAGCGTATTATAGGGCACACTGAGAAGGGTATAATACCTGGAGTGTGCCTTGGTTCCTCCGCCGCAAACGCCCTTTCGTTTGCCTTTGTTTTACAGGTGGGCAGGTAGGGGGAGTGGTGCAGCAGCATTTTTTTTTATGCCCTGCTAAACAGGGGCGCAGATCACACAAACAAGTAACTCCGCTCCGCCTGTGGCAGAGCAGGGAGTCCGACTTCATCGACATCTGCGCCTTGCACACGAGAGCACTCCTTCCCTCCAAGCCCTTGCAGGGGAAACGCGTTGTGGCGTCCCCTGTGAGGCCACAGTTGCTTAGCAGCGCTGTGTTCTCTTGTCATTTCACAGGTGGGTCGCTAGGACCCTCGAGAACTTCCTCTTCGCAACGCCAAGTAGAGTGTGCGTGTAGGAGTGGTAGTCCTGCGTGGGGGCTAGAGCCAGTTGCCCAGCGCTCGCCCACCAGGATGGTGCCACTGTAGGGTGTGTAGGACCTGTAGGGGGCGTGTCACTGTCCCACCCTTTTCCTGCAATTTTAGCTGGGTTGGTGGGCTGTGACAGTGGGTTAGGTTAGTGTTTTTGGCCACATAGCAAACAGGCGTTTTGCATGCCTTCATAGCTTTTGGCCACCCCTCCCTTTAGTAGACAGGTAGGTAGGGAAAACAATACCTGGATTAACACTCTGGGTATTCCCCCAAGGTTTTGCGCCAGCACAGAAATTGGGCGCATAGGGGAGGGGAGACCCGGGGCGTACCCCGTGGCATCAATAAGCCAACCCTCCAGGTTTAGCAAGGGCGCAGACTTGGGTATAATTAGGACACCACTTCTGCGGCTTGCTCTCAGGACCTTAGGACTAGCACACTCACACATACGCTTTGGCAGGTAAGGGTAAGGTTCAGTCGCTAGCTTTAGTGTTGGAGGCAAGCGCCTCAGCGAGCCTCAGTAACTCACCAAGGTTGTTCTGGGACAAGTAGACAACCAGAACTGAGTTTAGGCGTCCCTCAGGTAGAACAAATGCAGAGAAGGGCTCCCAGGTGGCCTCTTCGACTCCAAACCCTTCCCAGAGGGTGAGGAAGCGCCAACCCTGGCGATAGCGGTGGCGTAGGACAGACTTCACCAGGTAGAAGCCCTCCTTAGCCATTTCCTCGGCGTTCATGTCGGGGAGTTCACCTTCAACTTCCATAGGGCTGGCAGCCCCTTGTAGGTCCAGAGCGGCGATTTCCTCGTCGTTCAGCTCCCACTCCTCCCCACAGAGGTCTTCAGGATCATGGTAGCGCTTCAGGTGTTGAGCGGCGCACACCAGGGTCCCCCCTGGACGGGGAAGACACCGCACGGTGATACGGTGCCCATCCACAGATAGGATCTTGTACGGCCCGAAGTATGGGTCATCGCTGGTAGAGCGTGGCCAGGCGGGTAGTCGACTGTGGTGCACCAGCACCCAGTCCCCTTCTTGGTAGGTGGCCGGTACACGGTGCTTGTTCTTCTTGTTCCACTGACGCTCCCTCACTCTCTGGAGCATAGCCTTGGCCTTGTCCACCTTCGCTTGTTGCTCTTGGACCCATTCACCCACAGAAGAATGGGTGTCCTCTGGATAGGGGGCATGTAGGAACCATGCCGGGCGCCCCATGAATAGCTCATGTGGCGAGTAGCCAGTAGCTGAACTCTCTTGGGAGTTCATCATCAAGGATATGACGGGGAGTAGTCTCACCCAGTCTCTGGTGCGTTCAGTTTTGCACCATATCCTGACGTTCTCCTTCAGGACACGAATCTGTCGCTCACATAGGGGGTTGCTCGTGTGAGAGTAGGGAATCCCCGTAGACACCTGGACATTGAGGGACCTCAGGACCCTCTTGTACCAGCCAGTATCTGAGCGTACTCGTACGTCCTCATCGGAGTTGATCTCCTTGGGCGCCCCATAGACACAAAACCACTCCTCCAGGAGTATCTTGATAGTCTCCTCTCCGGTAATGTGCTTGGTACATGGGAACACCCTGGTAAACCTGGTCAACCCACAGGTTACCACGAGGGCGAAGTCATAGCCCCCGAACTTCGGCATCTCCGTGTAGTCCACGTATAGAACACTGTTAGCACAGTGAGGGATGGGCAGGGTCGAGTAGAGACCTCTGTCCCTGATATCCCCTGGTTTACAGGACCTGCACGGGCACTTGTCCACGATAGGCAGGAGCGTCTTCCGCAGCTGGTCGTCAGTCCACGTAGTGTGGAACCACTGCTTGAACAGCCTCAGGGTACGGTCAGCACCCACATGACCACTGGACTCATGGGTCCACTTCAGCAGCGCTGGGACTCGGTCACTAGGCACCACGATGCGGTCCTCGTGCCAGAGGTAGCTCTTGTCCCGCTTCCACTGGTCTTGGTTGACCAGGAGGGGTTCAAGGCGTTTCTCCAGGCGCCGGTAGATATCCCCAAACTCCTGTAGGTACTCCGATTGTTGGAGTCCATCCAGGGGGCGTATCATGGTCATGTTCAGGTCCAGGTGTACGTCCATACGGCTGAACGCCTCCTTAGCCAGCGCTTCTGACCGGGCACCAATCAGGGCGTCGAAGTTGTTGCAGCTGATGTAGTCGGCACACTCGTTCTTCACTCCCTGGATATGGTGTACGGTCAGCCGTAGTTGACTGAGGTAGGTCCACCAGCGACGTAGCTTGGCCTTCTCAGGTGGGGGGCCCTTCTGGAAACTGCGGACCGGTTCTTGGTCGCATAGCCAGACCACAGGGTTACTCCCCAACAGTCGTGCTTGTGAGGATAGCACCAGCATACCCGCGAGCAGTTCCTGCTCATAGGTGGAGTAGTTCCCCCTGGCCTGGTTCCACTTCCAGTTCCAGTGGCCCAGAGGTACTAGGACCCACTTGTCGTCAGGGTAGCTGTGCTTGAGGGTTCCATCTCGGTTGAGACCTTCCGTCCCCCATTGGGAAATGGCCGAGTCGAACTCCTCCTTCTCTAGTGCTTGCCACTGGAACAACGTTCCACCACCGCCCACATTACTGGCGTCGGTCACCAGGATAATCTCCCCTTGTGCCCTAGGCACGCCCAAGCACTTAGCATTGGCTACCTTGTCTTTGAGCTCGTCAAACGCTTGTTGCTCTTGTGGGCCCCAGCGCCAAGTAGTACTCTTCTTGATCAAGTCTGTCAGTACCGCGCTGGTGTAGGTGAAGTTTTTGATGTGGCGGCGATAGAAGTTGCACGCCCCAATGAAACTGCGTACATCATGAAGTCCTTTCTTGGGGTCTTCGTGTCGTACCTTGGCATCCATCAGGGGTTTGGCCTTAGAGGCCGCTGGGGTCCACCACCCATAGCCAACGTCAAACCCCAGGTACTGCATGGTCTCCTGCATGAACTCACACTTCTCCAGCTTGAGTCGTGTGTGGTTCTCCTGGCAGACCGCAAAGAACTCATCCAAGAGGATTAGGTGATCCTCCTGGGTATTGGTCCCGAGGCATACATCGTCGATGTGAGCCTCCATCTGGGCCCCACGGGATATGAGCTCCTGCACCTTAGGTCTCCTTCGTAGGATGGACAAGATCTTGTTCATCAGCTCTTGGAACAGAGCGGGGGCGTTAGCCACGCCGAATGGCATGACCTTCCACTTGAATACCCTCCCCTGAGGGGTGATGAAGGCCAGTAGTTCCTGCGCGTTGGGCGTCAGGTCCACTTGCCAGAATCCACTTCGCTTGTCCATCTTGGTCTTGTAGCGACAGGAGGCTATCTTCTCCAGGGTAGACTCCATATTGGGAATGGACCCTGAGTGGTTCAGCGTCTTCTTGTTCAGCTCTCCATAGTCCACTACCAGCCGTTTGGCTGTAGACCCAGGTTTAGCCACCAGGAAACAGGGGCTGCAGTGTAGGGGGTAGTCCCCATCCTTGTACTCCAGGACTAGGCCAGCGTCGATACATTCTTGTATCTGTCGCTCAATCTCGTCGGCCTGCTCTTTAGGAGCTGGATAGGGTCTCCTCCGGATCTTGTGACCCACGAACTCGGGTTTCAGCTTGAGGTCCATCTGTACCAGCTTGTCGCATGAGGCTGGAGGGGGTAGTTCTCCGAACACCTCCAGATAGTTCCTTATCAGCTTTTGTACCCGCGGGTCCAGTACCTTGATCTTGTCCTCCATGTCCTCGTCGGAGTGTAAGTTGCTTGCCCCTTGAATAGAAGTCGGGAGGTGGTCCTCCACCGACTCTTCGCCCGCGGTAGCATCCTTCAGCACTTGGTAGGCATACAGAAGGTCTTGCTCAACCATCTCCGGTGGACGATGGCAACATAGGCACGCTTTAGGGGGTTCACATACACATTCCTCCGAGAGGTCGTCCTCATCTGGGGTCCTCACATGGGCACCCCATACGCTCTTCATGAGCTTGAGATCTACCTCCCTTTGCCAGGTGGTGATCTTCTGTTCGAGGTCCTCCTTCAGTTGGGATAGGTCTCCCATACGTCCTTGCTTCAGTGGCCACGAGCTGCGGGTAGGCTTCGCGTAGCATAGCTTTTTCGCCACCAACTTCCTCTTGGAATCCACATACTCCCTGAGCCTGGATCGAGGGTCCAGCTCTTCATCCACGGGGTCTTCCACCCTCATGGAGAGTAGGGGTTTTAGTGGGGCGACGTACTCGGCGTTCTCCACTTCTTCCACCGCAGTCTGCACGAAGAAGGCGTCGTGCTCAGTTTCGTCGTCTGAGTGGATAGAGCTAGGTAGCTCAGATAGTCCACACTCAGAGACTCCATCAGGAACAGGTACATGACAGGGAGAGTTGGGGGCGTTGGTGTCAGTCACGACGTACTCATCTCCTCCGGGTGTAGTTTCAACAGCATCTTGAGGTCGTAGACGATCCTTCAAGTCACCCAAGGCGAGTCCATCGCTTTCTCGTTGTATAGCCTGGACCAGAGTAGGGTCCAGGTCTTCCCAGGGGATGGTGGTAAGACTTCCGTCCACCACGCTGAGCATACTCCCCCATCCGGGCTTCCCAATGGGCGTCTTGCGTCCCAGAGGCACGTAGATGGCCTCATCAGGTAACCGCACAGAGCTGATAGTCAGCTTGTCAAGGAGGGTTCGCCAGTACTCGTTGCCCCCATGGGCTCCCCAATCGGGGGAACACAGGACCATACGGGAACGTTCCAAGGCCACCTTGGTCAGCACCTTCCCCAGTTCACTGAATCTGGGGTTCCCGTAGGCCATCCCGAAAGAGGGCCAGTAAAATTTGTAGCTGCAGTTCTTCCCCTTGCTGCAGTATAGGTCCAGTACATGCTGCTTGTCGCTGGCGAACAGCTCCACACTTAGGTCTTCTCGAGAGTAACCCAACTCCTTCAGACCTTGGTCTAGGACTCCCCCCAATAGTTGATAGTCCTCAGTTTTGGAGGCCGCCATCATGTTCGAGGGCTCCTCCTTCGATAGTCTCAGGTAACTCGAGGTATGTTCCGACTGCTCCAGTGGCACAGACTCTCTACCACTGCCGTGGTCCACGTACAGGAGGTAGGGCGCTTGCAGCGTCAGGGATTGTATCTGGGAGTGCTGCACGAAGAAGTCAGTACCCAGTACAAAGTCGAAGGCATCTGTGTCCATCACATAGAACCGATGGGCGATAGTTCGAGAGCCCATAGGTACCTCCACTTCGCAGTCCCCGCAGCTGTGCACCACATGTCCATCCCCCATCCGTATAGCGGCGGTGGTCATGGTGTTCTTCAGGCTCCCACAAGGTAAAATTTTCTTGGCCACTATCGATATTGTGGCTCCAGTATCCAGTACCCCCAGGTATTCACGTCCCCCTAGTCGGATACGTACCCAAAACACCAGGTCTTGGGTGCCACCAGAGCGTCCCCGTCAGAATTCCGCGGGACAGGTCACCTCGAACCCCTTGTTCCGCAATTTGCGGGCCATCCTCATGAAACGGCTTCTCTTCTTGGCGTTGCCGTCGTCACCACCTTCATGCTCACGCTTGGCTCCTTGTTCTTGCTGGGCCTGCGTCTGCGAGCGTGTGGTAGGTCCAGACTGCCCTCCAGAGGGCTCGGAGTTCCCCCCTGGATTAGGGTTGGGGTTACCTCCGTTCTTGTCCTTGTTCTTGTTGTCGTTCTGGCGATTAGCGCCTCCTCCTCGTCCGCCTTGACCCTTGTCTTGACCACCTTGACCACGTCCTTTCGACTTGCCCTTGCCGGAGTCGTTGCCTTTGGCCTTGCCTCCACCTTTGCCTGAGCTTTTGCCAGGATCTTCCCCCTTAAGCTTCGCCAATAGGCGTTGCTTATGGTAGCACTCGTCCTCATAGTGCTTCCGCTTACCGCAGAATGCACACGTGATGGTGCAGCGGTAATGATCCGGCATCTTCACCTTGGCGCCGGTGATCTTTTCCTGCTGCTTCCCCTGGACAACAAAGCAGTCTCGCTGCTCGCAGTCGGAGGCATGCTGCAGGTGGCCCTGTTCATCTCTGGCATCACACCAGAATAGCTCCTTCACGTTCTCCATTAGGCGGGCGTGGGCGTGTTTGGGGGTAGTCCCCTGCCCAGGTCGGGACCCTTGGTACCCTTTGCCTCCAGGACCTCCACCACCAGGACGGTAGTGGTTCAGGTGTTGGTCGCTCTCCTTCTCCAGCGCCATCTCCAGGAGCAGCACGCACAGATCCTCGTAGCGGAGGGATCTAGCCTTGCGCTCAGCCGTCAGACGGCACTCGTCCCATAGCTCACGGGGGAGCTTGGAGCACAACCAAAACAGCAGGTCGTCGCTGCTGTAGGAACCGGGCGTCAGTCGTCCAGCCCAGTGGTCCAGGTCCGCCAACAGCTCGGAGACCCTGCCGGGTTTGGGGTTGTTGGGCAGGACGGGCAGGTTCTGGATCTCGGCCCTGATGGAGAGGTCGGTCTCGTAGGTTGGGTACTGCCTCTCCAGGGCAACCAACACGTCGGCAAAGGTGGCGGAGTTGGTGACGATCTGCCTGACCTGCTTCTCCAGGTACTTCGTCTTGCAGCACTGCAGGAGCAGGTCGCACTTCACTCGCCCACTCGCGTGGGTTTGGCCGGTCAGTCGTAGGAGCCGGCCAAAGTTCTCAGCGAACTCGCTGAGGTCCTTGCCTGTGAATTCAGGCAGGTTCACCACTATCTTGGAGGTGGCAATAGCCTTCGCCTCCTGAGCTCGGCGTCCTTCAAGGCGTCGGGTCTTCTTCTTCTTCTTCTTCTTCTTCTTACCCTTGGGGTCCTCGGGGTCCTCAGGGTCTTCGTCATCCGATGGCGAAGAAGAAGTCATCGAAGGCGGCCCATCATCGGAGGGGTCTCCGCCTAGATCACTGGAGCCATAAGGCTCCACGTCCACCATAGCCCTTAGGGCTGTCAGCCCCAGCTGGTCCAGCTCGGCCCTCGTCGAGTTCGTCACGTGACTGTAGGGCGGCTGGGCTGTCCTCGGGACGAATGGGCTTCTTGGTACTGCTGCAGGAGTCGGCATCGGTCGGCTCCTCAGGCTCCCCAGGGTATTCGTCAACCCTGCCGCCAGGTGGTTAGCCTGTACTCGTCGGGGTGACATTCCCACTGTCGTAGGTGACGCATGGGACGGGATCATCAGGGGCTGCAGTTTCTCCCTGATCTCTTGCGTGAGGTCGCTCACGATTTGCGAAGTGGCTCCTCGGAGCACCTCATTGATCTCCGACCGCGTCAGGGACCTGTTGGAGGATCTTCCCGATCCTCTACTCCTGCCTCCCAGAGACTCTGGTCCTCTCCTCAACCCACTCAGGGGTGCATACCCAGGTGCACACCCAGGAGCATACCCAGGAACTTCCATGTAGTTTCCAGTGGCGTGGAGTGGATGGGGATGGTCAGCCGCATACCAACGCGGCGCAGAGCTGGAAGCCACCGGCTCACTGGCAGTAGTTGCCTCAAGGAGCGCAGTGGTAGGTGGGCCCATGCCATAGGCGGGGTAGTGAGGCATGCCAGTAAAGCCTGTGCCCTCTGCCATAGGCTGGTTGGTTGTGGAAGTGGATGTAGCGGCGGCTGGGAGTGTGGTGGTTATGGGAGAGGGTGATGCATGGAGGCCAGAAGCGCTTGGTGCGCCTTCGAAGGTAGGGACATCCGTCGGGTCTTGCCCTTGCTCCTCTCCTTCGTCTGCTCCTTCTCCAGCATCCTTCTCGCTCTCGTTTCCTCTCTTCCTCTTCACAGGCTGAGGCTGAGAGACCATTTCCTTCACCGACAGGGCCCCAAAGGCCGTCTGGAGGCCATCCAAGGAGTCCTCCGCCGTATCCATTGGCCCATGTAAGGGTTCCACCGAAGGTACAGCGTCAGGCGCCGGCCTTGCCGGTGCTTCTGGCGCTGGCGCTGTGTTCACCTCGGCGTCCACTCTTCCTTGATCCATCTTGATCCGCCCTTCTGCTTGTATTTGCCTGCTCGGAGCACTGGTTGTACGGCGCGGGGTCGCTGCCGGTGCACAGAGACAGGCTGCCTCTTGCTACCAGAAAAGTTTATAGTGTTTTCAGCACTGTGTTTTTGCTTCTCCTGCTGCTTGTTGTTGCTGTAGGGTGTCCTGCTGCTGGTTTTGGATGATGAAAAGCTTTTGTTTGTTGAAATACAGTAAAGCCAACTCAATCCAGGATAGCCCAAGCCAACAGTATGCAAAGAGAAGGTAATTCAGGATCAAAGCATGAAGGGCTGCAGTGTAAACAGTGAAAGATGATTAGATATTCACAGAAACTGCAACTCAGGATACAAATGGATGCATATTCACAGAGATAGCTGGAATGTTTTGGGAAAAGAGTTAGAAAACTGCCTCAGGATCACTCTCTCTCCATAGTGCCATCTTAGGAGATGTGCACTCTTTGTTTTGGGTCCCATATGTGCTGAGGTGGCATGGTATGTGGCGATGAGGTCACTGCCATGTCACATGGGATCTTCCTACTTAGTTAGGCTGACCAGGAATTGAACCCAGGACCTCTCAAAAAGAGGTGCCTAACCCCCTATGGTGCATACCACTAGGGCAGATAAGTATTCATGGAAAAACATAGATAAATTCATAGGCTCTACCTTAGGTATGTCAGTGCTCAGTCAACTCAGGAAAAGATGTTTTACTTCTGATTGAAAGGGGATTAAGGGGTCCACTCCATATCCTGATTGGGTGTTTGGTTCCATAGGTCAAAATGTGTTCTCACCACTTTTGGCTGGACCAATACTAAGATAAAAATGCATGGATGCTCAGTGCATCTCTAATACAACTAGAGTATGTCCCAAAGCAATGGAAAAGCACTTTTTCTTACTTCAAACAGACGAAAGAAAAATGGTTTTAACATGATAAAAAATGATAGAAGATCACTTCAAATGTCTTCCGGGAATTTTCTGTAGCTCAGGAAACAATTAATTCGTGACTGTAGAACTCAGTAGGAACTACCCTAATGACCTCAGAACTCAGTAGGAACTGCCCATAGTGGAAGCGCCGCGCTCACGGGGCAAAAATGGCCAAAAAAATGAAATAGTCTTATGACCACTATATAGATGCGAAATTTTATGCTGAGTCTAAAAATCATATTCCTTTTCTGTGAAATGACCATATGTTGGAGAAAAATGCAGATTACTGAACCGCTCAGCCTCAATGAGACAAGCCAAAAAAAATAGATAAAGCAAAGGCCAACACCCATGTTGTGCTATAATACAAATAGTGTTCAAAGATGAAACAATGGAATAACAAACAATAACTCATGGAATATAATACAATAGATAAACCCTCTTTTGAATTAAAGTTAGGCCACTCAGTGTCTTTCACCCATATTGGAAGTGATCAAGCTCCATGGATAAAATTTCCCCCAACGTCCCAACCAAACTCCAATAAAGAATAATACCATTGCTCCATATAAACCAATATTTTGGGAAGTTGTTGCTCACTCATGGACTTTTAACAAAGAAGGGGTTTGAAGGCACCTGTCCCACTGAATTCTGACAGGGACGCTCTGGGGGATCTACAGATTTGGTGTTTTTGGGTACGTATCCGTCTTGGAGACGAGAATACCTGGGGGTACTGGATACTGGGGCCATTATATCGATCGTTGCCAAGAAAACTTTACCTCTTGGGGACCTGAAGAACGTCATGCCTACCGCTGCCATTCGCATGGGGGATGGCCACGTGGTGCACAATTGTGGAGACTGTGAGGCCGACGTGCCTATGGGATCCAAGAGCATTGCCCACCGGTTCTATTTGATGGATACCGAAGCCTTCGACTTCCTTCTGGGGACCAACTTCTTCGCCGAGCTCCCCCAGATAGTATCCCTCACCTTGCAAGCGCCCTATGTCCTCTATCTGGACCATGGTGACGGAGGAGAATCTGTACAGCTGGAGCAGTTTAAGCAGACGTCAAGCTACCCGACGGTATGCAGAAAGGAGCCCTGTGCCATGATGGTTGCCTCCACAACGGAGGACTATCAGCTCCTTGGGGGTGTCCTAGACCAAGGTCTAAAGGAGTTGGGGTACTCCAAGGAAGACCTGAGCGTGGAGCTGTTCGCTAGTGACAAGCAGCAAGTCCTGGACCTCTACTGCAGCAAAGGGCAAAATTGCTGCTACAAATTTTACTGGCCCTCTTTCGGGACCGCCTATGGGAACCCTAGATTCAGTGAGCTAGGGAAGGTCCTGACCAAGGTGGCCCTGGTACATTCCCATATGGTCCTGTGTTCCGCCCATAGGGGAGCCCATGGGGGAAATGAGTACTGCATACTCTATTGGACAAGCTGACGCTTACCTCCATGCAGCTGCCGAACGACGCCATCTACGTGCCTGTGGGCAGGAAGACGCCTATTGCAAAACCAGGATGGGGCAGTATGCTAAGCGTTGTGGACGGGAGCGTGGCCCTAGTATCGTGGGAAGATCTGGACCCTGCTCTCGTCCAGGAAATTCAACGTGAGAGCAGCGGCTACACCCTAGACGCCCTGAAAGACCGACTCCGGCCTCGAGACGCAGTGGAGTTTACTCTTGGGGGAGACGAGTACGTTGTGTCGGATGCTGGTGCCCCCACTACCACCTGCCATGTACCTAACCTGATGTAGTCTCAGATTGTGGGCTATCCAAGCTACCCAGCTCAATACACTCCGATGACGAAGCCGACCACGACGCCTTCTTCGTCCAATATAGAGTGGAGGAAGTGGAGAACGCCGAGTATGCTACCCTGCAGAAACCCCTATTCTCCATGAGGGGAGAGGAGCCATTGGATGAGGGGTTGGACCCCCGATCCAGGCTGAGAGAGTATGTTGTCTCTAAGAAGAGAGCCATGGCGAAAAGGCTCTGCTATGCTAGACCTACCCGCAGCTCATGGCCGTTGAAGCAGGGATCTGTGGGAGAGATTTTCCAGCTGAAGGAGGACGTGGAACACAAGATAATGTTAACCACGCAACTGAATTGCCTTTGGCCGTTTAGGACAATTTTACAGATAACCACCTGGCAATGAGAGGTGGACTTGAAGCTCATGAAGAGCGTGTGGGGTGCCCATGTGAGAACACCCGAAGAAGATGAACTCTCAGAGGAACGTATCTGAACCCCCTCGGGCGTGCCTATGCTACAACCGGCCACCAGAGACATGGGAGCGAGACCTTTTTCTATGCCTATCAGGGGCTGAAGGACCCGCTAAGGACGCTTAGCCGGTTGAGGACCACCTTCCTACTTCTATCCACCAAAGGGCAAGCAACCTGCACTCCGACGAGGACCTGGAGGACAAGATACAGCCCTTGGGGCCGAGAGAACAAAAGCTAATCAGGACTTACCTGGGGGTGACAAGCTGGTCCAAATGGACCTCAAGCTGAAACCCAAGTTCGTGGGTCACAAGATACGACGGACGCCCTACCCGGCTCCTACAGAGCGGGCTGATGAGATCGAGCGACACATACAGGATTGTATCGACGCTGGCTTGTTACACTGATACCAATTCACCCTGAACCTTCCCCACCTGAAAGGGGCAGACACAGAAAAGTTTGGCCCTGCAACCTAACAGGCCTCGCCGTAATATATTGGTCTCCGACCTGAAAATGATTGACCATTGCCAAAACTTCCTATCAACCAAGCAAGCTTATGGAACTCCGCACGCTCTTTGAAAGAACGTACGGTGGAGCCCCAGGGTAACCTAAGCAAGGGTCATACCAAGCGCACCACGCGTGGCCTACCCTTTGATGCGCCATATGCATGCACACTGTTCGATACGGGGTGCACTGCCGTGCACTTTTCTCTATTTGCAAGTGTACTATGCACCACCGTGCATTTCCCCTCATCACCTACCTTTATGTATCCCAATCCACCCATACGATCACGGAGACGAAGACTCAACCAGCGGCTGGCCCGTCTTGCTCTTATTACTTACGTTAACTACCGCTGAACAGCAAGAGCAAGGGAGGAAAAAACGAGCACAGCAAAACGAAGCACGTATGCACTCGTGTGTATGTTCTAATGAGAGCTACACAAAAAGGGAGGTTATGGTGTAAGAACAATTGTCACAGTTGCCCCGCCTTGCACCGCAAGGTAGGACCGGGTAGCCCCGCATGACAACTACTCCCTGGCCGAAGGCCATCTGTTTTGCTCTGATCTAACCTCTAATCCCCGGAGATCTTCTAATTTATCCCTCTATCTTACGTGTTTGCTACTGCACAGGACTGTGTATGCTAATCATTTGAAACACGAGGCAAGCACTGTGCAAGCAATACCCGTAACCACGCAACACCTGTTGTTTGATTCTTTCTTTTTTAATTGTTGAATTCTCTATTCCTGAATTTTTCCTGTAAGCAAAGGTGGAATTTCTACATGTATATTTTTTTGTATTTGTCGTCATTTCTTTATAGATATGTGACATATTGTTAAAATGTCATTTTCTTTGACTTGACGGTGGTGAATTGGGATGCGCCTCGTGGCGCCGCTTTTCTCTGTGTGTTAATCCATGAATTTAAAAATTCTTGTGATGACCCAAAAAAAACGTAAAAATGTGCATTTAATGCACATGGAGATTCTGGACAAGAATGTGCCCTCTGGAAAAATTCAAGGCCGTCATCTGACGGATTTTGGTGTATCGTCGATGGTGGATCCGTAATCGGGCCCTCATCCTTTGCATCTTTTCTTTTCGGATGTCCCTGAATGGTTGAAGCGAATTAGGCCGCGTTCTGGCCGAACCGCCGCCTCAAGGAATACCGTCCAGGATCCAAAGACCCCATTAATGGGCCAATACATATTTACGCCACCCCCCGCTTTAAGGCCAAGAAAGGTACAGCCTGCAAGGTACGAGAACGACCCAAACCACAAGCCCTGACCGTGTCCTGCGTTGGGTTTTGCATTTTGCCACTTGGAAGGAGGGATGAATGAGTACATACCCTTGCATGCCCATTCTAACCCTCTACCGAGCCACAACCGCCCCAGGGACGCTAAGAAACGCATTGGGGGCTATAGGTGATTGTTACGACAAGGCAAAAATTGGCGACCATTTATAGTTTGAGACAGGTTATAGGTAATTTTAAAAGGATGTTAAAACCATGGAGAGGCCAAGAAAAATACCCTTTTTTCCGTAAAATGCGAAAGTAGTCGCCACCACAACACAAGGGGGCAGTAAAAAAAAGTGTATTTCCATGCCTAGGGGTAAGCTTTATTTGTTAGAGATGCCTAGAGGCATAATGTAAGGTTTCGAACCTGCTATTTTTGAAAATAACCGGTTTTAAACGATTATTTCTACAAAAATAACCGCTTTTGCCGATTAATACCTTTCAAAATCACCAGTTTTTGCAATTGATTGCCCTTTACCAACCAAAATCTTGTCATCGGCAAAAGAGAGCCCCGAGAAGTGGGAGCACAGTGAGCAAAACTACGTCGGAAGTTTTAATTCACCATCGGCCGTCGTTAATTCCTGACAAAGCCTCTGTTTAGTGCAAAAGTTGAACAAAATGTGATGCCGAAAGGAACTCAAAAAAAAAGAAACCATTCCAATGAATTGGCTTAAATGAGTTTTCAAAATAACCGGTTGTGCCAATTGTTTTGAAAATAATCTCCGATTATTGCCGATAACCGGTTTTTCCGATTAATTCGTAAAACCTGTTCCGAACCCTACTGAGGCATACTACATTTGTATCTTAGTATTGGCTTAACCAAAATTCAGATTCGCATCCATTTCAGCAACACGATACCATCTAACACTATTAGCAGCCCTTGGGAAGAATTTTCACACGATCGGCCCGCATTGAGGAACAGAGAACACACGCACGCCACAAAGAACACGGAAAGGGCGTAACCACACACTGCAGGCCTAATCGGAACGAGAAATGTCGAATTCTCTATCTTGTGGATTATAGATAGTATAAATTCGGATTTATTCTGAAATTATAGCCTAAATCGCTGAAATCGCTAAAATCGCTGAAGTGTGGGATAGAGTGCAGCCTAATGGGATCTGAACCAGCGGTTACTAAACCCGAATTCCCATTTTAGGTCAAAATGAATGTTATGCGCTATCATGTTAAACTAATTTAAAGCCCTGTTTTTTCCCATTACACTCACCAGAAAAAGGACTTTGATGTTTCTTTCTGGCCTGCTTTGTTTGGTCGCCTTTGCTTCCTCCAAGTTTTCAAGAAGTTAATCAAGTAGGCAATGTAAGAACACCATGGTGGATCAAAACATACACAAAGCGCTGCAGAGGTATGGTGTAGAAAGATTTTTACACTATAGAATAGTAAAGCGAATCACAAAGCAGAGTTTAATGCAGATTTGGAGAGATAGTCAACTTTTGGGATAAAAGCATAGAAATCATCCCAACATCACTCCCTGTTGGTTTTAGGTTCACTATGAGATGTGAACCCTTTCGATTTTGGCCTTATTTGATGAGGCGGCATGACTCTGTGACCCTAAGGTCACTGCCATTTCACCTATGTCACATATGGCTGGTTATTATTTAGTTAGGGTTTGGGGAAATTAAACCTATGATCCTTAAAAAGGGGCGCTTTGTATCGTAAGGTGCATACTACTAGGACACATAGGGAAACCATGAAAAAGATACATAAGACTGAAGGAACCCTACCCCTATGTCAGTGTGTCAAAACTGAGCACACTTGGCACACAAAGGCTTACTTAAGGCATAAAGGAAATCATTATGGGACTCTAGTCTGCATTGCAAAATAAAAGATGGATAAAATGGTTTTTGGGACAGAAAAGCAATGAAAACCATGAGAGAGTTTACCAATGCAAAAACATTTGAAGATATCACACAGAAAATTAGGAAATGAATAAATGAAGAGAATTGTTGCTACTTTGGATGACTTTTGGAAATAATTTTGGTTAATTCCCACTGGGCTGCTAGGTCAAAATGAGAAGGTTTTAAGGCCATAGACTATTTTACAAGTGAAAGGCAAGTTTTCTTACTCACAAGGTAGTTGGGCAGGGCAAACAAACACCAGATCGAATAAAAGACTGGATGTTGTCCTTCCAAATCACAACATGAGTAACAAACCGGGGCGGCAAATGAACAATGCGGCTGCAATGACAAACCTTCAACCTTTTATAAACAAAGCAAATGGTTTTGTAGTTAAAACTGACATAAGTCTGGCCCCATAGACGATGATAAGCACTTCAAGTGCACAGTTTGGAATCCAATGGAGTTGGTTAGGAACCTGGGGCAAGTAGGTTGGGCCAGACACAGGATATGGCTTGGCTAGCTAGAACCACATTAAGTATATGGAACCTTTGAGCATCTAGGTCCTAACGTGAGAGACCACTAGGCTTAAAGAAAAAGGCATGAAGTGTCTGGTTTATTTTGGTAATACCTCCATGAAAGAAGATACCTCCGCTCACTTGAGTGGTAAGGGTGAACTTCATGGAGGGCTAGGGTTATTACCCTAGTTACTTTGAAAAATGTAGTTTTTTGCTTCAAAAGAGTGATGAAAATGATTAAGTGTTAGTCTTTAATACTTCCCAAAAAATAGGGAGCGCTTGGCCTGGAACAAGTCTTATAACAGGGCCACAATCTCATAGGTCGTTGACATTGTCGTACGCAAGCCTGAAACTACAAATATTGAGCTGAACGCACGGCAAAAGCGTGTTGTTGAGGAACAAGCGAGCAACACAGGCAGAGTCCGAAAAATTGAAGTAGAAATGAACCTTTAAGTCATTGCACATCCTTAAACAATTGTCAAAGTGGGTCAACGATGAGTTGATATGTTTGAGTATTGTGATTTGCTATGGAAGGAAAAAATGGGCACCAGAGCGCCCAACAGAAAAATTATTGAGAGAAAGGACGGTACAAACGTGGGTCCACAGGGTGTCGAAGCAAAAAACGGATCATAAGACCGAGCAAATCATAGAAGAGGTAAGATCCCAAACGCTTTTCCGAGGTATTCTTATTAAAAGAGGGGGATGCTAAGCGCTAATACAAAATAGGACCATTAGTATTGGCGTCTTTAACCCCAATTCCAGGGGGGCTCAAGGGGCGGCGTGGAATTGAGATACGGCTGCGCTTCTTCGCGGTCATTTTTCCGGACTCCCTATACGATTTTCTAAGAGTACGGAACGGTTTCAAAACGGGTTAAGTTATATGGCCAAATCTACTTGTCAGTGGATGATTTACCTACTGGGACTGCCATTGCCGCCGCAGAGCTCCAATTTGGCCTTGATTTGGCGCCAATGTGGCCCACAACTCCCGAGCGGTGTTTCCAAAACTTTCTTTTAATGGATCTCGATACAATCTAAAATACATTCCAATCTTAAGATTTATGGATGCCCTATCCGCTGGCGAATTATGGGAATTTGTACATATTGTATACAAACAGGCGCAGACAAACACGGCCACTCTGTTGTACTCTATCGGTAACACACAATGCCGCAACTTTTTAGGTCCCCGGTTCGAACCCCATTGGGCACTTTTGTGTTGTGCCTCAAAACTATCACCGCAACACGAAACCCTTTGTATAATCTCAACATCGAAGCTCAGGGGGCTGCTCAAATCAATCTATACCTACTGTTCCAACATTTGTCCTGTTTTAAAACGCAACCGAAATACCACTTTTGGGGCCCATCGGGTGGTCAAAAAAATTTTCTCTCACTGAGGTTCAAACCCATGACCCACAAACAGTAATCGGCCGCGATGACCGCTGGTGGGACCTGACATCCCACCTACGTTGTGGTATCAGCACAATATTGTATATTGTAAAAACCCTGTTTGTTCTAAGAATCAGGATTCCGGATGACACAAAAACAGGGGGGAGTCTATCGTCCATCTTTCAACCCAATTTGATGCATTCAAAGTCTATTTGGGTTGCGACTGCGATATCTCAATTTCGCCCTGCCCCTTGAGCCACCCAACCAATTCTTCGGAATCCCATCACTCGGGGCTCCAGCAAAATGTCGCGGGCCCAACGCCCTGGAAAACGAACCCAATCACAGTGTCTTCGACTCACAGACTCAGGCAAAAAACCCTTCCCTGTCCTCTGATGTTGACACGTGATTGTTCATGCATGTTCCAAAACTGGCTACTCTACCTCGTCCGTTCTCAATATCCTGACATGTGCACGACTATCCTGTCCCAAATCCGTGCCCGGTTTCTCGTATCATAAACTTGCATAACTCTTCCGCTGTGCTTGTGTGCTGGTATTTTGTCAAACTTTGGTGTTATCCAAAGTCAGGAACTCAGGAGTAAGGAACCCACAATACACCCCACGGTTAGCATGTAAGTGGTTTTTCGTTGCGCACCGTAGTCTTTCACAGGTTTTGTGCCTTTGAATGCAGTGTCGTGCTCCACCGAGGTGTAACATGCAGGAACAGCGTCGACGCTCCTGGGTTCCCTCATGCGTGTTTCCTTTTTTTGGTTCCGCAAGAAGAAATGCTTTCACCCTGTGCGTTGCAAACTTCCAGCCACGTAAGTCTGCCGATTCTGCAGAGGGTCCCAAGACAAGGTATACAATTAATAAATAATTGTAACCAACCAGACACAACTAGATACCAACTAGAAAGCAGGAAAGACAGTCCTGCTGTTGCAAGTGCTTTGACGGTTTTTTTGACTCCAGTGGTTGTTAACAGACGTGCTTTTGCAGTCATGAGAAACCAGTAGTCTTGCATTTTCTGGTGTCTTGCGGTGGGAAAGTTTTTCTTCAGGCCTTAAATGTCGGTCAGAGCTCTTATTTATCCACCAGTTTCTTTCGACTCCCCTTTCGACTCCACTGATTACTGCAACAGTTGCGCTGTGTGTGCGGCGGGTTTTCTGACCCTTTCGACACCCCTTTTTGAAAATACGTCAGCTGCTTGTAACCCTTGCAGCTGCACAACGTAGGCGCATGCAAGTTACAAGGCTCCTTGACGTGTTGGAACTACATTGGTTGCAAATACACGGTTCTTCACTATTCCTGGCATGAAACCTGCAAACCCACAACACAGTTGTGGTGACGAATTTGTGCCAGCCTAAAAAGCACAGCCTGCCAATAAATGTTCCTTGACACCAAGCCGCGTGGTCTTGAATGATGCGATTTGTTGTGCAGTCGTGCAGGAAGTAGCTTCACAAAAATTTCCTGCCTCATCCTGATTCCAATATTCGTGTGCGCCGTCACCCTCCCCTTTGTCCTGTCAGCTCGTTACCACTTTGTTCTTCACATCGTTTGAACTTCTTTAAGTCCTCTGCCCTCTGTCATCCTTCGCCTGCTCTGTGTCTTTTTTTGCTTTTGCTGCTCCAATTTTGGTCTCTGCTCTGCGCATCACTGTCGCTGGCTCGTTGCTTCTTCTGTCTGTCACTGTTTTTACCGTGTATGTCGCCTCTCCTGTTTGGTTTGGTTGGTCTGTGAGTCTCCAATTCTCCAATTTACTTTCCACAAAGCTGCCTTTCCCCTCCTGGCATTCTTTGGTTCTTTCATTATTTTCTCACAGCTGCACTTCCTTGTTCCTGGTCGTTCCCTCTCCCAGTCTTTTGTGCTGGGCAAGTAGATGCAAAAAGCCAAGGCTGCACGACGGGTTGTAACCTTCATCGGTCGGCAAGAAACGTAGTAGGTGCCTTGCCAGTTCAGATGAGTGACTCAGCCTTCCTGCAGTTGCAGCGTTCAAGCCCTCGAGTGTGCCCAGCGCGTACACTTGAAAGCCACAATTCATTTTGTTCTTCGGTACGGACCTCATAATTTTTGGTGAAGTGTTCAGGGAAACGACCACACAGAAGTCTTCGTAAAGTTGTCAGTTCACTCCAGTAACCTCATTCGCGCCCGGCTGTTGGACACTTGCCACTCTTGTAGGCTCGGGCTCGCAGGGACGCACACGGCAGGTTTCTGCGTATGGTCCGCGCGTTGCCTCCGAATTGAGGTATTGTGGTCTAACCGACCAAAGCTCTGTGTCAAGCATGTTCCCCCGTCCGACGGTCAAGAACTATCATCGGTGTCAGACTGCAGGAAGCGTGCTTGACTTCTTTCGGGAGTGTACCATCTGCGTTCTGATCCAACACACCGACCAACTTTTTTGCGACGCTGGGAAGCTGCAGAAAACGGGCGATTGCTTGATGCTGGTCACCTCCGAAAAGTGATGTCCGGCGGTTCCTGTAAAATGACAGATTACGAATGCAGGTTTTCAAAGTTGAGACGACGTTTCCAGATTACTGTGATTTAGTTCCAAGGCACGACAACACTTCTTTAGAATCTTTTTAACCTATCCTTAAACGGACAGTGGCAAGACAAGACCTTCTCCAACACGCCACAGGGCCAAAAAAAAAAAAGGACGCACAGCGGGACCACGAAACCGTTCCAGACGAAAAATAATGTACACGGCTTACGTCAGATACACGTGTCGAGGACAATTGCGTCGTGTTGAGTGCACACCGAGGCAGACAACCTTCTCCAACACGCCAGAAGGCAAGGAAAAAATGCACTCAAGTACTCAACACCGCGACTTTCTGAGTGGCTGGTTTTTTTTTGGCTATATGAGCATTGTTTGTCACGCTTGCACTCGCCGTCGCAGGCTGACAACGCCTCCTCCTCCACTAAGAAAAATGGACGAGACAGCGGGACCACGAACAGGCACGTCGGAGACACCTGTTTGAATTCTAATGTCGAGGGCACTTGCGGAGCGGGTGAGCACACGCCGAAGTACTGAAATGTGCTGGTTCTGTCATACAGAACCAGCATTTCGGTAGGGATGTGCGCCAGAGAAGATGAGCCTACGGGGTTAGTAAGGACTCTGCTTCGAATTCCTCAAGTTGTATTTCTGTTGTTTGCAGCGTACATGCAAGCCGTTAGTAAACGTTCTGACTGGTCTCAGCAAGTGTGCGGAACGACGTTCACAGCGCTGACGATCAGTGAAGGAGAGTATGGAGAATTGAGGTTGAGCACGTCAAGCTCCTCCGTTGAATTCGAGAAGCCCGAAATTTTTTCGCAAGCAACACCACAATGCACCAAGACCCGCAACAGTCATATTGACGAAACAAGAAAAGTTTGTCTCAACGGTCCGCAGAGCAACGACCACAACAGTCGCCACATTGAGGTTTCGAAAGCCCACGGGGAGTACTTCGCAAGCCAAAAAGGCGACACGCAGCTTGCCGAAAGCTCGAAGGGCAGCAGCCACTTTGAAGGCCACGAGAAAAGCAGTCAGCACGCTGAAGGGAGAAGGGCTCACGATCACCACAGCCACGAGCAAAGCAGTCAGCACGCTGAAGGGCGAAGGGCTAACGATCACCACAGCCAAACCAGCAAGCCAGAGCATCACTTCGATGACCGTCTTTTGCAGTACCACCGAAGAAGTACCACAGGTCTGTCTCAGGAGACGAAGAAAACTCGTCAGGGGCACCAAGGGCACCCAAAGTATCACCACAAGTATCGGAATTTGAACAAGACCAAATTCTTCGTTTTCGTTGAAGATATTTTGTTTCAAATCCTGCAGTTCTTGACACCGAAGGAATTGTCGACGGCGTGCCGTGTTTCAAATCAGTGGTTGACAGCCACGCTAGCCGTACCTTTCTTGAACCAAAGACTAAAATGGTGGTTGGGAGATTCAAGCACGTCTCTTGAAACCTCTCCGCGGCAACCTACAGGCCCCCCTCTGTGTGACCCCACCTGGGTTCAGGTCTTTGGCCTCCCACCCATTCCCGTTGATACCCCCTGGGAGTTGCCGCTTTCCCTGCGAGCAAATTTGCAACGTTTGGGTTGGGCAACTCCGTCCCTTGTGCAACGAAATTTGCTGAGGGCTTTGTTGGCCAAGAGGGATGTCATGACTATAGCGCAACATCTCTCTGGCAAATCTTCTGGCTGCATGATAGCATTGGTTGCCGTCCTACAGCAACAAGAGAACTTTGGTACCCGGGTTCTGGCTAATAGAGACACCCCAAGAACACGGCCCTTTGGGCTCGTGGTAGTTCCTTCCCGAGACGCTGCGTTGCAAGCAGCAGTGTACTGCCGTTGGCTTGCGCAACGTTCGGCCCTGGTGACTGCTAGCTGCTACAGCGAAGCTGCTCGTGGGCCGCAGCTCATGAAGCTGGGCCAAGCAGTTGTCGATATTTTGGTCGCAACCCCGCGCAGACTCCGCTATTTGCTGCAAGAGAAGTTCGTGACGCTTGAGAATGTGATCTTTGTATTGCTTGACAATGTCGACGAATTGATCGACCAGGCATTGGAAGCCACCGAGTTCGTTGTGCAAGCCCTGCCACAGAAGCGCATCTCTTGTTCGAATAGCAATCAAGATCTGACAGCAACGCATCACCCCAAGCGAATTGCAGTCATGAATTTCCTCAACTCCTCGAAATTCCTACACAATGAAATTGTGATTTACCACGAGGGCTTCTCGCCACCCCCAATTCCAAATTTTCCGCGTTGGACGACAGTTGATGAGCATTATGACTGAGTGTCCACCGCAAAGTCACCCGTAGGATTGGCCATATTCTCTCAATGGCCAGATTCCACTTCCAGCGATGCAGCACCGCACGCTGTGTTTACGCTCGGTTCCTATCTGGGTGCATTGGGAAGACCCGACTGTCAGATGCAGGTCATGTTTGTCTGGTTCTTTCCGTGTGTGAATCACACAGGGCAACCCCCCCTTCAAGCCCAACGGAGGGTGCCACTGACGAAAAGGCCTGTACATATGTGACAGACAAGGTTTCACCAGAGACCCTGGTGACCCTTTCTTTTCCCACCCAGCGGTTGGCGAGTGTCAACTATCGATGCTGTGCACCTCACGTCGCGCATGGAATACTCCATGCCAAATGTTATGGTCTGAAGTGTTTGTCCATATGGAGGCGAACAATTCTCATATAGATTTGAAATGAAAAGTGTCTGCAGTGCGGGCTCTGTATGTGTACCTATATGTGTTTGTTGGACATTTTTCAACGGGGCGTTGTAGTAAGGACTGCATGTGAGATGGTTCTACTGCGTGGGCCAGAAACACATTCAAGTAACACTGTAGAGAAACGCCATTGAGCAACAGGGCAAGAGAAACACAACTGGGCAGCACAATACAGTGACGTCGCAGTGCATGGAGACACAGTTGTGCCATTGGCTCACATCACGGGGAACAGAGCAGCATCACCTAAGTCGTACAAGCATACCTATACTTGAGGAGGTTCGGACTGGCAAAACAGTGCATCAGAACAATGTCTACAGTGATGATACACAAAAGCATGCTGACAACAGTACTTTTGAATTTTGCCTTTCAGACTCGAGTGTGGGCTCCAACGCAAATGTTACCTGCAAGTGTGCTCATGAAAGCCAACTGGGTTGGAAGTTAAAGACAAAATGTGATTTGGCTGCTGGCCCATGTGCTGTTGCATCCAGTACTTGGAGTGCTGCTGCATGGGAGGGTGCCTTTCGTCATTTCCCACAACACGGCCTTCTGGACATCACCAGAATCACCAACCCCACAAACACCATGTAGTCAAAGCCACCCTCGGTGGTGAAAAGGTAGCAGTTGTTCTGTAAAGTGTAAACTGTAGCAGAAAGGGGAACATGGACCCCCCCCCCCCCTTGCAAGCACTGCTGATCATCATGGTTGGGAGACATCTTCCACTCCACCATCCACTTCAGTCCGATCTCTCTCTCTCGTTCTCTCTCTCTCTCTCTCTCTCTCTCTCTCTCTCTCTCTCTCTCTCTCTCTCTCTCTCTCTCTCACTCACTCACTCACTCACTCACACACACACTCACTTTTGAGTACCAGTCTCACCCTAACTGTCCACTTGCTCAAGTCTCTCTTGCTTTCTTTGTGTGGGTGGATGTGTACAATATGGTCACAGGCATATTTTCACACAGAGTGTGATCATGTGTGCACATCTTGTATTAAGTGTACATATCTATTCATGTGGCTTCATGGCTGAGCTGTCAGCAGGCGGCCAAGTAATGGCGCACGTCTCTGCATATGTACAACATACACACATGCACACACACGCACACACACACACATTTGGCCGTAAACAGGTCACCGCTTTTTCTGCGCATGTCTTAAAGACTGCACTCGGATATGTCCAAACCAACACAATATCACCGAATATCACACTGCAATCTTGAACAATACGTTGCATATTTGAACAACACCACACATAACCAGTCACACACAACCAGAGCCACACGCCAAAGTCCAAAATTCCAGATGTCATCATCTTGCTTCCAGATCTGCAGCAGATGCCTGAGATCGTAGGTCAGGTTATGCCGCAGAGAGATGTAATACAGAGGCCTGCAGACAAAAGGGCATCACCTCCATTTTTTCATGTGCATATGGATGGAGGTGGTCTGTGTGTGCGTTTGTGCGTGTTCCAATCAAAGTTGTGATCCCACTGCGATTCCCCCTGACTCCTTGCGCCTCTGAAGAAACTCTTGTCCATCCTGCAGCAATTGATGAGATGACTCAGGAGGCATGAATTGCCGGAACACTCTATCCACCCTGTATCCCTATCTCACATGGCGCTCCAGCCATGTGCTGCACAAATATGGCTGTCCGGCAAGACTGTTAGGAATATCTTCAAACTCACCTTATCTGAGAGTAGGATGTTTTGTGTTGTGTTTGAGGTACCAAAATGGGCCCATTCCTCCTGCACCGCAGTTATTTGTGTGCTGTGGCCAAAGTGCTTTGGTCCGCTCACTAAAACCACATTCATTGTGTCTGCCAACCAGAGGACCCCAGAAGGGAGCCTCAGGCTGGAGTGAGAGAGAGTGGAGTTGGCAAATGTGACGAGTAATGTGCTTGAAACTAATCACCTTCAGACTTTCATTCTTACTGTGCATGGCGTGCCCCAATTGCAACCCAGCTCCAGAACAGTATGTTGGAGATTCGCAACAGGTTGGTTTGTTGATTTTGTGTTGAACGCTATCTAAAATTGCCAAGGGAAGTTCAGGGTCATTCATCTGTGGGTCGCAATGGGATAGTGGAGTAACATTCGAACAGCACGCCAAGTTCTGTCTTTGTCCACTGGGGTTGCGCCAGATTTGGTCCCAAAACGAAAATATAAGGTGCGCAATTTCTTGGTAATCCATTGCAGATAAATAAGTGCCCAGCTGAGTAATTTCTGTGTTCGATTATTAATACTTGCCCGACTGATGGCGCTGACAGTCTCCTGTTTCGTGCAGTTACATCCATTTGCCGTTCAGAGCCTAGTTTCCATGCCAGTTTCCCCTCCAGACGTGCAATTCGCTTCAGCTTGACAGTCAGCTTAAAAATCGGGCACAGGCATATGTGACAATGATTCCATCACGCTACCACAAGCTACCAAAAGCAGATTTTGATGCATGCAGTGCCTATGATTGCTTCTGCATAGTTTGAAGGTGCCTCTGGTGCCTCGCAGCATTACCTTCAAGCCTCTCACAGCTGATTCTTTTCTGCTCTCATGATACAGTTTGGCCTCTGGGGAGAGGCATCTAGGGCAGAGCACTCCCCAACTGCTGCAAGGACAGCAGGTAGGTTACAGGGACTACTATGTCACTCTTACCATTAGTCTCACGCCAGTCAGTGCAGTGTTTTGCATAGTGGGAATGCCATGCACGCAGTGCCCACGCAGTGCGCACGCAGTGCAAAGTTTTGTATGTCGGTAACGAACCCTAGTTTTGGCCCTTTTGCGGAGGTTTGTTGTTCCATAGTAGGATTTTTTAAGCTTCTTATGCATTCAGGATATGACAAATTTGAATTGTCATTCATTATCACCTATTTTCACCCATTTGTACCCATTTTCACCCCCCCCCTTTTTTTTGCATGTTCCTTGTTGTAGATGGATGGTGGATTATGTGGACTCCCCCACGACCTTGACCCCAATGTGGCTTGGTGGATTGATCAGTGCTCCGCTGGGCGCTCCAAGGAGCCTTGGGAAGTATATTCACAACTGCATAAACATGTCAACCTCATTGGTGTTCATTGTCTTATAGCGGAGGAATTCTGCATGAAGTATGGCGCGGAAGGTTTGTTGTCCCAGGAGGACCTTCCAATACCTCTGTTTTCTTCGGCAAATTCCAAGTTGGGACAACTGTGCCTATATGTCTCGCTCAAATTGTTCGGATGATGTGTTTATGTGATGTACTCTTAAATCCCAAGTACACAGGCCATGTTTATAAGGTAACGGTGGCCGTGGACAACCTTGGGAATATAGTATGGACATGAGATCTTATGCCGGGAAAGTCGGCAGATGTTACGATTTGGGATCAACGTGGTCCTTCGCGAATGCACGGACAGTTCTTTGATTATGAAGTAGGTAATCACGATGGCGCTTACAAGGGTTACAGTGGTTGCAACTGCATAGTGGTACTCTACAACACTAAATGAGATGTTCACAAGTACATCAAAGTACCGGGTTGGTAGTGGTTCAATGTGTGTCCTGTTGGCTTTGTTGCTTTGCAGTGTTATACAGAGGTGGCATGGGGTGGGTTTCACTGCAATGTGCACGCAGTGCGCACGCAGTGCACACGCAGTGCGCACGCAGTGCAAACACTTTGCCAGTGACCCATCGTCACTGGACTGTACCAGAAACAAAAGCAGATTTTGATGCATTTTACATTGACAGTGAAAACCACAACGCAAGCCATCTGTGCCAGTCTCCATGACCGTGTTTGCAGCATCTGCCGTTGATTAGGCAAGTTTTGGAACCATGGAATTTGGCAGTTCCAATTTCCTGTTGCCCACGAAGGTCAAAAATTTTCCGTGACAAAGTTGTTGCAGTTCTACAGTGGCTTGTTGGACCCTTGCATGCAGACAAATGGTGTGCATCGTTGGTTTGTGCAGAATGGGTGATGTGCATGACGAGATGTTTCGAAAAAGAAACACCCCACGCTGCATTGAATACAGGGGCCCCCTTGTAGTATATGCCCCGACCCGCAATAAATAGTATATCCCCTAACCCGCACCCTCCATACTTTGTGACACCCTCCTTTGAAAAAAAAATCCCCCCCTTGCTCACATTTTTGACCGTGTGCTGGGTTGCAATGTTGTTTTGAGCTTGGTCCCAGTGACCCTAGGCATAGGCGCTGAGCGGACACTCCCCAAGGTGAAGTATTGTCGCCCAAACAAAGTGGCACACTGACCAATTTCTCAGTAGACCAAGACATGGACGCTCTATCTCTGCTCTATGCATGTCTCATTGTGCCGCATGCCGTTGATTATCCCTCGGGGGTGAGGCAATTGTCGTGTACAGCCAATAGCTCTCCACGGGGGGATGGCGTTGTGCCATTTCACATTCCACTTAAAAGTATGTGCACTTCCCCAAGTGCCATCCAATGGTGAATTGCTGGATTCAGGGAAGGAAAGTCTACCAACAGGCCATCTGCATCTTTGAGCTCAGGCATTCTTACAGGTCTCTCTTATTCATCAAGGAACCTCCTTTATAATTTCAGGTCATTCAGCTATTTTGCCACGGAATCAAACCCCCCCCTCCCCCCATCCCTCAAGAAGTGCTCCTAAGGAAAGGATCTATGTGACCCCTGCGAGCGGGTTACAATGGTGTTCAAGTGTAACCTCTGAGCTTCCGGGTCGTGGGTTGGACAGAAGGTGAAGTACTGCTGGGCCTGGCAGGGAGCGGTCCCATGGGAGCAGAAGCTGCAGAATGATTGAAGTGACTACAACCACTCCAAATGCACACCACACAGCACATTTACATCTGTTTACATCAGCCCCTCTGGCTTGTGTCCCCAATTACTGGTGTTTACCAGAGGTTCCCCACAAACTTTCCTGCAGACACATACAAAAATGTCCTCTCCTCTGCTTCCCAGTCAAATTTTTTAAGGGCATTGACATCTTCAGTAATCTCTGGCACACTGTAAAATGTGGGGTGACAAATGGTGATTCAGGTTCAGCCTTCGTCACCCATCATGTATGGTTACCTCTTGTAGCTGCCTCCAGGATCTGTATGTCTGATTCAGTGATAGGCAGATTGTGACAGGCTTCTCGCACCCGTGCACAACGGGCTGTTTTGGTTGTTTCATGCACGTTCAATAGGGGTACTGATGAAAGAATGACCATGAAGTGCATGCATGCAGTTTGTGCAACTGCATGTTGTGTTTGCTGCTGGACAGTTGCGTGAATATATACAAATGGTTACACAGATATTTCCCCTGAAATTTGGTCAATGGACCAGCCCCCAAATCTTTGTAGCAGTGAAAATGACCGTGGTTTTTGCCTGGACAATGCCATGTCCAAACATCACTGGACCCTACCCCCTGTCTTTTGATGGTATTCTGGTGAGTTTGAGTAATTTACTGTGCTGCCTATGCCGAAGACGAGGGTGTATGACGGACCACGAAAGGCGAGGCCATGGTTTAGGAAATCCTGGCATAGACCATTCCAACCAAACCCGACAACGTGGTGATTCCGGCATCAGGGATGATTGCCGAATAAGATTGTGCAGGCGGCAGGAGCACCAAGGACAAAAAAGGACAAGGGAAGAGACAAATGAGTGCCAATGAGTGACGAGTGGTGCAGGTGCATTGTTGAGTCCAAAGGAGCGGACGATCAATTGGAGGGCCCCCGGACGCCGCCAGAAGCTCTGCTTCTAGGGCATGGGGGCCGAGGTCCCACTAGTGAACAGTCACCCTAGACAGAACAACAGTGCAAGGCAAGTCGCAACTGTGACTGAGGGAGTGCGAGGGGTTACCGGGGCGGAGGTGGGAAGAATTCCGCAGACAACAACAAGTGATGAAGCGTGCGAACGATGCTGTGAGACAACCGGCAAACGTGGTAGAAGGACACGGACATATGGTGCAAACAACATGGAACGAAGACTCATTGTGGGTTGGGTAGGAACGGGTCAAAAACAAAAAAGAATACTTGTTGTGGGTTGTTGCATGTAGGCATGCTTGGACGAGGAATGCTCTGGAGCCAGACAAGTGGATGAGGGACACCGCACGATATTACAGGACAAAACACAAGGACCTGTGGGTGCCCGCTAGGAAAGGCGTCATAGAGGGCATCAAAAAGCACAAACGGGCGTGGGCTGTAGAAGAGTGAGGGGAGGTGGAGAGACCACAGGAGGACAGGCAAGGGCATGAGATAAGGGAGTAGGTGACAAAGGGCAGAGAGAGAGAGAGAGAGAGAGGATAGAGCAAGGGGTAGACCTAGCAGGTAGTGAACAGAGACAGCTCCCCAGGTAAAGCTGGACCACATGCCGAATGTGGAGCCCTCGTTTGTACTATATGCCCTACTTCTTGAACCAGGTGGTTGCCTGAGAGCTCACATTACACTCTTTGAACTTGTTGAGCCCGAGGGAAAAAAGAGAGAGAGAGAGAGAGAGAGAGAGAGAGAGAGAGAGAGAGAGAGGATAGATTCAAGGAGGGTGGGGGGTGCCACCATTGGCCTGGTTGGTACAGTAGGGGAATGAATTCACAGCACAGGGGCCCATGCTAAGTGACGGTCCACAGTGACAAAGTTGCCTGAGAGATATCCAGGTGATCATGTCACAGTTTGTGCCACTTTCCAATGATATATATCATTTGCAAAAACTACGTCCAGTTCAGAAACAGTTTGGCAATACTTGATCATACTCTTGTGATGCGTCACAGACTGCATGCTTGAGGCCCTTAAGCAAGAAGGGAAGACATTGCACAGCATAATGGGCACAGAAAGTTGCTAAGATAATTTGCAGTTGTTTCAACATGATGCATAATCAGGGAGAGTAAACCCTCCCAATCTTCAAGGGAGATTGTTCTGCCAAACCTCTGTGGTAGCCAAGACCCCTCTCCACTGTGTCAAGCTGGACTAGGAGAACCTGTGAATGGACTGTGCATGGGGTACAGGTCAGTGCGACAATCACGCAAAACACAGATCTGCACTGTCTTGTCTGGTTACTGGGGGAACTGGGGAAACCCCAGTGAAAGGCTGGAAGCAGGGGTGCCATCCAGGTGGGTTGGTCTCATGATGTCTGATCAAAGTAAATTCTGATGCCAGAGACACCGAGGGCAGAGTGCTTCTGTCTTACCAGTATTGAGGGCCTTGTTCTCTTGCTTTGGTTAAACAGTCGCCAGCATTTGCTGCCACAGTCCCCCATGAAACAGAGCAGGTGGCTGTTGGGTGGTTTCGGGGGGGGGGGGATCACCAAACCTGTCGATGACTGAGGGCAGCATGGAGCAAGCAGCTGGTGCAACACAACTCACATTAAGGGCCTCCGACATGATACCCTGCTGTGCTGCTGTGGAATCTAAGCATCCCCATGAAGTTCGGCAAGTAGCGAATGGGCTATGGGGGGCGCACTTAGTGCAGCGGAGTGCAGCGCAACTATTTGGGCGTGCGGCCGTACTAGAGACCCATACTTTGTGATACTATGGGGGCATCATTATTGTTTGAGAGTGGGTTTTGATACTTCTTCCACATTGGGATATGGCATTTTTGGATTTTCACCTAGTTTCACCCATTTCCACCTTTTTTCACACTTTTTTGCCCATTTCCACCGCATCCACTCCTTCCTAGGTTGATTTCTCCCCACCATGGGACCTCGAGAAGGCAGAGGTGATGTATTCATGTTGTTTTTCCCCCATCATGGGGACCCCGAGCTGGCACGGCGAGCTGGCACGGCTGTTGTCGGACCTCAGGATCATGATCGGGGCCGAGGGACAATGCGGCATCTCCTCCAAGTGCCGCATCACGTCCAAGTACCCCCCCCCCCCCCATAAGCTACGCCCTTGAGGGGGAGGCCAGCGACACTGGGTACACGAATAGCACAGGGAGCCTGCTTGGGGAGGAGGGGGCGCCCGAGGCAAGACCAGCATCGAGTTTGGGCTCGCTGGAGTGGGGGGACAGCGATGACTACAGCACGGATGTCAGCGATAATCCCAGGAAGAGGGGCAGGAGGGTGGAGCCATCTGTGGCGGCGCCTCACGGCGCCTTGCTGGAACTGTGAACAATTCGTGTTGGCGCCTAACGGCGCCGAGTTGGACAGTGTGAACATCTGTGACGCGGCTGCGCCGCAAGATACTTGATGAGGGCATACGTCTGTCGGTGGGGACGTATTGCTGGACTTTCCACCGCTCTGCAGATAAGCTACGCCCTTGTCCAAGCTACAGTAGGTGACCATCCCAGATGAACTGTGGCGGCGCCTCCGGCGCCGTATTTGTGGAGGAACTGTGATGGCGGCTACGCCGCCATTCTTGGGACTGCTTGGGAATGCACTGAATGCGAGGGCATAGGTCTGTCGGTGGGGACCTATCGCTGAACTTTCCACTGTTTATGGCCAAGCTACAGTAGGCGTAGGGACCGTATTAATTTGGGATCTACTTTTAATTCGGTACCAAACGTAGTGCAGCCACATAAGACATGGGTTTGGTGACGGATTTGTGAGTCACATCGAGTCATGGACACATTTGTTCTCAGTGTTTGCCCACTTGACCCAGATAGCTCTGATTTTGGGGATGTTTGTGCATTATATGCCCCTTTCTTGCACCAGCTCACCATGCAATCCTCTCTTTTTGAATGTGGGTGCCCAGTGTTGGTAGTTGTATGTGTCGCGCCCAAGCTATGCCCAAGCTACAATAGGCGTAGGGACCGTATTAATTTGGGACTTTGGCGTAGCTTATACAAGGGGGGGGCGGGGTACTATAATCGAAGGTGACCTCATGGGCTTGATCAACGCCAAGGATCCTTCGTGCCAGCCAAGACGTTCCATGCCGTCATCCCGAGACGTTCGGCAGTGGGGCTATGCTAGACGGCCATACCCAGCACCCCCGGGTCCATTGTCCCAGCCCCATTCGTGGAAGATGGACCACCTCCCGCCCCCACTGAAGGAGGTCTCCCAGGGTCTACAGTGGGACATGCTCCTGAGGCAGGGGCAATATAAGGGTGTTTGGAAGGGGTGTGCTTGGGGACTCTTCAGGGGGAAACGGTCTAAAAAGTAGCGCGCAGTGCGCACGCAGTGCAAGGGCGCCCCCAATGGTCCCAATATTCATGCACACTGCAAAATCAACAAGTGACAGGGCGGAATCAACAGTGAACCTAAACCATTTACAAACGATGCACCAAAGCTGGAGGGTCAGGGCATCCCGCAAAGCCTTCGATTTCGACCAAAGCTGCCTTCGCTCACCGGTGATGAATGACAGTTCTCTGAGTAGGCAGTCTGCGGCATATCTGATCTTTGATTGTAGAGTTGTGCTTGCACATTCATTTGGCTGCTTTATTTTTGATTTTGATGGACTGGCTGTTTGGCTGGCAGTCTGTGGCGGCCATTGTCAGTCTATCAGGATCAGGCATTCAACCAAAAAAAAAAGACACCCACATTGAATTTTTACCAATCATGTCACAGAGCCATAAAAATCACTTTGCGACGGTTCTGCCTGAGAGCCATCTGCTATTCAGCACAGGCCTGGTGATGAAAAAAAATTCACTTTGCCTACATAGGTGCCACTCCGGCTGTGAGTTTGTCATGTTGTGCCTGCATTTGTGGGAGACTTTTGCAGCACCATCAGAATTTTTGAATGCCGTCATGTGCAGGTTTACGTGCTTTCCCAGAGTCTCACGGAACCATCATTTAGTAGCATGTTTGTTCTTGGTGTTGTAATGTGCCATGAAAACTGGAGGGGGGGGGGGCACAGAATGATCCCATACTTCCTAAACCACTCTTGGTCCAGCTGCGTTGCAGGTTTTCCTTGCCATCTTGTTGTGATGGCAAGGAATTGAATCCTGGGCTTAGTAAGTAGAAGTGGTCGTTGTCGCAGTCATAGATGTAGTGTGTTACTGAGAACCGCAGCTCTCCAGGCAATATTCCAACAGCGCAGACCACCACAGATTTTCCTCTGTCATCCATCCATTTGTGGCTGAATTGAATGGGTACACTGTGTTTTGGTTATCCTTTTATTTTACCTGACTTGTCGCAGCACATTAGTAGGCAAAAGGTTCTGTTGTACCATCCAACAAGTATCCAATTTGGTCAGCATATTGTTTTTGGCTGCAAAAGGGTACAACACCTCAGGGGGGAGACACATTGCCAAACTGTGCAAAGTTCGTGGGACATGCTTTGTAAGTGAATGATTCTTTGTTGCTCTCCACTACATTCCTATCCACCAGCAGTTTGTTTCTGCTGTGAGCGGGTCTGTGCACCTGTCAATGTCATCAACTCAGGGGCGTTTCGTGCTGGTCTCATCAAGGTGTGAATGCTGCCCGTGCTTCAGCTACTGGCAGATTGAAATGAATTTAAAGTGTCATGGGATGACCTCATAAAAGTGCTGTGTTTCCAGCAATGTATCATACACACTGTTTTGCCAGCCTGAGAATGTGGTGCTGTAAATGGGGTATGGACCACTGAATTGAGAAGCCATTTTTCTCTTATCACCAAGGTGAAGAAGCTTGGTCCTGCATTGGTAATTCTGTTGTGAGGCCATATCACATTGAATGCTGTGTGGGTTTGTCAACAGATGGAGAGAAAAAAACAACGAAACTAACCAATCATGGCGGGGTGCTTCTGAGTCTAGTGTGTCTGCAGCATCCAATGTATTGAGTGCCCTTGCTGCAATGATGCACACACACCTGAGTTTAATCTGGAATTTTCCAAGTTGGTGGGTGAATATTGGAGACGGTACGTATGACCATTTTGGGGTTTCCTCATTGACTCATGCCACTGTCTCCGCTCCGCCCTCCCCCTGGAGTTTTCAATCTTCAGTGGAACTGCCAAACATTGCTGCATATGCATACCAGGACATGCATGTGTGGAGCACTTTGTTGACCTGCATGCGGCCCCGGAGTTTTCAACCACAATCAGCTGCACGTTTCTGACACAAGGCATGTTGACTGCAGGCAGTTGTGTCACACTTTTGCCTGCATGTCTCTGTGTTTTGCCCCCCTCCCCCTGACAACAACTAGGAGAGCAGCAACATCTAAGGGCTTTGTTCCAGGTGGTGTGTCGGTGGGGGGCATTGCTTGACTGACAGGTACGCAGCCACATGCCAGGTGTGGAAGGACAAAGTTGGGATGGGGGGGGGGCTTTCGTCATGTTCAATGTAATGTTCAACGTCATGTTCGATGTCAAGTCAGGGGGTTACTACAGAACAGAAGGGCTTTCCTAATTGATTCCGAGCTCTAGTTTTGAGCTACTCACTTAGCTTGTACCCAGAGAGTAAATGTCCTACCCTGCCCCTGCTTTTAACAACGCGAGGCGTTGTTTTTAGGCCCGAGCCGTTGTTTGGATGTTGGTTCTGGCATAGGCCACCGATGGGGCTGTGAGTGCGCTGTGCATGCACTGTGTGCGAACACCCCCTGATGATCTAAGCGGGCGTCCTGCAAGCAAATTATTGGCAAGGTAAGCATGCCATGCAAGGATTGGGCTGCAGTGTGCAACAGTGGGCAGTGGTGTTGGGGATGATGAATCTAACCAGAAGGCCATTTTTGACGCAAGAATGCAAAATAAAGTAGATCAAAGGGTGCATGTGGTGCAGATGGAATTGTCTTCATCCTGTCTCATAGGATGATTCATGAGAGAGGGTCACTTCAAGAAGCGGTGCACACAGACAGGACAGGATCAAGGTGTCCCATTCCATGCATCGGTGCATCTGGCACATGCTGCTGGGGAACGATCACCCCTTGCATCAATTGACTTTGTATCTCTGAAAGGTGGTGTTGGCATTGACGCAACACATGGGTGAGCCCAATGTCTGGATGCTCGGATGCATTCTTGCATATTACACACAGAGCACTGCACATTCATTTTTTGGAAGTGGCCATGAGAACAAAAAAGAAAAGGAAGCTGCCTGGCACTGGAAAGGATATCAGAGAGCCTTTTCAGTGCTTGGTGGGCATGCAATCTTTTGGCTGGATGGTTCCCCCTCTTCAACCCCCACCCGTACCCTCTTGTGGCCCTGCATGTTGTTCTGGGTATTGGAGGGGACTTGTTCTGAGTATTGGTGTTGATTGCGCCCCTCTTCAGATGAAACCTGTCTTTGTGGCAAAGTCTGGTGCACTAAACTCGGCGGCCCAGTTGCAAGGTCCCTCATTCACCGTATTCTGAGTACTGGCAGGGATAGCCCAGACATGGACAACGCCATTTATAACTATTTGCCAGAAAGGCTCTGTTTCAGATTGAGTTTGTTTTCGTTTCAAGTTGCAAGGGTATGCCACTGGAAATCCATTTTCAAGTGGGACGATAATTGCAGCTCTGAGCATTCAATGTGGCACACCACATCAGTCACGACATTGTGGGGTGGCATTTGGGACTGTGTTCTGGTCTGCTGCACCATGCAACAGCTTGGTGAGGGTATTTTCAAGCAACCTGCAACACAAGCCGAGGTGGTTTTTTTTCTCTTGTACATAGCTTCTTCAGCAGGAAGGTCTCAAGGAAAAAACATGAAAGAACAGATTGCCTGCTGGGTCAATTGTGGCTTAGAAATTATGATGATTCCTCAGAGCTGCCACTGCAGCTGCATATTGTAGATGGCCTACAAATTTCGCATTTTTCGGATAAAGCCTTTTGGGCAATGCTGGGCCATACCCATTGTGGGATCATCGTAGCACTGGACAGCTCTGAACCTTGATCCCCGAGAGGTTATCTCGAGTGCTGTGAAGTGAGCGGGCTATGCCAGCTTATCTTAGTCTGAACCCCCCCCCCCCAAAAAAAACTCTTTCTCCAGGTCTGAAGCTGATGCTGATGCTGATTCTGCGCTAGTGCCAACAGTGTGGCTCTGGCAGTTCTGGTGGCAATAGCCCTGCTTTCCAACTGGTGACTCAACCTGGGTTGGAAACCTGTGGCTAGTCGTGGAGCAATTGCGATGCTTCCTTCTGAGATACTGTCCAGCTGCAGGGACGTATTGGAGAAGCTTTGACCATCGGAGGGTGGAGCGTTCCCCCCCAGACCCCCACCCCCTCACTTTTGCCAAAAGCAACTGTCCCCAATGATGCCAGAACACAGTCATGAGTCCTAAAATGCACGCCACAACCCATGGGCCAGGCAGCTAACCAGTCCCAAACTCAGCAACCAACCCTAGCCCAATCCAGGGAGGGCAGGGACGCTGGAACAGTCATGCAGCAGAACATTGCGCAGCCGGATAAGAACTGAACTGCAGTGCAATGAAGGCCGTGAGGCAGGCGCGGCTGGAGCAAAGTTGCGGCCCACACCTGACCAGTTGCAGCCCCCCGCCCTTGCCCCCGAACAACTGAATTGTGTCGGAGACAGGCAAGGAACAGTGGGTGAAGGGAATGGCTGAAGGCAGGGATGGACAGGAAAGGTGACGTGGACGCGGTTTGAGTGTTGGCAGTTGTTGCCGTGTTGATGTCCCCCTCCACATCTCTTAATTGGGTTCCTTCATTGTTCTGAATGAGAGATCGATGGTACACACTGGTTGAATTAGTTTGGTCCTCCCCTTTTGCGAGAATGCCTTGTGGCCTCTTCTTGGACACCTTGGGAACCTTGCAGCAGGAAATGGGTGCTAGTGATTCACAGTCCCTGTCCCAACTTGGTTTGTCTACAAAAAAACTGTTTGCCTGCCCCAAATTTCTGTTTCGCTTGGTCAAGATCTGATTGAGTGTAGCTGGAAAATTCTGAAATTCTGTCCTCATCAGTTGGAAAATACTGTTACGGCTGCACTGCAGAGATGCTTTCAACGAAAGATATTGCAAGGGATGTTTGTACAGCCTGCAATGCTGTTGCGTAATTGAGGACCATGTGGTGAGGAATTTCAACAGGAAAAACAGAAGTGGCACTGACTACAGTTGTTCTGGTTTCTCTGAGCATCTGCCTCAGATTCCAGAGACCTTGATGCCACAGACTGTACACTATCATCACATTGTGTCCCTGTCCCACATAATGTCTCAAATTTGAAGTGTACGTACAATGACGGGAGCTGTATGTTCAGTTCACTGGTGCAGCTCAATCCCTTTCACACGCGCCTCTGAAAAATATTTTTTCCAGCTTGCAGTTGTTGCCAGACCATCCCCCTTCTTCCCCTCTGCAAGCAGGATGTGTTGTAGGCTGTAAACGAGCAAGCTGCATCTGGCCATTGGCCAATTGTCTCCATGACTTGCCATGCAGCACTGAATGCACGGTCAGTACATCCATCGGACCCAGTCCTGGGTGCCTGGGGAGCAGTGGGAACCCAGTGACTTGGCCATGCATCAGACCTAGGCTTAATCCTTTCATGAGCTGAGAATAGAGATGGAGCTGAAACCCATGCAGCGTGTGGCTGGAGATCAGACCTTGTTGTGTGCATCACTGCCCCCCCCCCCCCCATCCATCAATCTAATTAGGTCTCACCCCCCCTTTCTATCCCCCCCCCCCCCCCAGGGGGACATTCAGTCGATCAGCACCGACCATTGATCCCCAGGGGAGGGGAACCGTCACTTGGCCCATGAACAATAAGAAATCAATAGGGAATCGGAATCACAGGCGCCAAAGGCGCTGAAGAAAATTTTCAACTGGGTGTACCAGAATTCAGGTTATTGTTGTGTGGTATCCGTCCCCCCTTGGGGTGGGGGAGAAGCGTTATATGGTGACAGTCCCCCTGGGGTGGGGGGGAACCGTCGTCCCTGGGGGGGGGGTTGGACAAAGGGGGGGGCGGGGTACCTCTTTCCACCACCCATCAAAGTTTGGGCCAGTGTAAGCAGCACCCTTCACCCTTTGGATAGCTCAGGGGAATGAAAACTAATTAGGTTAGTACTCGAAAACTGCAGTTTTCCTTTTGATAGTTGTGTCTTTGCCCTGAGAACCCCACCCCAGCCCCTAGCCCCAAGTCATATGGTTGATCCCAACTGGAACTGGCAGTTTGCACAGTGATTGAATTGTCCCCCCCCATCCCCACGGTTGGATTGGTCCTAATTGTCATTAACAATGTTTGTGCCAGAGGAACCGAATGAACGCGCATCCTGTCCAAGTTACAGAAGGCAGTTCCCGGGTACGTAGCTACATCCCCCCCCCCCCCCTCTTCCATCCATGCCCCCTGCTACGATATTTGATACATGCCATCATGGCCCCCTGACTAGGGAACTGTCACCTTGTCGCTGTTCCCCAGATGTCGTGACAGGGAACCGTCACACACATAAAAGGGCAAGGGGAATTTCAATTTCAATTGATGGGTAGGGCTTCATTCAGCAAGTGTCGTTGTGTATCGGTTGCATATGGAACCAAGACTGGGATCTTCCCCATCTCCAGTCCTTCGGGTCCTTTTATCTTTTTTACATGTCCCCCTGACACTCACAGCCCCTCTGTCAATTTCCTTCCGCTGTGTTTTAAAATGTCCAATAGGTATCGGCCCATAGGTATCCCCTGTCTCATTCTTGTCAGCCTGCATACTTGGCTGGCACATTGTGCTTGTGCTTATGTTCCACGAAATTAGCCTGCCCCCACACAACATGACAAACAATGCTGCAGTGCAAACAAAGCCGTAAAGAGGTGTTTTATGACACCTATTGCCATTGGGGTTTCATGCACTCCGTGAATGTTCTTGAAGAAGAGAATAACACCCATTCTTACATTGCCAGCATGATTTTTTCTCATCTAACCCCCCATTTTTATTACAACATACAACATCAGCAAGAAAATTGGTTGGGATGAGGGATCAGCAGGTTTCCTATCTGTGGGCGTACTGGTAGGTGAACACAGCAGACAGGCTTCAAACACAAAAAAGATTGGCTTTCATTTGTTGCCGAGGCATATGGCTGATTACCAATTTTGGTCAAGAGAGCAGCTTGAACCTGGGCCCTGTCGTACGCTGTTTGGTGCCGTGCAATCTATTTGTGCAGAGAGTCAAATGCTACGCTGTGAGGGAACGTCAGTGCACGCACCGGGCACCTTTTTGAATGTCCCCAACCAGCTCCATCAAAGACTTCCCCGTTTTAGCTGAGCTTTCGGTTGCTGCTGTCTTTCAAGATGGTATACATCGGAGGTTTGCAGGGAGATTGTACCAACAGCTTGGGTTCAAGGGGGGTGTCTTCCACTTTCTTCCTGACAATTCAGGCCTGGTGCTGTCAGGAAGGACCAGAGACGATAGGGTTCAATTTTGAAGAGAAACACAAGTGGAACCCTGCAGGCGGGGTCAAGGGCCCCGTACTCTGCAAGGTTTTCTGTACGACAGAGCCATGCCAAGATTTTGCTTTTACAGCTTCAGTAAATCAATCATCCATGCATATGTCCCACCTTACGCCCCCCTTGAAACCCCCCCCCCCACCTCTTGGGTTGTGGCGATGACCATATGCCTGTGACAAGAGGATATATGCGAGCCCTGTATCCGTTGCTTCATGGCCCCCCTGGGGGGAGAACCATCGCTTGGCCCAAAAAGCATTGGAAACCTAAGTTTTGCAAACAACTTTGGTTTTGCCTGTTTTGCTGCTTTCTTTACGTTAAAACTGAAACTGCTGCAGTCTCAGTGCTATCATTGTGTGGTGTAATTCCCCCTTCGGGGGGCGGGGTGGGGGTAATGACATTTGGGGGGGGGGATTCAAGGGGGGCGTAAGGTATCTGTATTTCCATTCAAAATGTCATTAAGCAATCATGGGCATTTGAAATGCTGTGGCAGCCATGGCTGCATCCTCTGCTACATGCATGAGCCTCTGATTTTGGGGGAAATCTTGTGGATTGCACAATGCACCCCTTGTGACATGGTGTGATGATCCAGACTGGTTCTTGCATACTACTGTGCGTGATATCATTTCAACTTGACAGCTTTACAGCCAGCTGTGCATCATCCCAGCCAGAAGGACAAGCCTTCATGAGACTTCATCTCCAGGTTGTGTTCGTACGGGCAGGAGACATTGCACAGTGGTCATCAGCCGGTTGAATACATTTTTTTTAATGAAAGATGCATGAGAGTGTTGCATTGCTGATGCTCCAGAATCTGAATCAGCAGCACAGTCCCAAACTTCTTATAAAGACGCCGCAACAAAATCATCTTTGTGTCTGTGCTACATTTCAGCATGCAACAGGCATCCCCTGATTTTTCAGAGTACTAACAGTCATTCATCACACCAAAAGAGCATTTTCAGCTAATCCTTTTTATCAGTTCCAGTGGCTGCTGCTGTAATTCTGGGCCATTTTTTTGTGGCAAAAGATTTTTCTGCTATGAGGCGGCTGCTTGTGCATTTCCACACGTGCTACCATGGGTCAGTGGTAGACTGTTTCAGAAGGCCAACCTAGACGAGCGATACCCTGATCCGATGATGGGCCATGGTAGTTGGCACAGTGTGTGCTGGCATGTGCAGTGGAGAATGCAACAGATCTGAAACCTGTTGAACCTTTGCTTACGCAGCAAGCAATAGTTTAATACATGCGTGTGACAATCATTGTCTTCAGAACTCACTGAGGGCTGGGACCCTCGCCGACCCCAAATGCTTCGTCTACCGTTTTTGAGTGCATGCCTGTGAGGTGAGGGAATGGTACCAGACCCATTAAACAGTTTGTTAGCAACCATTTCATCGCTCTTTTCATCTGCACCCAGACAGCATCGTCGGTACTGTTATTTGAAGAAGGTGGCTGCTGGTCTCATGGTGAGGCCATTGGATTGCCCTGGCACTAACTGAATGATCTTGGAATAGTCTCAGTTATCAGGTGCTCCTCTGCACTAGGGATCAAAGGGGGGGGACAATACAAGGGTCAATTTGCCATCAGCAGAACCACAAAATTCCACACACCCAGTGGTCGCATAGGGGGTGTACCGTGCGCTGCGCACGCTGTGCGAAAAGTTGGCTGTTCTCCACCACCGGGAGTTCGGTAAGTTCAGAAGATTGAAAGGACATCATTGAATGGCTGCTGCAGTGGACGGGGCTATAGGGGGCGCCTTAAGCGCAGTGCGGGCGCAGTGCAACTATTTGGGCGTCCAGCCGTACTGGAGACCCATACTTTGTGATACTACGGGGCATCATTGTTGCCCCTAGCCAGGGTTTAATGGGCCACGCAACAAAGCATGGATTGAGAGTCCCTAACCCCAACTCAAATGGGCCACGCAACAAAGCTTGGATTGAGAATCCCTAACCCCAGCTCAAAGGGCCACGCAACAAAGCGTGGATTGGATAATTGGCCTGGTTTTCTCAAAAGCACCGGAAAGTTGAAAACCCAAAATAACGCTCCTTCAAAGATGCCCGGCGCACACCCGGTGCACCAACCCCCATGCAGGGCAAAAAATAGGGAGAAATGGTTGAAAAAGGGCAGAAATGGTTGCCAATTCAAATATGCCACATACTAAATGCATGGGAAGGTAAAAAAACCTTGGTACGGAACCAAAACCTTGTCAAAAAGGGCCAAAAGTAGGGTCCGAGCATTTGCCGACATCCAAAACTTTGCACTGCGTGCATGGCATTCCCCCACTCTCAGACACCAATGATGCCCCTCGAATCACAAAATATGGGTCTCAAATACAGCAGACACCGAAATTAATGTGCTTGGCGCACTGCACTACGTGCTGACAGCCATTCAACATAACTGACAGAGAGATGTAGCATAGCAATCACCACATATCATCACTGCTTTGGAAAGAGACAGAATTGATCTGCATCCAATTTCACGCCCACCCAGAAACATCACAATTAACAGAAAATGGATGTATGGGAACGTTTTCGCGCATCGCGCGCACGGCGCCAATTATTACGGTGATTATCCAGGTAACAACCCTCAAAATTACCCATCTGCGGATAAGGTCTGCAACCGGTTGTTTAGGTGACCGGTAGTACCGGTATACCGCCGATCACCTCTTTGAAAACTGAAATAACCTCCAACTACCGGTTATTGTAGTAAAATCCCCATTTCGTGACGTTGTTGCCTTTGCGATGCCTCGCTGATGCTCTTTTGGGCCTGTGAAATCCTCTGCTTGAATCAATGATTACTTTCTTAAACTGGCAGCTAACTAGCATTTTTTCTGCAGTTCCTACATTGCAACCCTGTCTCTCTCCCTGAATAAGGGATCAGCAGTGGTGTGGGGTTAGGTTTTGTAGTTGTTGTGTTGGGTTCTTGTCGGTTTTTTGAGAGATTGCTGTTTTCGGTAACCTTTCTCAAAAAGTTGCACAGAAAGACACCTTTGTGACAGGCAGATGCTAGACACAAAGCCAAGACAATCCCAGAGTTCAAGTGGTGCAGTAGTTCTCTTCACTCAGCTTGTTCTTTCAAGAATGGTGGCAACAGTGGCCATCTCAGTGTACCAACACTGGCCATCTCAGTGTACCAACACTCATCATCTCAGCGTAAAGACAGTGGACATCTGCGCAATTCCTAAACTCCTTCTATGTACAACGCTGGCGAATAGTTAGACATAGCCAAAAGTCTTTGAGCCAATGTGTCCTCATTCATTGCACCAGAAAGGTCACCGTACCTAAGACCTCATGCGCCGAACAATCATTCTACACCTTCTTAACTAGCAGGCGTAGCCAAAAACTGACGTGCCATTCCAGCTACTCTAGGAGCAGATAGCCGAAAGTTACGCCACCAAGCTAAGACACAAATGTCTTTACGCTCTTGAGCCAAGCTTAAGTAGAGGTCTAACTCGTCCGTTGTTGCTGGTGCCCGCTCCTCGTCACCATCAGAGTCATCAAGGAAGTCACGTGGCCTCTTTGGTTGGTTGTCTTGGTTCAACTCGTTCGTGCTTTGGTTTTGTGCTCCTTTCCAGTGCTGCCACTCGTTGCGCAGTGCCATTTCTGCCCACCGCTGCTCTCCTTCACTACGGAAAGCGTAATGCTTGTAGCGTGGATGCAACAGAGTGGCCATCACAAGGAGCCGCTTGGTGTCCGTTGACAGCTCCGTTACCCAGCGGCGTGTGAGGTCTGCTAGGTATTTCTTTCCTGCCTCCTTCACATTGTGTCCAATGCTTGCAACTGGTACTGTGGTGTCATCCCAATGCCGCCGTAGGTAGTCTTTCTCAAGATTGCCCAACAGCTTGTAAATGGCGGGCAAAACAAGGGAAATGGTCACATACTTAGTTCCATCCAAGCGGTGAACAGCTTCTGCAGCAGGGTGAGTGACACACACTTACGGCGTGTTCAACTTCCACTCGTTGTGGTGTAGCTTGTTGTCAGAGTAGGCCCCATTGAAGCCGGTTCGGATCCCAATTGACTGCAGTGTTCTATTTTTGAGCGATTTCCGCGATTTCAGCGTTTTTAGATATAGATTCAGGAGAATTCCGAAATTATATTATTTATAAACCAGAGGATGGAGGATTTAACATTTGTTGTTCGGACCAGGCCTGCTGTGTGTGCGCGCGCCCTTCTCGTGTTCCTGTTGGCGTGCGCGCACTCTGTGTTCCTCAATGCGGGCCGATCGTTCCAAAATTCTTCCCAACGGCTGCTAATAGTGTTAGTTCTATCCTGTTACGAAAACGGAAGCGAATCGGAAGCTAGGGTGACTCCAATGGAAGATAGAAGGCCCGGAATTGCGATCTGGTTAAACCCTGATGTGGTGCCTCCGCGCACACCGGCTGTCGCCCTTGGGTGCATCAGTGCACTTGAGAGGAGAATGGTACACCTTCATGGGCGCATCTGCTTCGGCAGTGCCATGCCTACGTGTATGGGGGATCACGAGTCCCTGGAAGCTGGAGGAGGCCTAGTGGAAGTGAAGTGGAAGTGGATGTGGCTGAGGTAGGCGCACCGGAAGGGAAGAAAGTAGGTCGGTCGTTGCTCCGCAAGGCAAAGCAATTCCTCAGTCTTTGACTTATCATTTGTTTGCTTTGCATGTGTCATGACAACTTGATCTCTCATGGAATCAAAGAGGGTCAACCTTTGGTGATTGTGTGTGTTGAACATGTGGTGTGCACGTGCAATGGGTGAACATGCTAAAGATGGAGAATTGCACTTATGCCCTGGTTGTTAACCTCTCATTTGCTGTCTTACTCCCATGACCTTCGGTGAGTTCATGTCATTGGTCGAACACTTTGGTGAATTCATATCATTGGTCGAACATGGTTGGTGATCCACTATCCCTCCTTTGTCCACATGAAGTATGTCATGGCATGAGGATAGCTCATTTGATTTGGCAGTTGGGTGTAGGGATAATCCTCAATCTATGTCGGTGATTCTCACTTCAAGTGCATGCATGCCTTCATGGGTCATGGCTAGGCGAAAGTCTCTCTCCATATGCACGCTCCAATGGGTCATGGCTAGGCTATGCACTCGGGATTGGGTTTTGGTGAGGTCAGGTTCTCCCTCCTGGGCCATGGATTGGTTAGGTTATCTCGCCTGGGCCATGGATTGGTTAGGCTCTCTCTCTTGGGCATGGATTGCTGAGGGTCTTTCTCTCAGGGCATTGCCTGGGGCGGGATCATCTCTCTCAAGGCCTGGATTGGGGCGGGACTATCTCTCTTGGAGGCGGGACAATCTCTCTTTGGGGTAGGACAATCTCAACATGTGTCAGGTGTGCTCTCATGGAACCCGGGATATCTCTCCATGTGCACTCTCTCTGCGGGCCGGGTCTAGGTCTCTTCATGTGACCCTGGGCATCTTCTTACCCAAGCACTCTTGCCCAATCTCTCTCCAAGTAGCATGCATTGAACTGGTTCGGTGTCACACGAAAACGCATTTAGGCAATATTGGTTTCACATGTCCATGTGTGGATGGTTTCTAATGCACATGACGATCGTGGTTGCCTATGCCATCGGGTCCCAAGCAATTAGGCACCAAGTGGTGGGACCGAGTGGCATGTCCAAGCATGTGAGGGCCTGAGACATATGTCGTGTGTTGGCTTTACATTTTGTTCGTGCCTTTGGTTCGCGATACTCTGACCACTGGAGCCCAGCAATTGGTATGCCGCATACACTAAACAGGTGAGGTTTGGTGGGCTGGCCCTTCTTGATGTCTTGTTCGCGAGCAGCAAGTAAACCCGCCAAGTCTATTCACTTGCTGACCATTGTGTATGTAATTGCTAAGTGATAGGCACCCGGCGTCCGGTGTGAAGTACCGAGGCATTGCCACCATGATGATATTTGGACTGTGTCACACATGCCAGGTGTCAGGTATTGCCATGAGGTCACTCTCCTGACTCATATTTGGTGATCCTCATTGCAAGCTCTTTACTTGTGATCATTGGTGATTCATGAGTGTGGACAAGTCATGTTTGTGGCCATGCCGTACTTTGTGTTCATGGAGGCCATGATGTCATACTTGATCCACGGTGGGACATTCCCCATATTTGGAGCTCATGTTTCTCAATTCCAGTTTTTGCCGTCTTGTAGGCAAGGGTGAGGATGGGCCATGCGGGCCACGCTTATGTTGAATCCGATGATGCCATGGTGTCGTGTATCATTTCTTTGTGTTCCGCCATGTGCCATATGGACATCATTGATGTCCTTTTGTCGCGCATGATCCCCGTGAATCAATGTCATTTTCCTTAATGTGTTGAACCGAGGTTGTGTCCGCATGGCGTCATATGTCCGTAGTTCGAATGTGCATGGTATATTAAATCGATTCTTGGAGTGGGGATGCAACATCGTCTTCGATAATCACATACTCTATTCCAGGGCTTCACTCATACTTCTGTTTCTGCCTCTCCCTTTGCCCGACTTGGTCTCATTTGTTCCCCTCTCCATGATCATGTCCATGTATTGATGAGGTCACACTCAACTCCATTTGGTGATTGATTATTTGGACTGCACTGGTCAAGTTCACTCGATTCTATTCACCAAGTGTTTGGTTTTTACTGCAAGGGTTACCAAGGGTGTACCTACGGAATTCGTTTGGATTTTGTGGTCAGGGGTTACGAAGGGTACTTGCAGGAATTTTGGACTTTGGATTTGGTGAAGCATGGAAGCAATGGTGAGGTCCAGGACGATGGGAATCACGGGAAAGAGGGTGGAGAAATCGAGTATAGGCGGTAGAGCCCGCACTATGGCAGGGGCTGGTCCTACAGACTTTCTTTATGGTAGCAGAGGAGTACCTGCCGCCTACCGCCACCCGGGGAGCTTGGGCCCTCATGAGCTTTGCCCAAATGGACCCCGGGTCAGCATTGTTGAAGCCCGAGAAGAAAGAAGACACTCGGAGAGAACAGCGGGTGCCGACATGGAGTACATCGTCACCTTTTGTGAAGGATCATGTGTAAAACGTTGTCATCTCCGAGTACCCGCGGAAGAATCGGACGAGGTCACAGTTTGCAGCAGCGGCTGACAGACTAGGCGCTACCGCAAATGCAGTTCGCCAAAACCGTCCAAAGGGGATGCGGAAACGGCGATGGAAACGACGCCGAGCCCCGTCCGCCTGATGTTCAGTGCTCCGTCGGACACGGACGGATCTCATACATGTTACCCTTCGGATGATGCCGGCGCAGAGCCAGATTTCCCGGCGGGCGGGTTGCATACCGCCCCCAATCCTGAACTTGCTCATGATGCAGAACGGGAAGCATTGCCGCGAAGGGCAGCCACCACCATTGTCCTGAGGCACACGGGCGATGGTGAGGAAGTGAGGATGGACGGTGATTTACAGGCGACACCGTCATGGGTGGAGGCGAAGAGCGTGGAGCTCCGGGGAAGCTGCCACGGGATCGTGAAGGAGATGACCACCATCCTCACGAGGACATCAAGAAGGTGGCTTGTGGGCAAGCGGGGAGTGGAGATCACTGCCATTCCCATCATGTGGACTTCCTCATCGGAAGTTATCCCTGGGTGGGCAAAGATGCCCTTATTCAGAAGATCGACAAGTTGGATGACACCACCTCTAGAATCCTTGAGGACCAGGCCATCTTCGACAACGATCTGAAGACAACTGGATCACTTCGTGAGGACTACGAGGCCAAGTTGGAGAGCATGTTGGTACAGCAGCAACGGGTGGTGGACAACATGATCAAGTACTTGGAGACAGTTGAGGACAGGATGAGAGATTTGGAGAAGCGTGGAGGAATCCCAACGCCCGTCCCGGGACTAGGCCCCGACCTGCCACGGGATCCTGCCCCAGAGTCGTTGCTGAGACGGGTCACGACCAGGGCAGAAGGAGTGGCGCCCATGGAGGGTCCCATGAAGTCGGCGCCTTATGGGCGGCCACGGGTTGAGACCCGCTATTGAGGCACATCCCACTATTTTCGGCAAATGTCGTGCTGGGGGAGAAGACGCCCGAAAAAGGCTCGGGGATTGGTATGCCGAAGCGGGATGCAGGTGAGGAGACCGTTGAGATCGACATGAGTAGTCCTCCAGCCGCGGCAACGTTCGACGCCAGAGCTGCCTATGCGGCACGTGTGGATGAAGAAGCCTCGAGGTCAGCGGCTCGCCCAGATGGTTCAAGTGGAGGAGCGGTGGATCCATGGGTGATGGACCCGCGGTCGGGAATATGGACTATGGGAGGTCTGAGCGTGGGAGAAGCTGAGCCCTGGCCGCGTGAAGACATGGAAATCAGGGGTGTATATTCCCACTCCCCAGGCAATGGGATTTCGGGAGGAATCCGCCTCGGGGGCGTCATCGCTTTGGATGTTGGGGATGCCCTGAGGCTCGAAGACCTTCGGGCTGTGAAAATTCCCTACTATGACGCCAATCCTGCCAACCTTGACGACTTCATCCTCGATTGGGAAGATTTTGCCGAGGAAGTCGTGGGTGAGATGCGGCAGGATGTCCATGACAAGTGGGCATGTCGCACTTTCCCACATCGTTTGGCCTCGGAGCTAAAGGCAGATTTACGTGATCATATTCGGGAGAAGAGGATCAGTACGGAGGAGCAATGCCTCGATTGGTTGGAGCAAGAAGACAGAGTTGATGCTCCAAACCAAAAGTTGGAAGACCTTTGGTCAATACCCCTAAACTTGGAGCGTGGAGAGTTCGGTTGAGGGATCGGAGGAGGTATCTCCGAAAGTACCGCCGGCTTCTGAAGCAAGTGGAAGATTGGTCCGAATCAAGCGAGATTCGCCATCTCTTGCGGGATGTATTACCCTCGTACTGGAAGAAGCGTGTAGAAGACGAGGAGAAGAAGCGGGCAAAGAAGCGCTTGGCTGTACGCATTACGTCGCCGGAAGATCAGCATTCTCGTATCATGGAATATTTCCGGAGGAACCTGGGAGAGCCCGACCGGATGATCTGCATGAAGAATTCGGTCTACGTGGAGGATTTCGGGGACACGGCAGGAGGGCGTTTGCTGAGGCTCAACAATGTCGAGTGGAGACGTGGGGAGAAGCTGAGGATGCAGATGATCCCAGCCTGCATGAGCCTGGACTCAATAGTCCAATGAGTGACCGTGGAATTGGAGCTTAATTCCAAAAACGAGGCTCACTTTAAGGACCGTCACGGCAATGGGAATCGCGAGCGCCGCGACGATCGGAATTATCGCGCCATGCAAGAAGATCCAACCGTCGGCGGGGATCGTGGTCAAGATGCAGGGTCCGAGGATGGAAAGACGTCATCCGGCTGGGAGTACATGACTCGTGAAGGTCATGAAGATGCACATTTCTTCGCGTTCGTGGCCCACAACACGAAAGCGTATGGTCATGACAAGGGCAAGTGGAGGAAAGCACCACCCCGTCAAGGAAAGGAGCCGCGGAGAATTGGAAATCCCCCGTTGAGCGTTACCGAGTACCGGCGGGAACATGGTGGGTGCTGGGTCTGTTATGGGAAAGGGCGATCCCATAAGCACGACCACAAAACGTGCAAGGTGTACGAGGAGGACAAGCGGGCATACTTCGAAGCCAACCCCGAAAAAGTCCCCAGGGAGAACGGTCGATGAATGGAAGAAGAGACAAGGTGATGGAGGTCAACATGTGGGATCAAGCCATGGTGGCGATCCGCAGACTCGGCAAATTGATGAGGTTGCCGAGTCGCTAAGGAAGGCCACGGAGGACTTGAACAATTTACAAGAACGAATGGGAAGTCAAGGCCCAGGTGATTCGCAGCATGATGGTGCTGCGGTAAACCGGACCTAGAGAAGCACCCACAGGGATGGGAAACCGGAGGTCTCTCCGCCACAAATCAGCAAAATTCAAAGAAAGAAGGTACCCATGGTACCAAAGAGGGCTCCGGAAGAGCCAAGAAAGCTGAACTTTGCAAGTCCCAGCCCATGGAACACCCTTCCACGGGAAGTACATATGGATTTGGGTCGCACACAAATAAATGATGGAGAGACCACGGAGAGCCCCGTGGATGGGCATGGCCAACCCAAGATCTACACCATCCAGGATCACACGCTCGAGGTATTGATGCATCCAAGCGTACTAGAGGTGCATGCCGTGAGAGTTGTTCATACTCCACATGGCGACGAACGTCAATTGCACTTGAAAGTGCGAGTACGGTGTGGAAAGAAAGAGGTGATTGCGGATGTATCTGTGGATACGGGTCCCCAAGTGAGCTTGGTTCGGAAGGGATTTTTTCAGAAGAATTTCCGAAGCCCAGCCGAAGACCGGTGCGCTTGAAGGTCGCCAATGCCGAAATTATGGATGGGGGTACCCATGAAGCCACTATCGGCATGGAATTTTGGGAACACGATCGCTTGAACCGACCTGATTTGTTGAAGGGGATCGTACTTTCCGGGAATTTTTATGCCGCGAATATTTTCGATTGGGATATTATTATGGGGTATGATTTTATGGTGAGCAACGCCATTGGAGCTCTTCCTCACCGTGCAACGTTGGTTGGAGAGGACAAGGAGCGTCTTACTTGGCTATCCACGGACCATGCCCCAGGATTGTCTCAGTGGACCGGAGATGAGGAGGAAAGAATCGTGCGGGCGGTCAAGACCGTGAGTACCAAGTTCAATGGGGACCGCGGAGGTCATCTCATGGAATATGGCATGGCGCCACAAGTGTACAATCGCATGGTTCAACAACTTGGCGGCGAAAAACCCGACACGGACGTATTTGCTTCCCGGGATGCCCCGCAGCTAAGGAAGTGTACGAGGCATTGGCATAAGGGATAATCTGCGTGGTCAAAGCATTGGGGATTGAAGGACTGGGGGCCCATGTACTGGCATGGTGCTCAAGAAGACAACAGAGGTACGGTGAACAAGATTATTGCGGATAGAGCAACGGGTATCCTGGTTGTGACCGGCATAGGATCTAGCCCATGTCCGTTGGAGGATCTTAAACCAACTTTGGACTCCATCACCTTCAACGAGATGCAATTTGGACCTGAGGAGCAGTTGCTCATCGACGCCAAGGGTATACCAATGCCCGCCCCGGGATAAGCATGGAGTACCAAGGCTTTCTTGGTTGATGGCTCACAATGCCAACCCACTGGTGATGAAGCGTTTATCAGGAGGGTAGAGGCCGTGCCGATGAGGGTCATGTTTGAGGAAAAGACTGACCCTACGGAGAGTGTTGACGTACTCTCTGACTCGGAGATCGACCGGGCTGTCGCCTACCTGCGGATGGGTATGCATGACCGAGTGGCTGCTCGAAAGGAGCGAACCCAGGCTAAGTCACCCCATTGGTGGGACGACCGGGAGTTGGTGACCGGAAAGGTTGAGAAGGATGAGTTCGTGGCAAGAGTTTTGGACCATTTGGCCGACCAATACGATGGTCCCATAGGGTCCGACCCTCGGACATGAGGTTTTCCAAGAGTGGGTGACAAATTCGACAAATTCCAGCCCGTGGCCCAAAATCTTCGAAGATTGTCGGTGGGAACGGCCGCCCACGTCAATGAACAAGGCATATCGGACGAGGAGATGTCAAATGTGGATCCACAAGAAGCATACACCACCGTGAAGTCGGTAGTTTCAATACCCCGGCAAGCGGCGGAAGAAGCCAAGGAGAACCCAAAGGTAGCCGAGCTCAAGGATAGCCTTATTGAAGCCTATCTGCGGCTATTTAGTGGAGTTGCCAACAAGAATCCTCCTGATCGCGGGAAATATGGTACGGCCAAGATCAAGCTGAAACCAACCCCGAAAATTTATCGTCACCGGGAATATCAACTCCAAGGGGAACGAGCGGAAGCGATGAAGCAGCTCTTGATGGAATTTATTGAGCGTGGTTGGATTGAACCCTCCGATAGTGGGTGGGCAAGCCCGGCCTTCATCGTTCCAAAGAAGGAGAAGGGTGTGCAGCAAAAGCCATCCGGTTGGCGGCAAGGATGGTGGAAAAGATGGGATGGCTGGCCCTTGTGGTCCGGAGGTCGGACTGGTACCTGGTGCAAGCAGTGGACGTGCGAAAATCCAAAGTGGAGAGGGCCGCTACAAAGGAATGGGCCCAAATCAACGACATCAACCAACCGTGCACGGCCGCCGGAGGTTTCAGCAAGGGCCAACAATAGTGGCTAGCACCCTCTCCCCAGTGGAGTGGGGTTAGTACACAAGCAGCCCAGGGACATCCCAAGGCAAAGCACCATGCATGTGACCCCGTTTGAGGGGATGCCCAGGGTGGATATACATGTTAATCAAACAGGCGAGAGCATGATGAGACAGAAGCTGTTCAGGGCCCCGCTGAATGGAGATTGGTTGTCGATTACAGGGAATTGAACGAACAAACCAAGCATGACTTGTACTCGTTACCGCTGATTGACTCTATCCTACAAAAGCAGCAGAAGAAGCGCATCTTCACGGTGTTCGACCTGAAGCACGGGTACCACCAAATGCCGCTGCATGAGGACTCCAGGCCATGCACAGCGATGTCCACTCTGCTGGGGCCCATGCAATAGAAGGTAGTTCCCATGGGAGCCAGGAATGGGAATGCTGCCTTTCAACGCATGATGAAGGATCTCCTTCCACCCGTTCCGGATTGTGCCGACCCGTTCGTTGATGACATCATTATTGGGTCGGGCACCGAGGACATGACCGACGACGAGCTCATCGAGGCGCATGAGAAGGACTTGCGCCGAGTATTGGGGGTCTTGGACAAGCACAGCATGGTGTGCAAGCCCACAAAGGCCTCACTCTTTGTGAGAGAAGTAGGGTTCGCTGGACATGTGGTTGGTCACGGGGAACGCCGACCCATGCCCGGGAAATTGGCAGCACTACGCCACTGGGAAAAACCCCGAACCATCAGTGAACTCCGGTCCTTCATGGGATTTTGCAATTATTGTTCGGGATATGTACGAATGTATGCGGATCTCTCGGGGCCTCTCCACAAGATGCTACAGGTGGGCAAGTTCGATGGTCGCAAGGGAAGCAAGAAAAAATTGGCATGGACAACGGAAGCCGAAGAAGCGTTCGACAAGTTGAAGGAACGACTATTGGGTCAATTGGGTCTTTTCATGGTGGACCCGGACAAGGGATTTGTGCTGCGCACGGACGCCTCGGACTATGCCGTGGGGGCAGTCCTCGAGCAAGTCCGGTGCGATGGAGCGCATGTCCCGGTGGCCTTTTGGAGTCGAGTCCTGGCGGAAGGCCAACGTCGGACGTGGACTGCGAGGGAGAAGGAGACTTATGCCATTGTGTGCGCGCTCCGGAAATGGTCGGGCCATATCGGACTTCAACCCGTGGTGGTATGTACCGATCATCAATCACTTCAGAGTTGGCACAAGGAGCATGTGGATACTCCCTCGGGTCCAGCGGCAAGGCGAGCCCGATGGCACGAGACTTTTGCGAAGTTCAACTTGAGCGTCGTCTATGTCCCCGGGAAGGACAACACTGTAGCCGATTGCCTCAGTCGTTGGGCCTATCCCGCGGGCAAGGCTTGGATGGACATATCTAGCCATGGAGACGCCGAGGAAACGGAGGACGCCAAACGCATCATTGAGCTCGAGAAGGCCATGGAAGAGGGCGACACCAAGTGCTTTGTGGTCATGGCATCCAAGGCGGAGTTGAGTCAACGACGGGATGCCCGAGTTCGGGTTTTGACGGGAGAAACTTTGGAGGAATGTCTCATGGCGCCCATTGAGTACATGGAGTCGGTGCTCATGGAGGATTGGTCGGAGGATTATGCCACCTCGGAGCATGGGAACAGGTACTGGAACGCCGTGAGTGCCCCCTCGGACGATGAGTGGCCCGAAGGCTTGACGGAGGACGGGGACAAGCTCTTCCTCAACGACAATCTATTGGTGCCGGAAAACCGGGTCGAGGTGCTCATTGACCATTGGTACATCGCCCATCTTATGCATCTGGGCCGCGACAAGATGCAACGAGATCTCGAATGGAGGTTTGAGTTCCCTCCGGGATACTACGCAATCTTAAATCGTTATTGCAACGATTGTGCCGTGTGTAGGGCCACCAAAAGCCCGAACCACTCCACTGCGGGGAACCCGGTTTATACGGCGATCCCCGAGGCACCGATGCGCTCCATTGCCATGGACGTGTTTGCCATGCCCGAGGTCACGGTTGAGGGGGAAAGATATGATTGTATTATTTCCGCGGAGGACCGACATAGCGGGTATATCGTGGCGGTTCCGGGTAAGAAGTCCAAGAAGAAGGACAAGAAAGACATACATGGAGTGGGTCTCCAAGCCAAGACCGTTGCCCAAGCCATGCTTCGGCATTGGCTGACCATCTTCGACGTCCCCGCTGTCATATGCAGCGACCGGGGGAGTCAATTTGTGGGCTCCTGGTTCAAGAGCATGTGCAAGAACATGGGTATTTGACATGCCAAGACCGTGGCGTATCATAGCCGGTCAAACGGGCGCGCAGAGGTCGCCGGGAGGCAAATGTTCGAGAAGTTCCGCCTATTGCACATCGAGGGGCCGGAGAGGAATTGGTTTCACTCTCTTCGGAGGGTTTTACAAGCCTTCCATGACTTACCGGGGCCTACGGGATTGTCTCCGCACCGCATTTTCTTCCTACGGGATGAAGTGTCTCGAACTCTCCCGTGGATGAACCATGGCAAGGTTGCTCGGGATGCGGACGCCATGATGAGTGAAGCGGATGCCACAGCGGCCAAGGTGTGCAAGTCCTTGCATGATGAGCATGAGTGAAGCGTATTCCAAGGGGGGGGGGGTGTCCTCTCTAGGTTTCAGTTTTACCCACCCAAAAAAATGAGTTTTCAAACCTACACCCTTCCAAGTCCACACCCCTTGTCCCACCCTTGGCCATGCAAGCACAAAACCAATGTGTTTACATGACTACAAATAATTCTAAGAGGTTACCCACCTCTCAGTCAGTCCTGAAAACAGAAATCGACAACAATAAATAATAGGTTAAGGGTAAAGGAGGAGTGGAAAGTCTAAAAACCACTCCCTGGTTAGGGTAAGGCTCAAGTAGGCAATGAATAGTCACAGAAATTGGTCAAAACTGACGACGTCGTGTCAACGCCTTCCTGAAATGCGACGCCGTACGACGCGTTGTATCCAGCTCAGGACTGTCGTCAGGCTGGGGGGACAGTCCTGAGGGTTAGGGCAGTGATACACAGTGAAATAGAGCCATTTTGGCTCAAAAAAAAACTTTTCGCGTCGCTCTCCCCTTGACGCGTCGACGCCGCTACGCGTCAACTTTATGACGAAACTAACTACGCATCAACACACTCCGACATCTTCTCCAATGTGGGCCCTTACCCTGATTCTGAAACTGAACTAGCAATTTTATAGAAAATCGACAACTAGCCCTCTAACGCAAAAATCAACCTTCATGGATTGGCGCCGGAATGGTGCCGTAAGATCCGCATATTCTTGAAACTAATATTTCTACAAGTAAAATAATTAAACTCCTAAAAAATCGAGAAATAAATTCTCGAAAAATCGCAGAAACACAGGCGACGGCGACAGTCGTCGCTCGCGCACACACACAGAAAACAGAGTTTTCTGGGTTAGTTACGGGCATTTCTGGGCCAGAAAATTCAGTGAAGATTAGTTCTGGCCCTGCCCTGCGTTATTCTGGCCTATTGGCCCCTCAAAACCTGAGATCCTGACCCTAGTATGCGGGGTACGGACCCCCATACGCATCACCACCAACCCTAAGAGGTTGCTGCAGCTCCAGGAAAGCAACCTCTGACCATCAGAAGGGTCAGGAAGTAGTCTGGTACAGAAATCAGGTTAACAGTGTAACCAGGAAATTATCCTGAAGTGAAAAACAGTAAACAGTGACATCAGAAAAAAATTCAGGAGTAAAATATGAGGGATTTGGGAGGCTAGGCACTTGCTGCAGCAGGAAACAGGGCGCCACGCATGGGCTGTGGAACTGGCCGATGAAGGCCTGCCCTGAAGCTGCAAATGCCTGCCCCACTCAGGGATGGAGGGCTGAAAATTTGCCCTCTCTCACAGAAAAAAAAATCAGTAAAAACTGTAAAAACTGAGAGTGTAAAGTACAGAGTGTCCTGCCAATGGGTACCTGATCAGGGTACACAGGACCGGCCCTGCGGACAGGTGCCGGAGGCACACAGGTGAAACAGGCACAGGCACAGGGCATCATTGGATCATTGTGGATTCATGATGGAATCTAAATGTGCACAAAGTGGAATATTGAATATGCACAAATAGTAACAAATATGCAACAATTACTACATTTATGTATCCGCGATGCGAACGCGCGCGCTTGTCTGGTTACACCCCCCCACTAGGACACAACCCAGGGGCGCACACCATGAGGCAGTGGCCGAAAAACCACAACAAGACAAGCGAGTGCCAAATAAAAAAAAGAAAATGTGGGTTAAGAGCAACCCCAAGGGGGAAGAGAATGGGGTTACGCCACTACGGCATATTCCGGCCCAACCTACGAGGGAGATAGGGGGACTCCAGCAACCTAGGCCGTGTAGACTTAACTACTTCCCCAAGGCGAGAGGTACCAAGGGGTGAAGGCCGCCTAGGAGCTTCACATGGCTTCTCTCCCCACCAAAACACAAGAACATGGGAAGAGAAGCCTAGAGCTAGTAGTGGTTCTACTACCCACGCAAAGGCACAACACTCAGCAACCCCCCCACTAAGCTGAAACTCAGGGGGTTGGCTGAAAATCAGAACTGATTTCTGAAAAAGAATGGGAGATTCAAAAATGCATGATCTGATGATGCTAATCATGGGCTGTGGAGGGGGGTTTTTTCTGATGTCCCCACCAACCCAGCTCAGATTTCCCCAAAATCTCTGATTGGGGTGTCCGTTCATAGTTTTGGAGCCAAAAAACAAGGCTGGGCTCCAAACTCCACGAAACAGTGGATTTAGCTTTTGGCACCCCAAAGTGGGTTTTGATTGGCAGGATTGACCTGCTCAGTGGGCCAAAAACAGAGAAATGGCCCTGCCAAAAGGCAGAAAAACTGCTACCAGGCACCTGTAACCCTGGGCCAGGGGCACTAAACTGAAGTCCCTGGATCTAAAATTTTTCGTCTCCACTGGGGGTGGGGCTGTGAGTGGCAGCAGGGCTCTGCCAGCCCCAGATGGCCCTGACGAAGGCAATTACTGTACATGCAGCTGGAAAAGACCTGAGATGGTCAGTGTAAAAGTAGATGGCAGTGGCGACGCAAAGTGGCAAACCCGTATCTGAGAAATGGCCACTGCCAAGGGAAGGACAGACAAGAGTGGACAGTGCCAGAAAGACTGTGCTGACTGGACAGACAGTGCAGTGGATCAAAAATGTGCAGTGCTGTGCTGACAGTGTGACAGCAAAACTGAAATAAACAAACAAGGGCAGGGCAAACTGATTGTCCCACAGCCCCAAACAGTGACTCTTTCTCTCTCTCTCTCTCTCTCTCCTCCTTTCTCTCTCTCTCTCTCTCTCTCTCTCCTTTGGCAACCGAGCAAGGCCAGTGCCCAGAACTCGGTGCACTGCAGCAGGGAAAGTGGCAGTCAGCACACTGTTCCCAAAATCAATACCATCAGATGATTAAAGTTAGGTACCAGTGTTTAGGAACTAAGTTAGTTTCTACCCACAAGCTGGGAGGGTTCCTGTTATACCCACAAGCTGGGAGGGTTCCTACTAAACATCTGGCTAGGCTAGGGTGTTGATTACCCACAAGCTGGGAGGGTTCCTGTTATACCCACAAGCTGGGAGGGTTCCTTCGCAGCACCCTAACCTACTAGACCCAACTTCCCACAAAATCTCTTAGATGAGGTTTGGACTTGGGGTTTAACTCCAAGTACCCCGTGCACGTCTGCACCCAACCCAACTCTCACAGGGTGCACTGCCACCTACAGTGCTGCACCATCAGTAGTGCTTTTCCCTGGAGGTTATTAGCTGGTCTTGCCTCTCCCCACCTCCCTTAGATCCTCTGACCTTTTTGTAGGGAAGTTTTTTAACACAGTTTTTTACACCCCCCAGGAATGGTTACCTAGGCTGGAAACTGGGTGGGGGTGATCAAAGCAATAAACAACCTGTTGCTCCCTGGGAGTAGGCCAAACAGGAGCCTCAGCACTTGGCCTAAGGCTATGTCAATTAAATTCCCAGCCTCAGCGGTAGGCTGAAGGCTTCTCTTATTTTCTCCTAGGGTCATTGTGATCATAGTTGCTCTACTGCAACTTATGTTAGATGTTGGTGTGAGGAGGGTTTCCCAGCCCCCCCCCCACCCAAAAGAAAAGGTGGTTAGTTGTCACTGCCTTACCTCCTGCGCACCCAAACACTCACGGCGAGCACAAACACACACCAACAAGCGCAAACAAGCGCAAAATCCGTTCCTTGGTGGGGTGGGGGGTACCCAACTAACCACCTCAAGGCAATGACAACCAATGACCCAGGTTTTCACCCAAAACGTATCTCAAGCTCCAAAGGGAGCACAATTCGAAGCGAAGAGAGCCAAAAAGAGTCGACGGACGTCGACTCAACCAAAAACGAACCGAGATTAGAACACCCAACAAGCCCACGCACCTGCCCCCCCAGCCACCATGACAGCAACACCCAAACTGTCAAAAAAAAGCAGTAGGGCCAAGAATGACCAGGAAAAACAGGTTTCGTAAGCTCCAAAGGGAGCAAAACTCGACGAACAAAAGGACGAACGCGTCGAAACTCGACGAAACTCGACGAAACTCGACGACGACGACAAACGAACAAAACAAGACTGCACGGATCCTACACTAATCCTAGCCCACACTGTATACCTTACCTTAACCTTGTAACCAAAAAAAAAGACAAGGATGTGCACAAAAGCGTCGACCCAGGGGGCTTGGCTGTCCCCCTGGAGACAAGCACTGCCGCCGGCAAACAATACAAAGCCCAGGAGGCGCTCCTGGCCTCTCTGGGCACCGGATCTAGCCCCTTTATCTGCTTTGGGGCAAAAACCTCAAATAATTCAGAACAAGGCCCTTCAGGGCCACCACTCAAAGTCAAGGCCTAAAAAAGGCCACAGGAGCGCAATTAAAAGATAAACTAGCCCCTTTATCTGCTTTGGGGCAGCTGCAAAGGCCACTCGTGGGCCATGGAAACAATGGTGCACAAAATGGCCACTCAAGGGCCATGGCATGCCAGGATGCAAAAGTGCACACAAGTGTGAAACAAACACTTAATTATGTTGCCTCTTTATGATTGTTACTCTCACCAGTCACGATGACCTGTCAGGAAGGCAGCCCACAGCTTCAAACGACCCAACGAGCGGCCTCGAAGTCGCAGTTGGCGAAGGCAGTGGGGTCGGCAGCCCCCACTAAACAAGCAGCCAAACCAGAGTACTCTCAACCATAGTCACCAGGGTACTCACCAGTAAGGAAGTCCAGGATGAAGGCCTTGGAGAACCGGATCAAAGGACACAAAGATGGTGTTCTACGTAGCTAAAATTGGGCGTTGACAATGGTGAAACTCGTCAGTTGGGCTTACAACAACAAGCACGGCGGAGCATGCATAAAAGTGTTGCCAATAGATCGAAAAAAAATAGACACTCAGAAAGCCCCAAGGCTGGATGTGGGGCCAAACTTGGCAAAGAAGGCGAAGTCGTTCATAGTGCAGCCCCAGCGACTGCAATTCTCTGGGAGAGGGCGAAGGAGAGGTGTAATACCCCAAATAAACCCCCAAGTTGAAGGTAGGGGCACCAGTAGCCCCGAAATCCAGATAATGCCGTAATGGCCTGCCCTGGCCTGCCCAGCTGCAGAGTAGCGCAGTGGCACAGGAATCATCCCCCAAAAAAAATTTGAGGGTACCCTCTGCACCATGAAACTGGCACACGCAAAGGGCATCATTGGATCATTGTGGAATCATGATGGAATCTAAATGTGCACAAAGTGGAATATTGAATATGCACAAATAGTAACAAATATGCAACAATTACTACATTTATGTATCCGCGATGCGAATGCGCGCGCTTGTCTGGTTACACAGGGAGCTGAAAAAATAGAAAAAAAAGCAATATCAGGGTAAAACTTTCCGAAAAAAAAAATTCAGGAAAAATCTGTAGCGCGAAGCATACCTTTTTACAGCGCGAAGCTTGTAAAGAAAAAATACTGCAGCGCGAAGCTTGCGAAATCTGCAGCGCAGAGCTTGCAGAAACCTCAGGAACAACTATTTATTTAAACAATTATTCCGAATCGGATAACGTCACCGATCCCAGGGCCACTTGGGCCTCAAACCAGGCATCCAAGGATGTCTCCTCCGGTCTTGATGGTCTTCTGCGCCTCCTGGAGGACCGCGAGCGGCGGCGTCGCAGGCCCTGTGTCCTGTGGGCGTCGCTGGGGTCGTCGTTGTCGCTGCTGGAGGCGGCGGTGGCGCAGCTCCGGGTCTGGGCCTCCACAGCCCTGACCATCCGGGGCGTTCCCGGACTCCTTCGCCCTGGAGGGGCCCTGCAGGCCTGGCTGTCGCAGAGGTCGTCGCTGGTGTCGCTGGCGTCATCTCCGCGGCCTGCCGCATCCTCTGGGCCTTCCCCTCGGTGGTAGGCCGCACGCTGCTCAACCCGGTCCTCATACCTCGCGTTGGAGGAGAGGCTGGACCGCGGCGACTGCAGCGCCTCAGCCCAGTCTTTGATCCCCGGCGGCGTAGTCGGCGATTGGCGGCGGCTGGAGGTCTCAGGGTCGGGGTCGCTGTCGCTGGCACTGCTGCTGCTGCGGCTGGATCCTGCGAGGCATCCCACGTAGGCCTCCTCGTCGGTAAACATGAGGAGGCGGGCTGCGGGAGAGGTGGGCCTCACTCATGGACACCCCAATTTATTCGTGTCCATGAGCAAGATGGATTTTAGAAGTATTTTGAAGCGTATTCCAAGGGGGGGGTGTGTGTCCTCTCTAGGTTTCAGTTTTACTCACCTAAAAACATGAGTTTTCAAACCTGCACCCTTCCAAGTCCACACCCCTTGTCCCACCCTTGGCCATGCAAGCACAGAACCAATGTGTTTACATGACTACAAATAATTCTAAGAGGTTACCCACCTCTCAGTCAGTCCTGAAAACAGAAATAGACAACAATAAATAATAGGTTAAGGGTAAAGGAGGAGTGGAAAGTCTCAAAACCACTCCATGGTTAGGGTAAGGCTCAAGTAGGCAATGAATAGTCACAGAAATCCGTCAAAACTGACGACGTCCTGAAATGCGACGCCGTACGACGCGTTGTATCCAGCTCAGGACTGTCGTCAGGCTGGGGGGACAGTCCTGAGGGTTAGGGCATTGATACACAGTGAAATAGAGCCATTTTGGCTCAAAAAACAATTTTTTTCGCGTCGATCCCCCCTCGACGCGTCAACGCCGCTACGCGTCAACTCTACGACGAAACTAACTACGTATCAACACACTGCGACATCCCCTCCAATGTGGGCCCTTACCCTGATTGTGAAACTGAACTAGCAATTTTATAAAAAAACGACAACTAGCCCTCTAACGCAAAAATCAACTTCACGGATCGGCGCCAGAATGGTGCCGTAAGATCCGCATATTCTTGAAACTAATATTTCTACAAGTAAAAAAATTAAACTCCTAAAAAATCGAGAAATAGATTCTCGAAAACTCGCAGAAACACAGGCGACGTCGACAGTCGTCGCTCGCGCACACACACAGAAAACAGAGTTTTCTGGGTTAGTTACAGGCATTTCTGGGCCAGAAAATTCAGTGAAGATTAGTTCTGGCCCTGCCCTGCGTTATTCTGGCCTATTGGCCCCTCAAAACCTGAGATCCTGACCCTAGTATGCGGGTACGGACCCCCATACGCATCATGAGCGGAGGGCCAAGTACCTTAAGGAAGGCAAGATCCACAGGTTGGTTTTACCCCCCTGCAACGGCCGCTATTCTGTCTTCAGAACTGACGACGAGCACGGTTTGCTTCTCGACGGCAATCCTTCGCGATTGCCTCACACTTGTGATGATTTGGTTTGACGACGGCAGCGCGTGGTAGTACGAGAGGAACCCTCGTGCCATGCCTCTGGTTTCTGTGGTTGGCTGAGCGACCGGGGCTTGCTAGTCTACACATGGCGGATATGGGCTGAACGCATCTAAGTCTGAACCGGGCACCCGGCGTGTGCACATCCCATCGGGCAGCAGCATCCGAGCGCATGGCTTCGTGCGACGCGGTGCATCCTGTACCAGAGTGTCCGACAAACACCCCATGGAGCTCAGTGCCCGATCGCCTCCGCATACTGAACTTTGGACAAGCACTGTCAAAAAAGGCTAGCGTGCCCTGCGTTCCGCGCGGGGTTGGATCTCCGATTGCCAATGCCGGGGCGTGCGTCTCGAATGCCGTGAAGAGGCCTGGGCTTCAGTCTCTGGTGACGTCCTTCGAAGGGCCCACGGAGGCCTCGCCGCGGCACAGCGAGAGCAGCGCACGCCTCCGGTTGGAGGAGGCAAAATGACGTGATTGGACAAGCGCATGGCTTTCTATGGTTTTGGATCCGAGGCATCGCCCTCCAGTCAGCAGTGATGCAGTCGAAACATTCCGCGGCAAGGTTGCATGAGATAGCGTGACGTGGCGGGCTCCGGCCTACCATTGTGCATGCCTCTTTGGGCACGGTCCCGCATGCATATCACGTGACTCTCATGGGCTGGTGTACTAAGGCGAGGAGATGCTTCACCGGAGATGAATCGTATGAGACCACCCGGTGCGAGCCTGTGAGCCGCAGTGGCCCCGCATGCTGTGGGTTCTCTGCCTCTCGTCAAGGGCTGGCACTGGGATCTGCCTCTGGAGCACGCCTCCACGTGGTGATCCCAGTGCTTGCCCAGTGCAGCCTGTCACCATCCCAGCCGGATGTCCTGTGCAGCCTTCATGGATCCCCGATCCGGCTCCTCCGGCCGGATCGGGCGAGGAAAGCTCCCGTTGAGCGGGGCCCGTTTGTTATACTATAAGGGGAGGCCCCCGGCGGCGTCGCAGCCCCGGCACGGCACACCCGGCTCCGAGACGGCCGGAGGCGATCCTGGTTGCCTTTGGTCACAGCGTGAGGCAGGCTGCAACCTCCGCTATACAAATCAACCCAGCCCCCACGTGGAAATTTTGGGGGAGCGCCATCACAAGGACGTGCTAACCCGCCATCGCCAACAATCGTGGTATATCCCAGGGGTCATCTTGCGCAAGATTGGGCAAGACGTGTATGCCGTCCAGGTGGAAGACAACAAAATCCTGGATCGGGACCATACACAAATCGGACCACGGGCGCCGGATCCCAGCAGGCAAGCGGTGACGTTTGACTTCACGGCGGGAGACCTGGATCCCGACGATGACGGTGAGGAGGATGACGATACCGTGGAGCGAATCCTAATGGACAAGCCGGACCACGCCACGCCGGGGGGTAAGCTATACAAGGTTCGTTGGAAAAGATTTGCCCTTTCGCGAGACTCGTGGGAACCTCCGAGCAGTTTTGTGCCGAGTTATACCACGGTGTGGCTGGACTATCTCAAGAAAAAGGGGATTAGTCTAGATGTCAAGGATGTCTTGGTGCATTTGATCATGCACGAACGGGATTGAGTGCCTCTCCCTTCACCCTTAACACAATTGTTTGTTTTTGCTTAATTTGCCGCAGGGATGCACATACCATGGCTCAATACCTCCTAAGTACCCCCCATCCGAATTTCCTTGACATGAGACAGGCATATGGAACCAAGATCAGTCTTGGATTGTGTTCATATTTTTTTTTCTTTGCAGAATCGGTCGCCGCTTGCTCATGAGATTCCTACAGATCCAGAATTGTCAAGACCCGCTCATCTTCGCTATTTTTTTTTTGGTGGAGCTTTTGGTAAGTGCATCGGCGGGAGCGACACCCCCGCTATATGGGATCATTCGTGGATTTCCGGGTTGGAATTCCAGGGTCTACGGGGTATATGAAGTTGATATTTATTCGTTTTGATGTCCTCACCCACTTTGCTTTGTTGCTTTGTTTTCGCTATTTTTTTTTTAGCGATTGCACCTGTTTGCAGGTTGCCGGACGCAATGGGGACCACCAGTTGTGCTAAATCCCTGCCCAACTACTACTTCTATTTTTAGCACACCACATTCTATTTTTAGAACACTTGCGCTATTTTGGCAGCAAAATTTCTATTTTTAGAACTCCACCATACCGGTCCGTTTCGCGTTTCGTCTGAATCCGCAGCGTCCGAGTAGCTGTCGCCGTCGCATCGGTGAGCTCGGTTTCCCTCCAGGGTCCCTCAGTTTGGATTTCTCAATTTTTCGCCTGCGCTATTTTTAGTTACAAATGATACTATTTTTAGTAGAAAATTGTTTTCTTATGTCTCCGCTTTTTGGGCACCTTTGGACTATCCGACCGGATCCAGGACCATTTTTTCGCGAGCCGGACGCGATGACGGCGTCCGTTTGAGCTCATCTTGCACCTGGAGTCCTGTGACTCCGAAAATTGGACGAAAAAAACAAAAAAAGAAAGTTTTTTTTCGGAAAAAATTTTTCTGAAATTTTTTTTTGTTCTACATTGTTTGTGTCTACGCCTGTCATGATGCATGATGACCCCCCCCAAACGCCAATGTCTCCCAGAGGTTGTCCATTGCTCTCATGTCTCTCGGTGGGAGTGCGGGTCATGTGAGGGGTTCATGCTGTGCATGTCAAGCTTCATATATCTGTTTGTGGTCTGTTTATGTAGACCGGTGGACGACGTTGCCTTTGTCTATCTCTGATCTGCCGAGCCTATGCTTTCAGGTTTAGTGGTGACAGGAGGGAATTCATTCTGTTGAGTTCTTTCATTCCTCCCCGCTATTACTTGGGTGGGTGGCCACGGTGTATGTGGTACCCTCCCAGAATGCGGGGAGCGCCAAGGGATCCTCCCGTCCTCTTTTTGTATTTCTGAGCGGGTGACAATGCTCTGGGAAGGGGGGTGAAGCCGGTTCGGATCTCAATTGACTGCAGTGTTCTAATTTTGCGCGATATCCGCAATTTCAGCGAAATTATATTATTTATAAACCACAGGATGGAGGATTTAACATTTGTTGTTCGGACCAGGCCTGCTCTGTGTGCGCGCGCCCTTTGTAATAAGGTAGAATGCAAGGTGCTATTATAGTGCAATTATTGCATTTTTTTATATAAGCGCTGAGTTGCGCATAGCCGCGACATAGGGTCGCAGGTGTATGAAGCGCACGATGAATTTGAATTGCAGCAGGCGACAGTTTCATTATAAAATTAGTTCGTTTTTATTGCGCACTGAATTACATATTTTTGTTGTCTCTTAGGCAATGGAACATTGTAATTTGTGAACCACTCACACTTACGTGACTTCGTGGTTCAAGATCGACTTTGCAGAACTGTTGGTGTCATCGCTCCGTAAAGGGATAGACAGAACAAAGACTTGAAGGAATTTTCAAAAGGGATTCAGTTTTGTTGAAAAATATCATGATCGAACAAAACCCGATTTCCAAGGAAAATCCTATTACAGTTCACAAATTTCGCTTCCATAGCGAGGAGATCGACGGGAGTTCTGCGAGGAGTTCTGACAAACCAAGAAGAGCAGTGTCTCCTGATACAGAGTCCATTGTTGACTGGTATGCTTTGCAAGCGCCGTTGCGGATTCCCATGACTTACAGTGATCTGAAGGACGAATATCAAAAATTACCGACGAACTATCAAAATCTGGTGGACCAGTGCTGAGTACAAAAGTTCTGTACAAGTTCAAGGCAGTTCAAGCGCTGGAGAGACAAGTGGCTAGTATGTCTACGCAATTGGGTGAGTTGGCAGAAAGACGCCAAGCAGAGCACACACGCCAAGAGGAGTTCCTACAAATAGTGCTGCAGATGCACGCGGAGCGCGACACGCTGATGAGATCATGGAGATGTGAACTTGATCACGAGCATGCGAGTAACGCCAGAGCGCTGAGGAATGCGTGGGATGAGCTGAATGATAGGTACGCTTCGTGCGACGAACGCATGAAGCAGCTTGAATTTGGCGTGCGACAACTTGTCACGTCGCAGGATGCTTTGGTTGAATGGAGTGAGCGCTGGGATATGAAACAAGACGAGTGTAACGGCAGCAGTGACAGCACTCAGATTATACATCAATGTGATCAGAATTTCAATGATTCTCAGATGTACATTAGTGCAGTAAATTTTCCGCTTGTTTTCATGTTTTCCGTTCGCCGCCAGATGTCGCCTGTGAGCGTGCGTCGAGTCGCATTTGTCTTTCGTGATTTCCCAATCGGATTTATTTGAATTATTTCGAATGCTTTCACGTTGTGTCATTATGTGCGATGAATGCGCATTGAGATTCTATGTCTGCTCCATTTTTGTAGACCGGGTTTTCTGACTATTCATATTCCACCATGGAGTTCACTGGACTTACAAGTGCTTCGCATATGTCGCTCCCAGAGGCTGGATATGGGTCTGAAGAGGGTCATGTGGGTTCGGAGATATCAGGGGCAGTGTCGGGCGTTACGACCCCTGGGGCATCAAGGCTACAGGCTTCGCAGTTACAAGAAATATCAACCACTATGCAGCGGTTACATGGTAGCAGAGGAAATCATGACTCTGCTTCTGGAATCTCCACGAACACTCTGAGATCATCAGACTTTAGCGGGGCTATCACTCGTAGAGAGTCACTGCGTGTTCCCCCTGAGGTTACCTTCGTGGCATCTCCCCAGCAAACCGAGGATCATCCGTCAGAGTGGTTTGAGGTTTGAGGTTTGATTTTGCGGGTACTAGACGCCTTTCGGCCCCGGGGGGCCACCTGGTCGGGCCAGGTGATATCCTCCCCACCGGGTCCTAGTGGGGGGCCCTCCAAGACGCACCTCCTGCCTGGTGGCGGAGTCCCCCGGGTTCACAGAGCTCGGAGCCCCGTCCTTCCCCGGCGTCCCCGTTTCGCCACTCCTCGGTCAGTGCATCAATTCGCAGCCGTGGCTGCGGGCGCTTACCCACTGCGTCGCCCCCCTAATGCGTGGTCGCCCGGGGCGCCGGCGCCGCCGGGCCCGTGCTACTGGCTTGTCGCCAGTGGGACCCCCTTGGGCTGGCGCGGAGGCTGCCTAGCCTAGGGGTTGGGGCGTGGCGCTGTGCGCCACTACTGCCTTGGCGGGTGCAGTGTCCCGTCTGTGTGTGCGCGGCGCTCGCGGCCGGTTCGGGGGGGGTTCGGGCCGGTACCTGGTGTTGTGTCTCTCCTGTTTCCCCCTTCCCGCCCCGCGTGTTCCGCGCTGCGTGTGGCGGGCCGTCCCCTCCGGGTGTCCCTTACCCTCGCTCGCTGGTACGCCATTCCATGCGGTCTGTGCGTTCCGCGCGCTCGGTCCGGTTGCCCTTCCGGTAGTCCCCGCGTGTCCTTTTCGTGTGTGTGCGCTCGCGCTCTCGCGGTGTCCGCTCCCCCCCCCGCTGGGTGGTGTGGCGCGCGCATCTCGCGTGGTCCCGGCACTGGGCGCTGGTAGGGCCGTTCCACTTGGTCCGTGCCCCTCCGCGTGTCCTGCCCCGGTCCCGTGCTCCGTTTGGCGTGCTTGGGGGGGGGCGGTCCGGTCCCGGTTCCCCCCTACTTGGCTTGGGGTTGCGGGGGCGGCGGCCCCTGGCCGCCCGTCCCCTGGAGCGGGCAGCCAGGGTTCCGCGTCCCGCGTGTCCTGGGTGCGGTCAGTGCGGGCGTGGGTTCTCCGCACCGGCCCCACAGCGTGAGCCCTTGCGGGCCGGTGTTGCTCGCTGTGGGGGTGGCGGAAGGGCGTCCCCGGGGGGGGTGCTTTCCACCTTTGTGAGGGGCGCCTGGTGTCAGGCGCTGTCCCTCCCCCGGCCGCCCGTCCTCTGGAGCGGGCTGCCAGGGTTCCGCGACCCGTGTGTCCCGGGTGCGGTCGATACGGGCGTGTGTACCCAGCACCGGCCCCCCAGCGTGCGCCCTTGCGGGCCGGCGTTGCTCGCTGTGGGGGTGGTGGAAGGGCGTCCCCGGGGGGGGTGCCTTCCACCGTTGTGAGGGGCGCCTGGTGTCAGGCGCTGTCCCTCCCCCGGCCGCCCGTCCTCTGGAGCGGGCGGCCAGGGTTCCGCGACCCGTGTGTCCCGGGTGCGGTCGATGCGGGCGTGTGGACCCAGCACCGGCCCCACAGCGTGCGCCCTTGCGGGCCGGCGTTGCTCGCTGTGGGGGTGGCGGAAGGGCGTCCCCGGGTGGGGTGCCTTCCACCGTGTTGTGAGGGGCGCCTGGTGTCAGGCGCTGTCCCTCCCCCGACCGCCCGTCCTCTGGAGCGGGCGGCCGGGGTTCCGCGACCCGTGTGTCCCGGGTGCGGTCGATGCGGGCGTGTGAACCCAGCACCGGCCCCCCAGCGTGCGCCCTCGCTAGCCGGCGTTGCTCGCTGTGGGGGTGGCGGAAGGGCGTCCCCGGGGGGGGTGCCTTCCACCGTTGTGTGGGGCGCCTGGTGTCAGGCGCTGTCCTTCCCCCGACCGCCCGTCCTCTGGAGCGGGCTGCCAGGGTTCGGCAACCCGTGTGTCCCGGGTGCGGTCGATGTGGGCGTGTGGACCCAGCACCGGCCCCACTGCGTGCGCCCTTGCGGGCCGGCGTTGCTCGCTGTGGGGGTGGCGGAAGGGCGTCCCCGGGGGGGGTGCCTTCCACCGTTGTGTGGGGCGCCTGGTGTCAGGCGCTGTCCCTCCCCCGGCCGCCCGTCCTCTGGAGCGGGCAGCCAGGGTTCCGCGACCCGTGTGTCCCGGGTGCGGTCGATGCGGGCGTGTGGACCCAGCACCGGCCCCACAGCGTGCGCCCTTGCGGGCCGGCGTTGCTCGCTGTGGGGGTGGCGGAAGGGCGTCCCCGGGGGGGGTGCCTTCCACCGTTGTGAGGGGCGCCTGGTGTCAGGCGCTGTCCCTCCCCCGGCCGCCCGTCCTTTGGAGCGGGCAGCCAGGGTTCCGCAACCCGTGTGTCCCGGGTGCGGTCGATGCGGGCGTGTGGACCCTGCACCGGCCCCACAGCGTGCGCCCTTGCGGGCCGGCGTTGCTCGCTGTGGGGGTGGCGGAAGGGCGTCCCCGGGGGGGGTGCCTTCCACCGTTGTGTGGGGCGCCTGGTGTCAGGCGCTGTCCTTCCCCCGACCGCCCGTCCTCTGGAGCGGGCTGCCAGGGTTCCGCAACCCGTGCGTCCCGGGTGCGGTCGATGTGGGCGTGTGGACCCAGCACCGGCCCCACTGCGTGCGCCCTTGCGGGCCGGCGTTGCTCGCTGTGGGGGTGGCGGAAGGGCGTCCCCGGGGGGGGTGCCTTCCACCGTTGTGAGGGGCGCCTGGTGTCAGGCGCTGTCCCTCCCCGGGCCGCCCGTCCTCTGGAGCAGGCAGCCAGGGTTCCGCGACCCGTGTGTCCCGGGTGCGGTCGATGCGGGCGTGTGGACCCAGCACCGGCCCCACAGCGTGCGCCCTTGCGGGCCGGCGTTGCTCGCTGTGGGGGTGGCGGAAGGGTGTCCCCGGGGGGGGTGCCTTCCACCGTTGTGAGGGGCGCCTGGTGCCAGACGCTGTCCCTCCCCCGGCCGCCCGTCCTTTGGAGCGGTCAGAGTGCCCTTACTGTGGCCATAGACATTGGCCTGGAGTTCATACTTGTGCTGACTGTTGTGTGAACGCCCCACCCAACCTTAAACCCGGTCGAGAATCTCCCTCCTCGAGTGAATCTGGTTCCTCCTCTCACGCTTTGCCTGATCTTGAAGACAGCAGCAGCGAAGGAGAGCAGTCTGAGCCTGGAATTAGTGGTGATTACTGGGAAAACCACATCCAGGAAATCTGGAACCAGGAGTTCCTGAACCGCCAGAATTGGCTACTGGCGGAGGCGAGCTACCGAGGCCGCCTGAGGGACTGGTTCAGGGCGGTGCCAGTTCATCAGGGACAGCGGCCGGTTGCGATTCGACGCCCAATTGCAGGAACAAGAGGACTGGGAGGAGCTGATGGACCAGTTCGACCAGCAGGCTGCCGTGATGGTGCAGATGGCCATCATCGCCGAGGAGAGACGCCAGAATGTGCGTCAGCACGCTGGTCTGTCGGGCGCCTGGGGTCCGAACGACGACGAGGTCGACGAAATGAGGTGTGAATCGACACATTCTCACCTCTCCAGGGAGCAACTGTCCAAGCTTCCCAACTCCAACTCCAGTGTTGACAGCTGGGTTGATGAAGTGACAAGCAAAGGAAAAGGTACGAGATGCCCGTCATGTGGCGAGTGTGCCAAGGACTGCTCCTGTCGACGCCAGATTTCGTCGCTGGAAGACAGGGTGAAGGAGCTGAAGAAGGCCGCCAAGGAGAAAAAGAGGGATGACGACAGCAAGTGGAAGGAGATGGAGCAGAAGCTGGAAAAGCTGACGAATCTGGTACAAAATCTGAGCACTACCGGGCTCACTGGACCAGCACCCACAATGGCAAGCCACCCAGCACCTACCTCCTTACCTGCACCTGCATCCACGCCTTACGGCGTTCCACATTCTCCGGCACCCCCAGCTTTTACTGGTTCACTTCCAGCTTTTACTGGAAATTCTGGTATTCCCCCTACTGGATTTGGAAGTCCTATTGGGTTGAATCTGGGTACCGAAGGAGGAGAATCTTCGTCGGAGAGGTCTATACTGTCTGTTGGTACTGTCGAAGATATTGATGGAGAAGCAAGGACCACCGTGAAGGAGAGCTCAATGGCCTTGAAGAAGAAGGACCGGCGGCAGAAGGAAAACGAGGCCAAATTGAAGGAGAAGCAGAACAAATTGAAGGAGATGAGGCTGCATCAAGCACAACCAACGCCGTTCGTGCAGCCTACTGTGGACCAGGCGTTGTTGGCGGCCGCAATTGCGCAAGCACAGGCCATGGGAGGCGCCGCCGTCAATCCGCTTTTTGTCAATCCGGTTGGCACATCCACAGGTTTCAACCTCAACCACCTGCTCAATCCGTTGCACATGAGGCTCAGAGGATCCGTGATGAAGCAGCCCAAGTTCTCAGGGCACCCAAAGTACTGGGCGTCCTTCGAGAGGCAGTTCATGGTCTGGCTGCAGACAGAGAAACTGGACAAGGAACTCTGGATTCTCGGGTTGATGGACTGTTTGACTGGCAAACTCAGAGAAAGTACATATAATCTTTATGTGGAAAGGCAGAATCAAGGAGATCCCCTGACTTATGAAGAGCTGTTTCGAAGTCTCAAGAAGAAAGGCTCTCGACTTCCTGAAGATCATTACAGGAACCGTCTGGAGAACTTCAGGGCGATCAAGAAATTGTTTCTTGAAGAGATCCAAATAGCAAGGCAGGATTGGGAGTTTTTGGTGCAAGAGGCGGAGAACTCGGGAGAAGGACTTTCTGAAGGCGAAATGAAGAAGATCCTCCTGAGCAAGCTCACGCCGGAGACCAAGCAGAGGATCAGGGACTCTCAGGCGGACCAAAAAGTCCTGGGCAACTGGGTTGAAGTCCGAGGATTGCCAGAGACTATGGGAAAAATGGCAGTTCGTGAGTTGCTACACTCTATCAGTGCTACTGGATTGAAAGACATCACTATTCGTGAGGGCAAATGGAGAGTTGGTTTCCATGATTCTGAACAGTCGGAGTTTTTCTGCAGCATGGTGGATGGCAAAGTGAAGTATAAGGGAACAGTTTTGAAGGTACGACCGTGGATCTTCTCGTATGGAGTCGAGCAGATCTGGGACCAACTTGAAAAGTATGCAAACTTAGAGCGCCAGAAGTCACAGGATGCACAAGGCTTCCGAGGCAAGGTCAGTGCCCTTGGTGAGAAGGGATGCTCTGTGTGCATTGCCCTTGGAAAAGAAGGTCGAGCGGCGACTCACACGACCGCAGATCACAGATGGACGCCCTCAGATCTCAAGACAATTCAGTCCAAAATGGATGGAAAGGGAAATTCTTCTTAAAATCCCCAGCAGGATGGAGCACGAGATGCTGACCAGCATGGAAGGGGAAAGGATAAGGGGCAGTCCAAAGGAAAGAACAGAGACTGAACACCAAAAGATTACTCGCAGCAAGGCGGAGATCCAAGTGGCTCAAGATGGACCAATGCTGGTGGAAAATCTGGTGGAAAATCTGGTGAAAAAGGTGGAAAAGGCCAAGGAAAGTCCGGGAATCAAGATGATTCCAAGGTGAATGGTAACCCCCTGTATACGGAGACGCCAGCGAACAAGATCTTCGCCAACAACAAGGATACTGGAGGTCGGGGCAAAGGCAGATCCAATGAATCCAACCCCATTTCCAACACCTCCAACAACAAAGGCCAAGGAGGTAAGAAAGGTGGTGGTGGAAAATCATTTGGTGGTCCTGGACGTGGAAAAGGAGTCAATGCCGTTGAAGCAGGAGAAGAATGGGTTGAAGAAGGACAAGTACAGGATGTACAGGCGAACGTCGAAGAAGAATGGCAATAGCCCTAGGACCCTGTCATAAGTAGAGCTGTGTTAAATTCAATCCAACTGAATTTATAGTTTCGATTTAGCCCAGCCAAGGAGCGACCTGAAGTGGAGTTGAAAGATTTGGTGAAATACTACGTGCCGATGCGCATGGAAGGCAGCTCTCCACCAAACTGGGAAGTGGTTTTTGGCTATGACATTTCGAAATTCAAGGGCTACAATGTGGACGAGGTCCGAGTTGCATTGAATTTAACACAGCTCTGGTTATCACAAGGTCCCAGGGGGGAAGCCAACTTGACCCAAATCCCAACACTGGGGTTGAGTGGCAGGAAACAAAGCCCATCAGGGTAGTTGGGGCGGTGGATGGACGCTGCTGGGATCGGCTGGCGCTTTCCTCTGGCCTCCTGTACCCTGCCTTGGTGCTCAGCGCTGTCCGGCGAGGCAAGCAGCGCCAGTTTGTCTGCTGGATCCAGGTCAGGAGAACAGATGGTAAGGTTAAACTTGCCAAATGTCTGATTGACAATGGTTCAGAGGTCAATCTGGTGAGGAAAGGCTTTCTGCAGGAGGACGAGGCGAAGATGTCCTCGACACCTGTCCAGCTAGAGGGAGTGAGCGGACATCGCCTTGACGGTGGCGACAGAGAGGCAGAATTGGCGGTCAGATTGGTGAAACAGTCTGTGTGGAGCGTGGAAGAGACGGTCACGGAGGAATGGTTTCCTGGAAAATTCCCTGAAGCCAGCATAAAGTATGATTTATTCTTGGGTCAACCATGGCTTCACGCTCACCGTTTGTCGCCCATGGGACACAGGACATGCTTCCTCCAGGATCCGTCGACCAGCGACCCGTCTGACCTGTATTATCTGCACCCATATACCAAGAGTATACACCAATTCAAGGAGCGAAATAAGCTCTATATTCAGCAAGATGGGCAGGAATGGACAGGGAATCAAGAAGAATTCGACGAAGGAAAGGTGGAATCATTGAACTGCAAGAAGTGGAAGTCAGTTTGCTATCGTGTAGTCGACAAATGGCGGGACATTCTGGTGGATTATTTCGAAAGGAACCACAATTTTCGTCCGCAAGTTGATGCCTTTGCAAACAAAAAGAATAAAAGATTTCCGAAGTTCTACGACGATGCCTGGAGTGAGGACTGGTCTGAACCTCTTTGGATCAATCCGCCCTTCGACGTTTTTCCTCGTGTGGTGCAGAAGCTGAAGCAATCCGGCGCAAAGGCGATTTTAATTGTCCCCAACTGGCCAAGACAGTCTTGGTTCAAAGACATTATGGACATTTCCGTCGACATTGTCGAGCTACCTCACAAGGGAGTGAAGCTGTATTGCGAAGACAATGGCAAGCCTTTGCCACAGCGTTCGTGGAGCACGTTGGCGTGCTTAGTTGACGGGAATCTGGGAGATTATTGGCAAGATGACAGTGAAATGGGAACAGAAGAGGTCATCTCAAATTCCTCAAGAATCGACGAAATTGAGGTGGATGAAGACGATCAGGAGCGGAATCCCGACGCATCGTCGCGGAAGGAGGGAGAGGACAATCGGCGTCCCTCAAGAGAACGCCTCCATCCATTACAATTCGTCCCCATCAGACAAGAATGAAGCCAAAAATGTCAAGATTTCAAGCAAGAATGATGACAAATCTCCAAGAATCTCGCCTGAATTGACAGGAATGCAGCTGAATTCGTCCGACCATCCCTTCAAGACATTCGTGGACCCCCTTCATTGGTGGGATCCCACGGAGGAGCGAGCTCAGGTGAGCTTCATCCGCCAGCAATGCGACGAAGAAGTTTGGAATGAAGTGGCCAAGAATATGAGACCACGACCAACAATTCGCAAATTGGTGGACATAATGTCGGTGATTAAATGTGGGAATCAGGTCGACGGAGACAAGATATCTGCAAGAAGGGACGCAGTGTTCGAAGATTATAAAGATGACGTGCTGAGTGGGAAGTTGTGGAAAAACCCCCGAATTCGATGTGAAAATGCAGAAGCCACGTTGAGATAATCGAAGGCTCAAAGGTGCACAAACAACGTCCATTCTATCTACACGGCACCAAAGCAGATGCCCTGCGACAGATTATTGAGCGCAATCTCTATGAATTCGGTTGGTTGGAGGGCTGCATGAGTTCTGAGTGGTGTTCAGCACCATTTACTGTGCCAAAACCCCCACCTGCTGACCAATCCAGCATAGGTGCTTGGCGTCTAGTGGTGGATTACAGAGCCCTGAATGCCGCCACGGTACCAGATGCGCATCCTCTTCCTTTAATCGAGAAGGAGATCGCCGCGAGAGCCAAAGGCAAGCTCTTGTAAGTGCGGCTAGCCCCATCTGCTCAGATTTTCAGACATTCTGCCCAGATTGGCTACATTTTGGTCATTTTCTTTGCTTCGGCGGATTCGCCGCCTCGCAGCTCAGTCACAGGATATTTCCTATATATTTCTGATATGCCGGATTTGATTCCGCGGTCCATTTCCCGTAAATCCGCCGCATTCCGCTATTTTAGCTGGAATCGCCATTTGCCGCTGGCGCGCGCTCGCGGGCCTGATCGGCCATACAATTTTACATAAATGGATTATTTAAATTCATTCGGACAGTTTTGGACACTCAGATGTATTTAGAATAATTCCCCTCAATTTTCTTCATAGACTGGGATTTTCTGCCGGACCACAATCAGCATGGACCTTGCCTCTGTTGTCGCTGCTCTCGCCTCCGTTGGTGTTCGTGTATCCGGTTCCAACCCCAATAACAACATCCAGGGAGACTCCTCGCGTGCCTGCCCCACTGGTCTTGCCGGCCCCGAGCCCTCCGGCACCCACAACGACCCAGGGCAGCACTTTCATGGTAGCAGAGGCTACCTGAATGTTGTTCCTTTGGTGTCCCAACCACAGCTAGCCCCTCAGTATGGCCCCGTAGACTCCGCCACCTCCGGAGACGTAACCATCACGCTCCCGTGGTGCTGTGCGAACGAGGCCTTGAGAGGAATGCCTTGCGCAAGCCCAAATTGCCCAAGAAGGACCCAAATCAGCAGCTGTGGAGGCCCAGATTACAATCAAGATCCCAGTCGAAATTGGCCATCAAGTAGCTGGAATCTCCCAGCCTACGCTCATGGCAACGCTCCGGTAGACCTTACGGAGCTGGCAGGTACCCACATCCCTTACCAATGTCCTTCATTCGAGACCATCGAAGCCGACATTGACGACATTGAGATGGGTGGTCCAGGTGAGGTACCTACCTATAATCGACCAGACAATTGGGCACAATGGGACAACCATTTGTCTTCAGAAGTGACCCGTAACCTTCAGAGTCTTGAGGCCCTGTGTCTATTAGCCACGTCTAAGCTGATAGGACAAGAAAGAATCGCCTCTGATTTTTTATTTGAATATTTTTTCCTCCTTCAAGAAGAAATTAAGACCAGGATGTGGTGGTGTTCTCAAGAAGATGAATCTTTTGCCATTTTCTTGCAGATCTGGGAGGCAAGCCCCTTCCCGAAGGAGAAGACCAAGGCACCGGTTGCCGGGCCCTCCGCCCCCCATCCCTCTGTCTCCATCCGCGACGATCTAGCCGCCGCGGTTGAGGAAGGAATCTTAGAGGCAGCTAGGCAGGCAAGCCTGGAAATTAGGACTGAAGGAGCTCCCCAAGTGGACTCCTGGCTGCGAACCACTGAGATTAGCGGTCCGACAGCCTGCTCAGGTCCTTCAGGACACGGTATGTACTGTCCTGCCGACTGCTCTTGCAGATCTCAGCGAGACTCTGAGCTCCAATTGCTCAAAGATCAAATGCAACTCATCATTCAGACGCTGGGAATTAAAGATCTTTTCAAGACCCACATGAGGTCTGAGGGCGCATCATCGGTGGATCAGACAACAGAACCGTCGGAGGAGGCGACAGAAATTTTTTCGATTGCTCCTTCGGTGGACTCTAAGACCACCGATGCACGGATCAGCAGGACTAAGCTAAAGGAAAGGGTTACAATCTCTCGATCACAGAGTAGATCGGCGAAGGCTAGGACTGAGGTTCAGAATGCCAAAAGAACTGCCTCCCGTACTACCCTTCCTGCTGTTGATTCCAGTGCAATTGCCCAGATGTTGCTCGCCCAGACCCTCGCCGGAGCTGGTGTGGCTAATGATGCCGCCAAGGTGTCTGCCATTACGGCCGGTGTTGGGCTGGATTCACTCCTAAATCCCACTTCATTGCGACTTCGTCAGGTTGCCAAGCAACCAAAGTATAATGGAAACCCCAGACGTTGGCCTCAGTTCCAACGGGAATTTAAACTGTGGGTTAAGACTCAAAAACTCCAGGATGATCAGTTCCTGATGGCGCTCCTGGACTGCCTTGAGGGAGCGCCGGCCAACACTTGGCTCAGAACCTGGAGTGATCGTGAAGATTCAAGTTCCCCCCTTACCTTTGATGAGGTGTGGGAACAGTTGGAGGTACGTGGATCTCGACTGCCAGAGGACCATTACGACCAGATGTTGAAGAATTTTCCTTCGTTCTCTCGATTAATCTTGCATGAGGTGCAGGACAAGAGACAGCGCTTCTGGAATCTCGTAGAAGAATCTGAACATTCAGGCGAAAAATTTTCTAGTGCCGAGCTGAAAAATCTGATTTTTGACAAGATCCCCTCAGAAACCGCCGCCACCCTTCGGAATCGTCAGTCCGAAGAAAAGGTCAAGACCTGGTGGGCGGAGATCGATGGCTTTGACGCCTCGGCCAACCGGTTTACAGTCAGGGAGGCACTTCAAAAGTGCTCCCCCACGTCGTTTACCAAGGTGAAATTCACTGAAAACACGTGGAAAATCAAGTTTAATGAACACGAGGATCGGGACTTGTTTGTCCAAGTCCTCAACAGGGGAGTAAGCTTCCATGGAAATCGCCTGAAGGCCAGGAACTGGGTGTTTTCGTTTACTCCGCAGGAACTGTGGGAAGAGGTTGAGAGGCTCGCTGACGCCGCCAATCAAAATTTCCATGAGGGTCTTGGGGGAAACAAGAATACCCAGCAAAACACCCAAAATGGGGCCCAAAAGGGCAACAAAAAGGTGAATGACACCCGGAATGTTCAGGATCATTGTAGCATCTGTCTTCTTCTAGGTTCTACGAACCGAGCTAAGACGCATTCCACTGCTAATCACCGATGGTCTGCTTACGATCACAAGGTGATTGGTGAAAATGTCAGTAATCCTCAGAATTCAGACAGGAATGACAGACAGGTGCATGGTGCCAAGGGGGGAAAGGGTAATTCGACCCCCTCCGGTGGAAACAAAACTACCGGAGGCCCTGGCGGGTTCCAAGGCAAAGGGAATCGGACTCCATCCGGCTCTGGTGGACAGCCAAACGGCCAGACAAGTCCCAATTTCAACGCCGGAGGCGGAAATCGAAATCCAGGCCAAACCCCTCAATCCGGTACAAACAAAGGAAATGCTCCAGGATCACAGGGTAAGGGTAAGGGAAATCCTTCAGGAACCCCCTTCTCTGGTAAGGGCAGAGGGCGTGGCGACGGTGGTGGTCCATCATCCGGCGGCCGTGGCCGTGGACGTGGAAAGGGAAACCATCGTGTGGATCAGGTCTCAGGTGCAGACCAGGTGTCTGATGCGGATCGAGATTACGCCGAAAATGCTCTGAATCCAGCGGATGATCCGTTCCAGGATGAATGGATCGACGAAACAGGCTGCGTTCACAATGTTAACGCAGCCGCTGGAGGTCAGAACGCCTAGGGGAGCCACGAAAATCGCCCCTCCCCAGGCGATTTCAGGCATGATCCCCAAATTCCTGATCGACCATTACTTGATGTAGGGTCGCTTGTCTCCTCTCCCCTGGATCCGGCAGCGGATCCTTCTGTTGTAGTGGACGAGGTTGGTGTACAGTCCAAGCACAGGGCTCGTCAGTTTGTCACAAAGCTGTGGGTCTCTGATTGCAAGGGAAATTTCCACCTCGCCACCTGTTTGTGTGATAATGGATCAGAGGTAAATCTCCAATCCAACTCTTTCTTACCCGACGACTGCGTGTTTGAGTCGCCCCATCCTGTTACCCTTGAGGGAGTTTCTGGACATTCTCTCGCAGGTGGGCAACGCGGTTGTTATATATCCACCCATTTGGTCGCTCAAGACCTTTGGGAAGAGCAGAATGTGGAAGAAGTTGTCCTTAAGGATGACTACTTCTACCGTGCTGACATAAAATATGACCTTTATTTGGGCCATCCTTGGCTTCGCAAGAACAGGGTAGCGCCCGTAGGTCATCGTCGTTGTTTTTTGCTGGAGTCAGGTCCTTTGGAGCGTCCTGAATTTCGTTTTTTGCACGCAGGGTTTAAAAGTGCAGAAGAATTTTTGAAGCAAAAAGTGACACCAAAATTTGGTGAAGATGTCACCATTGCAGAGGTGAATGGGAGTGCCGATTACTCCCAGGAGTTAGAATGTCTTCGTAGGGACTCCCAGCCACGACGCCCTTCGCGCTGGCACTCTTCATCCTACAGAGTTGTCGACAAATGGCGCGATGCAATTTGTGAATACTTTCATGAACATCATTCATTTTGGCCTCAGTATGATGCCTTTGCTAACCGTACGAACAAGCGCTTTGATAAGCACTTCAGCGACGCTTGGACCCACAAGTGGGACAAGAAGTTGTGGATTAATCCTCCGTTTCACTTAATCCAGCAGGTCATCCACAAAATTAAGCAAGATAAAACCCAGGCAATTTTGGTTGTGCCCTTGTGGGACGACAAGCCTTGGTTTCAGGAATTACAAGACATTTGTGTAGATTACATCGAACTTCCCAGGAAGATTAAGCTGTATGCCAGGGACGACACAGGTCCCCTGCCACAGCGGTCCTGGAGTTCGCTTGCATTCCTGGTGGATGGAAAGCTTTCTGACTCTAATTCTGCTGATTCTGGTACCGATTCCTGTGTTGGGTCTGAATCTGAGGTTGAGCGTGGTACTGATGATGAATCTATTTTTTCTGATTTTTGTCCGTCAGATACCCAAGGTGATTCAACGACCAATGGATCCGCCTCGACTCCCTCTTCTCCAATACGGTCGACATCGAAAAGAATCTTCAGTGCACGGGCGAGGAAAAATCTCCGATCGCGCCGCAAATTCAGAGTTTTTTATGAAAAACCCCCTGTGGAAGCTTTCATGGATCCTTTCGAGGAGCTGGATCACGAGGAAAATCTCTGGGATTTCGACACAAGACCCACCTATCTTCAAGAGGCAGTGGATACGGACCTGTTTAGGGACATCCGTAAGAAGATTCTTCCTGCCAAAGCCGAAGAAGTCGCCAAAGTTTTTTCGACAGTAATTCCTGGCGATCAGGTGGACACTGAATTGTGTTCGAGGTCAAGAGAAAAGATTTTTGAGGAACGGAAGGACACAACCCTTTCCGGAAAGTTGATCAAAGATCCCCCTGTCCGTGGACAGTTCGGTGAAGCCTTCATCGAGCTTCGTGAAGGGTACAAGGCAAAAAAACAGCGCCCTTATGAAAATAATGGACACAAACATGAGATTCTCAGAAAAATCATTGAGAGAAATCTCAGGGAATTTGGTTGGCTTGAGGGTTGTATGACCAGCGAATGGTGTTGTTCGCCCTTCACAGTCCCAAAGCCACCGCCTGCAGACCAGAACACCATTGATGGCTGGCGAATGGTGGTTGATTTTCGCAATCTCAACGCCGAAACCAAGGCGGATTCGCACCCCCTGCCCCTCATTGAGGAGGAAATCGCCAAGAGGGCAAGAGGTCGTTTGTTCTCTGTGCTGGATCTCCGTCACGGCTTTCACCAAATGCCGTTGAGGAAGGACAGCAGACCTCTTACCTGTATGTGCACGCCATGTGGCCCAGTCCAGTGGACCGTCATGCCCATGGGATTGAAGAACGCCCCCTCATTTTTTCAAAGAATGATGGAGGATGTGCTGTTCACAACCCATCCTGAGCTTCGTGCCTTCGTGAGTGTGTACATAGATGACATAATCATCGCGACGGAGGGGGAGGGACTGACCGAAGCCGAACTGGTGGCCCTACATGAGAAGCAGCTGAACCAAGTTTTGGACATTCTTGACGCCAATCAGCTGATTTGTGGGCCAAAGAAGGGAAAATTGTTTTTAAAATCAGTCGAATTTTGTGGTTCTCTCCTAGAGAATGGCACTCGACGACCCAGTCCAGGGAAGCTCGTCGCTATTCAGAAGTGGAAGCGCCCTGAGACGATCACGGAGTTGCGAGGATTCCTAGGTTGTTGCAATTTTTACCACACTTTTGTGCCGAATTATGCCAAATTTGCTGCCCCCCTCACTGAATTATTGAAGGTAGGGAGAGATGCAGGCAAGGCAGGTTCAAAGGTTCGTGTCAAGTGGACTGACGAGTGCGAGGAGGCCTTCCATCACTTGAAGGCAGCCCTCTGCGAAGTCGCCACGTTGCATGTGCCCCAATTTGACAGACCCTTCTACATTAGAACCGACGCATCTAGGTACGCGATCGGAGCTGTCCTTGAACAGGTTGATGAGGCCACCGGCGATCATTACCCTCTTGCATTTTGGTCTCGGAAGCTAGCCCCACGCCAAATGCAATGGTCGCCGCGTGAGCAAGAAACGTACGCCATCATCTGTGCTTTAAAAAAGTACCAATCGTGGGTTGGCACCAATCGAGTCGAGGTCCTGACGGATCATCGATCTCTGGAGTATTGGGCCACTGAACACATTGATACTGTCGCGAGCCCAGCTGGTCGACGGGCCAGATGGCACGAATTTCTCTCTCTGTTTGACCTCCATGTGTCGTATTTGCCTGGTAAACATAACACGGTAGCGGATGCTCTGAGCCGATGGGCTTACCCCGCCTCAGAGGCGCTGCAAAGTACCAACATCCATGGTACGGAGCAGGACCGCCATGTCATCATCGAATGGGATCAGGAAGAAAAGAAACTCATTCGACGTGCATGCATGCAGTGCGCTGTCAAACAGCACGCATTGCCGTGTCACGACATCACGGCCATCTCAGATCCGGCGCATGCCCATGAGATCTGCACCAAAACGATGAAAGTCGTGGAAAATGTCACCGATCCCTCCACAGGGAGTGTGAAACGGTTTGACTACACCCGACGAGTAAATCGATTTCGGTTGATCCAAGGCATTAAGCGTCGAGATCCGGCCAAAACTCCACCCCTGCCTAAGGATTCCCTGATCATCCGTGACTGGACGTCCGATTACCTGCAGGATCCCATGTTTAAAGAGGTCTTTGGAAATCTCAAATCCAAAGATGCTCACAGAGATGGGATTTTTGCTGAGTACTCGTTGGATGGGGGGAAGCTGTGGATGGAGGGTAAATTGTGTGTGCCAGACGCCCTAGCCCCCCGAGTGTTAAACTGGTGGCACAAATGGGAGTCCCCCCACGCACATGGCCGTCGACTGTGGTCGATGATTAAGCATAGGCTGTTTGGATCGAGGCTCTACACTCATTGCATGAAAGTAGCTGCCGGATGTGCCCAATGTGCTGTCTCGACGCCTCCCAGCGCGAAGAAGCACGGCCATCTGAGGCCTCATCCTATTCCGGAGCGCCTCTTTAACAGAGTCACGAGTGATTTTTTCTATCTCGGTGAACTCGATGACGAAGAGTGCCATTGGACTAATAAAAAAGTCAATGGTGTGCTCCTCATTCAGTGCCGTCATTCCGGCTACATTCAAGTGTTGCCTTGCAACATTGAGTCGATGACTGGCAAGGCTGCCGCCAAGTGGTGCGCGCAGACCTGGATGGGAGGCTGGGACGTCCCATCCGAGGTGGTCACGGATTCAGGCAAAGAGTACACCTCCGAATGGTGGAGAGAATTGTGTGCTCGCCTTGGAATCCACCACCTCCGATGTGAAATCCACTCGCATCGAGCGCTGCCTGGCGAAAGAGCCGGCCGCTCAATAATTAATATGCTTCGTAAGGAGCTCGCGAGTGAAAAGGATTTCCATTGGATGGAAGTTCTCTTCGCATTGCTTCGCCGTTATCACAACACGCCTTTGTATCATGGCCTTTCGCCAAATGAAATTGTCTTTGGACGAAAGAAGTGTTGGTGGAACATGCCGTTGAATAATCCTCGCCCCTGTAAGGATGCTTCGCTGTTTTTGGACGAAGTCCAGCGAGCAGATAAATCTGTGTCGAAATTAATCGAGAAGCATCAAGCTGACTGGCTTTGGGTTCAAAATCAAGGTCGAAAAAACCCCCACAATTTTGAAGTCGATGATCGAGTTTGGCTTCGAAAATCCGAAACCACCCTGGACGGAGATGACAAGCTTCTTCCCTTGTGGGAGGGGCCATTCGCTGTTACAGCGCGTCTTGGTGAGAACAGGTGGAGGATTCGTGTGGATGTCAGCAGGGAAATTGACGTTTCGGGCGATCGCCTCAAGAGAGAGATCCCCTCCCCCAAGGATCGAGTTAAACCCCTTTTTTGGACTGCAAAACACTTGTCCGATCGGGTAATCGAAGGGGGAAAGTACGTACTCAAGAGGATTGTTGAAGCAAGACGTGACGCCAAGGGCGAATGGGAATTTCTGTGTGAGTGGAGGGGCTTTGATTCCAGTCACAACAACTGGGAACCAGCCCAATCTTTTGTCCATGGATACACCAAGGGGTTCATCGACTTCTTGAAGAAGCACCCCGAAATTGGCGTACTCCTGACAGATTGTTTGTCGAAACCAGACAGACAAGTGGAGAGCGACGGAAAACGACCTGTGGTGAATCGAGATCCAGCCTTTTACGGCCCTCAGCAGCCACATTCCAGGGCTGATCCGTCGATCCCCCCTCCTGCGGTCAGGCCAGCCCAGGAACCAAATGAGGACCAAGCTTCAAGTTCGGTCGCTGATCTGCAGCGCCCAAGCCGTACGAGGGCCAGGCCAGACAGGTTGGTGGTCACGTGCATTCGTGCTTGGCCGAATTGAGGAAGCCATCCTACCACATTCTGCTCCATCCACTGTTCATTCTTTCTGTTTATGTCATGATGTGGAGAACTGCGAATGTTTGATAATTTGACGTCAATCAACTTTTCTTTGGTCTCCGTTAGGCAGACAAGGCGTAGATACGCTGACGGAGTGTGCTGCCGTGTTCAGAAAAAACCAAACTCAGGCTTAATTCAGGCAGATTCGGGGTAATCTTGTCTCTGTTGGTCTGTGCATCTTTGGAATTTGGCTACTCGTGCAGATGGAAGCAAATGTACATAATCAAAACGCTGGCCAGCGACATTCACCCCTACAGGTATCCCCTGTAGTACTGGCTGCACCAGATGCGACGCCAGGAACTCAGATCATACCTTCATTTGCTGTGATGCTGACGCCAAAGTCCAGATTCAGATCCAGGATCCTCAAATTTACCTTGAATTTCTCAGGTTTGTCCATCATTCTGCCACTGTTGTACGAAACCCAGACGTCAATTGTTCAGACAATCTTCATCTAGGAGCTCTAGGGACTTCTAACAGCAACTTCTGAGGTAGGTAGGTAGGTATCTTCGGGAGCTCGGGATGCCTCCTTTGACATTGCAGGAAGAAGGTCTTACCAAGGGGACGTCCTGTCCCTCCCACTGCCCTATGTCAGGTGCCTCTTGAGCCGCTCCCGCATGTGCTTGGGAAGGCATTGTCGCGGCCACCCGGTCCATGTGTCCCAGGTGGGAGGGTGTCCCCACATGTGTCCATGGGTAGGGCCACATGCCCCCTCCTTTGGGCGGCAGCTCTGGGGGGCTGCCCAGCAGTGTGGAGTATCTCTCACCACGAGGGGTATTGCTCCCGCTTGTCTACGGTACGACCGCCTCACCCTTGTGGCTTGAGTTGCGGGGCCACTCTGCTTGGCAGGTGACCCCCTCCTGGACTGTGTACCGGCTCGCCTGTCACCGTTTGCTTCCATGGCTCCGGGTGACGTTTGCCATGGTCCTCGATGCAGCCTGGCCGGGCTCGGACCAGTGGCTTTGGAGTACCGCTCCTGCCACTGGCCCGGTGGGTCGGCTGGGTCGCCCCAGTGCGTCCGACCCATGGGGTATTGGTTCTTTCCTGTCCCTCGGCTGCCCTACGTGTGTGTAGCGTCCTGGGCCGTTGGGCTCCTGTTCACCGGTGTGCCCGCGCGGTTTGCTGTGGTGCGTCTGCGGTGTCCTGGGCCAGCTGGCTCCTGTTCACCGGTGTGCCCGCTCGGTGTGTTGTGTTGCATGTGCGGTGTCCTGGGCCCCTGGGCTCCTGTTTACCGGTGTGCGTGCCGTGTGCGGTGCGCGTGTGCCCTGGGTGGATGTGTCCCTCTTCCTCCCCCCCTAATGTTCGTTTTTTTTTTTTTTTTTGTTTTTTTTTTTTTTTTTGAAAAAAGAAAAAGAAAAAACAAAAAAGAGGAAAACAGAGGCGCGCGTACACTGCAGGCACAGGCATGGGCAGCTGGTGCGGCGGTGCTATAGCGTTGTGTCCTCTGGCGTGTGTCGCCGGTGCTGTGGCGGCGGTCGCGCCCCAGGGGTGCGGCTCGCGTGTCCTGATGTACATGGGTATGGGTCAGGGTGGGTTTGGTTAGGTGTCTCTTTGCTTCTGGTGCTGGCTGGTTAGGCGGCTGTGTGGGCTGTGGCTGTGGGCTGTGTCTACGCATTTCCCTCCGCGGGCCTGGTTTGGAGTCAAGGGTTGACGGTTTCGGGTTGTGGCTCGGGTTTGATTTGTGTTGGGGCTTTGGCCCGGTTAGGCTTGGGTCAGGGTGGATTCGGTGTGGTGTTTCTTTGCTTCTGGTGCTGGCTGGTTAGGCGGCTGTGTGGGCTGTGGGTGTGGGCTGTGGTTGCGTTGTTCCCTCGGCGGGTTTGGTTAGGAGTCAAGGGTTAGCGGTTTCGGGGTGTGGCTCGGGTTTGATTTGTGCTTGTGTTCTGGCTCGGTTAGGCGGTTGCGCGGGGCCGGGCGTGTGGGTAGCGGCGTCCACGGAGTCGTGCGCCCGAGGCGGGTGCGGGGTGGTGCGTGTGGGCCGGCCGTTGGCCGGTGGCCTCACTGGGAGTCCCACACGGAGGGGTCGGCGGGCGCGCCGGGGGCGTACGCAGCGTGCAGGTTGGGCAGCTGCGGGCGCACGTGCAGGGCGTCGGCGTGCCCGATGGGGACCTCACTGAGGACCGAGGGGTTGGCGGTAAGTAGTATGCGATGCCCGGGAGGGGTGGTGGTGGGGAGCGGGAGGATGTCCGCGGCCCGCGACGTGGGGGCGAACACGGCGTGGGTCGGGTGCGGCCCTGGGAGTGGTGCTGGGGGGAGCGGGACCATAGGACGGCGGTCTACTGTGAGGTGCCAAGCGCCGCGATGGTGGAGGAGCCGGACTAGGGCGATGCTGTGGCGCAGTGTGTGGGGCTGGGTGCTGGGCGGCGTGGGGACGTGCGGCGGGAGGGGGGGGGGGCGGGGCGGTGGCGTGGGAGGGGGCATGGCGGAGGAGTGACGTCAGTGACGTGTGTGTCGTGCTGAGGGTGGAGAGGAGCCCACGGTATCGGGCCCGGGTTCGGCGCCTTTGGGCGTAGTGGTGCTCGTTGTCGTGTGCGTTGGCTTCCTTCGGCGTCCGGTTTGTTTGGTGACTTCTGGGCGGGGCCTGGCGTGGCGCCCCGTGGTGGTGCTGTGCTGGATAACGGGGTTAGATGGCGGCGCCGCTGGCCGGGGGGTCAGGCGCGTCGTGTTGTGTGGCGCGCAGGGCTTCTGGGGTGTTGTGGGTGTCGCCGGTGTCGGTGCGCCGACGCTTGTGGGGTGGTGAGGGGGTGTGTGCGTGCGGGGCTGGGCTTTGGGTGATGTCCCACAGGCGGATGCCGTCTCGCCGTGCTTCCTGGAGGGTCTCCCGCAGGCGCCTGAGGACGTACGGGTGGTCCTGGGGCGCGGGGAGGTTGCGGGGGTGCACTCCCAGGGGGTGGAGCGCATCGGCCAGCATGGCTTCCCATGCGGCCTGCGGCATCCACCCCCCCGCCGGCCGGAGGCGGCAGTTTTCCACCGACCCCTTGCGGGGCCGATGGACCAGGCCCTCGAGGGAGGGCTCTCCCCGGGCCCACTTCCGCAGCTCCCAGAGCTGCGTGTGGGTCCAGCGCTGCCACCACTGTTCCTGGGCGGGCCTGCGGTCTTGGGCGGAGGAGTGTGCGTGGGTGGGTGTGATGGGGTCGTGGGGGCCGGCGGCGGTGGCGGGCCTGGGGGATTCCTCGTAGTCCTGTTCCGTGGGGGTGCGTGGGGAGTGGGGGTGCACGCGGATGTGGACCCGCGGGTGTGCGCGTACGGTCTCCGCCTCGGGGTTGGGCGGGGATACGTGGCGGCGGCGGTAGTGGGGCATGCGTTGCATGTGGGCTGTCATCGGGGGCCGGTAGGGGGGCGTGGGCGCTGCTGGTGGACCCTGGAGCGGTCCGTGGGCCCGGGGTGCGGGCTTTGGGAGGTGGTGGGACGAGGCGCGCCGCGCTTCGGCCGCGGCGCGCTCCGCCATGAAGGTGGCGGCGGTGGTGTCGGTGACGGTGGGGGGGCGCCGCGCTGGGCGCTGCTGCCTTCGGGCCTGGGACGGCTGGGGCCGGATGTCGTAGACGACATCCTGGGGGGGCCGGGCCCGAGCTGCCGTCGTGGCGCCGGGTTTGGGCCTGGGCTTGGGCTTGGCTGCGGGCTGCTCTTTGGCGGCGGCCTTGGGCTTCGGCTGGGTCGTGGGTATGGGCTTCGCCGGGGCGTGGGCTTTGGCGGCGGTGGGGCTGCTCGCGGTGGGGGCGGGTTTGGAGGCCCGTTTGGGAGGTGTCCTCCGCGGCCTGGGGGGTGGAGTGCTGGATGAGGACGTGGTGGTGGTGGTGGTGGATGAGGTGGTCGTGGTGGTGGAGGTTGTGGAGTCGGAGGCGGAGGAGAGGGCCGCGGGAGACGGCGGAGGGTCCCGGGCCTCGGGGGCGGGCGTATGATGCTGGGTCCTGTAAGTAGCGAGAACGCGGGTGCAGGTTCGGGCATCGGGCGTGTGCGCGCGTTTTCCCTGGTGATCCGTGCGTGCTGGTGCTGGCGTGGCGGTGTTGTCTCGGCTGTGCGGGCACGTGGGTTACCCGGGGGGTGGCCATATCTGCTCCAGGACGCGGGGGTCTGTCTGCTGGAGGTAGTCGAGGGTCTCGAAGAAGCATCGCTGGATGCCGGGCATGTCCCTCTCTGTGAGGTGGGGGTAGTTTTGGGTGGGGGTGTGGGGGCCCGGCCATAGCAGCGCCATGAGGCGGGCTGCCACCATGTACGGGCATAGTTGTGGGGTGGTGGGGCGTGGGGGGGTGGGTCCCCCGCGGTTTGGGGGGGCTTCCATCTGCTGGGGGCGCAGCGTGACCACCCACACCCATCGGTCCGCGGGGATCCCCCAGGTCCGTTGGGTCCACTTGGCGAGACAATACATCGCCCTACCAAGGCCCTGGTAGCTGCTGCGGATGGAGAGCAGCGCGTCCAGGGATTCGGGTTCCCACGTGCCCCAGATGTGGGGGTCGTCCGGGTCTTCCCCCCTGGCGTACGTGTCGGGGCCCGGGTTGTGTGTGGGGGGGGTGTAGTCGGCGGGGAGGAGGGAGTCGGTGCCGTGTACCACCCAGTGGTCTGTGGGTGCGTGGTAGGTGGTGGTGGAGAGGGTGTAGTGCAGATTGTACATGAGGGTCATGTACGTGGAGGGGGCTGGCTGCTGCTCGTCGGGGGTGGGGATGTCCCCCGGGACGTGGTGCCGGAAGTTGCTTAGGGAGGCCATCCGGGCCACCCATGTTTCCCGCTCCCACTCCTTGGTGCTGTTGGGGGTGGCGTCGGGTGGGGGCCGGGCCATGTTGGGCTCGCGGTAGCGGGTGCGGCCCTGGGTGCTGTCCCGCTCTGGCACGGGGTGTCCGACCAGGTGTCGCCCCCAGTCGATGGGGGGTACCCAGATCCGGCTCCCCGTGGGGGGCGGGCTCTCGCCGTCCGGGGTGGCGCGTGGGGGGCGCTCGTGTCGGGCGACGTGGAGGAAGGCGTCGAAGAGGAAGTCTCTGACGCCTTCCCCCAGGGTGGCCGCCTGGACCAGGGTGGCCGCCCGGATGGGGGTGCTGGTGCCGGAGGTGCGGAGGTACAGCACGACGTCCTGTTCCCCGACCCCCCGGAGGTGCTGCCGTACCGCTGCGGGGTTGTGCAGGGCGTAGGGCTCGGCCGGTGCGGCGACTGGTGGTGCGGGGTGTGATGGGGGGGGTGGTGTGGGTTGGGGGGGGTGGTCATCGTTGTCGCGCGCGGGGTCCGGTGATGGGGTCTCTTGCGGCGGCCGCGGGAGGGGGGATTCGCGGTGGCATGTGTCGGCGGGGGCATCGACATCGATTGGTTGGTGCTGGCTGCCGCGTGTTGTGTCCGTGGCCTGGTCTCGGGGGGGGGGCGGGGGGGGGTGGTGTGGGGGTGGCGCTGTTGGTGGTGGGGGGGGCGGGGGTGGGTGTTGTGCTGGCTGGGGGTCTGGGCGTCCCTGTGGGTCGTGTGGGTGTTGCGTGTGTGCGCCGTGTGGTCCTTGCGGTTCCTGACTGGTTGTGGTGCCGGGGTGTGGGTGGGGGGCGGCCGTATGAGCGTCCGGGTGGGGCGGTGGTCCGTATGTAATGGGTGGCTGCCGGTGGATGGTGCTCGCTGGTATGGGGTGTGGGTGGGGGGGCTGCTGGTGGTGGTGGGGTGGGGGGGGCGGGGGTGGGTGTTGTGCCGGCTGGGGGTCCGGGCGTCCCTGTGGGTCGTGTGGGTGTTGCGTGTGTGCGCCGTGTGGCCCTTGCGGTTCTTGACTGGTCGCGGTGCCGGGGTGCGGGTGGGAGGCGACCGCATGAGCCCCCGGGTGGGGCTGTGGTCCGTATGTGATGGGTGGCTGCTGGTGGATGGTGCTCGCTGGTATGGGGTGTGGGTGGGGGGGCTGTTGGTGGTGGTGGGGCGCCCCTACTCGGTCCTGGTGTTGCCGGTGTGCGTGCGCGGCTCCTCGCGGGTCCATGGGGGTGTACCGTGGCTCGTATGCCGTGGGTCCGTGTAGCGGGGGCGGCGGGTGGTGCTGGACCGCGTGGTGGTGGTGTGGAGGGTGTGTCGGTTGTGTGTGGTACCCCGGCGTTGGTGGGTGTGGCGGCAGGGGCTGGTGGTGGTGGTACACGTGATGGTGTGGTGCGGTGATGTGCGCTATGTGGGGTGGGTGGTTCGCGGGGCCTGGTTGTGCTGGGGCGTGGTGGGGATGTAGCTGGTGGGGGCCGCTGTAGCTTGGGGGCATTAGGGGGTAGGGGTTGGGAGGGACGGGGGCGCGGTGGTGGTGTTGGTGGTGCCATGTCCCCTGGCTCTGCGCGTACGGTGGTCCTGGCATGGTGTGGACGTGTGTGGGCGGTGGTGGCTGACTGGGCTGCAGGGTTTGGGTGCTGCGGTAAGGTGGTGGCGGTGGGCGTTGGTGGTGGTGGTGTTGCTGGTGTGCCCCGGGGGTCTGGGCGTGGGGCGGTGCGGTGTGGCTGGACCCGGGCCTTGGTCGGGGCGTCGCGCCCTGCTGGCGGGCGCGTTGGCGGGCCCCCTGGTGCCGGTGCCCCTTGGTCTTCTTGGCCTGGTGGGTGTCGGGGGCGGGTGAACCCCCCTGTCCCCGCGGGGGCGACGGGGAGCGGGCGCGCCAGCGGTGTGCCTCTTGGAGGCTCGTCTTGAGGCCTCTGACGTAGGCCTCCTGGTCCGTGAGGCTCATCCGCGTGGCGGTGGCCTCGTCGGGGGCGGCCAGGTGGGTGTCCCGGAAAGACGCCCAGCCCTCCGGGGGTGTCCGTTGTGTGGGGTGGGGGTGGTGTGCCGGGTAGAGGAGTGCGCTGAGGGGGTAAGGTGTTCCCTTCCGTCGGCCGAGGGCGTTGTTGAACCGGCGGCACGTGGCTCGGAGGTAGGCTGCTATCTCCTCTGGTGCCGTGTCGGCCCACGCTTCCGGCGTCAGGGCTGCTGCTTCGGGGGCCGGGAGTTGTGGGTCTGGGAGGTGTAGGTCTCGGTGGTGGAGGTATAGGGCGAGGAGGATGTGGCGGGCCGCCACGTTCAAGCCGCCTCCGCTGTGGCGTAGGGGTGGGCTGTGGGGGGGCAGGGGTGTGTTGCCCGTGGCCACGGCTATGGCCCATGCGTGGTCCGCCGCGTCCGCCACGTAGTACCCTCCCAGTTGGTCCCGGAGAGTGTCGGTGAGGTACCCGAAGAAGCTGGGGTGGCTGGCGGGGGGGGGTGCGGCTGGGGCCGCGGGCCGTTCGCGGTGGCGGGGGTTGAGGTCCCCGCAGTGGGGGCAGTGGGTGAGGCGGTGCGCGGCTCCCAGGCAGACCCAGTGGTCTGGGTTGCAGGGCAGGGCTGTCTGTGGTAGCCGCTGGCGAGCGCAGAGGGGGCATGCGGTGGCTGGTGGTTGGTGGTACCTGTGGACGGACGGCGGCGTGGGGGGATGGGGGCTGGTGGCGCGCGCATGCTGGTGGGAGCGTGTGCGGTGCCTGTGGCGCCCGTGTGTGCTGTGCCAGTGCTGTGCCCGGTGGACGGTGTGTAGACGTGGTGGGGGTTCGGTGTTGGTATGTCACGGGGTAGGTTCTCATGGTTGGTAGAACAGGAGTTTGAGGAGGTGGGCTTGGTCTGTTGGTGGCAGGGTTGCCGCATGCTGCAGGTATTTGTGGGTGCGGTATGTGAGCTGCTCCGCCGTCTTGGCAACGGCCGTTCGCTGCATGTGTGCCGCCGTGGCCTGGGGGTCCTCCGCGTGGGTGCGTAGTAAGGTGTAGACGGCAGTGGGGACGAGTCCCCTGCGGACTGCCTCGAGCACCTCCGTCTGCTTGAGGACGGTGGTGAGTTGCTGGGTCGCCGGGGACTGCGTCAGCCATCCGGCGTGCTGTGCGATGGTGTGGGTTGGGTTCCAGTCTTTGAGGGTGTCCAGTCCCCTGTACAGGGAGCACGCCTTGAAGTGGTCCCACGTTTCTTCTTCCGCGTGGCTGCAGATGCATTTGGTGTGTCCTGCGGGGACGTGGATCGAGCGCTGCGTATACCATCGGTGGTATCGGGTGAGGAGGGGAAGTTGTTCGAGGGCGAGCTGGAGTCGGGGCTTTTGTAGGTGTGCTGGGAGGCTATCCGGGCGCAGGGCGGAGTAGTAGAGGGGGGTGTGGACGGAGTTTTCGAGGCGTCGGAGGAGTTCGGTGTTTGCTGGGTGGCCCAGTGTGGCGGCGAGTTGCTGGATGGGTGTGGGGTAGTGGTACTGCTTGTCTCGATCCGTGTACGGCGTGTCCTCGGGCATCCATTGGGGGGGCTGTGCGGCCAGGGGTATCGGGGGCAGGTGCTGCAGGTGGCTGTGGTGTGGGGTGTCCAGTCGCACGCGTTCGAGCCCTGGGGTGTGGTTTGTGTTCTGGTGTTTGGCCTGCGTGTCTGCGCGTCCATTGCCGTATGCGTAGCGGTGCGACTCCTGCTTGACGATGTGTAGGGCGTCCTGGGGGTGCATGCCCTTGAAGGCCATCCATAGTCCCAACGCTTGTGTGGTGAGGCCGGAATCGAGTGCTTTGTGGAGGGGTAGGTCCGCAAGGCGCCTGGTGAGGTGGATGTCGACCGTGGCGTCCACGACTACCCAGATGTTGCGGGGCCGGACCGTCGTGGGTGGCGGTGTGGCGGTGACGGCGTCTGCCATGGTGCGCAGTTCGCCGTGGGAGGACGCCCCAAAGATGGTGGTCCCGGTGTGGTGTTCCACGTGGAGGCCGTCCGCGCGCCGGGTGATGCGCACGGAGGCGCAACCGACCGTGGGGGTGCGTTGCTGGGTGCCGGATGCGTCAGTGAAGTAGATGATGTCGGTGTCGCTGGGTATGGGTAGGCGGGCGATTGCTGTGGGGTGATAGACGTAGATGGGGTTCCCCTGGGTGGTTCTGGCGGTGATTTGCGTGGGTTGCAGTAGTGGCGCTGCATAGACGCCTATTCCCTGGGTGATGATGGCCTGGGCTCGTGGGGTGAGGCGGAGGAGGCCCCTGTCTGGGCGTCCCTGGGTGATATACGCGTACATCAGGTGGAAGAGGTATCCCGTATTGGGGTGGAATTTCTGGCACGTGATGGTCTGTCGCCGCTCCGTGTCGTCCTTGTCGCCGCGGAGGGTGGGGCATTTGTGCTGTAGGGGGCGCATGGGTGCCTCCTGAGGTCCTGCGCGGTGTGGGTCGCAGCGGTCGTACTCCATGGCTACGCTGTCCGGGTCTGCCTGCTCGTTGGTGAACGTCCATGTCGCCGTGGGTGTTCGGGTCCAGGCTACGTGCGCCGGGTGGTCCGGGGGTACCGTGTGAAACCAGGGGGAGAGCCATGCCTGCTGGTCGGCGGTGGCGGCGGCGGTGGGGGTGTGGTAGTGGGTGGAGATGAGGTGCAGCAGGGGCCACGGCGTGTCGAGGGCTGCCGGGCCGCAGTGCCAGCACGTGCGTGGTATGCCCTGGTCACTGTGTCTGACTGGTGGTACATCGGTCTCCGGTGCATTGTGTTTGGGGATGGACCAGGGGGCATGGTGTCGCTGGACGGTGCGGGTTACATGTTTGTGGCCGTTTGGTGCTAGCAGCAGGATGGTGGGTGGTGTCCAGCCTTCGGCTGACGGGGTGGGCTCCCCCTGCGTCGTGCCGCCGTCGTTGGGGGTCTCGTGTTCGCTCAGGCGGGGCCGGGGGTGCTGGCGCTGGAAGGCTGTGTACGCCGTGTCGATGTCCTTGGGCCCCGGCATGTCGCGCCCTGCCTTCGTAGCACATGCGCGGAGGTACGCTTGGAAGACGTGGCGTGCCGGCCATTGTGGGTCGGAAAGGAACGGGGCGTGGTGGGCGTCGCATTGGGCCATGATCTGCATCTGTGTTGGGGTGATATACACTATGGTGATGGTGGCCCCTACGAGGCGCAGGGTGTCCACCTCGCCTGCCGGGTGTCGGTGGATGTCGGTGTGTGTGGCCACGAGTGGCCCCTGTTGGTCGCAGTGGTGGTTTGTCAGGATGGCGTGCGTGTGGTGCGGTAGGAGGAGTTGTAGCTGGGCCCAGATGCCAGTGCCCACGGGGGTGGAGACGCCGTGTTGTGCCAGTATCCACCGGGGGCAGGTGTTGCGGGCCCTTTGCGCTTCTTTTATGCGTATGGCCGCCGCCTCGCGAACTTCTGGTTGGTGGTTGTGTGTTACCCTGTGTAGGAGGTGTGCTGCGTGTTTGGCATAGGCCATGTCGACCAGGGCGCCCGTATTGTCTCCGTAGTAGCGCCAGTGGGCCATCATGGCCTCCTTGGGGAAGGACGTGGGCCAGCCTCCGTGTTGCGCCCATGCCTTCGTCACTTGTTGTCGAGCGTGGCGTAGTGCGTCTTGGGGGCGCGGGAGGTGCAGGGCTTGGTACCCGATGGCCGCGTTGAGCACTGCTTCCATGAAGTACGCCAGGCCCTGCGTAGACAGGAGGTCCCCCCTGGCAATTTGGGTTAGCCGGGCGAGGCGCTCTTCTAGCTTGCTTGGGAGTGTGATGTGGTGGTGCCGCGTGGCCTGTGTGACTCCCAGGTGGACTGTGGTGTCTTCCAGGTGCAGGGGTTCGCCTTTCCGGATGTGGGGGGTGGGGGTCTCGGCGTCGGCCAGCCCGACCGATTTGCGGGGGTGCACTAGGAGCTGGTGGGCGTCTAGGTAGGTTGTGGTGAGTTGGAGAATGGCGGACGCTTGTTCGGTGGTCGTTGGTAGCCCTGCGTTCTCAGGGTCGCGGTGGCGGGTGGCTGTAGTGAGGAGGTTGTCATCTGCGAAGTTGATGAGGGGGGACCGTAGCGGGTATGGGGCGTACCCCGGGTATACCCGTGCTAGCTCGAATGCCAGTGGCAGGGTGACGAGGAGGTAGAGGAAGGGGCCTTCGGCGCCTCCCTGGGGGACCCCGCTGTCTGTGCCGGTCCAGGGGGTGAGGCCCGCGGCCGTGATGACGGCGTAGAGTCGGGTTTGGATGTACCCGGTCATGAAGGATAGGAATGGGAGGCCCATGGCATCCCATACCTCCGTGAGGAGCCGGTGTGGGGCGTGGGGGAACGCGCCTTGGACATCGAGGGAGGCGATGATCATCTCGTAGGGGTTCATGTCCAGTGCGGTGTCCTGGAGGAAGATGGCCTCGTGGGGGGACCTGCCGGCCATGGCCCCCCACATGCTGGCGGGCACGTGGGCGAAGACCGCTGGCGCGATGCGGCCCAGGATGAGCGTCCACACCAGCTTGACCTCGGTGGTGGCGCATACTATGGGCCGCCAGTTCCCCGGCTGCGCCCAGTCCCCCTTTTTGTAGAGGGGGTGGACCAGGTTGGCCCACTCAGGGGGGATGGGCGTGGCGCCCGTGACGATGTCCCACAGGCGGGCTGCCAGGCGGCGTTTGATGGGCAGGGTGAGACGTTGGTATGCTTCGGCCGGCAAACCGTCGACGCCGGGTACGACCCCCTTCTTCAGGCGGTCCAGGGCGCGCTGCAGTTCTGAGATGCTGAAGGGGTCGTGTTCGATGGCGCGCCGCTGTTCCCGGTTGAAGACCCTGGGCACATGCTCGCGGATGGTGTTTCTGGTGTGGGGGTCGAGCTCGGGGAGGGCGTCCCCGTGTTGCGCCTGGAAGCTGTCCAGGACTGCCTGGAGGACGGCGTCGGGGTCATTGGTGAGGCCTCCTTCGGGGGTGCGGACCGCGTGGATGGTACGGCGCCCCGTGTCCTCCAGGATGCGGCTGACGTACCGTAGGGACTTGTATGGCGTGTCGTTTCTGCCGTATCTTTCGCGTTCCTGGGCTGCTGCCGCTATGCGGTGGGCGTGCCATTCCTGGAGTTGGTGGCGGCGGGTGGTGAGGAGCGCACGGAGGTGGGCGTCCCGGTCTCGTGCCTCCGGTGTGCTGGGGCGTAGCAGGGTGGCGAGTTCCCCTTTCGTGGTCCAGATGTCATGGACGAGTTGCTGGAGGGTGAGGTCCGGTGGTGCTCCCGTGTGGTTGGTGTCACGCTCCATGCCGCATGCTTGTGCCGCCCGGCGCATGGCGGTGGTGAGTGTCGGTGCACCCGGGCGGCGTAGGATGGCGTGTAGGGCCCTGTTATACCTGTGCCAGGCGCCGTGGTCGTCCTCGGCCGGGAACTGCAGTGTGGGTGGGAGGGTGCCGTCTGGCAGGGTGGCTGCGGGTGGGGGTAGGTCGGGGATGATGAGGTCGATGTAGAGGGGCCGGTGGCCCGTGCCTGTGGGCGGGAGGTCCCCGTAGGCTGCTTCGTGGACGCGCACCGTGGTTGGGTCCCCGTAGCACGTGTCGATGCGGGATGGGTGGGTGCCGGCTTGGTGGGGGTAATGGGAGGGTGTGCCGGTGAGCCCTGCCGTGAGGTCGGTGAGGCCCAGCTGGTGCATGGCGTCCCGGACAGCTATGTCGGTGGCTGTGGGTGGGCCGGTGCGGTCGTCGTCGGTGGGAGCGGCGTTTAGGTCGCCTATGATGATGGTGGGTGCCAGGAGGGAGAGTCGGCGGTACGCCAGGCTCAGGGTGTCCAGGAAGTCCTTGGTCTCCTCCCCGAACGGGACGTGCGTGAGCAGCACGTTTAGCTGCCATCCGGGCCCCACGCACTCGTACGCCCCGAGGCGACCATCCACTCCGAGGTCGGGGTGGGCATGTACCGTGACCGATGTCTTGTGGTAGAGGGGTACCCCCCGTTCCCAGTGGGCGTGATATTTGTTCCCCTCTGGGTCCAGGATTGGTGCTGGTTCGGGTTGGTCCGCTTTGCGGAGGGCTTGCTCCAGGAACCCCAGGAGGTCTGCGCCTTGGGGGTGCGGCCCGGGCATGGCTTGCAGTGTGGCGGCCTTGGTGGGGTCGTAGGTGACCGCGGGCTCGTTGAGGATGTTGATGCGGGCGTGGGCTTCCGCAGGCGCCGGTTTCTGGGGACCGGTAGTTGGGGGGGCGGGCCGTGTCCGGCCCTGGCCCCGTCAGGCGTTGAGGAGGTCGATGACGCCCTGAGCTGTGGGTGCCCTGCGGTTCCGCTTCTGGGGTTGGGGTAGGGCCCATGCATTGTGGACTTCGCCCGTGTACTCGGTGCCGGTGAGGTGCTCCGTGTCGGGGGTGCATAGCTGCATGGGGACCATCTCACGACCGGCTTGGTCTCGCCAGAGTTCGATGGTGCGCCCCAGCTTCTTGTCGTTGGGGGTGGCCGGGTCCCACTTGACGTTGATCTTGAACCCCTGGTGGTCCCCGGTGACGCGGTACCGGTGCTTGACCTCCCCTGCGGCCCATATCCACTTGGAGGGGCCCGCGGCCGTGGGGTACTCGAAGGGCAGCTGCACCCGGGTGTTGATGGCGTATTCGGGATACAGGGCAGCGGCTTCCTCTTTGGTCCAGCTCTTCGGCTTGGCCCTTGGCTTTGGCGCGGGTTTGGCCTGTGTGGAGGCCTTGCGCTTTTGCGCACCTTGGCGGCGTCGGGCAGCGGGTTGTCCCCGTTGGGGAGGTGCGCCCTGGGGCCGCTGTACGGGTGCGTGGCCCGGTGCAAACACGGGGTGTTCGCGTGCAGCTGGGACGTCGGGCTTGGACGTGGGGACGGGGTCCGCCAGTTGGAACACTTGCTTGGTCATGAGGCCAAGCACTTCCTCGGCCTCCTGCAGGGCGTCGGGCGGGTCCGTGGGCCAGGTGAGGAGCCGGTGCCCGGTGCCTGCCCCGTGGCGGCGCATGTGGGCCGTGTAGCGGGTGGCGTGGCGTGTCCACGCTGGGGTGCGTTCCGGGGGGAGGGGGCCTTCTGGCGCCCCCTGCGCCCAGTAGAGGGCGTAGTGCAGCGCTTCCCAGGCTGCCTCTGGGGCGTGGGGGATGCGTGCGGCGAGTCGCAAGCGGTCTCCTCCGCGTGGTGGGGGCGGGACTTCGCCGTCGGGGGCGTGTGCCGTTGCCCGTCTGACCTTGCCGTGGTCGTCCCATTCCACCGTCCACCAGGTGTCCCGGTGTTTGAGGATGTGGACCTCCGTGGTGGCCGGGGGGGCGTCCATGGCGTCCCAGCTGACGAGCTGGATGGGGCGGACCGCAGGGTGGGTCTTCGGGGGTGCTCGCATGTTGAGGATTTGGTGGATGTCCTCGGCGGTGGGGCCCGTGTCGGGGGGGTCCTGCGCTGCTTGGGCTAGAGGTGGGGAGGGGCGGTCCTCCCAGAGGCGGGATGCGGACGCCGTGGCGTACATGGCTGCGATCAGGACGTGTTCCGTCAGCCCTTCCACCATGAGGTGGTTTTCCCCCTCCAGGTCTCGGGGGATGGCGGCTTCCGCCTTTAGGGTGAGGAGTGCGATGGCGCGTTTGGGTCCAGGTGTGGCGTGTGTCGGCTCATCTGGCGGGCGTCCGTCGGATGGGGTGTGGGGGGGGCGCTTCTGGAAGGGGGATGGTCCCACCGCCAGGTGCTCGACAAGGTGTAGTGGTATGGCGTGGTGGCGGTCCGCCGCGGGCAGGAGGTAGGGGTGTGGGTCTCCGGGCACCGTGCCGAGGAATATGCCCCCCCTGTAGGTAGGGGTGGGCAGGGGTTGCTGCAGAGCGCCTGCGCATGGTAGCGCGCACCGAGGGTTGCAGTGGGTGCATGGGGCTGTTATGGGGTGCGGTACCGCGTACACGGTGAAGGGCCCTATCGCTCGCTGGATGTGGCGGGGGATGATGTTGCGGAGGTCCGCCACCCGTGCCGTGCGGCCTTCGCCATAGTATATCCAGAGCGTGTCCTCCAGTGCCATTTTGGGGCGTAGTTTGCGAGCCAGTAGGTTCAAGGTGCTTTTGTGGGTGGCCTCGGTGATGGTGCCGGGCCCAGCGTTAATGCGTGGGAGCAGGTGGCTTTGGTGTTGTGCTGCGGCCCGTCTGCGGGCGGTGTGGAGGGCGGTGCTGTCGGCGGGAGGGGGCGCGTGGTGGGTGGGCCTTTTGCGTGGGGTCGGGGCGACGTGTAGGGGGTGCTTCCATGCCGGGCGTGGGTGGTGTTGCGGTGGCTGGAGGCCAGGGTAGGTGGTGAAGGTGTATACGGTGATGGGGGAGCGCTCATGCGTGGCCTGGAGGTAGTAGTGGTCGCGACCCGTGTTGTGGGTGACGATGACGTTGGGCGTTGGTATGTCGTAGTGGAGCGCGGTATTGGGGAGTTGTTTGGTGATGCGTGCCGTCGCGTCCCCTGTTTTGGGGGCGGTGTCGTGGGGCACGAGGATGTGGACTGCCCACGCATCGTGGGCGGGGAGGTCGAGGTCCGGTAGGGTGGGATGAATGGGGCGTCCCCGGAAGTGTGCGAAAGCTGGGTTGTGGCGTGCCGCCGTTTCCTTGATGATGGACGGTGCCCATTGGGGTGGCGCCCCAACTTGCTGGGCCATGGCGGCGACGGCGCGGGCGATCGCCGTGAGGTCTGGGCCGATGCCAGGCTGGTCTGCCGGTGGCTGCAGGCCCCCTTCTGGTGCGGGGTGGTGCCACCATAGGGTGTAGCCCTTTTGTGTGTTATCGTGGGGGGTGTGCACGAGGCCTTGGTGGTTGGAGATGGCGGTCTTGAGGGCTTCCGCTGCCTCGCGGTGGAGGGTGCGCGTGTAGGCCCAGACTCCGGTGGGGGGGGCCGCCCCGGTGTGGGATTCGGCCGTGGTGGGGGCCGGTTCGAGGGTGTGACTGGTGAGGGAGGGTCTGTGCAGCCCTTCGTGCAGGGAGGCGCACACGTGTGCCCACCTGTCCGCCCATCCCTGTTGGGCGCTTCCTGTGTCTGCTCCTGTGGGTAGTCGCACGATGACCACGTGCCAGGGGTGTGACCCCGGTACTACGGTGGGGGGTGTGGTGTGCTCGTGAGCGTGTAGCCATACTGTGGTGTCCGCGTTCGCCGTCACGTAGTCCTCTCCTTCCGCTGTGTGGACGTTTTCGACGGCGGCCTCTCCCTCCAGGGTGAGGAGGAGGTGTGTGCCGGGGGGCTGCGCGTGCGTCTCCGCGTCCCGGAGCCACAGGTACGTGAGCGCCACGGCGCCGGGGAGGATTTCCCCCCACGTGAAGGTGCCTTCGGGTGATGCCCACTGCAGGGGCAGTGTGCGGCGTCCCCGCGAGTCGTTGGTGGCGTGGTAGTCGTGGGGGAGGTGACGTTTGGTGAGCCGGTGCGGCATGCGTTCGGTGGTGGCCGTGGGGGGGTCCCAATTACATTCCTCCGGTGGGGGTGCGTCTGCGTCGTCCTCCTGGGGCTGGGCCAGCGGCAGCGCCTGTGCATTGGGTGCGGCGTCGGGTAATCCGCTGTGCGTGAGGGTGTAGAAGCCCTCGGGGGTGAGTTGGAGGACGATGTCCCACTTCGCCGTGTGCTCTGGGGACCACTGGTGGGGCCCGTCCTGCGGTCGGTGGAGGGTGACCTGGTGGCCCCATCTCCAGCTGTGGTAGGCGAGGAGGCTGAGGACGGTGTCTTGCTCCGGGTCCTCCACGCTTTCCATGTATGCCGTCATGTCGGTGACGTCGACGGCGTACTCGTCCTCCCATTCTTGTGTGGGGGTGCCTGGAGGGGGGGGGGCGGTGGTGTACCCGTGGAGTCCTGGCCCCGTGACGTCGGGCAGGTCGCGCTCGAGTGACGCCCGGTACTCGGCGGGCCCGTTGCTGGCTTCGTGGGTGGGGTGGTGGCGCCGCAGGGCGTTGGACAGGTGCGTCCAGGGCGCCCTCTCGCGGGGGGGGGGGCGCGGGGGGGCATTTTGCGGGTTGGGGCCTGCGGGGCTGCTTGCTGTGGGCTCGAGCTCCGGCGGGGTGAGGTCCATATGATGCTCCGTGTCCTCCGTGTGTTGGAGTTCCAGTTCTAGCAGGCTGTCGATGTCCAGGGCCATGGGGTCATCTTGCGTGTTCACGTGCTGGGGTGTTGCGTCATGGCACGGTGGGCGTGTGATGCTGGTGTTCGGGGCATGTGCGGCGGCCGGTGCGGGGTCGTGCGTCGGGGGAGGCGCGCCGTTTGGCGTGGCTGTGGTGTGTGGCTGCCCGCTGGTGGCTGTCCTGGCCGGTGGTGTTGCCCCTGTGTGCGGTTCGGGTTGTGGCCGGTGGTGGGTGCTGAGCTGGCGCGAGGTGTGCGGGGTTTCCAGGGGTGGTGCCGGTGGGGTGGGGTGCGGGGTCGGTGGGGCGTGGCTTCGTTCCTGTGTTGGTGGGCTGTGGTGTCCCGTGCCCCCGGGTGGGGGAGGGGGGTGCGGTGCGGTATGGTGGTGTTGTGCTGTGTGGTGGCCTTCCCGTTGGGGGGGGGGGGCACCGTGTCCAGGCCTGGTGGGGTGGGCTGTCGCCTGTGGTTTGTCCTCTGGTGGTGTGGGGCAGCCCCGCGTGGTCTCTTGATCGTTCTCCTGGTGTGTTTCAGTACGTGGCCTGTGCGGGGTCGGTGTGGCGTAGGGCCTGGGGTCCCCTGGGGCGGGGTGTGCGGGACTGGAGTGTCGCAACCAGGGGGGTGTGGTCGTGTGGTGCTTGGGGGTGCCGGCCCGCCGTTGGGTGGGTCCGTTGGTGTGGGGTATTGCGCTTGCGGGATCCGCGGGTCGGTGGGTCGCGGCTGCTTGGGCGTGTTGTGGCCCCGGTGCGGTGCCCGCGGGTGGTGTGTGGCGGTGTGTGGCTGGGGTGTATCGTTTCCACGGTGGGAGGGGGGCTATGTGCTCGGGTGTGGGGTGGGCCCGTGGTAGGATGCCGGCGGGTAGCGGGTGTCGGGGCCGCACTGTGGGTGGGTATTCCGCGGCGTCCCCTTGGTGCGTCCCGTGGTGGCCTCTGGCCGGCCGGCTGAAGGGGGTTTTTGGGGTGTACCGCATCCATGGGGGCAGCATTGTGTGTTGGGGCGCCGCAGCGGTGGGTGCGGCGGGTTTAGGGGGTGGGGCTTGTGTCGGTGTCGACCGTGTGTTTGGCGGCGGTGTGTCGTGTGTCGTCCTCGGCGGCTCCTCTTGGTGGTCTGTTGTGGTGGTGCCTGGGGGGTGGTCTTGGGCTTTGCGGTTCCTGGGAGGGTGCGGGACATGCGGGGTTGGGCTGGCTGGGGGGGGGGGGCGCGCGTGTGTGGGCTTGCGTGTTTGCCCTCTGTTCCCCCCGTGGCCCCTTCCTCTGCATGTCCCTTACTCCTCTCTTTTCGCTGGCTTGTTTGGCTTTGCTTTTTTTTTTTTTTTGGGGGGGGGTGGCTGGGGTGCTGTACGTGGGTGTGGGTGTGTGCCGGTGTCGGCTCCCGGTTCCCAGACCGCCAGGGTGGGTGGCTGTGGCTCCTGGTTAGTGTCCGGGTGGCGTGGCCGGGCGTGGGCGTGCGTGTGGGTGTGTCCGTGGCGTGGGCTGCTGGGGTGGTGGGCAGTGTGGGCGTGGTTGGTTTGTGTGGGTGTCGGGTATGTGTGCGCCGAGGGCGCAGTGGGTTGGGCTGGGGCACCGTGGGCGATGCAGTGGGTGGAGGTGATGCTGGTGACGCCTACGGGGGGGTGCTGTAGGCGTCGGAACGGGTCCGTGTTGTTGACGTGGGTGCTTCCGGTGACGCGCCGGGCGGCGACGGGGTTGGTGATGTTGTTGGCGTCATAGGTGACGGGGCGGGCGCTGGGGGGGCCTGCGGCTCCGGTGGTCGCTGTAAGTGGTGCGGTGGGTGGTGGCGCGACTGGTGGTGCCGGCGGTGTGGGTGTTGCCGGCGACGTCGATGGTGAGGGTGCTGTGGGTGATGTCATGGGTGGTGGCGATGTTGATGTGGGTGCTGTAGGTGGTGTGCCGGCTGGTGGCGCCGCTGGTACTGTCCCTACGTAGGGTGTTGCCGGGGGTGCTGTGGGTGGCGGTGTCGTCGGTGGTGCCGATGGTGAGGGTGACGTAGGCGATGCACTGGGTGGCGGTGTCGTCGGTGGTGCCGATGGTGAGGGTGACGTAGGCGATGCACTGGGTGACGGTGAGGCCGGTGTGCGCCGTAGGTGACGCGTTGGGCACGGGTGGTGGGGGGCCGGAGGGGGGTTTGGCGTTGGTGCAACGGGCGATGGTGGCGTTGGTGCTGCAGGTGGTGGCTTGGGCGTTGGTGCTGTTGGTGATGCCGACGGGGTGGTTTGTCTGCCTGTCTGCCCGCGGAGTCGGTGCCGGTGTTGGGCGGTTGCCTGTGCTTGTGGTGGTCGGTGCGCCGGGCGCTTGGTGGGCGTGGCCGGGCGCGGGTGTGCGTGTTGGTGTGTACGTGGCGCGGGCTGCGGGGGGTCTGCGGGCGTCGGGTGCGCTGTTGCCGTGCGTGTGGTGGTTTGTGTTGTCTGGTGGAGCGTGGCCGGTGTGTGCGTTGCGTGGGTGTTGTGGTGTCTGGTCGGCGTGGGTGGTGTCGGTGTGGGTGTTTGGGGTTGGGTGCTGGTTTTGGGCGTGTCGTCGGCGTGGTGTAGTCGGGCGTGATGGTGGTGCCGCTAGCGGCGTCGATGGTGACGGTGCTGCAGGTGGTAGGGGTGGGACGGTGGTGTTGGCGGTTTCCGGTGTGGGTGGTGTGAAGTGTGGGGGTGTGGCAGGTGTGGTGCGGGGCGGATGGTGGTGTGCGTGGCGCCGGCGTCGCGAGTGCTGCCGGGGGGGAGGGTGTCGTTGGTGATGTTGTGGGCGGCCGGTGGTGGGTGGTGGTGGTGGTTGTGGCTGGACTGCTTGGTGGTTGTGGTGTCGGCGGGTGGCTCTGTGTGTGGTGGCGGGTGGGCGCGCTTGGTGGTGGTGCTGGTGTGTCCTTGCGGGTGGTGTTGGGTGTGGTACCATTGGGCGTGTGGTTTGCGATAACTGAGCACTCACCACTCCGGTCTTTGGAAATCTCAAATCCAAAGATGCTCACAGAGATGGGATTTTTGCTGAGTACTCGTTGGATGGGGGGAAGCTGTGGATGGAGGGTAAATTGTGTGTGCCAGACGCCCTAGCCCCCCGAGTGTTAAACTGGTGGCACAAATGGGAGTCCCCCCACGCACATGGCCGTCGACTGTGGTCGATGATTAAGCATAGGTTGTTTGGCTCAAGGCTATATACTCATTGCATGAAAGTAGCTGCCGGATGTGCCCAATGTGCTGTCTCGACGCCTCCCAGCGCGAAGAAGCACGGCCATCTGAGGCCTCATCCTATTCCGGAGCGCCTCTTTAACAGAGTCACGAGTGATTTTTTCTATCTCGGTGAACTCGATGACGAAGAGTGCCATTGGACTAATAAAAAAGTCAATGGTGTGCTCCTCATTCAGTGCCGTCATTCCGGCTACATTCAAGTGTTGCCTTGCAACATTGAGTCGATGACTGGCAAGGCTGCCGCCAAGTGGTGCGCGCAGACCTGGATGGGAGGCTGGGACGTCCCATCCGAGGTGGTCACGGATTCAGGCAAAGAGTACACCTCCGAATGGTGGAGAGAATTGTGTGCTCGCCTTGGAATCCACCACCTCAGATGTGAAATCCACTCGCATCGAGCGCTGCCTGGCGAAAGAGCCGGCCGCTCAATAATTAATATGCTTCGTAAGGAGCTCGCGAGTGAAAAGGATTTCCATTGGATGGAAGTTCTCTTCGCATTGCTTCGCCGTTATCACAACACGCCTTTGTATCATGGCCTTTCGCCAAATGAAATTGTCTTTGGACGAAAGAAGTGTTGGTGGAACATGCCGTTGAATAATCCTCGCCCCTGTAAGGATGCTTCGCTGTTTTTGGACGAAGTCCAGCGAGCAGATAAATCTGTGTCGAAATTAATCGAGAAGCATCAAGCTGACTGGCTTTGGGTTCAAAATCAAGGTCGAAAAAACCCCCACAATTTTGAAGTCGATGATCGAGTTTGGCTTCGAAAATCCGAAACCACCCTGGACGGAGATGACAAGCTTCTTCCCTTGTGGGAGGGGCCATTCGCTGTTACAGCGCGTCTTGGTGAGAACAGGTGGATGATTCGTGTGGATGTCAGCAGGGAAATTGACGTTTCGGGCGATCGCCTCAAGAGAGAGATCCCCTCCCCCAAGGATCGAGTTAAACCCCTTTTTTGGACTGCAAAACACTTGTCCGATCGGGTAATCGAAGGGGGAAAGTACGAACTCAAGAGGATTGTTGAAGCAAGACGTGACGCCAAGGGCGAATGGGAATTTCTGTGTGAGTGGAGGGGCTTTGATTCCAGTCACAACAACTGGGAACCAGCCCAATCTTTTGTCCATGGATACACCAAGGGGTTCATCGACTTCTTGAAGAAGCACCCCGAAATTGGCGTACTCCTGACAGATTGTTTGTCGAAACCAGACAGACAAGTGGAGAGCGACGGAAAACGACCTGTGGTGAATCGAGATCCAGCCTTTTACGGCCCTCAGCAGCCACATTCCAGGGCTGATCCGTCGATCCCCCCTCCTGCGGTCAGGCCAGCCCAGGAACCAAATGAGGACCAAGCTTCAAGTTCGGTCGCTGATCTGCAGCGCCCAAGCCGTACGAGGGCCAGGCCAGACAGGTTGGTGGTCACATGCATTCGTGCTTGGCCGAATTGAGGAAGCCATCCTACCACATTCTGCTCCATCCACTGTTCATTCTTTCTGTTTATGTCATGATGTGGAGAACTGCGAATGTTTGATAATTTGACGTCAATCAACTTTTCTTTGGTCTCCGTTAGGCAGACAAGGCGTAGATACGCTGACGGAGTGTGCTGCCGTGTTCAGAAAAAACCAAACTCAGGCTTAATTCAGGCAGATTCGGGGTAATCTTGTCTCTGTTGGTCTGTGCATCTTTGGAATTTGGCTACTCGTGCAGATGGAAGCAAATGTACATAATCAAAACGCTGGCCAGCGACATTCACCCCTACAGGTATCCCCTGTAGTACTGGCTGCACCAGATGCGACGCCAGGAACTCAGATCATACCTTCATTTGCTGTGATGCTGACGCCAAAGTCCAGATTCAGATCCAGGATCCTCAAATTTACCTTGAATTTCTCAGGTTTGTCCATCATTCTGCCACTGTTGTACGAAACCCAGACGTCAATTGTTCAGACAATCTTCATCTAGGAGCTCTAGGGACTTCTAACAGCAACTTCTGAAGTCCGTAAGCTTCGTTGTATTTTTGGCACACGCCAATGTGAGCTCAATCCGACCAGAAACTGTCGAGAATGGTGAATCCAAGTGTCTTGTGGGACTCCATCGAAAGATTGGCCTTGTCCAAGTCGATTGACACCACCGCCATTGTAAATTCGGTGTCTTTCAGTTATATACTGTCAGTAAAGCGCCTTTAGTGAACCTTCGGCGCGTTACATGCCAAGGATCCAGGGCCAGCATGTCCCATCATGATGCATCATCACATGATCCACATTTTGATAGAATCTGTTAGATGCTCGCGAACCAACGTGCCGGAAAGCACAATTGAGCTGAATAAACGACAATATATATTTACTTTAGTCTAAACGAAAGTGTTAGTAGTTTCAGTTGTACACATTCCGCTTCATTTCACCTTCATCTTAGGGAATTTGCTGACATTAGGACAAATTAGATTGATTTCCTTGTCATCTCCTCTCATTCCTCGAAGATCTGTCGACGGCTTTGCCTAACTTCGTTGACGCTTATGATCTTCTGTGCACTTAGGGTCTGTAGACTACATGTGTATTTGTTTAACCTCTCTGTGATTGCTTAATCCCCTCAATCTCTGCTCAAATTCATTCTCATTTTTGCTGAATCTTGTGATCATCCACCAGATGCGCCAAATCTGAGCCACATGCTGTACTTTTCAGAACGAGAAAAGCGGGATAACACGATGTAGAGTTCGGCGAGGACACCGTAGCGTGCCCGCGACAGCGAAACTGTGCCAGAGCGCTGAGATGTCACTCCAATTCTTGATCCCCCCACTCAATCCACCAATAATCTACCTCATTCTCAACCAATGCATGGTTTGGTATCGATTCTCGATACGTTTACATGCTTTTTAGCCCGTGACCTAATGTTTTACTGCACGGAGGACTGTTCGTCACTTCTCATTCTGTCTCATTTCAGGTTCATCCAGCCTGATTCAGTGCCAATTCAGCCCAATTCAGGTCAGATCAAGCAGATTTCGCCTCATCGAGGCTACATTTCTATGTTTTTCTGGGACTTACCCGCACTACGTTCTTCGTTGACGTAGCGACACACCCCAGTGTGTTTTTGGAGGGGGAGTGTAAGTGCGGCTAGCCCCATCTGCTCAGATTTTCAGACATTCTGCCCAGATTGGCTACATTTTGGTCATTTTCTTTGCTTCGGCGGATTCGCCGCCTCGCAGCTCAGTCACAGGATATTTCCTATATATTTCTGATATGCCGGATTTGATTCCGCGGTCCATTTCCCGTAAATCCGCCGCATTCCGCTATTTTAGCTGGAATCGCCATTTGCCGCTGGCGCGCGCTCGCGGGCCTGATCGGCCATACAATTTTACATAAATGGATTATTTAAATTCATTCGGACAGTTTTGGACACTCAGATGTATTTAGAATAATTCCCCTCAATTTTCTTCATAGACTGGGATTTTCTGCCGGACCACAATCAGCATGGACCTTGCCTCTGTTGTCGCTGCTCTCGCCTCCGTTGGTGTTCGTGTATCCGGTTCCAACCCCAATAACAACATCCAGGGAGACTCCTCGCGTGCCTGCCCCACTGGTCTTGCCGGCCCCGAGCCCTCCGGCACCCACAACGACCCAGGGCAGCACTTTCAGCTCTTTACTGTGTTGGATTTGCGCCATGGCTTTCACCAAATGCCACTTCGAAAGGAAGATAGGCATTTGACGGCAATGTGCACGCCCTGTGGCACTGTCCAGTGGACTGTACTGCCGATGGGTCTGAAGAATGCGCCGTCGATGTTCCAGAAGAAGATGGAGACTATTTTATTTCAGAAGCACAAGTCTCTGGATTTACAAGAATTCTGCAGCATCTACATTGACGACCTTCTGATTGCCACGCCGTTGGGAAAAAACTTTGATGAGTGCCTGAAGTTGCACGAAGAACAAGTTCGCAAAGTTCTCGAAGTCCTTCGACAAGAGAAGCTCGTGTGTGGACCCAAGAAGGGCAAAATGTTCCTCCAGAGTGTGGAATTCTGTGGCTCTGTCTTGGAAGATGGGACGAGAAGACCGGCCCCAGGAAAAATGGCTGCCCTGCAGCTATGGGAAAGGCCTAAAACCATCACGCAGCTTCGTGCCTTTTTAGGCTGCTGCAATTACTACCACGAGTTCCTTCCTCTCTACGCCAAGTTCTCTGGTCCATTGACAGAGTTACTCAAGGTCGGCAAAATAGAAGGAAAGAAGGGATCTCAAGTCAAGCTCAAGTGGACGCCAGAATGTGAAGAGGCTTTTACTGGTCTCAAGGAAGCACTGGCAAATGTGGTTACATTAAAGACTCCGTGGTTGGATGGAAGACCTTTTTATATTCGTACAGACGCCAGTCGTTACGCCATTGGTGCTACGATCGAACAAGTCGATGACAAAGGTCACCATCATCCTCTGGCTTTCTGGTCTCGCAAGCTTACAACAAGGCAGCGAAATTGGAGTCCAAGGGAACAAGAAGCCTACGCAATCCTTTGTGCCTTACGGCGTTATGAAGGTTCGATCTTGGGCCATCGCGTTGAGGTACTGACTGACCACAAGTCACTGAAGAGCTGGAGGACAGAACATGTGGATACCCCTGGTGGACCAGCTGGGAGGAGAGGCCGTTGGCATGAAACTCTCAGCAGATTTGACCTCCATGTGACGTACATTCTGGGTCGCTACAATACAGTGGCGGACGCCCTGAGTCGCTGGGCCTACCCAGCCTCAGAGGCTTACTCTGAAGTTAGTTTTCATGGGACAGCGACGGATAAAGCTGAAGTGATCGAGTTTGATAAGGAGGAACAAGCACTGATCAAGAAACAGTGTCTTCAATGTTCGATTAAGAATCGGATGAAGGTTGAATTGGTCAGATGCAAGGAGATTACCAAGGCAGATCAGACTAAAAGGGTTAACTCTGACTCTGAGTCGTCGCTGCCACTCCTTAATGTGTTTCCAGTGACAAGATCCAAAGCGAAATCCACGCTCCCTCCACAACAAAAGGGTAAGGAAACTTCCTTCCTCTATGTGGATTCGACGAAGATGTACAAGGAGGACAGGTTCTTTGGGTCAGTATACCACAAGTTGAAAGGGGACAAGCCTTACGACTCTGAAGAGACGTCTGATTTCAAAATCCAAGGCGACAAGTTATTTTGGCAAGGACGGATTTGTGTTCCTGATCGTCTGATTGACCAATATCTCAAACATTGGCATCCGAATGAGACAGCCCACACACATTCTCGTGTTCTGGAGCAGGAGCTACGACACAGAGTGTACACACGGGACCTCAAGAGTGCCTGTGAACGAGTTGCCAAAGGATGCAAGCAATGTCAGGCGACCATCCCCAAGAATCAAAAGGCAGAAGGATTACTGAAGGGATTACCAATTCCTGAGAAGCTGTTCGACAAGGTGACGGCGGATGTCTTCGAGTTGGGACAAATCCAAGAGGAATGTCTCTACACGAGGAAGCCTGTCGATGGGGTTTTGTTAATTCAAGACCGCCACAGTGGCTACATCCAGGTCCTCCCTTGCAACACGAAGCATCTCACCTCTGAAATGGCTGCCAAGTGGACTGCAAGTCAGTGGATGAGTAACTGGGATGTTCCCAGTCAAATTCTGACGGACAGTGGGAAGGAGTTTATTCGGACTTGGTGGGAGAACATGTGTGCTCTATTGGGAGTTCATCATCTTCGTGCCCGAGTCTACGACCATCGAGCTCTCCCTGCTGAACGCGCTGGAAGGATTCTTATCAGCATTCTGAGAAAATTCCTGGCGACTGAAAAAGACTACAATTGGTTGGAGACAATTTACTGTGTCTTGAGGAGATACCATCGAACCAAGAATTACACTGGATTAAGTCCGAATGAGCTTGTTTTTGGTCGAGAGAAGATGGGTCCAAGACCAGTGATGTATCATCCAAGGCAGTGCTACGACGCCTCGCAATGGTTTGAAAGGATCAAGGATTTAGAGTCGATGTGGATCCAAGCCAAAGTGGAGAGTCAAGCAGATTGGTTGAATTTCAAAAATAAATCGAGAACGCAAGGAAAACCCTTCGAGAAAGGCCAGCAAGTTTGGCTTCGTAAGTCAGACGAGACCCTGAAGGACGACAACAAATTGTTACCTTTGTGGGATGGCCCATTCCAAGTCAAGAGTCAACTAAGTGAGACTACATTCAACATTGAAATTGAGCCAGGCAGGCATCAAGAAGTACATCTAGACCGTTTGAAGGCCGAAGTACCCTGCCCCAAAGGAAGGTTCAAGCCTCTTTATTGAACTTCGAAGTACCTGAGCGACAGGAAGATGGTCACCAGCAGTTTCGAGTTGGAGCAGATCCTTGATTACAAGAAAAATGCTCGGAACAAGTGGTACTTTCTGTGCAGATGGAAAGGATTCGGTCCAGAAGAAGACAAATGGGAGCAAGCTTCAAGTTTTATCCATGGGTATACAGACACTTTCATCAAGTTCCTGAAGAAACACCCTGAGATTGACCGGGAGCTCTCGCTGATCAAGGATTTTGTCAACAAGGAAGACTTACAAGCACAAGAAGAAGCTCCAATCGTGGCAGAATCCATTCTAGACAAGATCTGATCAGAATTTAGATCGCCGAAACTTCCGAAAAGGTTTACGGTCGACATATACCCTTGGCATGGGGACAAAACAGTCCTGACGCATCGTCTATGTGGTTCGATGAACAGATGATGGGACATTCTGGGGTCATCCTGGTCATTCCATCCATCATTCTCATCATGGTCATCATGTGAATCATGTGCTTCATTGTAGATGATTCCAATCCGAAGACCCGACAGGCCATTATCCTCAACCACGACGACACTCTCGTGTTTAGCTGTCGACTGGACCCCTCTACTCGCCTTGGGAAGGACTCGTTCGAGTTCGTGCTCATTACAGAGATTCTGGCACATGACTGAGTCTGATCCATTTCATGTGTTTGACGGATCTGCTCAGAATGTCATTTCAATCAGCTCTTACATTGAGACTGTTGGTTTGTTTTTCAATCGACGGCTGTCAAAGGGCTTATATAGACCAAGTGACAACGATGGTGTTCTTACTTGTGTCGACTCGCTGTGCATCTGTGGATTGTGTTGGAATCCCCCTCAGAATCAGCTCAATTTTGGCAAATTCCTGGTACCAAGGGCTGGATGCTTATACATGCTGGGACTATAATGAGTCAATTATCCCTTCTGGCTCATACTGGATTAAACATGAAGCCCTGGAGACAATACTGACAGTGTGATGTACACTCACTGGGTTTTCTTGGCTGTCATTACTCTTGGATGATTGGGTTTCCATCATGGAATTCATCATCATCATGAGGATTTGACCTGGATTGGCTATGAATGAGAACTGGATTTCCGTTCAACACTACACACAGTGTCTATCGACTATGAATTGGACCTATATTGGCTTGCTGTGAACTTCGCCGTCTTCAATCTGTGTGCGATTCACTGATTTTGGTCTCAATTCAGTCACATTTTGTACCATAATCTGGCATCTGGTCTCATGACTGCAAATGACACCGACCAGTTTCACATATCTTGAACTCCATGAAGGGATACCCTATTTTTTGGACGCTCGACGACATGGCGACACTCGTTTTCTGTTTTCTGGCAGTGGGATGTCAGATCCTGATTTCATCATGAATCATGGATCATGGATCATCATGTACATTCTTCACTCAGACTTTCAATTTTCGAATTTTCGAGCTTGAACGAAGCTTTTTCTGTGTGCCCTAAGGTACCTATGCGTTTCATTCAAGTCGATGGCCATCGCGAAGCACAGATCTCAGCACAATTTTGCTCAATTCAGCTCATTTTCTCACATTTTGCTTTAGATTAGTTGGTTGGCCACCCTGGTCCAGGCGGCCACCCTGGGGGAAGGCGTCCGAGACTTCCTCTTCGACGCCTTCCTCCACGTCGCCCGACACGACCGCCCCCCACGCGCCACCCCAGACGGCGAGAGCCCGCCCCCCACGGGGAGCCTGATCTGGGTGCCCCCCATCGACTGGGGGCGACACCTAGTCGGACACCCCGTGCCGGAGCGGGACAGCACCCAGGGCCGCACCCGCTACCGCGAACCCAACATGGCCCACCCCCCACCCGGCGCCACCCCCGACAACACCAAAGAGTGGGAGCGGGAAACATGGGTAGCCCGGATGGCCTCCCTGAGCAACTTCCGGCACCACGTCCCGGGGGACATCCCCACCCCCGACGAGCGGCAGCCAGCCCCCTCCACGTACATGACCCTTATGTACAATCTGCACTACACCCTCTCCACCACCCACTACCACGCACCCACTAACCACTGGGTGGTACACGGCACCGACTCCCTCCTCCCCGCCGACTACACCCCCCCCCCCCACACAACCCAGGCCCCGACACGTACGCCAGGGGGGACGACCCGGGCGACCCCCACATCTGGGGCACGTGGGAACGCAAATCCCTGGACACGCTGCTCTCCATCCGCAGCAGCTGCCAGGGCCTTGGTAGGGCGATGTATTGCCTCGCCAAGTGCACCCAACGGACCTGGGGGATCCCCACGGACCGATGGGTGTGGGTGGTCACGCTGCGCCCCCAGCAGAGGGAAGCCCCCCAAAACCGCAGGGGACCCGCCCCCCCACGCCCCACCACCCTACAGCTCTGCCCATACATGGTGGCAGCCCGCCTCATGGCGCTGCTGTGGCCGGGCCCAGACACCCCCACCCAAAACTACCCCCACCTCACAGAGGAGGACATGCCCGGCATCCAGCGATGCTTCTTCCAGACCCTCGACTACCTCCAGCAAACACAACCGCACGTCCTGGAGCAGATATGGCCACCCCCTGGGTAACCCACATGCCCGCGCAGCCGAGACAACGCCACCACACCAGCACCAGCACGCACGGATCACCAGGGGAAACGCGCGCACACGCCCGGTGCCCGAACCTGCACCCTCATTCTCGCTACTTACAGGACCCAGCATCATACGCCCGCCCCCGAAGCCCAGGACCCTCCGCCGTCTCCCACAGCCCTCTCCTCCGCCTCCGACTCCACAACCTCCACCACCACGACCACCTCATCCACCACCACCACCACGTCCTCATCCAGCACTCCACCCCCCAGGCCGCGGGGGACACCTCCCAATCGGGCCCCCAAACCCGCCCCCACCGCGAGCAACCCCACCGCCGCCAAGGCCTACGCCCCGACGAGGCCCACACCCGCGGCCCAGCCGAAACCCAAGACCGCCGCCAAACAGCCACCCAAACCCGTCAGCGCGCCACGACCGCAACCCGCAGCCAAGCCCAAACCCAAGTCCAAACCCGGCGCCACGACGGCAGCGCGAGCCCGGCCCCCCGAGGACGTCCTCTATGACATTTGGCCCCAGCCGTCCCAGGCCCGGAGGCAGCAGCGCCCAGCACGGCGCCCCCCCACCGTCACCGACGCCGCCGCCACCACCTTCACAGCGGAGCGCGCCGCGGCCGAAGCACGACGCACCTCGTCCCGCCACCTCTCAAAGCCCGCACCCCAGGCTCACGGACCGCCCCCGACCAGGCCAGAACGACGCCAGGGTCCGCCAGCAGCGTCCCCGCCCCCCTACCAACCCCCGATGACAGCCCACATGCTGCGCATGCCCCACTACCGCCCCCGCCGCGAGTCCCCGCCCAACCCCGAAGCGGAGACCGTGCGCGCACACCCGCGGGTCAACATCCGCGCGCGCCCCCACTCCCCGCGCACCCCCACGGAACAGGACTACGAGGAATCCCCCAGGCCCGCCACCGCCACCGGTCCCCAGGACCCCGTCACACCCACCCACGCCCACTCCTCCGCCCAAGACCGCAGGCCCGCCCAGGGACAATGGTGGCAGCCCTGGACCCACAAGCAGCTCTGGGAGCTGCGAAAGTGGGCCCGGGGAGAGCCCTCCCTCGAGGGCCTGGTCCATCGGCCCCGCAAGGAGTCGGTGGAGAACTGCCGCCTCTGGCCAGCGGGGGGGTGGATGCCGCAGGCCGCATGGGAAGCCATGCTGGCCGATGCGCTCCACCCCCTGGGAGTGCACCCCCGCAACCTTCCGCGCCCCAGGACCACCCGTATGTCCTTAGGCGCCTGCGGGAGACCCTCCAGGAGACACAGCGAGACGGCATCCGCCTGTGGGACATCACCCAAAGCCCAGCCCCGCACAAACACACCCCCTCACCACCCCACAAGCGTCGGCGCACCGACACCGGCGGCACCCACAGCACCCAAGGAGCCCTGCGCACCACACAACACGACGCGCCTGACCCCCCATCCAGCGGCGCCGCCACCTAACCCCGTTACCCAGCAAACCACCACCACGGGGCGCCACGCCAGGCCCCGCCCAGAAGTCACCAAACGAACCGGACGTTGAAGGACGCCAACGCACACGACAACGAGCACCACTACGCGCAAAGGCACCGGACCCAGGCCCGCTACCGTCGCAACCGCCTGACCGAGCCAAAACCCAAACACCAATCAAACCCGAGCCACACCCCGAAACCGCTAACCCTTGACTCCTAACCAGGCCCGCCGAGGGAACAACGTAACCACAGCCCACACCCACAGCCCACACAGCCGCCTAACCAGCCAGCTCCAGAAGCAAAGAGACACCTCACCACACCAACTCTGACCCAAGCCCGTGTACATCAGGACGCGCGAGCCGCACCCCTGGGGCGCGACCGCCGCCACAGCGCCGACGACACACGCCAGAGGACACAACACTGTTGTACCGCCGCACCAGCTGCCCGTGCCTGTGCCTGCAGTGTACGCGCGCCCCTGTTTTTCCTTTTCTTACAAAAAAAAACGAAAATTATGGGGGGAGGAAGAGGGACACAACCACCCATGGCACGCGCGCACCGCACACAGCGCGCACACCGGTGAACGGGAGCCAAGTGGCCCAGGACACCGCACACGCAACACAACACACCGAGCGAGCACACCGGTGAACAGGAGCCAAGTGGCCCAGGACACCGCAGACGCAACACAGCAAACCGCGCGGGCACACCGGTGAACAGGAGCCAAGCAGCCCAGGACACTGCACACACGTAGGGCGGCCGAGGGACAGGAAAGAACCAATACCCCATGGGTCCGACGCACTGGGGCGACCCAGCCGACCCACCGGGCCAGTGGCAGGAGCGGTACTCCAAGGCCACTGGTCCGAGCCCGGCCAGGCTGCATCGGGGACCATGGCAAACGTCACCCGGAGCCATGGAAGCAACCGGTGACAGGCGAGCCGGTACACAGTCCAGGAGGGGATCACCTGCCAAGCAGAGTGGCCCCGCAACTCAAACCACAAGGGTGAGGCGATCGTACCGTAGACTAGCGGGAGCAATACCCCTTGTGGTGAGAGATACTCCACACGGCTGGGCAGCCCCCAGAGCTGCCGCCCAAAGGAGGGGGCATGTGGCCCTACCCATGGACACATGTGGGGACACCCTCCCACCTGGGACACATGGACCGGGTGGCCGCGACAATGCCTTCCCAAGCACATGCGGGAGCGGCTCAAGAGGCACCTGACATAGGGCGGTGGGAGGGACAGGATGTCCCCTTGGTAAGACCTTCTTCCTGCAATGTCAAAGGAGGCATCCCGAGCTCCCGAAGATACGTACCTACCTACCTGGATCCAAGCTAAAGTGGAGAGTCAAGCAGATTGGTTGAATTTCAAAAAAAAATCGAGAACGCAAGGAAAACCCTTCGAGAAAGGCCAGCAAGTTTGGCTTAGTAAGTCAGACGAGACCCTGAAGGACGACAACAAATTGTTACCTTTGTGGGGTGGCCCATTCCAAGTCAAGAGTCAACTAAGTGAGACTACATTCAACATTGAAATTGAGCCAGGCAGGCATCAAGAAGTACATCGAGACCGTTTGAAGGCCGAAGTACCCTGCCCCAAAGGAAGGTTCAAGCCTCTTTATTGGACTTCGAAGTACCTGAGCGACAGGAAGATGGTCACCAGCAGTTTCGAGTTGGAGCAGATCCTTGATTACAAGAAAAATGCTCGGAACAAGTGGTACTTTCTGTGCAGATGGAAAGGATTCGGTCCAGAAGAAGACAAATGGGAGCCAGCTTCAAGTTTTATCCATAGGTATACAGACACTTTCATCAAGTTCCTGAAGAAACACCCTGAGATTGACCGGGAGCTCTCGCTGATCAAGGATTGTGTCACCAAGGAAGACTTACAAGCACAAGAAGAAGCTCCAATCGTGGCAGAATCCATTCTAGACAAGATCTGATCAGAATTTAGATCGCCGAAACTTCCGAAAAGGTTTACGGTCGACATATACCCTTGGCATGGGGACAAAACAGTCCTGACGCATCGTCTATGTCATTCGATGAACAGATGATGGGACATTCTGGGGTCATCCTGGTCATTCCATCCATCATTCTCATCATGGTCATCATGTGAATCATGTGCTTCATTGTAGATGATTCCAATCCGAAGACCCGAAAGGCCATTATCCTCAACCACGACGACACTCTCGTGTTTAGCTGTCGACTGGACCCCTCTACTCGCCTTGGGAAGGACTCGTTCGAGTTTGTGCTCATTACAGAGATTCTGGCACATGACTGAGTCTGATCCATTTCATGTGTTTGACGGATCTGCTCAGAATGTCATTTCAATCAGCTCTTACATTGAGACTGTTGGTTTGTTTTTCAATCGACGGCTGTCAAAGGGCTTATATAGACCAAGTGACAACGATGGTGTTCTTACTTGTGTCGAGTCGCTGTGCATCTGTGGATTGTGTTGGAATCCCCCTCAGAATCAGCTCAATTTTGGCAAATTCCTGGTACCAAGCACTGGATGCTTATACATGCTGGGACTATAATGAGTCAATTACCCGTTCTGGCTCATACTGGATTAAACATGAAGCCCTGGAGACGATACTGACAGTGTGATGTACACTCACTGGGTTTTCTTGGCTGTCATTACTCTTGGATGATTGGGTTTCCATCATGGAATTCATCATCATCATGAGGATTTGACCTGGATTGGCTATGAATGAGAACTGGATTTCCGTTCAACACTACACACAGTGTCTATCGACTATGAATTGGACCTATATTGGCTTGCTGTGAACTTCGCCGTCTTCAATCTGTGTGCGATTCACTGATTTTGGTCTTGAAAGTGCTGCCCTGGGTCGTTGATGGTGCCGGAGGGCTCGGGGCCGGCAAGACCAGTGGGGCAGGCACGCGAGGAGTCGACCTGAACGCTGCTGTTGGGGGCAGAACCGGATACACGGACACCAACGGAGGCGAGAGCAGCAACAACGGAAGCAAGATCCATGCTGATTGTTATCCGGCAAAAAATCCCAGTCTATGAAGAAAATTGATGCGGATTATCCTAAGTACATCTGAGTGTCCATATCTGCCTGAAAAGATTTATATAAATCCGATTGTGAAAAAAATATTTGGCTGATTTGGCTTCGGGCGCGCATCAGCGGCAATTGGCGATTCCAGGTAAATGATCGGAACGCGACGGATTTACGATGAATGGACCGCGGAATCAGATCCGGCATATCAGAAATATATAGGTCTGATCCTGAGACTGAGCTGCGAGGCGGCGATTCCGCCGAAGCAGAGAAAATGACCAAAATGTAGTCAATCTGGGGCAGATCTGTGAAAATCTGAGCAGATGGGGGTTAGCCGCACTTACACCCCCCCCCGAAAAACACACTGGGGTGTGTCGCTATGTCAACGAAGAACGTAGTGCGGGTAAGTCCCAGAAAAAAAATAGAAATGTAGCCTCGATGGGGCGAAATCTGCTTGATCTGACCTGATTTGGGCTGAATTGGCACTGAATCAGGATGGATGAACCTGAAATGAGACAGAATGAGGAGTGACGAACAGTCCTCCGTGCAGTAAAACATTAGGTTAAGGGCTAAACAGCATGTAAACGTATCGAGAATCGATACCAAACCATGCCCTGGTTGAGAATGAGGTAGATTATTGATGGATTGAGTGGGGGAATCAAGAAATGGAGTGACATCTCGGCGCTCTGGCACAGTTTAGCTGTCGCGGGCACGCTACGGTGTCCTCCACGTACTCTACATCGTGTTAGTCCCGCTTTTCTCGTTCTGTAAAGTGCAGCATGTGCTTCAGATTTGGCGCATCTGGTGGATGATCACAAGATTCAGCAAGATTGAGAATCACTTTGAGCAGAGATGAAGGAGATGAAACAATCACAGAGAGGGAAAGCAAATACAGATGTAGTCTGTAGGCCCTAAGTGAACCACAGCAGGTAGGGATGTTCTTCTGTTCACTTAGTTAGGCAAAGCCGTTTACGGCTTCGAGGAATGAGAGGAGATGACAAGGAAATCAACCCAAATTGTCCTAAAATGAGGCAAATTCCCTAAGATGAAGGTGAAATGAAGCGGAATGTCTAGAACTGAAACTACTAACACTTTCGTTTAGACTAAAGTTAATATATATTGTCGTTTATTCAGCTCAATTGTGCTTTCCGGCACGTTGGTTCGCGAGCATCCAACAGATTCCATGAAAATGTGGATCATGTGATGATGCATCATGATGGGACACGATAGCCCTGGATCCTTGGCATGTAACGCGCCGAAGGTTCGCTGAAGGCGCTTTACTGACAGTATATAACTGAGAGACACCGGATAGTCCTTTATTTACAGTGGCGGCGGTGTCAATCGACTTGGACAAGGCCAATCTTTCGATTGAGTCCCACAAGACACTTGGATTCACCATTTTCGACAGTTTCAGGTCGGATTGAGCTCACATTGGCGTGTGCCAAAAATACACTGAAGCTTACGGACTTCAGAGGTTGCTTTTAGAAGTCCCTAGAGCCTCTGTCTGAAGGTTGTCTGAACAATTGACGTCGGGGTTTCGTGCAACAATGGCAGAATGAAAGACAAACCTGAGAAATTCAAGGCAAATTTGAGGAATCTGGATCTGAATCTGGACTTTGGCTTCAGCATCACGGCAAATGAAGGTAAGATCTGAGTTCCTGGCGTCGCATCTGGTGCAGCCAGTACTACAGGGGGTGCCTGTAGGGGTGAATGTCGCTGGCCAGCGTTTTTACTATGTACATTTGCTTCCATCTGCACGAGTAGCCAAATTCCAAAGATGCACAGACCAACAGAGACAAGATTACCCCGAATCTGCCTGAATTAAGCCTGAGTTTGGTTTTTTCTGAACACGGCAGCACACTCCGTGGCTTTCGGCAGCCCATCTACGCCTTGTCTGCCGAACGGAGACCAAAGAAAAGTTGATTGACGTCAAATTATCAAACATTCGCAGTTCTCCACATCATGATGTAATCAGGAAGAATGAACAGTGGATTGAGCAGAATGTGGTTTTTTCAAGTCGTCAGAACACTCACATTGGAATAAGTGGTCGACGGGGCGAGGCTGGAGCTTTTGTAGGGGTTGGACATGCAAGGGTTTCGAACCTACACCCTTGAGCCCTAGGGACGAGTGCCATGACGCCCTGGACTAGACGACTGTTACCCAGATTATGGCGTCGGCGACTCAAGTCACGACGGATCTTCCTCAATTCGGCCAAGCACGAATACATGTGACCACCAACCTGTCTGGTGGGGCCCTCGTACGGCTTGGGCGCTGCAAATCAGCGGCCGAACTGGAAGCTTGGTCCTCATTTGGCTCCTGGGCTGGCCTGACCGCAGGAGGGGGGATCGACGGATCAGCCCTGGAATGTGGCTGCTGAGGGCCGTAAAAGGCTGGATCTCGATTCACCACAGGTCTTTTTCCGTCGCTCTCCACCTGTCTGTCTGGTTTCGACAGACAGTCTGTCAGGAGTACGCCAATTTCGGGGTGCTTCTTGAGGAAGTCGATGAACCCCTTGGTGTACCCATGGACAAAAGAATGGGCTGGTTCCCAGTTGTTGTGACTGGAATCAAAGCCCCTCCACTCACAAAGAAATTCCCATTCGCCCTTTCCGTCACGTCTTGCTTCTAAAATCCTCTTGAGTTCGTACTTCCCCCCTTCGATGACCCGATCGGACAAAAATTTCGAAGTCCAAAAAAGGGGTTTAACCCGATCCTTGGGGGAGGGGATCTCTCTCTTGAGGCGATCGCCCGAAACGTCAATTTCCCTGCTGACATCCACACGAATCCTCCACCTGTTCTCACCTAGACGCGCTGTAACAGCGAATGGCCCCTCCCACAAGGGAAGAAGCTTATCATCTCCGTCCAGGGTGGTTTCGGATTTTCGAAGCCAAACTCGATCATCGACTTCAAAATTGTGGGGGTTTTTTCGGCCTTGATTCTGGACCCAAAGCCAGTCAGCTTGATGCTTATCGATTAATTTCGAGACAGTTTTTTCTGCTCGTTGGATTTCGTCCAAAAACAACGAAGCATCTTTACAAGGGCGAGGATTATTCAACGGCATGTTCCACCAACACTTCTTTCGTCGAAAGACAATTTCATTTGGAGAAAGGCCATGATACAAAGGCGTGTTGTGGTAACGGCGAAGCAATGCGAAGAGAACTTCAAGCCAATGGAAGTCTTTCTCACTGGCGAGCTCCTTACGAAGCATATTTATAATAGAGCGGCCGGCTCTTTCGCCAGGCAGCGCTCGATGCGAGTGGATTTCACATCTGAGGTGGTGGATTCCAAGGCGAGCACATAATTCCTTCCACCATTCGGAGGTGTACTCTTTGCCTGAGTCCGTAACCACCTCGGATGGGACGTCCCAGCCTCCCATCCAGGTCTGCGCGCACCATTTGGCGGCAGCCTTGCCAGTCATCGACTCGATGTTACAAGGCAACACCTGAATGTAGCCGGAACGACGGCACTGAATAAGGAGCACACCATTGACTTTTTTATTCGTCCAATGGCACTCTTCGTCGTCGAGTTCACCAAGATAGAAAAAATCACTGGTGACTCTGTTAAAGAGGCGCTCCGGAATAGGATGTGGCCTCAGATGGCCGTGCTTCTTCGCGCTGGGTGGCGTCGAGACAGCACATTGGGCACATCCGGCGGCTACTTTCATGCAATGAGTATATAGCCTTGAGCCAAACAACCTATGTTTAATCATCGACCATAATCTACGGCCATGTGCGTGGGGGGACTCCCATTTGTGCCACCAGTTTAACACTCGGGGGGCCAGGGCGTCTGGTACGCACAATTTACCCTCCATCCACAGCTTCCCCCCATCCAACGAATATTCAGAAAAAATTCCATCTTTATGAGCATCTTTGGATTTGAGATTCTCAAAGGTCTCTTTAAACATGGAATCATGCAGATAATCATTCGTCCAGTCACGGATGATAAGGGAATCTTTCGGCAGGGGTGGAGTTTTGGCCGGGTCTCGACGCTTAATGCCCTGAATCAACCGAAATCCACTTACACGTCGGGTATAGTCAAACCGTTTCACACTCCCTGAGGAGGGATCGGTGACTTTCTCCACGATTTTCAGTGATTTGGTGATGATTTCATGAGCATGCGCCGGATCTGAGAAGGCCGTGATGTCGTGACACGGTAATGCATGCTGTTTAACAGCGCATTGCATGCATTCACGTCGTAGGAGCTTTTTTTCTTCCTGATCCCACTCGATTACGACGTGGCGGTCCTGCTCCGTACAATGGATGTTGGTACTTTGCAGCCCCTCTGAAGCGGGGTAAGCCCATCGGCTCAGAGCATCCGCTACCGTGTTGTGTTTTCCAGGCAAATACGACACATGGAGGTCAAACAGACTGAGAAATTCGTGCCATCTGGCCCGTCGACCAGCTGGGCTCGCGACAGTATCAATGTGTTCGGTGGCCCAATACTCCAGAGATCGATGATCCGTCAGGACCTCGACTCGATTGGTGCCAACCCACGATTGGTACTTTTTTAGAGCACAGATTATGGCGTAGGTTTCTTGCTCACGCGGCGACCATTGCATTTGGCGTGGGGCTAGCTTCCGAGACCAAAATGCAAGAGGGTAATGATCGCCTGTGGCTTCATCAACCTGTTCAAGGACAGCTCCGATCGCGTACCTAGAAGCGTCGGTTCTTATGTAGAAGGGTCGGTCGAATTTCGGCACATGCAACGTGGCGACTTCGCAGAGGGCCGCCTTCAAGTGATGGAAGGCCTCCTCGCACTCGTCAGTCCACTTGACACGAACCTTTGAACCTGCCTTGCCCGCATCTCTCCCTACCTTCAATAATTCAGTGAGGGGGGCAGCAAATTTGGCATAATTCGGCACAAAAGTGTGGTAAAAATTGCAACAACCCAGGAATCCTCTCAATTCCGTGATCGTCTTAGGGCGCTTCCACTTCTGAATAGCGACGAGCTTCCCTGGACTGGGTCGTCGGGTGCCATTCTCAAGGAGAGAACCACAAAATTCGACTGATTTTAAAAATAGCTTTCCCTTCTTTGGCCCACAAATCAGCTGATTGGCATCAAGAATGTCCAAAACCTGGTTCAGCTGCTTCTCATGTAGGGCCACCAGCTCAGCTTCGGTCAGTCCCTCCCCCTCTGTCGCGATGATTATGTCATCTATGTACACACTCACGAAGGCACGAAGCTCAGGATGAGCTGTAAAAAGCACATCCTCCATCATTCTTTGAAAAAACGAAGGGGCGTTCTTCAGGCCCATGAGCATGACCGTCCACTGGACTGGGCCACATGGCGTGCACATACAGGTGAGAGGTCGGCTGTCCTTCCTCAACGGCATTTGGTGAAAGCCGTGACGGAGATCCAGCACAGAAAACAAACGACCTCTTGCCCTCTTGGCGATTTCCTCCTCAATGAGGGGAAGGGGGTGTGAATCCGCCTTGGTTTCGGCGTTGAGGTTGCGAAAATCAACAACCATTCGCCAACCATCAATAGTGTTCTGGTCTGCAGGCGGCGGCTTCGGGACTGTGAAGGGTGCACAGCACCATTCGCTGGTCATACAACCCTCAAGCCAACCAAATTCCCTGAGATTTCTCTCGATTATTTTTCTGAGTATCTCATGTTTGTGTCCATGGTTCTCATAAGGACGCTGTTTCTTCGCCTTGTAACCTTCACGAAGCTCGATGAAGGCTTCACCGAACTGCCCACGGACAGGGGGGTCTTTGATCAACTTCCCCGAAAGGGTTGTGTCCTTCCGTTCCTCAAAAATCTTGTCTCTTTTCTTGGAACACAACTCACTGTCCACCTGATCGCCAGGAATTACTGTCGAAAAAACTTTGGCGATTTCTTCGGCCTTGGCAGGAAGAATCTTCTTACGGATGTCCCTAAAAAGGTCCGTATCAACTGCCTCTTGAAGATAGGTGGGTCGAGTGTCGACATTCCAGAGATTCTCTTCGTGATCCAGCTCCTCGAAAGGATCTATGAAAGCTTCCACACGGGGTTTTTCATAAAAAACTCTGAATTTGCGGCGCGATTTAAAATTTTTCTTCGCCCGTGCACTGAAGATTCTTTTCGATGTCGATCGTATTGGGGAAGAGGGAGACGAGGCGGATCCATTTGACGTTGGATCACCTTGGGCATCTGACGGACAAAAATCAGAAAAAATAGATTCATCATCAGTACCACGCTCAACCTCAGATTCAGACCCAACACAGGAATCAGTACTAGAGTCAGCAGAATCAGAGTCAGAAAGCTTTCCATCCACCAGGAATGCAAGCGAACTCCAGGACCGCTGTGGCAGGGGACCTGTGTCGTCCCTGGCATACAGCTTAATCTTCCTGGGAAGTTCGATGTAATCTACACAAATGTCTTGTAATTCCTGAAACCAAGGCTTGTCGTCCCACAAGGGCACAACTAAAATCGCCTGGGTTTTATCTTGCTTGATTTTGTGGATGACCTGCTGGATTAAGTGAAACGGAGGATTAATCCATAACTTCTTGTCCCATTTATGGGTCCAAGCGTCGCGAAAATGCTTGTCAAAGCGCTTGTTCTCGCGGTTAGCAAAGGCATCATACTGTGGCCAAAAGGAATGGTGTTCATAAAAATATTCACAAATTGTATCGCGCCATTTGTCGACAACTCTGTAGGATGAAGAGTGCCAGCGCGAAGGGCGTCGTGGCTGGGAGTCCCTACGAAGACATTCTAACTCTCGGGAGTAATCGGCACTCCCATTCACCTCTGCAATGGTGACATCTTCGCCAAACTTTGGTGTAACTTTTTGCTTCAAAAATTCTTCTGCACTTTTAAACCCTGCGTGCAAAAAACGAAATTCAGGACGCTCCAAGGGACCTGACTCCAGCAAAAAACAACGCCGATGACCTACGGTCGCCACCCTGTTCTTGCGAAGCCAAGGATGGCCCAGGTAAAGGTCATACTTTATGTCGGCACGATAGAAGTAGTCATCCTTAAGGACAACTTCCTCCACATTACCTTCTTCCCAAAGGTCTTGAGCGACCAAATGAGTTGATATATAACAACCGCGTTGCCCACCTGCGAGAGAGTGTCCAGAAACTCCCTCGAGGGTAACAGGAAGAGGCGAATCGAACACGCAGTCGTCGGGTAAGAAAGAATTGGATTGGAGATTTACCTCCGATCCATTGTCACACAAACAAGTGGCGAGGTGGAAATTGCCCTTGCGATCAGAGACCCACATCTTTGTGACAAACTGACGGGCCCTGTGCTTGGACTGTACACCAACCTCGTCCACTACAACAGAAGGATCCGCTGCCGGATCCAGGGGAGAGGAGACAAGCGACCCTACATCAAGTAGTGGTCGCGAAGGAATCTGGGGATCATGCCTGAAATCGCCTGGGGAGGGGCGATTTTCGTGGCTCCCCTAGGCGTTCTGACCTCCAGTGACTGCGTTAACATTGTGAACACACCCTGATTCGTCGACCCACTCATCTTGGAGCGGATCATCTGCTGGATTCAAGGCATTTTCAACGTAATCTCGATCCGCATCGGACACCTGATCTGCACCTGAGACCTGATCCACACGATGGTTGCCCTTTCCACGTCCACGGCCACGGCCGCCAGATGAAGGACCGCCACCGTCGCCACGCCCTCTGCCCTTACCAGAGAAAGGGGTTCCCGAAGGATTTCCCTTACCTTTACCCTGGAATCCTGGAGCATTTCCCTTGTTTGTACCGGATTGAGGGGTTTGGCCTGGATTTCGATTTCCGCCTCCGGCGTTGCTATTCGGATTTTTCTGGCCGTTCGGCTGCCCACCGGAGCCAGATGGAGTCCGATTTCCTGTGCCTTGGGACCCGCCAGGGCCTCCAGTATTTTTGTTTCCACCGGAGGGGGTCGGATTCCCTTTTCCAGCCTTCCCACCATGCACCTGTCTGTCATTCCTGTCTGAATTCTGCGAATTACTGATATTTTCACCAATCACCTTGTGATCGTAAGGAGACCATCGGTGATTATCAGTAGAATGCGTCTTAGCTCGGTTCGTAGAACCTAAAAGAAGGCAGATGCTACAGTGCTGCTGAACATTCCGGGTGTCATTCACCTTTTTGTTGCCCTTTTGGGCCCCATTTTTGGGTGTTTTGCTGGGTATTCTTGTTCTTCCCAAGACCCTCATGGAAATTCTGGTTGGCGGCGTCGGCGAGCCGCTCAACCTCTTCCCAGAGTTCCTTCGGGGTGAACGAAAACACCCAGTTCTTGGCCTTCAGGCGATGGCCATGGAAACTTACTCCCCTGTTGAGGACTTGGACAAACAAGTCCCGATCCTCGTGTTCATTAAACTTGATTTTCCACGCCTCCTCAGTGAATTTCACCTTGGAGAAGGACGTGGGGGAGCACTTTTGAAGTGCCTCCCTGACGGTAAACCTGTTGGCAGAGGCATCGAAGCCTTCCACCTCCGCCCACCAGGTCTTGACCTTTTCTTCGGACTGTTTGTTCCGAAGGGTGGCGGCAGTTTCTGAGGGGATCTTGTCAAAAATCAGATTTTTCAGCTCGGCACTAGAAAGTTTTTCGCCTGAATGTTCAGCTTCTTCCACTAAATTCCAGAAGCGCTGTTTTTTGTCTTGCACTTCGTGCAAGATTAATCGCGAGAATGAAGGAAAATTCTTCAACATTTGGTGGTAATGGTCCTCTGGCAGCCGGGATCCACGTACCTCCAACTGTTCCCACACCTCATCAAAGGTAAGGGGGGAACTTGTATCCTCACGATCACTCCAAGTCCTGAGCCAAGTGTTGGGTGGCGCTCCCTCAAGGCAATCCAAGAGGGCCATCAGGAACTGATCATCTTGGAGTTTTTGAGTCTTAACCCACAGTTTAAATTCCCGTTGGAACTGAGGCCAACGTCGGGGGTTCCCATTATACTTCGGTTGCTTGGCAACCTGACGAAGTCGCAATGAAGTAGGATTAAGAAGTGAATCCAGCCCAACACCGGCCGTAATGGCAGACACCTTGGCGGCATCATTCGCCACACCAGCTCCGGCGAGGGTCTGGGCGAGCAACAGCTGGGCTAAGGTATTAGAATCAGCAGCAGGAGGGGCAGTACGGGAGGCAGTTCGCTTGGCATTCTGAGCCTCAGTCCTAGCCTTCGCCGTCCTACTCTCAGAACGAGAGATTTTAACCCTTTCCTTTAGCTTGGTCCTGCTGATCCTTGCATCGGTGGTCCTGGAGTCCACCGAAGGAGCAATTGAAAAAATTTCTGTCGCCTCCTCCGACGGCTCTGTTGCTTGTTCCACCGATGAGGCGCCCTCAGACCGCATGTGCGTCTTGAAAAGATTTTTTATTCCCAGCGTTTCAATGATGAGGTGCATTTGATCTTTGAGCGTTTGGAGCTCAGCATCTCGCTGGAATCTGCAGGAGCAGTCGGCAGGACAGTACATGCCGTGTCCTGAAGGGCCTGAGCAGGCTGTCGGACCGCTGATCTCGGTGGTCCGCAGCCAGGAGTCCACTTGGGGAGCTCCTTCAGCCCTGATTTCCAGGCTTGCCTGCCTGGCCGCCTCTAAAATTCCCTCCTCAACTGCAGCGGCTAGATCGTCGCGGATGGAAACAGGGGGATGAGGGGCGGAGGGCCCGGGAACAGGTGCCGTGCCCTTCTCCTTCGGGAAGGGGCTTGCCTCCCAGATCTGCAAAAAAATGGCAAAAGTGTCATCTTCTTGAGAACGCCACCACATCCTGGTATTAATTTCGTCCTGAAGGAGGAAAAAATATTCCGTTAAAAATCAGAGGCGATTCTTTCTTGTCGGATCAGCTTAGACGTGGCTAATAGACAAAGGGCCTCAAGGGCCTCAAGGTTACGGGTCACTTCTAGGGACAAATGGTCGTCCCATTGTGCCCAAGAGGCTGGTCGATTATAGCTAGGTACCTCACCTGGACCGCCCGTCTCAATGTGGTCAAGATCGGCGTCCGTGGTCTCAAATGTTGGACATTGGTAAGGAATGTTGGTACCTGCCAGCTCCGTAAGGTCTACCGGAGCGTTGCCATCGTCGTAGGCCGGCGGATTCCAGCTGCTCGATGGCCAATTTCGACTGGGATTAGGGTAATTTGGGTCTCCACAGCTGCTGATGTGCGCCCTTCTTGGGCAGCTTGGGCTTGCGCAAGGCATTCCTTTCAAGGCCTCGTTCGCGCAGCACCACGGCAGCGTAATCGTTACTTCTCCAGAAGCGGCGGGGTCTACGGGGCCGTACTGGGGAGCGAGCTGTGGAGCAGAGACCACTGAAGCAACATTCAGGTAGCCTCTGCTACCATGAAAGTGCTGCCCTGGGTCGTTGATGGTGCCGGAGGGCTCGGGGCCGGCAAGACCAGTGGGGCAGGCACGCGAGGAGTCGACCTGAACGCTGCTGTTGGGGGCAGAACCGGATACACGGACACCAACGGAGGCGAGAGCAGCAACAACGGAAGCAAGATCCATGCTGATTGTTATCCGGCAAAAAATCCCAGTCTATGAAGAAAATTGATGCGGATTATCCTAAGTACATCTGAGTGTCCATATCTGTCTGAAAAGATTTATACAAATCCGATTGTGAAAAAATATTTGGCTGATTTGGCTTCGGGCGCGCATCAGCGGCAATTGGCGATTCCAGGTAAATGATCGGAACGCGACGGATTTACGATGAATGGACCGCGGAATCAGATCCGGCATATCAGAAATATATAGGTCTGATCCTGAGACTGAGCTGCGAGGCGGCGATTCCGCCGAAGCAGAGAAAATGACCAAAATGTAGTCAATCTGGGGCAGATCTGTGAAAATCTGAGCAGATGGGGGTTAGCCGCACTTACAGGTCTCAATTCAGTCACATTTTGTACCATAATCTGGCATCTGGTCTCATGACTGCAAATGACACCGACCAGTTTCACATATCTTGGACTCCATGAAGGGATACCCTATTTTTTGGACGCTCGACGACATGGCGACACTCGTTTCCTGTTTTCTGGCAGTGGGATGTCAGATCCTGATTTCATCATGAATCATGGATCATCGATCATCATGTACATTCTTCACTCAGACTTTCAATTTTCAAATTTTTGAGCTTGAACGAAGCTTTTTCTGTGTGCCCTAAGGTACCTATGCGTTTCATTCAAGTCGATGGCCATCGCGAAGCACAGATCTCAGCACAATTTTGCTCAATTCAGCTCATTTTCTCACATTTTGCTTTAGATTAGTCGGTTTTTGGTCACTTTCGCCGTTTCGTTCACTTCACTGGACCCAGCCTGACATACTGGCGTATGTTTTCAGAGGGGGCGTGTAATGGCAGCAGTGACGGCACTCAGATTATACATCAATGTGATCAGAATTTCAATGATTCTCAGATGTACATTAGTGCAGTAAATTTTCCGCTTGTTTTCATGTTTTCCGTTCGCCGCCAGATGTCGCCTGTGAGCGCGCGTCGAGTCGCATTTGTCTTTCGTGATTTCCCAATCGGATTTATTTAAATTATTTCGAATGATTTCACGTTGTGTCATTATGTGCGATGAATGCGCATTGAGATTCTATGTCTGCTCCATTTTTGTAGACCGGGTTTTCTGACTATTCATATTCCACCATGGAGTTCACTGGACTTACAAGTGCTTCGCATATGTCGCTCCCAGAGGCTGGATATGGGTCTGAAGAGGGTCATGTGGGTTCGGAGATATCAGGGGCAGTGTCGGGCGTTACGACCCCTGGGGCATCAAGGCTACAGGCTTCGCAGTTACAAGAAAGATCAACCACTATGCAGCGGTTACAACGAGTCAATTCACAAGGGTACGAGATTGCATGAGAAGATGAGGTCTGTGAAGGCGCTATGCGTGAGGATCGCCGAGGAGCAAAGATACAGTGCTGTTCGGTGGTTGGAATTTCGCGAGTACGAACAACGAGTGCAGTTGGAAAGTTCAATGCCCACATCGCTCACGCTGTTGCAGGAGAATCTGAGGACGCCAGAGAAGATCTACCGAACGCCAACTACCAGGGAAGATGAATGGAGACGCGAAAGAACACCCAGAACGCCAAAGCGAAGGAGTACGTTCGACAGACAGATGCAAATGGGTATGTACACGCCAGAGAGTTCGCTAAAGCGGTCGCCCCAAGGAATGGGACAATGGATAAATCATAGGAGTTTCAGCAACGACCATAGCGGAATTTCTGAAGGTGACATGCCTTCTGGAGCAAAGGATCAACCTGGGTTCCGACGAGATGTGCGTGGAGAAGTGACAGATCAGTGGGAAGGACATCCAGCACGAAAAACACGACGAGGCAAGCGTGGAGGACGCCAGAAGCGGATAGGAGGCGCCATCGCCTTGATACTCAAAGTATTATTGGGACTGGCGCATCACTAAGCACACAGCACGGGATAAGGAACCAAGCTTGCTCCGTGGTTGCAGGCAAATGAACCAAGACGAATGCGTGTTCAGAGATCCAGAGGAGCTAGAAGATCCAGAAGAAGTGGGATGCAGATGAGATACTAAGGCTACACAAGCATAAGGTTGTGGCAGTGAACTGCTCTTTGCATTGCATACAAAATTTCAGATATTCAGATTGACTTTGTTTTGCACATGTACATGTCTGCTTAGGGATGGATACCCCTTCCTCGCCCCAAGCGACTTTTTATTATTGTTTTTATTTTTAGACTTTGCTGCCATGGAGCGCAGTTTTTGTGCGGCCAGATGAAGGCGCACTGATGGGTTTTTTTAGTGGGTAGTCACTTTTGCAGTGGAGTCCCACATAAATTTACTTGAGTTATGCATAAAGCATTTTGCAACCCAGCTTAGTGCAGCAGTACTGAGTAAATGAGTTGATCCCTGAAGACGCAGTTTTAAATTGCTCTGAAGGTTTTGACTATAGAGCTATGCACCTGCCATTATTTTTTTATAATATCAGCCCACAAGTCAAGAAACTTCTTTTTTCTAAGAAGTGACTTGAAGCTTAGGAAGGGGGTGTAATAAGGTAGGATGCAAGGCGCTATCATAGTGCAATTATTGCATTTTTTTATATAAGCGCTGAGTTGCGCATAGCCGCGACATAGGGTCGCAGTTGTATGAAGCGCACGATGAATTTAAAGTGCAGCAGGCGACAGTTTTATTATAAAATTAGTTCGTTTTTATTGCGCACTGAATTACATATTTTTGTTGTCTCTTAGGCAATGGAACATTGTAATTTGTGAACCACTCACACTTACGTGACTTCGTGGTTCAAGATCGACTTTGCAGAACTGTTGGTGTCATCGCTCGATAAAGGGATAGACAGACCGAAAACTTGAAGGAATTTTCAAAAGAAATTCAGTTTTGTTGAAAAACATCATGATCGAACAAAACCCGAGTTCCAAGGAAAATTCTATTACACCCTTCTCGTGTTCCTGTTGGCGTGCGCGTGCTCTGCGTTCCTCAATGCGGGCCGATCGTCTGAAAATTCTTCCCAATGGATGCTAATAGTGTTAGTTCTATCCTGTTACGGAAACGGAAGCGAATCGGAAGCTAGGGCGACTCCAGTGGAAGATAGAAGGCCAGGAATTGCGATCTGGCCAAACCCTGGTGTGGTGCCTCCGCGCACACCGGCTGTCGCCCTTGGGTGCATCAGTGCACTTGAGAGGAGAATGGTACACGTTAATGGGCGCATCTACTTCGGCAGTGCCACGCCTACGTGTATGGGGGATCACGAGTCCCTGGAAGCTGGAGGAGGCCTAGTGGAAGTGAAGTGGAAGCGGATGTGGCTGAGGTAGGCGCGCCAGAAGGGAAGAAAGTAGGTCGGTCGTTGCTCGGCAAGGCAAAGCAATTCCTCACTCTTTGACTTATCATTTGTTTGCTTTGCATGTGTCACGACAACTTGATCTCCCATGGAATCAAAGAGGGTCAACCTTTCGTGATTGTGTGTGTTGAACATGTGGTGTGCATGTGCAATGGGTGAACATGCTAAAGGTGGAGAATTGCACTTATGCCCTGGTTGTTAACCTCTCATTTGCTGTCTTACTCCGGTGACCTTCCGTGAGTTCATGTCATTGGTCGAACACTTCGGTGAATTCATATCATTGGTCGAACACGGTTGGTGATCCACTATCCCTCCTTTGTCCACATGAAGTATGTCATGGCATGAGGATAGCTCATTTGATTTGGCAGTTGGGTGTAGGGATAATCCTCAATCTATGTCGGTGATTCTCAGTTCAACTGCATGCATGCCTTCATGGGTCATGGCTAGGCGAAAGTCTCTCTCCATATGCACGCTCCCATGGGTCATGGCTAGGCTATGCACTCGGGATTGGGTTTTGGTGAGGTCAGGTTCTCCCTCCTGGGCCATGGATTGGTTAGGTTATCTCGCCTGGGCCATGGATTGGTTAGGCTCTCTCTCTTGGGCATGGATTGGTGAGGGTCTTTCTCTCAGGGCATTGCCTGGAGCGGGATCATCTCTCTCAAGGCCTGGATTGGGGCGGGACTCTCTCTCTTGGAGGCGGGACAATCTCTCTTTGGGGTAGGACAATCTCAACATGTGTCAGATGTGCTCTCATGGAACCCGGGATATCTCTCCATGTGCACTCTCTCTGCGGGCCGGGTCTAGGTCTCTTCATTTGACCCGGGGCATCTTCATACCCAAGCACTCTTGCCCAATCTCACTCCAAGTAGCATGCATTGAACTGCTTCGGTGTCACCCGAACACGCATTTCGGCAATATTGGTTTCACATGTCCATGTGTGGATGGTTTCTAATGCACATGACGATTGTGGTTGCCTATGCCATCGGGTCCCAAGCAATTAGGCACCAAGTGGTGGGACCGAGTGGCATGTCCAAGCATGTGAGGGCATCAGACATATGTCGTGTGTTGGCTTTACATTTTGTTCGTGCCTTTGGTTCGCGATACTCTGACCACTGGAGCCCAGCAATTGGTATGCCGCACACACTAAACAGGTGAGGTTTGGTGGGCTGGCCCTTCTTGATGTCTTGTTCGCGAGCAGCAAGTAAACCCGCCAAGTCTGTTCACTTGCTGGCCATTGTGTATGTAATTGCTAAGTGATAAGCACCCGGCGTCCGGTGTGAAGTACCGAGGCATTGCCACCATGATGATACTTGGACTGTGTCACACGTGCCAGGTGTCAGGTATTGCCATGAGGTCACTCTCCTGACTCATATTTTGTGATCCTCATTGCAAACTCTTTACTTGTGATCATTGGTGATTCATGAGTGTGGACAAGTCATGTTTGTGGCCATGCCGTACTTTGTGTTCATGGAGGCCATGATGTCATACTTGATCCTCGGTGGGACATTCCTCATATTTGGAGCTCATGTTTCTCAATTCCAGTTTTTGCCGTCTTGTAGGCAAGGGTGAGGATGGGCCATGCGGGCCACGCTTATGTTGAATCCGATGATGCCATAGTGTCGTGTATCATTTCTTTGTGTTCCGCCATGTGCCATATGGACATCATTGATGTCCTTTTGTCGCGCATGATCCCCGTGAATCAATGTCCTTTTCCTTAATGTGTTGAACCGAGGTTGTGTCCGCATGGCATCATATGTCCGTAGTTCGAATGTGCATGGTATATAAAATCGATTCTTGGAGTAGGGATGCAACATCGTCTTCGATAATCACATACTCTATTCTAGGGCTTCACTTATACTTCTGTTTCTGCCTCTCCCTTTGCCCGACGTTGTCTCATTTGTTCCCCTCACCATAATCATGTCCATGTATTGATGAGGTCACACTCAGCTCCATTTGGTGATCAATTATTTGGACTGCACTGGTCAAGTTCACTCGATTCTATTCACCAAGTGTTTGGTTTTTACTGCAAGGGTTACCAAGGGTGTACCTACGGGATTTGTTTGGATTCTGTGGTCAGGGGTTACCAAGGGTACTTGCAGGAATTTTGGACTTTGGATTTGGAGAAACATGGAAGCACTGGTGAGGTCAAGGACGATGGGAATCACGGGAAAGAGGGTGGGGAAATCGAGTATAGGCGGTAGAGCTCGCACCATGGCAGGGGCTGGTCCTACAGACCTTCTTTACGTTGCAAATCATTGCAAATCATTCTTGACTTTGGTGGGTGTAGTGAAGCGGTACCCAGAACCCCATGGCCAGGTTACGGCATACAACCGGTCTCCGGTCCACTAACCCCATGCACGGCGTGTTCCGTGCCGTGAAGCCCCGCATCGGCAACCGATGCACCGCCAGCGGAGATTTGTGTATCAGAATATCAGGAATCAACAGGGTTTTATTTTCATATTGTTTCCGTCAATTTTTACGCTTCCGTTCCGATACTCACTGTTTTGACTGCTGGCGGTTGGTTCGCGACTTTACCGTAACCGCCAGTTTAACTGTTTATAATGGAAATTTTAACGCTATCCGTCACGAAGGCTCCAAAGTCGCCAAAAACTACATGGATGCTTCCGCAATTTTCATAATTGATACTCGCAACCTTAATCCGAATTTTTCAGGATGTCGAAATCGGATTTTCGACTTCGACATCCCCGCACTTGATTTGACCTCTTTCGAGTGGACCTACGTGCTTCCGTATGCACGAATCAACTTCCCTTTTATCCTGCCCTCCATTTGTCTTAAAGATATGGGCAAAACAAAGTTGATTCGTGAGGCCACTTGTGAAGGTCATATCTCGTGTTGCTTGCGAGGAATTACGATAAGGAAACGTGGGATGTATTTACAATACTCCCGACGTAATTTAGGAAGCATTATATGCCTTGTGTTTCCACACGTGCGCGCTAGTGTAATGGATCATGGTCAATTGGGTAGAGTTTGCGTTATAACTCTTTGGCCATGATATCGCGTGCGTTAAGATAACTTTCGAGTGTAGCGCGCAAGTGTTGGTGTGGCATAGGAACTCTCCTTGAGTTCCTATGAGCGATTGACACAAAGTTATGCCCTTGGAGGGGCATGACATATCGTGGTGGGAGCTACCTTTTTGGGCAATATGTGGTATGTGCCATGTGTTGTGTTGCGTGGCCATTTGGCGGGTCCATTGCTCCAAGCCAAGCCCGCCAATGGACCTCATATTGTGCAAGCCCCTTCTCCATACTCCCTACGATCAATTGCAAGCCTAACCTTCGTGAAGGGAAGCTTGTGTGGTGAACCCGAAGCGATGCGTTGGGAGCAAAGGGTGTATTTTGCAATTTTCCATATTTTCATGTGCCCACTTGGGAAGTAGCGCTCGTAACCTTTCAAGGCGCCCCAAGTGGAGCACATATGTGGGATCGAAGGTCATTGGTGTCAAGTCATTGTGTTTAGAAGGATTAGTTGATTGCACGATCCAAGCCAAAGATATTATAATATAATTGTGCGCCTTTCAAGGCACTTTGGTTTGTCTTTGTCCCAATTTTGCCGTTTTTGGCCCGTCATGATGTCAAGTGGCGACCGTGTATCTCAACGTTGCGCTCAATTGACATCATGACCCAAGTATGATATGAGGGTTCATACTTCGGTGCCCAACATATCTTGGACCCGGCGAATAACTCCTCTTAGGCTTGGCATACCGTGGCCGCCATGTTGGCGATTTGGGACTATCCCAAATCATGGGCTCACTTGGCGACCCTGCCATTCCCAATATCGGAGGAGTTGGGCGACGACCAAAAGATATGTTGGACCAATATGACTTGATACCAATCCTATGGCACACTCCGGTCCGAGTCGGGCATGTGCCTCATTTGCCCTAACCATGAGTGTGCGCAATTTTGGCCATTTTGAGCATTTTTCCACTTTTGCTGCCCGCCGTGCCCCATGTTCTAACCCTCGTGCACGCCGGACGCATGGACCAATGGACCATATATGACATGGGTGTTATGGGTAATGGTCCCCATGGTCCACACACCACGTGGGCGAAGCGGAGCCGCCTTCGTTATGGCGCTAGGCCAAATTGAGTATGGGCAATTTTGCCATTTTTGCCTTTGTGGACCCAATTGGGATCGTCACCACGCCGAGTGGCATGGAGATCTTTGAGAACCAAGGGCATGGAAGCCTTCGTTGGACTCCCGGTGGATCACGTATGGAATGGCGGATCCGATCTTCAAACCGGCGTGGAGATATACTATTGGGAGCACACCAAATTTTGGCTCATTTCAGGCAGCCAAAATGACCCAATTTTGGGACCCCAATTTCCCCCTTCCGTGTGGTCAATTGGCGGCCCCATTTCTCTAAGCCCATAGGGAGCCCGGACCTAAATCCAAGTTGTACACTCAGATATAAGTCCTAGGTCCTGCCTCCTACCCTGTGAGCCATTGGCCTCACCTTGGCCGAGCGAGCCGCGCGTGGGAATGACGCCAATTTTGGTGATTTTGGCATCATGACCCCACTTGACTCATCCGTGTTGCCCTGATGCCGGGACCTCAAAGGGAACCAGGTTGGGTGAGGGCTCCAGGGAGTTCGTACTCGTAGGGCATAGGGTCAGTTGCCTCGTCCCTACCTCTGGCTGGTCCGGACGAGGGGTCAATTTTGGGGATTTTTGAGTTAATTTCAGTTTGGGCTGAAACAGCCCATTTTCAGCTACCAACTCCTGGGTGATAATGGCGGGGCCATATCTCTCGCTCAGAGAGGAGTTTGGACCTGCCGTTAAGGGAGCATAGGGAGCCACTGTCGGTTGGCCTTGGAGCCCATTGGTTCCCAGGAACTCGCCTGTGGCTGTGCGGGACACCTCTCCCATTGGCAGGGTTTCAGGGTCCGGACTGAGCAGGGCATGGGTTGTGTTTGAGCCCCGGCCCCTACCAGCCACTGAGAGGGTCGGACCTGGGATTGGGATATGAGTTGGGACTGAGTGTCTATTGTCCCTTGATGCCCTTACCCCAGTCCAGTCTTAACCCCATGTGTACATATCCTGATGTGTTGTTGTACATACTTTTGTTCCCTCCTTGCAGAGTGGCAAGGATTCTGAAACGCTTTGTCACATGACACAGGCGTATTGATGCCCTTGTGAGCGTAGTGCCTTGCCTGCCTGCTCACCTGTGCGTGTCACCGCAGCGTCCCGTGGCCGGCCCCCCACGGGAACGCGTCAAAAGCGTTTCACCGCCGAGGGGTTACCCAGCCCTCGCGTGCCACTCGGGGCCACCAACCCCGAGCAGCGCGTCGCAGCAGCGCGGCGCAGCTCGCAGCTCGCAGCGCAGCGCAGCGTCTCGCAGCGCAGCGCAGCGGCTCGCAGCGCCACTCAGCGACAGCGCCGAGTTCGTCACGGAGCCCGCAGCGCCGTCCAGCGCATCGCCCTGACCGCGCAGCAACCGTGAAAGAGGTGCACAGACCAGGACTCCTGCATCAGCCCCATCGGCCGACCCGGAGTCCCATCGGCCGACCAGCAAGGCCGCGTCGACCACCTCCACAACCACCGGCTGACCAGCACCAGCCGCACTTCCAATCCAGTGCTGCAGCACCCTCCTCAACAACCACAACCAGTTCGTTGAGTTGAACGAGTGCACATCAAGGACTTCGAGACCATCTACGCCCCCGCTGCCATGGTGAATTGGCAGGAAGCGGGCAGGACGTGGCCGCGGCCCCACCCCCATGCAGCACGCCTGCTGCGTGGGTTGGTTTGGGACCAGCATTACCGCCACAGCCACCCCCAGTGCGAAGGCGGCATGCCCAGGAGCTTCGAGCCCCGCACGGACATCGCCCCCGACCGCCTGCAGGCCGTGGAGGACTGGCTGCGGGCGGAAGGGTACGAGTACAGCCACCAGCAGAGGCGCTGGAGGGCGTGGACCCGGCCGGACAGGCCCGGCGAAGGGCTGCGCCCCGACGGGATCGAGGAGGACGAGGACCCCAACGCCTACCCGTCGGGCGCCTCGATCAACGTCTCCCTGTGGGACGTGATCGAGAAGAACTTCCCGGAACCGGGGAGCGAGCGCAGGCTGCAGGGCAGCAGCAGCGCGTCTCCGGCGACGGAGAAGAGGTCCGCCGGGGACAAGAAGAGGGACCGGAGGTGGCGGGAGTACCAGGAGTCCCTGGCTGCCGAAGCCGCCCAAGGCGCCAAGGGCGGAACCCCAGCCCCCAGTCCCCAACGGCCCAATGGTGGACACCACCCCGGCTCCACCACCCTTGGCGACTACATCCAAGTCGCCAAGCAGACCCAGGCCAAGCCCCGTCCGCTGCTCCTGAGGGCCCGGCAGGCCCCAGCAGGCCCCAGCAGCGACGTGGAGTCGGCCCACCGCGGGAGGATGCCGGCCGACCAGGCCAGCTCCAGCAGCAGCGTCGCTCCCGAAAGGGACGTGGCGCGCGCCTGTGAGCGCGCCTGTGGGGTGCCCTGCAACCGTCGGGTTGCCCGGCAACGGGCCCGGCAGTACAGCGCTGCCGTGGAGGGCGCCACCGGCATCGCCCAGGAGGAGGCTGCGCAGTGGGCGCATGGCATGGCCATCCACGCCCAGACCGTGGCGGCCATTGCGGCCGGACTCACGGCCGTAGCCGCCCATGGGGCAGCGACTGCCCAGGTCAACGGTGAGTTGGCGGCAGCCGACGAGGAAGCCCGCCTGACGCAGGAGGCCATTGCCTGCAAGGAGGCCGAGGTGAAGGCGCTGGAAGAGGCGCTTGCCCAAGAGAGGGCAAAGAAGGAGGCGGAGGAAAGGGCCCACGCCGAAGCGACGGCTAAGGCCCAGGAGGACGCCGCCAAGAAGGAAGCCATCGAGGCCGCGCGACGGAAGGTCGCTGAGGAGAAGGCCAAGACGGAGGCGGAGCTGGCAGCGTTGGAAGCGCAGAAGGCGCGGCTGCTGCAGGCCCGGGAAGCCGAGGCGGCTCGTGCTCGGGAGGAAGCCGAGGCGCGAGCTGCCGCAGCCACCGCCGCCGCAATGGAGGAGGCCGAGGCCAAACTCCGCCGCGAGACTCCCCCGGGAGCATCACGAGTGGAGACCCTTCGAAAGCTTTTCGAAGGGGACGCCTCCTCCAAGATGGCGCTGGATGAGGCCGACACGGGCAGCAGTGGGAGCGGTGGCACCACCGCCCGTCGGCGGAGGAAGGGCAAGGGGAAGACCCCCGAGAGGCCGCGGAGGCCAGCGGGTGGGCACCCCCACGACAGTGACCCCTTCTTCACCGCCAGTGACGGGGATGAACGAGGCCGCCGACATCGCCAAGTGGTGGCTTGGACGGGCGGAGGCGGCAGAGACGTTCCCATGGAACCGGAAGGTAAGGATGAGGATCTCCCTCCTCCCTACCGGAGCTCGGAGTCCTCCGTGACCGAGACGCCCAGGTGGGGCGACATGGACGAGGATGACGACATGGAGTTCGGCATCACGAGGAAGCGCCCATCCTCGGACCCACCGAGGCGACCCGGCGGAGACCCACCGGGACCCCCTGGCGGAGGACCATCAGGACCCCCTGGAGGACGCCCACCAAGTGGACCCCCTGGAGGCGGACCACCGGGCGGGGGAGGACCCCCTGGACCGGGCGGACCCGGCGGAGGCCCTCCTGGAGGACCCCCTGGGGACCCCGACGACCCACCAGGGAACGGCGACCCGGATACCACCTGGCGGTGGATTGTCTACCTCCGCAGGAGGGTCTTTGCCCTCGAGTGCGAGGTAGACACGGGCAAGGTCGAGATGGCTCGCATCTCCGGGGTCGCCGCGCGCGCGCAGAAGGACCTGGACATCGCCAGAGCCGAGACCAAGTCGCTGACCAACGTCGTCAGCGGCCTGCAGGAGAGGCTGGATGCGCTGGAAGCCCGTGGGAGAGTCGGCAGCGACCACCCACCCCTGGAGTCAGGCTCGTCGGAGGACGGCTGGGGACCCGGACCAGGTCCAGGCAGACCCCACGCCCCCGGCGGAGCCCCCAGGAGTCGCCCCAGCGCCAGTGCCCCCTCTCTCACCGCCCCCTCTCACCACAGCGCGGGCCGCCGCAACGAGCGCGTGCCGCCCGGCAGTGGCAGTGAGGAATGGCGCGATGAGTGGCTCAGCGCGGACTACCACAACCGCCGTGCCCCACCGCGGACGCCTGTACGCCCCCGACGCCCGGCACCAGCCCCGGCGCCAATCCCCAGGGCTGGAGGACGTTATGGTGGACTCAGGGATGAGGTCCCCAGAGGAGACGTGGAGTGGGATGTCGGCGAAGGTGAGGACCTGGACCTGGACCTGGACCTGGAGGAGTTCGACATCAGCCCGCCGCGTGGTGTACGACGGGAGGCCGCTGAACGCAGCCGCCGGCGCCGTGATGAGGATGCGTACATGGATGCAGTACGGCGTGAACATTTTGGTTCAGCGTACGTGGAGGAACCGCGGCGTAGCCACAGGGACTCCATGGAGGAGATGGACGTGGCGGCCGTGGGAGTCCGTGGGCGAGGCCGATGGGAACCTCGGTCGACCTCGCGGCCGGCGTTCATGGTCTCTAAGGCCGCGGACGCCGCCGTGTGGGAAGACTTGAAGGACATCAAGCCCCCCATGTACGATGGCAACCCCCTCAACCTCGACCGCTTCTTGGAGAAGCTGGACGATTGGGGGCTGACCGTCACTGAAGACCTACCTCCCGCGGATGCGGAGAGATATGTCTTCAAACGGTTCAGGTACCGCCTGCCGGAAGTGCTCGGCGAGCTATACTTCGTGGCGACCAAGGAGGGGAAAATCAAGACCCTCAAGGACGCCAAGAAGTGGCTCAACGAGCAGGAGCGGGTGGACGCTCCGCAGGTGGCTGCCAAGCGCTGGAAGTCCATCAAGCTTGAGCATGATGGACGGGAGATCCGCCTACGGGGCTGGCGTGACTTCCGAGGGAAATACACCCTCTTCCGCCGCAATGTGGAGGATTGGAACGAGGGTGACGAGCAGGCTCGCCTGCTCTCCATGCTGCCGGAAGCATGGATCAAAAGGGTCACCAAGGAGGAATCCAAGCGGGCCAAGTCCAACCACACGGTCAAGATGATGCTCCCCAAGGAGTATCATACGAACGTGGTGTCTTGGGCGAAGAAGAACGTGGCCCGGGATGTCAAACGGCACTCCCTGCGGAACGCTCTTCTCATCACCGTCTCGGGCGATCGCGAGAAGACCGCGATGTGGCGCCTTGACGACTGTGAGTTGAGCGGCCAGACCATCCGTCTGCAGCCCATCCCGGCGCGGATGAGCTGCGACGAGATCCTGGAGTGGGTTGGCGAGGAGGTACTCAAGGAGTACCGAAACCTCCACCACACCCGCGGGTTGAGGCCCGGCGACCGCGACGTCAACTACGTTGGCGAGGGACCTGGCGGGGAAGACGCCATGGACCCAGCGGGAGCCGGCGGCAATGAGACTCTCGTCGACGATGACGACGACGATGAGCCCGCCGAGGTGGCCGTCTGTGCCTTCGTGGCCAAGAACCTGAACACGGGGAGCAAGCCGGGAAACTGGAAGCCCCTGCAGCAGGGTTGGAGGAAGCAGGAGAAGAGGGATCCTCGCCGCATTGGCGACCCTCCGCTGTCCTTTGGGGAGTTCATACGAGCTCACCCTCAGGGCTGTTTCGTGTGTTATGGGAGGAGGAAAGGCTTCAACCATGACCACCGAACATGCCCCGTCCACAAGGCCGACACGGAGGCTTACAAGAAGGCGCACGGGTCGAAGAAGCGTGCGCCCGCGGGTATCCGGGAAGCCAAAATGGAGGTCGACAAGGACGAGCTGGCCAAGCTGATGTCGTCGGTGGGGACCGAGTTGGCCAAGGAGATCCAGGAGATCAAGCGGAACTGGGTCCCCAGGTCGGACAACAAGAACAAGGAGAACAACCAGAATGACCAGAACAAGGACAAGGACAAGAAGGGTAAAGGAGGAGGTAAAGGGGGAAGAAAGAAGGGCGTCAACGACGTTGAGGCCGAGGAGAACACCCCCTCTTCCACAACCGACGCCCCCTAGCGGAGCCCCTGCAGCCAAGGGCCCCAGCTAGGGCGGTCGCAGGATGGTGACGTGGGAAGCGCCGATCCATCCCAGTCGGGAGTCGATAAGCACAAGGGGACTGCCGCGGGCGGAAGGCCCGGTCCGGCGCCCAGTCGCGGAGGCGGGGTGAGGGCAAGTGAAGGCACGAACCCTTGCACCCGTCCGTCCTTCGCGACCAAGAACGTGTTTGATGTACTACAGGATCTATCCGAGAGTATCGGAGGATCACCCGGACCGCAGCTGGATGCTGCAGATGGGCAGCCTGAGCCCATTGTCCACGACCTGCACCAGTCGCTTGTGGAGCTTCTGGAACGGCCGGAGATCCTGAGTTTGCACGCCGTGCGCCGTGTCGGTCGCGAGCGGCAGTTGCATCTTAAGGTCCGTGCCTTATGCGGGGAAGTGGAAAAGGTTTTCGACGTGTTGGTCGACACGGGAGCTCAAGTCAGCTTGGTCAAGGCTGGCCTGCTTCCGCCAGAGTGTCTTACCGACAGTCGGAAACCTGTCAGGCTGAAGGTGGCGAACGGCCAGTACATGGTGGGAGGCACGAAGGAAGCGGCCATTGGGCTGCAGTTCGTGAACCATCGTGAGCTGAGCCGCCCAGACCTCGGCAAGGAAATCCTCCTGCACGGTAGCTTCTACGAGGCCGAGATGGACTGGGACATGATCGTCGGGTACGACTTCATGATGGAGACGGACTCCGGCGTCCTCCCGGCCCAGGCCTCCATGACCCTGTACCAGGACGACCAGCTCTCGTGGCTTTCGTCACCTGAGCACCATGTGGAATGCCAATGGATCCACCCCGAACGCAATCAGCTCGAAGTGGCCGCGCTGGACACTGAGCCTACTGGGCCAGCGAACCAGGAGTACGGCGTAAGGCCGGAAGTGGCGTACCGAGTGGTCGCGGACCTGGGAGCTTCGGATCTGGCCCTGGATGCGTTCTCTTCAGGAACCTCCGCCCATCTGCGGGTATGTGAGAAGTACTGGAGCGCCCAGGACTCCGCGTGGAAGAAGCACTGGGGTCCGCATCAGGGATTGATGTGGATCCATTGCCCCCGTTGGGACATTCCAAGAGCGATAGCGAAGATTCGCAAGGACCGCTCCAAGGCAGTGCTGGTTGTTCCTATGGGATGCACCGAGGAGGAAAGTACCTGACATTGGGTAGCCTCATTGACCAACATGACCTTAAACAAGGTCGTCCTACCGGCTGGAGAGAGTGTCTATCAGGACGCTAAGGGACAGCCCATGCCACCCCAGAGATGGCCAACGGAATTCCACTATGTGGATGGGGGCCTTGATCAGGCCGACCCCACGGACTTCGTGTGTGTCAACCGTATCATAGCAGAGCCTTGGAGGCAATGCTTTGCGGTTCCCCCTGTTGACATCGAAGAATCGGACTCCGAAGACCCCCTCACTGAAGAGGAGTGGGATCTGGTTCAGGGGTATATGTATCAGCCCTATCACGACTGGGGAAACCAGCGTGAGGGCAAAGGCCAGGACAAAGCCTGGTGGGAAGTGGACTCAATTGTCTCTGGTTCCTATGACGGGAATACCTTCGTACAGAGGGTGCTGGATCACATGTCCAGCCAAGACGAACCGCCTGGCGGTAACCCACCCACCTACGGCGATCTGTTCCGAGGCAAGACCAGAGATGGCCCTTTGGGCCACCTGGGAAGACCACCTGAGCCGAAAGCGAGCGGAGTAGCTACCCCTCAAGTAAGCTCCGTGGTTCAAGTGCCCGGAAAAGCCAAGGCGGAGTCCGATGACTGCCCCAAGATCCAGGCGTTGAGGGCCAGGCTGAAGCAGAAGTATGGCGAGACCTTCTTCAGCGGCAAACCTGTGTTCCCCCCACCGGTGCGTGGACCGTATGGCGAGGCCAAGATACGACTGAAGCAGGACCCCCGTGTGTATCGTCACCGGGAGTTTGCCCTGAGGGGCGAGAGGAAAGAGGCCATGGAGAAGATCCTCCGTGACTTCATCCAGAGAGGCTGGCTCGAGCCGTGCCACTCCGAATGGGCCTCTCCTTGCTTCGTCGTCCCCAAGAAGGTTGCCGGTGAGTGGCGGCTCGTGGTCGACTACCGCGGCCTGAACGCCCAAACGCAGCACGACAGCTATACGCTGCCCCTCATTGAGGATATGCTGCAAAAGCAACACCGGCGGAGGATCTTCACGGTGATTGACCTGAAACATGGTTATCATCAGATGCCTCTCGCCGAGGAGTCCCGTGCCTGCACAGCCATGAGCACCCCACTTGGACCTCTCCAGTGGAAGGTGATGCCCATGGGCGTCACCAACGGCAATGCGGCCTTTCAGCGGATGCTGGAGAACCTGCTTGAGCCGGTGCGCGACTGTGCGGACCCCTTCGTGGACGACGTGATCATCGCGTCCGAGGACCCCAGCATGAGCTACGAGGAGCTCCTGGAGGCACACGAGAGGGACGTCACTCGAGTGCTGGACCTTCTGGTTCGGCACAAACTCACGGGCAGCAGTGACAAGGCCACCATTGCGGTAAGCGAGGTGGTCTTCGCTGGCCATGTGGTCGGGAACGGGCAGCGAAAGCCCATACCTGGCAAGGTGGCTGCGATTGAGCACTGGGAAAAGCCCAAGACGGTCTCTGAGCTACGGGCGTACTTGGGGTTCTGCAATTACTACTCGGGGTATATCAAAATGTATGCCGAGTATGCAGCCCCCATGACGACCATGCTCAAGGGCAACCGAGAGGAGACCAAGAAGGGGTCCAAGAAGGCTCTGGTCTGGACTGAAGAGTCTGACCGGGCCTTTGAGGGGATGAAGCAGGCGCTGCTATCCGCAGTGGGTCTGCACCTCGTGGATCCCGACCGAGGGTTCGTCCTGCGCACCGACGCTTCCGACTACGCCATTGGGGCTGTGTTGGAGCAAGTGCTTGACAATGGGAGGCACGTGCCCGTGGCCTTCTGGAGCCGAGTCCTGGCGGAAGGCCAGAGACGGACGTGGACGCCCCGTGAAAAGGAGGCGTATGCCATCGTCATGGCTCTCAGGAAATGGGCTGGGTACATAGCCCTCCATCCCGTCACCGTCTGCACCGACCATCAGAGTCTGCAGTCGTGGCACAAGGAGCACGTGGACACCCCCTCAGGTCCCGCCTCCCGACGGGCAAGATGGCATGAGACCTTGGCCAAGTTCGACCTCACGGTTGTATATATTCCTGGAAAGGATAACACCGTGGCGGACTGTCTCAGTAGGTGGGCCTATCCCGCCAGCAAGGGCATGCAGGATATCTCTGCCCATGGCGATGAGGCTGAGACCGCTGAAGCCAAGAGGATCATTGAGATGGAGCGCCTGATGGAGGAGGAGGGTGCCAAATGCTTCGTCGTCATGGCTGCGGATGCCCCCCTCGCATCGAGGGTGAGCAGAGCGGTCAGTGTACTCGCCCCTGTGGGTGCCGCGGGCGGAAGGCCCGGTCCGGCACCCCCTGTGGGAGTGGAGTCCGACAAGCACCTCTTCCCAGAGTCTTGCCTCCAGGACGACTGGACCGACGATTACGCCAAGTCTGAGGCCTTTGCGGCCGAGTATAGGGCTGTGACCGACCCTGACGACGGGCAGAAGTGGCCAAAGGGGCTGACTGAGGAAGATGGCAAGCTCTACCGGAATGGTAAGCTGCTAGTCCCAGAGTCCCGGGTGCTCGAGCTGTGTGAAGCTTGGCACCACCACATGCTGCACCCAGGGGTCAAGAAGCAAGCTCTTGACATGCAGCGTCGGTTCGAGATCGACCATATCGTTCTCTACACCGCCATCAAGAAGGTCAGGAAGGGTTGCTCGGTCTGTCAGGCCTGCAATCCCGACAACCGGAACGTCAAGGGGGAACCCCAATGGACCCCGGTTCCTGACCAGCCCATGGAGAGCGCCGCCATGGACGTCTTCTCCATGCCCGAAGTGCACATTGGCAAGGAGACCTTTGACTGTGTGGTTCTCTGCGTGGACCGCCACAGCGGCTACGTTGTAGCCGTTCCGGCACGCAAAAAGGGGTTGCTTGCCAAGGAAGTGGCAGTCATGATGATTCGTCATTGGCTGACCGTCTTTGACATCCCCCGCACCATTTGCAGTGACCGAGGGCCCCAGTTTACTGGTGGCTGGTTCAAGGCTATGTGTTCCCTCATGGGGATACGTCATGCCAAGAGCGTCGCCTATCTCAGCCGGTCTAACGGCCGTGCTGAAGTGGCTGGACGGCAGCTGTTCGAGAAGCTGCGCAAGATCCACATCACCAATCCACGGCGGAACTGGTTCGAGGAGATGTGGCCTGCTCTCAAGGCCCATCATGACACCCCCACTCCGGGCGGTTTGTCCCCTCACCAGATTCTGTTTGGCAGGGACCCCCTGGGTAGGGGACTTCCCTTGTCTGGTGATGGCATGGCTATGGATGCCAAGGAGTTCTTCGCGCGGCAAGAGCAAACGGCGCGGGACATCCGCCAGCAGCTTGAGAAGGAGCATGCTGAGCGTCAGAAGTCCGCCCCGAGCTCGACAGCGCAGAAGTTCAGGGTGGGAGACCCGGTGTGGGTGATCAGACCCCGCCCCATGGGCACCCACCGCACCAAGACCTGGTTCACACCCGGCGAGGTGGTCCGCAGGATTGGTGAGGACACCTACCGCATCAAGGTGGGTCACGGACAGTTCCGGGAGCGCCACGAGAGTCAACTCCGTGAGCGGGAACCCGACCTCCGTGGCCGACATGTGTCCCTGGACTACGCCGAACATGAGGCCGACTCGGACGACGACTATGCCGAGCAGGACGACTATACAGTCGAGAAGATCCTGGCTCAGCGTCCGAAAGCCTCGGCACCTGGAGGTCTGGAGTTCAAGGTTCGTTGGCGAGGCTATGGGCCGTCCCACGACACCTGGGAACCCGTCTCCTCGTTCGTGCCGCGGGTCAATACTCCCTTCATGGAGTACATCCGCAAGCACAAGACCAAGATCCACGTTTCGGACTTGGCAGCACTCACCCGGGCGATTGCAGCCAGGGGTGCCTGATCAGCGCCCTGAGCTCTCCCCTGATGTGTTATGAGCGCTTGTGAGGCCGACGAATCGTCCCTTACTTGCTTGCTCTCTTCCATCTTTCGGTGACAGAGTGGCCATATACCCCCCCCCTGCTGAATCCAGAGGAGGATGGCCCCTCTCTTCTTTTATTCGTCACTCACCCCCCCTGCTGAATCCTTGGGAAACCAGGTAGGGCGACTGACCTTCATATTTTTGAGCTCTTGGGGCCTTGAAGCCCATACGACGTTGCGCAACGGATGCCGCTGTCATCGGCATTGCGATTTTTTGGTGTGTGGTCTGGTTCCATGGCATTTGCGGAATCCAGACCAGTCGACGTGTGTCTCGAGACTATATATGCCTGAACTCAGGCGTTATCCTGTCCATCCTCCTGCATTTGCCTTATCCTGACCGTGGCGTGGTTTGGCACTCTGTTCTGAGTGTGTTTACACGCCTATTTACCCAAATTGTTGCTTGTTTTTCTGCCCTCCAGGATATGTGCATCTGTATGTTAAGTGTCATCAGCCCATCGCTGAGGGATGGACTGTTTTTCACCACGAATCGGGATACAGAGGCGCCTTGAGTCGCCGTGTACATATCCTTACAGCCTGGTCCGGCCTGGACCAGTACTTGATTACAGATTCGACTGATACTTGATACTATACATGTGCTACGAGCTGTTACAGCAGCATACCTATCCCACTGTGGAATACCTATCTTACTGTGACTTACTGGAGTGAGGATGTGACACCCCCCCCCCCCCCTTTCAGGGAGTGGTCCTGGGTACCCGCTGCCATGCCTGGGTGTTATCGAGCCCCCCCAGGGTTTGCTCTAAGGAGGGGGGTGAAGCGGTACCCAGAACCCCATGGCCAGGTTACGGCATACAACCGGTCTCCGGTCCACTAACCCCATGCACGGCGTGTTCCGTGCCGTGAAGCCCCGCATCGGCAACCGATGCACCGCCAGCGGAGATTTGTGTATCAGAATATCAGGAATCAACAGGGTTTTATTTTCATATTGTTTCCGTCAATTTTTACGCTTCCGTTCCGATACTCACTGTTTTGACTGCTGGCGGTTGGTTCGCGACTTTACCGTAACCGCCAGTTTAACTGTTTATAATGGAAATTTTAACGCTATCCGTCACGAAGGCTCCAAAGTCGCCAGGAACTGCATGGATGCTTCCGCAATTTTCATAATTAATACTCGCAACCTTAATCCGAATTTTTCAGGATGTCGAAATCGGATTTTCGACTTCGACATCCCCGCACTTGATTTGACCTCTTTCGAGTGGACCTACGTGCTTCCGTATGCACGAATCAACTTCCCTTTTATCCTGCCCTCCATTTGTCTTAAAGATATGGGCAAAACAAAGTTGATTCGTGAGGCCACTTGTGAAGGTCATATCTCGTGTTGCTTGCGAGGAATTACGATAAGGAAACGTGGGATGTATTTACAATACTCCCGACGTAATTTAGGAAGCATTATATGCCTTGCGTTTCCACACGTGTGCGCTAGTGTAATGGATAATGGTCAATTCGGTAGAGTTTGCGTTATAACTCTTTGGCCATGATATCGCGTGCGTTAAGATAACTTTCGAGTGTAGCGCGCAAGTGTTGGTGTGGCATAGGAACTCTCCTTGAGTTCCTATGAGCGATTGACACAAAGTTATGCCCTTGGAGGGGCATGACATATCGTGGTGGGAGCTACCTTTTTGGGCAATATGTGGTATGTGCCATGTGTTGTGTTGCGTGGCCATTTGGCGGGTCCATTGCTCCAAGCCAAGCCCGCCAATGGACCTCATATTGTGCAAGCCCCTTCTCCATACTCCCTACGATCAATTGCAAGCCTAACCTTCGTGAAGGGAAGCTTGTGTGGTGAACCCGAAGCGATGCGTTGGGAGCAAAGGGTGTATTTTGCAATTTTCCATATTTTCATGTGCCCACTTGGGAAGTAGCGCTCGTAACCTTTCAAGGCGCCCCAAGTGGAGCACATATGTGGGATCGAAGGTCATTGGTGTCAAGTCATTGTGTTTAGAAGGATTAGTTGATTGCACGATCCAAGCCAAAGATATTATAATATAATTGTGCGCCTTTCAAGGCACTTTGGTTTGTCTTTGTGCCAATTTTGCCGTTTTTGGCCCGTCATGATGTCAAGTGGCGACCGTGTATCTCAACGTTGCGCTCAATTGACATCATGACCCAAGTATGATATGAGGGTACATACTTCGGTGCCCAACATATCTTGGACCCGGCGAATAACTCCTCTTAGGCTTGGCATACCGTGGCCGCCATGTTGGCGATTTGGGACTATCCCAAATCATGGGCTCACTTGGCGACCCTGCCATTCCCAATATCGGAGGAGTTGGGCGACGACCAAAAGATATGTTGGACCAATATGACTTGATACCAATCCTATGGCACACTCCGGTCCGAGTCGGGCATGTGCCTCATTTGCCCTAACCATGAGTGTGCGCAATTTTGGCCATTTTGAGCATTTTTCCACTTTTGCTGCCCGCCGTGCCCCATGTTCTAACCCTCGTGCACGCCGGACGCATGGACCAATGGACCATATATGACATGGGTGTTATGGGTAATGGTCCCCATGGTCCACACACCACGTGGGCGAAGCGGAGCCGCCTTCGTTATGGCGCTAGGCCAAATTGAGTATGGGCAATTTTGCCATTTTTGCCTTTGTGGACCCAATTGGGATCGTCACCACGCCGAGTGGCATGGAGATTTTTGAGAACCAAGGGCATGGAAGCCTTCGTTGGACTCCCGGTGGATCACGTATGGAATGGCGGATCCGATCTTCAAACCGGCGTGGAGATATACTATTGGGAGCACACCGAATTTTGGCTCATTTCAGGCAGCCAAAATGACCCAATTTTGGGACCCCAATTTCCCCCTTCCGTGTGGTCAATTGGCGGCCCCATTTCTCTAAGCCCATAGGGAGCCCGGACCTAAATCCACGTTGTACACTCAGATATAAGTCCTAGGTCCTGCCTCCTACCCTGTGAGCCATTGGCCTCACCTTGGCCGAGCGAGCCGCGCGTGGGAATGACGCCAATTTTGGTGATTTTGGCATCATGACCCCACTTGACTCATCCGTGTTGGCCTGATGCCGGGACCTCAAAGGGAACCAGGTTGGGTGAGGGCTCCAGGGAGTTCGTACTCGTAGGGCATAGGGTCAGTTGCCTCGTCCCTACCTCTGGCTGGTCCGGACGAGGGGTCAATTTTGGGGATTTTTGAGTTAATTTCAGTTTGGGCTGAAACAGCCCATTTTCAGCTACCAACTCCTGGGTGATAATGGCGGGGCCATATCTCTGGCTCAGAGAGGAGTTGGGACCTGCCGTTGAGGGAGCATAGATAGCCACTGTCGGTTGGCCTTGGAGCCCATTGGTTCCCAGGAACTCGCCTGTGGCTGTGCGGGACACCTCTCCCATTGGCAGGGTTTCAGGGTCCGGACTGAGCAGGGCATGGGTTGTGTTTGAGCCCCCGCCCCTACCAGCCACTGAGAGGGTCGGACCTGGGATTGGGATATGAGTTGGGACTGAGTGTCTATTGTCCCTTGATGCCCTTACCCCAGTCCAGTCTTAACCCCATGTGTACATATCCTGATGTGTTGTTGTACATACTTTTGTTCCCTCTTTGCAGAGTGGCAAGGATTCTGAAACGCTTTGTCACATGACACAGGCGTATTGATGCCCTTGTGAGCGTAGTGCCTTGCCTGCCTGCTCACCTGTGCGTGTCACCGCAGCGTCCCGTGGCCGGCCCCCCACGGGAACGCGTCAGTAGCTCTAACGAACGGAGTTGCCAGTTTTTGGTGGACGTGTTTCTTCTAGATCAAGCCGCTTTTGAATGCCCTTCAGATTTGTAAGCCGGTGGCCAGAACGGTGCAAAAAGGTGGTGATTCCCTTGAGCTTTTGAACCACATTGCACACACCTGGTGACTTCAAGTAGACGTTCACAGAGAGTTCCAACGTATGACAAGCACAGTAGCCTCCTGGAAGACCTCCCCATGCCTTTTTGATGTTAGACACTTGGTCACTTACCTTTGTAAGGATATCGTTGAATGTAAGTCTCACACGGTCCAAGTCTTCAACAGTTTGCTGCCGTATTGCCTCACCAATGTGCATCTCCCCTGTGAAGGCGGTGCAGTTGAGTAGGACTTCATGAATTTGTGTCCAATATTCATCAATGAAATAGAGCATTGAGGCCATTAGACTAATGGTGGAATCAGACCAAATATCAGCAGCCATTGATGGTTTGACCTTTGCTTTCACCAATAGAGCAATGCGTCTTCTAACCTCATGCAAACCAATGGCAGACATTTCTAGGATATGCTTGGTGATCGTTTGCAGGCAGCAAGGCTCCAACTTCCCAGAGGAGCTCTCAGAGCAGAATTCTTTGAAAGACTGGTCATTCACAAGAGCTGGAGGCCGCTTCGTTTGAATAATCCACCATGCCAGATGTCTGCTAGCCTTGTGCCACTTGTGCTTCGTCCATTTGATTGCTGTGTGTTGCACTTCAAGAACTCCGTCACCTGTTGCTTCCAATGTGTGTTGCGTTGATACCTCATTTGCTTTTTGTTGCACCACCCAATCGTTATGGGATGCATTCAAGTGGGACTAAGGTCTGCAACCGGTTGTTCAGGTGACCGGTAGTACCGGTATATCGCCGATCACCTCTTTGAAAACTGAAATAACGTCCAATTACCGGTTGTGTAGTAAAATCCCCATTTCCTGACGTTGTTGCCTTTGCGATGCCTCGCTGACGCTCTTTTGGGGCCCGTGAAATCCTCTGCTTGAATCAATGATTACTTTCTTAAACTGGCAGCTAACTAGCATTTTTTCTGCAGTTCCTACCTTGCAGCCCTGTCTCTCTCGCTGAATAAGGGATCAGCAGTGGTGTGGGGTTAGGTTTTGTAGTTGTTGTGTTGGGTTCTTGTCAGTCTTTTGAAAGATTGCAGTTTTCGGTAACCTTTCTCAAAAAGTTGCACAGAAAGACACCTTTGTGACAGGCAGATGCTAGACACAAAGCCAAGACAATCCCAGAGTTCAGATTGTGCAGTAGTTCTCTTCATCCAGCTTGTTCTTTCAAGAATGGTGGCAACAGGGGCCATCTCAGTGTACCAATAGTGGCCATCTCAGTGTACCAACACTCATCATCTCAGGGTAAATACAGTGGACATCTGCGCGTAAAGGTAGTGCCTTTCCCAAACTGCTTCTATGTACAACGCCGGCGAATAGTTAGACATAGCCAAAAGTCTTTGAGGCAATGTTTCCTCAGTCATTGCACCAGAAAGGTCACCGACCTATGACCTCATGCGCTGAACAATCATTCTACACCTTCTGAACTAGCAGGCGTTGCCAAAAACTGACGTGCCATTTCAGCTACTCTAGGAGCAGATAGCCGAAAGAACCGCCACCAAGCTAAGACACAAATGTCCTTACGCTCTTGAGCCAAACTTAAGTAGAGGTCTAACTCGTCCGTTGCTGCCCGCTCCTCGTCGTCATCAGAGTCATCAAGGAAGTCACGTGGCCTCTTTGGTTGGTTGCCTTGGTTCAACTCGTTCGTGCTTTGGTTTTGTGCTCCTTTCTAGTGCTGCCACTCGTTGCGCAGTGCCGTTTCTGCCCACCGCTGCTCTCCTTCACTACGGAAAGCTTAATGCTTGTAGCGTAGATGCAAGAGAGTGGCGATCACAAGGAGCCGCTTGGTGTCCGTTGACAGCTCCGTTACCCAGCGGCGTGCGAGGTCTGCTAGGTATTTCTTTCGTGCCTCCTTCACATTGTGTCCAATGCTTGCAACTGGTACTGTGGTGTCATCCCAATGCTGCCGTAGGTAGTCTTTCTCAAGATTGCCTTACAGCTTGTAAATGGCGGGCAAAACAAGGGAAATGGTCACATGTCATAAGATTGGCAGAATCCTGCCTATAGAAGTCGCGACCGCAAAATGCCAGCTGGCAGCCGGGATTCACTGAAGCAATGTAAATGAGTAGCTCGTTATTATCGTTAATGGGACTGTAGATTTGTAGGCAAATCAATATTTCAATGAGCACAATTCATGTTCGCTTATAGGCGTACTATAAGCTCACAATGATTTGAGAATCTCCGTTTCATTTGCCTATGCGTGCCAGTCCTATTACAAGCTTATAGTTGTCCGAAAAGACGACTTGGAGATCCGAATCGTGTGCTTGGTACAGTCGAACGACACTCAAGTTTTTTGTGAGCTGCTTGCTCATTATCGACGCCATGCAGCCTTGGCAAATGCTGTCTGACGCTCGAGTACCTGAACTGGTTTCTGTGGAGCCGAAGATCTGGGCTGTCTTTGCCACGGAGTCTCTGGAGTTGCCCGCTCTTGGTACTGTGTCAGGGTCCACTGGGGTCATTTTTTCGCTGGAGCCCAACTTAAGTAGAGGTCTAACTCGTCCGTTGTTGCCCGCTCCTCGTCATCATCAGAGTCATCAAGGAAGTCACGTGGCCCCTTTGGTTGGTTGCCTTGGTTCAACTCGTTCGTGCTTTGGTTTTGTGCTCCTTTCTAGTGCTGCCACTCGTTGCGCAGTGCCGTTTCTGCCCACCGCTGCTCTCCTTCACTACGGAAAGCGTAATGCTGGTACCGTAGATGCAAGAGAGTGGCGATCACAAGGAGCCGCTTGGTGTCCGTTGACAGCTCCGTTACCCAGCGGCGTGCGAGGTCTGCTAGGTATTTCTTTCGTGCCTCCTTCACATTGTGTCCAATGCTTGCAACTGGTACTGTGGTGTCATCCCAATGCTGCCGTAGGTAGTCTTTCTCAAGATTGCCTTACAGCTTGTAAATGGCGGGCAAAACAAGGGAAATGGTCACATGTCATAAGATTGGCAGAATCCTGCCTATAGAAGTCGCGACCGCAAAATGCCAGCTGGCAGCCGGGATTCACTGAAGCAATGTAAATGAGTAGCTCGTTATTATCGTTAATGGGACTGTAGATTTGTAGGCAAATCAATATTTCAATGAGCACACCGGGCGCGCGCTGGGCCCCTGTCCCAGAACGGAATAAAAAGATAGGTAAAATACGACGAAAAAATTTTCTGAATAGCTGAAAATAAAGCTAATTAGCATAAAAAACGCTTAGGCCAAAAAGCGCGCTGCGAAACGCGTAAAAACGCGACGAAAACTTTTTCGACGTCAAATAGGTGAATAGTTAACGCCGTAAGCACCGTAACGCTCGTAGGACCCCAACGCCGTTCTTGCCGTCGTCTAACTCGCTATAGGTGCAAAGAAAAACGCGTCGCGAGCAGCGCGTAAAACTCAAAAAATTTTTCATAACTCGCCACGACCCCTCATGTCGCGCCCTGCCGCCTTTTTCTTCTTCTTCTCCATGCACCTCCCTCCCCACCCTCGTGCCCATCACTCCCCTTGCCCTGCAGCTCAGGCGGGGGCCCTGGGGCAATGCGGTTAACCCTTAGCAATGGACACCAACACGCTCGACGACGCCACGCACAAGAACAAGGCCGAGAACATCAAGAACGACGGGTAGCACGTAAGGCACAGCAACGAACATGGTCTTGCTGCATGCGAGTGTATTGGGTCGTGTATAATTTTATTTTTTTTCAAAAGCAAAAAAAAAAAAAAAAAGAGGAAAAAAAAAAATATTTTACGAAATTTTGCGGCGGTTTTTCAAGTAGGTACAACCACACCCACGCAAGAAACAAACCAGCACAGCACCGCAGGGCAGCACAGCACCGCAGGACACGGCACAGGGTGCAGGACACCACAGGACAACGCACAGCACAGCAAGACACCACGACACACCAGAGCAGCACCACCACACCGCAGAACGCCCAGGGAGACACCACAACGCACAGGGACACGCCACAGCACGAGGCACCAACAACAGCGCAGACGACACTGGCGCCGCACGACGGGCCGCAGGAGGGCAAAGCAAACACAAACAGCACCGAAAAAAAAACGACAGCAGAGCACGACAGCACAGCACCACACGACAGCACAGCGCCACAGCACACGACACAGGGAAGCAAGACACCACAGCCAGCACAACAAGGCACCGCAGCGCACAGAGCGGAGAAGACAGGGAACGCACAGCACGAGGCAAAGAGCACCACAGCACGCAGACACCACCACCGGGCAAAAAACAGCACAGCCAACCAACGGCACAACACAGCACAGCACGACAGCCCACAGGAGGGCAAAGCAAGCCCCAACAGCACCGCAACACGATAGCAGAGCACAACAGCACAGCACCACGCGACAGCACAGCACCACAGAACACGACACAGGAAAGCAGGGCACCACAGCAAACCACACCAACCACAGGGAAACAGACCACGCGGCCGGACAGGGACACCGACACCGAAACACGCCACCAGCACACAACCACGGGCCACCAGACCCAGCACGGCACCACGGCACACCACAGCACCAGGCGCCAGCAACAGCGAGCACCACACGAACAGCACAACGCGAGCGCACCAGCACAGCGAAGCACAGCACCGCACAGAGCGGAGAGGACAGGGAACGCACAGCACAAGACCCCGGGACACACACAGCACAAAGCAGAGCGGCCAACAACAGCACGCACCACCGCGCCACGACAAAACACACACAGCACGGGGGAACACCGCAAAACGCAGCGCCGCAGAGCACAGGGCCCCAGGGCAACGGGCAACGCCAGAGGGCACGGCGCAACAAGCAGCGGCACCCAACGAGCACAACACGGCACAGCACGGCACCCAGGGACGCACAGGACAACGCAGCACACGGCACACAGCACCGAGCGGCAGCGACGAAAACCGCGAGACAAAAGGGGGGGGGGGGGCAGCAACCGACGGGGAGCAAGCACCGGCCAGGCGGAAAGCACGAAAGAGGGACAAGCGCACGGAGAGCCGAGAGGCGGAAGGCCAACAAAGCAAACAACGCACAGCGCCGAGGCCCAGGGCACCCGGGGCCGGAAACCAGAGAAAGCCGGAGACAACGGGGGCGCACAGGGGAAGAAGGTGAAGGGAAAAAAAAAAAACAGCAAGGCACCAAGCAGGAGCAACGAAAACACCGAGACACAAAAAGGGAGGGGGTGGGGGGAGAAACCACCAAAGAGCAGCCAACGGCCAAGCAGGAGACACAAACGACGCGCGAGCGCACGAAGAGCCAGGCAGCGGGAGGCCGAGAAAAACAACCAAAGCACGGCGCCAAGGCAACGAGGAACGGCAAGGGCAGCGAGAGAGCGGGGGGCAACCCCAGCCCGGAGGGGGCCAAGCAAAGCAGAAAGACAAAGCGGCCAAAGGAAAAAGGTGAGGTGCACCACAACGCGCCCGGGAGGCCGGCCCGCCCGACCCGGCCACAAAGAGCAAGCACACACACGCCATCCGCCGTCCGGATGGACGAGTGCGCGCCCGGAGGGTACCCAGCCCCTGCCGGCTACGAACAGCCGCCGTCCGGATGGACGTGTGTGCGCCCGGAGGGTACCCAGCCCCTGCCGGCTACGAACAGCTGCCGTCTGGATGGACGTGTGTGCGCCCGGAGGGTACCCAGCCCCTACCGGCTACGATAGCCGCCGTCCGGATGGACGAGTGAGCGCCCCGCAGCGACGCCCCGCACAGCAACACAACACACCGAGCGAGCACACCGGTGAACAGGAGCCGGGGGGCCCAGGACACCGCACACGCAACACAACACACCGGGCGCGCACACCGGTGAACAGGAGCCGGGGGGCCCAGGACATCGCACACGCAACACAACACACCCAGCGGGCACACCGGTGAACAGGAGCCGGAGGCCCAGGACACCGCACACGCAACACAACACACCGAGCGGGCACACCGGTGAACAGGAGCCGGGGGGCCCAGGACACCGCACACGCAACACAACACACCGAGCGGGCACACCGGTGAACAGGAGCCGGAGGCCCAGGACACCGCACACGCAACACAACACACCGAGCGGGCACACCGGTGAACAGGAGCCGGGAGGCCCAGGACACCGCACACGCAACACAACACACCGAGCGGGCACACCGGTGAACAGGAGCCGGAGGCCCAGGACACCGCACACGCAACACACCACACCGAGCGGGCACACCGGTGAACAGGAGCCGCGAGGCCCAGGACACCGCACACGCAACACGACACACCGAGCGGGCAACACCGGTGAACAGGAGCCGGAGGCCCAGGACACCGCACACGCAACACAACACACCGAGCGGGCAGACCGGTGAACAGGAGCCGGAGGCCCAGGACACCGCACACGCAACACACCACACCGAGCGGGCACACCGGTGAACGGGAGCCGGGGGGCCCAGGACACCGCACACGCAACACAACACACCGAGCGGGCACACCGGTGAACAGGAGCCGGGAGGCCCAGGACACCGCACACGCAACACAACACACCGAGCGGGCACACCGGTGAACAGGAGCCGGGAGGCCCAGGACACCGCACACGCAACACAACACACCGAGCAGGCACACCGGTGAACAGGAGTCGGGAGGCCCAGGACACTGCACACGCAACACCACACACCGAGCGGGCACACCGGTAAACAGGAGCCGGGAGGCCCAGGACACCGCACACGCAACACAACACACCGAGCGGGCACACCGGTGAACAGGAGCCGGAGGCCCGGGACACCGCACACGCAACACACCACACCGAGCGGGCACACCGGTGAACAGGAGCCGGGGGGCCCAGGACACCGCACACGCAACACAACACACCGAGCGGGCACACCGGTAAACAGGAGCCGGAGGCCCGGGACACCGCACACGCAACACAACACACCGAGCGGGCACACCGGTAAACAGGAGCCGGGAGGCCCAGGACACCGCACACGCAACACACCACACCGAGCGGGCACACCGGTGAACAGGAGCCGGGGGGCCCAGGACACCGCACACGCAACACAACACACTCAGCGGGCACACCGGTGAACAGGAGCCGGAGGCCCAGGACACCGCACACGCAACACAACACACCGAGCGGGCACACCGGTGAACAGGAGCCGGGAGGCCCAGGACACCGCACACGCAACACAACACACCGAGCGGGCACAACGGTGAACAGGAGCCGGGAGGCCCAGGACACCGCACACGCAACACAACACACCGAGCGGGCACACCGGTGAACAGGAGCCGGAGGCCCAGGACACCGCACATGCAACACACCACACCGAGCGGGCACACCGGTGAACAGGAGCCGGGGGGCCCAGGACACCGCACACCCAACACAACACGGCGAGCGGGCACATCGGTGAACAGGAGCCGGGAGGCCCAGGACACCGCACACACGTAGGGCGGCCGGGGGACAGGAAAGAACCAACACCCCATGGGTCGGACACACTGGGGCGACCCAGCCGACCCACCGGGCCAGTGGCAGGAGCGGTACTCCAAGGCTGCTGGTCCGAGCCCGGCCAGGCTGCATCGGGGACCATGGCAAACGTCGCCCGGAGCCATGGATGCAACCGGTGACAGGCGAGCCGGTACACAGTCCAGGAGGGGGTCGCCTGCCAAGCGGAGCGGCCCCGCAACTCAAGCCACAAGGGTGAGGCGGTCGTACCGTAGACAAGCGGGAGCAAGACCCCTTGTGGTGAGAGATACTCCACACGGCTGGGCAGCCCCCAGAGCTGCCGCCCGAAGGAGGGGGCATGTGGCCCTACTCATGGACACATGTGGGGACACCCTCCCACCTGGGACACATGGACCGGGTGGCCGCGACAATGCCTTCCCAGGCACATGCGGGAGCGGCTCAAGAGGCACCTAACATAGGGCAGTGGGAGGGACAGGACGTCCCCTTGGTAAGACCTTCTTCCTGCACCGTCAAAGGAGGCATCCCGAGCTCCCGAAGATACCTACCTACCTACCAATGAGCACAATTCATGTTCGCTTATAGGCGTACTATAAGCTCACAATGATTTGAGAATCTCCGTTTCATTCGCCTATGCGTGCCAGTCCTATTACAAGCTTATAGTTGTCCGAAAAGACGACTTGGAGATCCGAATCGTGTGCTTGGTACAGTCGAACGACACTCAAGTTTTTTGTGAGCTGCTTGCTCATTATCGACGCCATGCAGCCTTGGCAAATGCTGTCTGACGCTCGAGTACCTGAACTGGTTTCTGTGGAGCCGAAGATCTGGGCTGTCTTTGCCACGGAGTCTGTGGAGTTGCCCGCTCTTGGTACTGTTTCAGGGTCCACTGGGGTCATTTTTTCGCTGGATGCTGCATGGAACGCGACTGTGACTTCGTGCCGTGGACCTGGTGCTGACGGTTGTGCCGTGGTTGTTCCGGCGGCTGTGCCACATGCCGTTGATGCGCCCGGTCTTGTTGTGCGGCGGCGCAATAACAGTTGTTCTTCGGTGTTGATTCGGGCTGGTGACCCTTTGGCGTGGCTTTTGTTTTCTCGTTCGCAGACTCCTAGACCGCAGTATGTGTACCCTGCCTTAACTGGGCCTTCTTGTTCGCCGTCATCTGCTGCAAGCGCTACACCACGGTCGACGTTTGTTACTGCGGACGCGCCTGTCGCTTTTGCTGAGCTTGAACCTTGCGATGACGATACTCAGCGGCGGCGGCGTCGCCCTCGTGCTAATAGGGCGAATGCGCGCCTTCGCGCTAAGGCGGCGGCTGCTGTTTGAGCTTTACCTCAATTTTCCTTTTCAGCAGGGGCCATCCGGTGCTGTGGTGACCTGATGTGCCGCCGGCTGTTTACTTCATCCTCTTTTTGCCCTGTTGTGTTGCTTGGGTGCGCATTGATATAAGTCTTTGTGACAGCACGGGCTTGGTTTCCTGTTGCTTCTGAATCTTGCGGGATTCGGCGATTTGATGTGGATCTGAAAAAGTGTCGCCTCTGGGACGCCTGTGGCCGCCTCAGGGGACAGTGGATATGTGATGTCCTGGTTGTACTGATCTGCGCTCTTGTTTCTGTTTTCCCCTGTGGACTGTCTGTTTCTTGGGACAGCTCACTGCCCAAAGGTGAAGCCTGCTTTGTTTTGATCTTGTGTCTTTTTGCTGTTTGTGCAGCTATGTGCTCCGGGTGTTGCCCTGCCGCCTGCTCTTCGCGTGTGTCGGCCTCGCCGCCTGCCTTGGGTGTGTGCTGGCTCCCGCCTGCTCGCCGCCTGCTGCAAGTGTGTGTTGGCTCTGCCGCCTGCTTGTGGTGTGTGCTAGGAGATGTGGCAGAATCTCCGTTTCATTTGCCTATGCGTGCCAGTCCTATTACATCACATACTTAGTTCCTTCCAAGCGGCGAACAGCTTCTGCAGTAGGGTGAGTGACACACACCGACAGTGTGTTCAACTTCCACTCGTTGTGGTGTAGCTTGTTGTCAGAGTAGGCCCCATCATTGTGTCCTTCCTCATGCCCGTGTGTGACATCATACATCAAAATGGTCGGTTGTGATTTGCGAAACCATTCTTGACTTTGGTGCGTGTAGCTCCAACGAACGGAGTTGCCAGCTTTTGGTGGACGTGTTTCTTCTAGATCAAGCCGCTTTCGAATGCCCTTCAGATTTGTAAGCCGGTGGCCAGAACGGTGTAAAAAGGTTGTGATTCCCTTGAGCTTTTGAACCACATCGCACACACCTGGTGACTCCAAGCAGACGTTCACAGAGAGTTCCAACGTATGACAAGCACAGTAGCCTCCTGGAAGACCTCGCCATGCCTTTTTGATGTTAGACACTTGGTCACTTACCTTTGCATGGATATCGTTGAATGTAAGTCTCACACGGTCCAAGTCTTCAACAGCTTGCTGCCGTATTGCCCCACCAGTGTGCCTCTCCCCTGTGAAGGCGGTGCAGTTGAGTAGGACTTCATGAATTTGTGTCCAATATTCATCAATGAAATAGAGCATTGAGGCCATTACACTAATGGTCGAATTAGACCTAATATCAGCGGCTATTGATGGTTTGACCTTTGCTTTCACCAATAGAGCAATGCGTCTTCTAACCTCATGCAAACCAATGGCAGACATTTCTAGGATATGCTTGGTGATCGTTTGCAGGCAGCAAGGCTCGAACTTCTCAGAGGAGCTCTCAGAGCAGAATTCTTTGAAAGACTGGTCATTCACAAGAGCTGGAGGCCGCTTCGTTTGAATAGTCGACCATGCCAGATGTCTGCAAGCCTTGTGCCACTTGTGCTTCGTCCATTTGATTGCTGTGTGTTGCACTTCAAGAACTCCGTCACTTGTTGGCTTCCAATGTGTGTTGCGTTGGTACCTCATTTGCTTTTTGTTGCACCACCCAATCTTTATGGGATGCATTCAAGTGGGACCACAGGTTGCTTGTGCCACCACTCTTACATATGGCTTGCCCACACAATGCGCCATTCAATTTCTTTACTTGACAGATAGCAAAATCTTTGCCATTTTCTTTAGAAGCTGCTTCACGAAATGCTTTCTACACAACAGAGGTTTGCTTCCGCTAGGGACCAAGTTGAGGGGTTTGTGGGGCATCTGCATTGGATGAAGATGACCCCTTGTGCGCTTTTTGTTTCTTCTTTTGTGGCTCTAGTTCAGCCTCAGCCTCACGTTTCTTTTTCTCTTCATTCCAACGTGCCACATACTCGAGAGCATCACTAAGATGTGCTAGAGGTTCCCGGGTGTCGTCAGCCTCGTTGTACCCTTGCCAGGGCACCAAATATTGAATTTGCCCATGATGCCAGCGCTCTGCAATGATGTCCTGGACATTGTACATGTCTTTGCCAGCAGCGGGATTTGCAATGTGCTTGGGTGTCCTAAGGTTGCCATCTTTTTTGCCATGAGGAGATAGACGTGTAGGTGCTTGTGGTCTGGCACTCTTTGGGTGTGGACTACGGTTTCCCATTGAAAATGCTAAGAATAAACACATGGGCACACGAGGAGAATTGAAAAATAAGAGCACAGCAAAGCAATTTCAAAAATTTGAAAATTTTTGCATGGTCAAAAATTTCAAAATCTGTTCGAACTCTTTGGAAATTGCAGTGATTTTGATGATGTGGCAAATGACATCACGATGATCATGCATGATGCAGCATGATGACATCATCAAGGAAAATCTTACTCAGATATTAATAGGTACATTTGCGTTTTGGGTGTAGTAGAAGTCATGGTTCACAACACATTATGCGACGAAAAAACAGGTGCATCAATCTAATCTTAGGTCCATTGCATACCGGTACCTACCGGTTGTTAAAAAACTTACCACCTCCACCTACCCGTGAAAATTTAAAAAACAACCTCCAACACCCGGTTGTTTTCAAAACTAGCAGATTGCAGACCTTACACGGTATACTCGGACGCCATCAACTCTTTGGCGTTGATGTGGAGTCCCGAAAATTGCCTAAAGTGGTCATGGACAATGCGGCCACACTGCAGGTCAATACCTCCTAGTTCATGGTCAGATGCATAGCTGGCAACTTGCCGAGGGATCGCCGTATCGAAGGGGCGCCCCGACCTATCTTGACGCAATTGCTTGCACTCTCTGGCCTGTGCCTTGACATCTGAACGAATAACCGACACAAAATCGTACCTCAAGTCATGTGCAGCTTGCACCCAAGCTGCCACCGTGTCGGTAAAAATGCGCAACGCAGGAAACACAACTAAGAGGCTACGTACCTTTCCAAGCATGCATGCCTTCCCCGGAGTGACATGTCGGATTTGGTAACGAGCTTGCCAATCTCTCGACGGTAGTCCTTTCTCTTTGCGGGCGGAATCTTGAGACGGCCTGTGGCAAAATTAATGCAGACTCCCAAAAAATGGATGAGTTGCGAAGGCTCAAACTCCGATTTTTCATAGTTGACACACAACCCCGCATCACGAACGGTCTGGAGCACAAAATCCCGCGCCAATGCACATGCAACCGGATCATCTGTGAAAATTAAAATGTGGTCGACATACACATGAACTAAAAGACCATGTTTGCGTCAAATGGCGGCGCAAACATCCATTACCGATGTCTACAGGGCCGGGGCCACGGAAATACCGAAAGGCATAGCAAGGAATTGAAAAACTTCTTCTTCAAACCGGACACACACATACCGTTGCAAGTCATTACTATGTGGTATGTGGGGATATGCATCCTTGAGGTCCACTTTGCACGCGTACTAGTTTCTTCAAAGCATAGGAAAAATTGATCACCACGTATCCAAGGAGAAATGTTTGAAGTGCAAGTGTCTTTTCAACTGACGAAGATTTGTAATAAAACGCCACTTATCCGAATCACGTTTGGGAATGACAAATCATGGCACTTCAAAAAGCACAAGCGGGATCTCCCACGGCTCGAGCTGTCTACAAACACCTTGACTAACATAACCAAGCACGGTTTCATAACCTGCGCGGTATTCGGGTGACCCTTTTAATAGAAGGGCGGCATTTGAGTGAATTTTGCCGCAATTGAACCCAGCAGAAGTCCTTGATGAAATAATCGGGCGAACTTTTTTGGGGCATTTCACCTCCACCATCTCCGGTGAGCGTGAAGTCGTCTTGCGATCGGCAGCGTACCGTCATTTTCCGCCCTTGGACGAACTGCCTCGGCCTTGGGAGCCATATCCGGAATTTTTGTTGTTGTTGTGATAACCTCCTTGGTAGTGCCCTTGTTGTCCTTGATAGTAAAAGCCGCCACATCATCCTTGCTAATGTCCATAACCTTTCCCATAGGCGTAGGAATATCCGTCGCGACCGCGGCCACGAAAATTGTTGTTGTTGTCGTAACCTCCTTGCCTGTTCACCTTTTGTTGCAAAGCAGCACCCGCCAAATCTTCTTTCTCAAAAAGCGGGTTATCGCACACAACCGCATGTGGCATGGAAACTTGCTTGCGATGGTGCGGAATCTTGGTCTCCAAATCCCCAAGCAACGCACACAACCGCCAAAACAATTCTTCGGCGGGGAGCTCAACGTCATTTCCGTTTATTGCATGCTCAAACACCGCCGCCACACGAAGGGCTTGGAGAGCTTGTGATTGCCAAGCACGATGCAATTTGTCAAGTGTGTTCTCCTTGTCGGACTTGTGGTTGTTGTTTTGCGCCTCATGAGGAATTTCTAAAACAAAAGGGACGTCCTTCAATAGACGTCCCTTTTCCGCCCCATCCATAGCAACTCGTGTTTTACGGAATGAATCAACCAAAGACGGAGGCAACGGCACATGAACAACATCCCACGGCATCGCAGCGGGCTTTTTCTCATCGTCTTCTTCGTCTTTGTCATCATTAACACCTTCCAACTTGTCGCACAACTTGAAAGCCGCATCGTCAAACTCCTTACTAAGGTCCTTTGGCACATTGAGCAAACGGTAATATAGTGCAAGCGTGCACACCACGATGTCACGGTACTTGGACCAATCACTAGTCATAATTCGCGCCCTCGTCCATTGGTAGATAAACTTTGATAGTTGCGCTTGCCCTATGCCGGAGCCTTTCCAGATTTCTGCTTTGACCACAACAGCTTGCCGCAAATCTTCACGCACCATAGGCACCGCATTCAAAAAGTCATTGATAAATAATCCCCAAGCATGTTCAAATGAGGCCTCATCACCACTGACCAGGTTGTCCAGATAAGAAAATTCCATGGTACCAAAAAATGACGAAATTCACCTTCAAGTTCTTGTACTCCCACAAAAAACTTGCACCAGACGAATCTGTGGGAGCAGGGCAATCAGCCAACCGCCGGCAACAGAAACGGTACGCCGGCGACAAGCAGTGTGGAATCCAGTGGTGAGTGGTGGCTCGACTGACCCTTCCAAGTTAGCGTGGTTTTCCCTTACCCAATTCAGGACTTTGGGAATCTATAAAACCTGGTTGAAATTATTTGTGCAACTTGGGCTTTGAAAAGTGCAATTCACATGTTTGATATCGCTGCGGCTGTGACCCACGGGACCCAAGAAAGTGACTGTAGTTTGGCGAATCACCCCAAGTTGTCACCTATGCTTGTGTGCTCCCGCTCCGTGCCCCTTCCCCCCTTCTCACCTAACCCAACGATACATCGATTCTATACGAGATTTTGAATTGACCACTGTAGAGTTTATAGTGTAAAGTTAAACTGAAATTATCAGGCATCGAAATTTAGGCCCTCATGAAAATTTGGGCCAGTAGTGCCCCACAAGGCGCTAGTTAGTGAGACACATGTCCTCTTTGGGACGTGTGAACCAAGGTGAAGGGAGACTACCGGCATCTTACATGTCACGCACGATGGATAATGATTGAAACTCTTTTGTCCACTTTCTGCTCATTGTGGTACGTAGTGAGAGACGTTCCCAAAGTGGGTTCAAAACTGAGAGTTCCTATTGATTGGAGCCGCGGTATGAGTTTTTAGCGTATCGACTGTAGCCCATGTCGTGGTCACCAAGACAGTGTGTGTACAAGTAAAAGGTCCAAGGTCAGATGTTGTGCTAATATGTGCGGTTGCTCAAGGGAGGTAGATTGCATTTTCTCTCTTTTTCACCCGTTTGCGTGCTGTAATTTTTTAGTGTTTTTCAAAGATGCGTCGTGCTAGTGAACCCCTCTTGTAGGCCATGAAGTGTTGGAAACACCACCACCTAGCTGCCTGGCGTGGCAATGTGCCCCGGGCAACCTTCCCATAGGTGGACACGCCACGGGGTTGCTCCAATAAGCAGGAACACTCCAATTAATGGGAACTCCGGTGGTAAGTTCATTGAGCACCCACAGTGGCATACCTCCAGCAATTTGATTAGATCACGCTTTTGTCATGCTTCATTTAGCATTGTTGAAACACCCCTGTTCCATGGATCAATGACCTTGGCAATCTTCCAAGCGCAATCATGTTGGTCGACAACTTAGATTGCCGAATTTGTGGCCTTTCAACGGAGGATTTGCGTCATGCATGCGGTTGAGCGGAGCCATGCCTTGCACGCAAGTGCCTCCACCCACACCTCCGGGGGTGACACACCGGCAGCATGCACTCCTCGGGCCTCTCCTCCATTTATATCATCTCACAATCAAGTTGGTTGGACTTTGAAAGCAAAAGTATTCTCGCTTTTTGAAATGGGTGGTCCTCATGCAAATGAAGTGTGGGAATCGTGGGCACGGATAATTGGTGTGTCAGTTTTCATGGCTTGTAGAGCAAAGATTCGCTAGGTCTCCGAGGCGCCCTACCTCTCGAGAAATTTTGTCAACCGTGTTTGCGCGTTTAAACCCCAAGGAAATGGCTCGCGAGCAACATAGCGGGGTTCAGGGTTCAGGTTCAGGTCCAATGGCAATTTTTTTTCAAAGTATGTTCTTGCGGCATTTGGCTGTGCATTTATTCCACCTAATGAAGGAGCCCGTCCTTTGAGAGATACAGATCCCCCGCGCGGAAACGCTTTGTGTAGCACCTGGGTTGGAATTGTTTTCCACGAGGCAATCGTTTGAACAAGGTTCCTCCCACCTCTTCAAAGTGGGTACCGAGGGTTCGACGGACAAAGCAATCCCACACACTTTGGGGGGTTGTTGGCCTTAAACATGAAACACTTCGAGAAATTACGTGTGGTTGCGAACTCTCAATCCGCAAACTTTCGTTTCGTTTGTACATCAATACCAAACCATCCTCGGGAGGTTATTAACAGGTTGGGGGGGGGGGGGGGGGTTGGCTCAAAATCGTTCCGCAAGGGGGGGGGGGGTCAAATCCAATGGAACAATCCGGAACAGTTCTGGTGCCGTTCCAGAACAGTTTTCAGTGAACTGCTTAGCACAGCCCAAAGTAGAGTGCTTGTGGTGACCACAACAATTTTTTCTCCAAGGAGTTTCATTGCTCCTTGCTTTCCATTTGCATCCATCACAAGGTGCACCTTAAACAATTTTTCTTTCAAGATCTTGCATTGGTTGTTGATTTCATTTTCCTTGCACATTACCGGGTGCGCTCTTGAACAATTTATTCATAACGTTGTGTATATTGCTAACTTTGGAAGTGTTTTTTCTTTTAAAGAAGGTTTATGATCCATTGGTTTGTGGTTGCATGCCAACAACTTTTTCTCCAACATTGTTTGTTGTTGTACATTTCTCTTTGCACGTCACGGTACATCACATGGTGCGCTTTTTCATGGATCAATAACGGTTCGCTTATGGTTTCATGACACACCACATTACATTGTTTCCCCTTGCCGCTTTGGCCGTGATGTGTGACGTTGCAACCAATTGGGATTTTTGGAATCGTGCCGCCGGTGGTGCATCGTACCTCAGCGTGAAAACGGGCTTTCTCCGGTCTTCCAACGCATCCCTCGGGTTGGGACTAAGCTGCTTCCAGGGAGTGCTGCGGGCCGGAGGTTCAGCATGGGTCCATGGCAGACGGTCTTGCAATTCAATCCCCGGCGCCGGAGGCACGTGTGGGGTCGTCCTTGGTGACAGACACCCATTTGGGGGACTAGTACGGAACAGTTTGGGGAGGAGGGTGGGGGTGGGGGTATGTTTTTGGGCCACAACTGTTCCATGCCCACCGTTCCATGGGGGGGGGATTTCGGATCCGAGATTTCATGCGGAACGGAACGGAACACGTACCTAACGTCCTCAGGGAAATGTGCTACTTACATAGCCCCTTTGGCCACCGAGCTTTTGGAAGGAAAACGGCATGACATTCCAAGTAAGGAGTGTGGCGGTACATTGTTGAACACCAGGGGTCCTTACCTAAACCCCCAACCATCACCAATATTGGCACCGGGTACAAAGTGTTATGGAAGGTTTGGTTTGAACGCCCTCCCCAAGGCGCGGCGGGGACATCCGACCAGGGAGCAACCCCTTGACCCATTCACCAGCCCGTACATAAGGAGGCCCGTCTAGGCAAACATTTGAAAGAACTTTGGCCGAACATTGCTGCATATGCATACAAAGACGTGCATGTGTGGAGCGGTGGAATGACCTTCGTCCGGCCCCTCCCCAACCTTACAAGTGCAAGATTAAGACGATCCCGAGTGGGATTTTAAAAGCAAAAAAAGTTGAACATAGGCGTTTTGTGGAGGTGCTGTGGTGCCTCCCGTCGTAGTCTTGATGGTGCCCTTCTATTCTATCGGTCATCAATTCGAGCGCACGCAATTCGACTCCTTTGCATTCAGGAACGATCGTCCTCTTGGTGATATTCATTTCCTGTGCGTCCTTTTGTATCGAGTCGTTGCCGCAGTTTACTCATACGGAAAATACCGGAACAAAAGTGTTGTGGGTCATTGAAGCTTGTTGCGTGGCAATATTCACGTTGGAGTTTGTGGTCCGTCTTGTTTGTTGCAACAACGTCAAGAGCTTCATCAAATCCCCCTTGAACATCATCGATTTGATGACCATCGTTCCATTCTATGTGGAGTGGATTCTGTCGTTGGCGACGAGTGGTCATGAGGGAACAAGTATCGACAGCTTTCTCGTCTTCCGCGGCATCCGTATGGTCCGCGTTGTGCGGGTGTTCAAAGTCTCCAAATACTTTGAAAATTTGCAGCTTGTGTGGTTGACCTTGGCATTGTCCAAAGACGCGCTATTTTGCTTGTGCTTCTTATTATGTATTTGCTTGTTGCTATTCGGAGCTTTCGTTTATTATGCCGAACTCAATGACTCAATATTTAACACGGAAAAGGAATTGTGGGAACGACCCAATGTTGATGGGGCGCTAGTGGTGAGCAAGTTTCAAAGTATCCCGCACTCTTTTTGGTGGGTGGCCGTGACCATGACCACGGTATGTGTTTTGCTTCGGAAGAACGGGGGGGCAACGGAAGGCCACGGCGTGCATGCTGTTGAGAAAAAAGGTTTCCCATGCAACCAATTGCATTTTCTTTCCACCTTGATTCCATCCCCCTTGATGAGCGGACGAGATATCGGCTTCCTAGGCAAGGGGGGGAGAGGCCATCCGGGGGTAATACATTCCTTACCTTTCAGGTGGGTTACGGCGACGATGTGCCTATCAACTTTTGGGGCCAGATGGTGGCATCCGTGTGTATGCTGATGGGACCCTTGATGATCGCCTTCCCAACAATGTTAATTGGCTCCAACTTCAAAAAAGCCCGCAAAATCTACATGAACCCGAAAAACGGTGGGTTGAATCATCTGTATCGCCATGCTGATTTGTTTTTCGATGTCGTCTCGCAGCCAAATCCAACGATAATGCCAACGAATGGCAACACGCCTTGGACTCTCAAGGATAAGATTTATAGTCTCGTGGAAGTGGACACCCCGAAGCCCAACAAAGCTTACGCGCGGGGCGCCATCGTGCTAAGCCACGTCCTTTTTTGGACCACTGTATTCTCTATATGTGCCTTTTGCATTGTTACGCTACCTCAAGTGCATGCGGCACAAATGCGAGGTGGCTATGTGCCATGCATGCTATTAGCCGCCGTGGAGTATATTGCCCTTGGCTTATTCACGATTGAGCTACTACTACGCTTCTTTACGTGCCCAAGCAAGTGGAAGTTTTGGCGAGACGGCATGAATTGGGTTGATGTGTTGACAGTCGTATTTCCTTTGCTAGAAATCATTCTTCAGGTGTGTGTTTGTGTGGGTGCTTTCTGTAGGCTTGAATTGGGTTGATGTGTTGATGGTCATATTTCCTTGGCTAGAAATCATTCTCCACCATCCGTTTTGGGCATTTTTGAGTGAGCCACCCGGCCAACCACCCAACCAGCCAAGGGGGTTTGGCGGGTTGCAAAGCCTACCGACCTCAGATTGGCGCCCGAGAACCCCCGCGGGCTGACGGCTAGTGCAGCTCCAAAGCCATGTCGGTGGAATGGATAACATGATTGATCTAAGAAAGCCCATGATACACACGAGTGCAACGCAAACGGGTTGTATGGAGTTTCCCGAGCGAGATAAGATCCCCTCGCAGTTGTACAAAGCCGTCAACTTCATGCCCAACACCTGAGGAATGCTTTTGCACCCCTAGCTAACGCCACGCGCGAATGATCCAAAAGCTTTCCGAGAACCACTTCGGGGAAAATGACCCGTCTTTCCGTCCTCAAAAACCCTTCTAAAAAAACCCACCCACATAGACACACACATGGAGAGCCCTATTGGCCGTTCCTCATGTTGTTCAAGGAAGGGCGGGGATTGGAAGCCGTATTGCTCCAATGGCATCAGCCAAATTATCCGACCAAGCAGTGTACTCAGCGGTTTGGAAAGCGCACAGTTTTCTTGGAGGCTCAGAGCTTCAGGTGGCAGCGGTCCTAATGGGATTATCATTGATTGCCGAAGTTTGCCTCGCTCTTTCTCCACAAACGACCCCGAATCCCCCCGAATCTTTCTTGCATCTCAGTGCCTTCTACAGTGCCTTCCGCTCCTTGCAGTTGGTGCACTATTCTTGGGAGGAGATGGGTGCCTCGTTTATTCTCCGCGCCGTGAGGCTGACTCGAGTTGTGCAGGGGTTCAAGGTCGCGCGGCATGGCTGTCTAAGAGGGATGACAAATGTGCTGAACGGAGTATTGAGGGCGCTTTCCCAAAGTTTGGATGCCTTGATATTGTTGGTTGGATTGCTGGCTATCGGGCTGCTGGTTTTTGGATCGGCCGTATTTCTCGCTGAACAGGTAGTCTTGCAGTGTATTGCAGCCGACAGCCCCCCCCCCCCGTCTTGCGTTGCCTGCAGCTGCTTATTTCTTGACCATCATTGATTGATTGATTAATTCCCTTGCCCCCCACTATTGCCTGCTGCCTTGTTCGTGCGAGTGAATTCGTCTGTGCAAGAGGCGCCCATGTAAGAGGAGTTTTAGGCATGTGTCATATGGCTTCTGCAAAAGTGCACCACCCTGGGTCCTACCGGGTTATCTCCATTAGAGTCTGGACCATTTTCATGTGTCCTTTCCAAAACCAGCAAGGAATGCTGCAATCGTGGCGCAAATGCAGTGTGTGAAAATACGCCCTTTGCGCATGTGGCGTTGGATGTGAAACGAGAACGCATAACCACTGCGCTCACCGGTGCTACTGTGGGCATTCATGTTGCAAAGGGATTCGACCGAACGGTTCCCAATTGAGCAAACAAGAGGGGAATGGGTTAGATGCCCATTGTTGATTGTTGGGCTTTGAACATTGGTGTGTTCAGAATGTATATTTGCATTTTCTTTGTCTTTTTGTGCATCCCTTGGGTGCCCTATGTTAACCCTACTTGGGAATCCCACAAACAGTGCCATGCAGGTTTCAGGGTAATCGCTGATGCCAGGCGTCGACTGTTGGCAGGTGCACTGCAACCCTGATCCTGGCTGGGTTGTCTTAAGCATCAGATGTCCAGTGTGCAGCCGTCCGTGTATTTTAGTGGTTGGCTGGTGCACCGCAATACTCAACTGTTGGCGGGTGCTTCGTGACCCTAAAGTGGTACCGCAACGTGTGCTTGTCCTCTGTATGCAGGATTTTCACTTTTGTCCTGCTTAGGAAAAAGGTGGATTTGTGGTCGGAATCCAAAATGTGTGAATGCCAATGCCTGTTCCTACAAAACAAGAAGCAGGCAACTGCAAAGCAACCGCCTCCGAAGCACAGCTGCTGCTACATGTGTGCTTGTTGCATGCACTGCAGATGCTTTAGGCCAAGTCCCAAGACCTGTCAACATCACTGTGGTGTAATCCAGCAGACAACTGCGTTTGATCAGTGCTCAAGATCCCTCCAACAGGAACGCAACACCGTGGCCCAGAAGTTTGAGGGCATTATTGCTACGCTGTTGTGGTTGCCGCATTCACAGTGATCAATTTTTTGTGCTTTGCTTGCCCAAAGGCATCTGGATCAACCATTTTCCCCAAAGGATATGTTGCAAAGCCAACCCCCCATGAGTGAACCATTGGAAAAATTGCACGTAGTCACAGGGCGCACATACTCTCATTAGTTGGGAAAAGGTAACACGTAATTGTGTCTCGTCCTTGTTTTGGGAAGGGTACAAGGGGGAGGGGGGAAGGGAAAGTGGATCGGGGGGGCGGCGCTCGGCAACTCTTAAGACTTTCTTCTCGACAAAGACGAGAAAGCGCTATTACCACATACATATCTCCATTCCCCCACCCGTATGCAATGGTAGTAGTGGGTTGCGCACAGACCCCCCCCCCCAACTTCGGAGGACCCCCCCACCCATGTCATGGCCCCCGGCCACTTCGCACGTTTACCACTCCCCTCCACAAATCATCCCCAGTGGTTGCCTGGTAGATTGGACATTTGTCTAGAAGTATTTTCATATTAATAGCTGGTTGTCGGTTGGGGTGCTATGAAATACCACAATTGAAAGTGCGTGCAACAGAAGGGAGCCTCTCGCAGAAGAAATTCGCATTTGCCAACCCAACAATCTGATGAGGATGCACATTTGTTGCAGTCAGAATCTCGTTCCGACAGTATGCTGCCTCCATCATTTCCGTGAACCTCTGTGATTTAGCCTCAGTTTCGTGCTCTTCATCCAGTTTCCTTTGCGCCTCTGGCTCAGACTGAAGTACCTAAACCATGATCGCATGTGTTGTATGCCACATTCAGTGAAGTACTGTCGCTGATATTGTCCAGAGTCGTTCATTTGCGCATGCTTGGTGGTTGTCTGGCAGTGCACGGTGTCCAATAGGTCAGTTCAGAGCATGTCTCCAACGCAAGTCTACCCAACCCCCATCCCTGCCAATAATATGGCCAGGGGCGAGAGATTTTGCATTGGCACAATCTTGAAGGAAAAAGTGTCAAACGGGGGCTGCCAAAGTCACGGAATGTTTCGAGTAAGCTGCCAGATGTAATGGTGTGCATGATATGGTGGGGCAGAAACCCACGGGTCATCCATTGCGACAGGCACGCAAAGCGCCGGATTTTATGGTCCCCACCAAGCCATGCAATGCATCTTGTTTCTGACATTGTGTATGGCTCACCTGGCAAGAGTCATTGCCTACCATGCTGTTTTATGGAAGCATACGTGTATGTGTGCATGCCTCTGTGATTGCAATTTGTGTTGGATGTGCCCCCTAGTGGGTGAGTAAATGCCCAGCGCGAAATCAATGTGCTCACTCTCAGAGCTACTCAACATTCGACGTGGAGCAGCAGGCATGGATCGTGAATGCAACCGGAAAACGAAGTGCATTCCAACACATTCCCGGCAGCTTTTGGTGGTATGAATCTTTTGAATCGCGTTCTCAACCAGACGCAGTGTGTGTTCACGGAGATCCGCTGGCATTTTGCAGAGCGTCACCGGGTCGCCTCAGTAACGCTTCGTGCGAGCTTGGATGGCATTCAATATGCACCAAAGTTCAGGGGGATTTAAAAACTGTGTGGGATACCCAGCGACGCTGACAGCGCTTTTGCCAACAAGCTCAATGCTGTCACAGCATGATGATGCCACCTGTTTCAAAAAAATATCAACAGGGGCAAGGTTCCAAACACACCGTCCATTTGCTAGCTGCACGGTGTTGCTGCAGCTGCACCCGCGCCTGCGTCCTTTCTGTAGCTGTGCCTTTGCCCACTCGTCTTTTTCCTCTTCCCCATTGCTGCAGCGGGCCAATGTGTCGATGTAATGTTCCAGTGTGCATGCGAGCTGTCAGGATATGAAGTGTAGGCCTGCATTGTGTGGCAACCCACAGCATGCGGTGTATGTTTCAGGGCGTTGGTTACAATGACAACTGTTGGGTATGGGGATGCTGTGCCCTCTACGCCAGCGGGCAAAGCCTTGGGTTGTCTCTGCATGTTGTCTGGCATTTTGGTTCTGGTGTTTCCTGTCGTTCTTATTGGCGCTGCTTTTGATGACAACCGGCTCAAGTATGTTTCGCCGTTGTGCATCCAATGCACTGCAACCTTTGATCTGTATTGGGAGTTGGGACCAACCCCATCGTTGAAATTCCGGTCCTAAACCCAACTGCGTACCTGCACGGGACACCATGGGAAATTGATTTGCATTCACAGAAGTGGTCCCCTTCATTTTGTTGTGGCTGGGTGGCGCTGATTCATGTGGACAACTGCAAACTCGGGTGTGTGATATAATCCCCTGAGATGTTATCGAGATGTTATCCAGAATTAATTGTGACGCAACATCCTCATCTCTGGATCTGGGCTACACTGCTCAGGCTTCTGCTATTAAATCAGAGACATGAAGCCTTGGACAAATTTGACTACATACCCACTGGTATTCTGCATGAAATTCCACAATCCCCTGTCAGTGATCGTCAGATAATGGGCAGGCGCGAGAAAGCTACCAGGTAGGGGTGTCTTCTCGTCACATACCTGATAGGATGATCGTGAAAGGTTTTTGGGTTATAATCATGGGTTGCAACAATAATTTTCCTCAACATGTTACGTGACTTTGTGACCATACCCCCCAGGACCCTAGCCCATTTCTTTTTCGTGTGTGCCATAAAGCCTGAGTGAGTATGATGTTTTCTGGAGGGGGGCAGAGTCGGCACTGGTCAGCTGCACGCATGTACCTCCAGCCAGACCCCCCCCCCACCTGGACCCCCCAAGCCAAATCAATTGGTAATTGGTAACAATGGGGAACAACCAACTTGGGCTCCAATGGCGCCCTGAATTTTTTTTTGGTTTTTGGGAAATGCTCAGAAGTTTGTTTTCACCAAATGTGTTTTTTCCCAGAATGCTTAGGTTTGAACAAAGAGTTGAACTTGAATTGAGAGTCAAATATTGGGCCATTCAGCCAACCCAGGGAGCTTCACTTTGCACCACTAGTACAACAAAGTAGACACGGGAAGCCAGAGTTGCATGGCAAACGAATAGCAAAGAGGGACATTTGGCCATCCAACTAATCCAAGGAGCTTTACGTGCACGACTTGCATGACTAGTACAACAAAGCACTGGTGTCGTGGTGTTTTCCGGGATGGAAGTAAAGGCTCATTGGGTAGTGCCCAAGAACCCCGGGTAGGGACTCGTGTATCACGGGCAAAGACACATAAGGAAGCTCATTTTCTATTCTTGCAATCTTGATAGTTCTAGCACGAGTTCTAGTTCCCGTTCCTCCTCCAAATCCTCGAGGACATCCAGGTTGTCATCAAGCAACCAAACAGTAGTAGTGCAAGCAATGCATCTAGTACCTTGGACTTTGTGCCATTTGAGGATGAGGGCACAATGTAACAAATGTAGGCGCACCTGAACGCCTACAAAGGGAAAGGGGAAGGCGATGATGCATGAGGAAAGGGAAAGGAGAGGAGTGCTCCGTGCGAGTTGCATGAATGGAGTGATGAATCCAATGTGGATCGGCCTCGTACATGTTTTCGTGCGTATGAGGAAGCATTGCCACACCCCAAATTTGTGCCAAGGGAGCCTAGTGCCCAAGCTAAGGCATGGGCTAAGGTCGTTATGGTAAGGGTGGAGGAAATGGCAAGGCACAACTGAATACACTGTGAGGCTTGTGGTTATTCTAACCCTAAGTGAATTTTTGAGTGTGGTGTTGGCGTGGTATTGCCCAGCCCCGTTCGGTTGTTTCCACATTTGGTGGATGGAATGATGGTGGAGCAATGCTTTGCAAACGGTGGAATGCAAAGAACTGTTAGACTGTGGCGGCACCTATTGGCCTCTTGCCTTTGAACCTTCTGCTATGACAAGCAGGCATCCGTACTACTGCGGGCATCCGCGCTGCCGCGGGCATCCACCTTCCTGGGTGGGAATCCAGAATGCAACTTCTGCCCATCGCGTCCTCCCCTGACGGCCTGATCAATGCCCGGTATGCGGTCATCGCGAAGACCCCAGGCTAGGGGGGGGGGGGATGGAGGAATCATGAACAAATCAAGATGGAAAATGTTGGAACAACTTCCAGAGTGGGAGTAAAGTAGGGGGAAATTGGAGAAAAAAGGAAGAAAATGGGGGGAATTGAGAGAAAAATGGGGTGGAATACCCCGTTTTCACAGTCCCATCCCCCCCATTTTCCCGGGGGGTCGAAGATCTTCCCCACAATACCCTTTATAAAAATCAACTCACCGCACTCACCCACGGAAAAATGGGGATTTTGGCCACTCACCGACATTCACCGCCACGGCGGCTGGTTGACAAATGCAAAATACCACGGCATTCCACCACACGCACAACCGAATCAGCAAAAGCACTTGGTGAGCAATGTAAGACACAGAGCACTTCAACATGATCCAGAGCCAACCACCAAGGCCTTGTGCCACCCCCCCCCCCTTCCCCCCCTTTCCCCCCATTTCCTCCATTTTCCTCCACCTTCCCCATTTCTCCCATTTTTCCAGACTCCAAAAACTTGTTCAGTGAGTAGGTGAGCTTGTTGGCGGTAAACGCAGATGCTTGATTTGTGGTGCATGGTACAAGGAGATTTTACCCACTTGTAAGAATTCAAATGCTCAGAATGAAACGGGGAATTCAAAGTTGCCGTGTATGTTGTAATTCGTGTAATTTTGTTTTGCGGTAAATGCGTGTAACAAAAAAACCGTCTAGTCGTGTAATTTTTTTTTGTGGTAAGTCGTGTAAGCCCGTCACACGCATTTACCGCAAAAAAAATTACACAACTTACCGCAAAAAAAAATTACAAGACGTGACAATTTTTTTGTTACACGCATTTACCGCAAAAAAAAATTACAAGACGTGACAATTTTTTTGTTACACGCATTTACCGCAAAAAAAAATTACAGGACTTATGGCAAAAAAAAATTACACGATGTGACGATTTTTTCCTACATGCGTTTACCGCAAAAGTAAAGAAATTACACAACCTTACCGCAAAGAAAGAATTACCAATTTTACTGAAAATGCATGCCTGTAGGCAATGTGCCCACCTGTGGGCCACCTCTGATGCTGCCCCCCGCTCTGAAGCGGTGGGGACCCCCAGGCGGCAAGGGTTATGTAGCCACCTTGTCCACTTGTGGGCCACCTCTGATTCTGCCCTGCTCTGAAGCGGTGGGGACCCCTTGGGCGGCAGGGGTTATGTAGCCACCTTGCCCACTTGTGGGCCACTTCTGATTCTGCTCCCCGCTCTGAAGCGGCGGGGACCCCCCAGGCGGCAGGGGTTATGTAGCCACCTTGCCCACTTGGTTGACAGACAAGGATATCGTGTGTTGGTTGAACCAAGAGGTCTGCCACAATGAAATCGATGAACCACGTGCGTGGAGTCTAGCGCTTGTATATATCAAGAGACTCTCCAAGAACATGCAGAGAGTTGAATCCGGCGAAAGAATGGCCAACATGAGGTGGTGCCGCCGCCACATTTTTGTGGTTAATTCCGATGACAAGGAAGGGTTGCACTGGTTTGTGTGTGCCTTCGATTGTCGTGTCCGGTTGGAGCTTTTCACTATTTGGGTTTGGGAACCCCTAAGCTCCACTCATTTGATCCGTCCTTTCTTGTCGGCCCTCTTGAAGAAGTCTTCGCGAACCACCAAGCACCGCGCCTTGGGATTCCAAACGGACGGTTGGTCTGTGGTTTTCAAAGCTTGAACATCGCGAAGCTGGTGGTGCACCGGGGTACTTTTTCCGATGTGCCCTTCGTCCCAATGGGTGCCGGTTTTGTGGACTATGTGCTTAGCATTGTTAATGCTGATTGTGCTGTGCGGGCCGTTCAAGCACCCGGTGATGATGTGGAGGGTGTGACCGAGCCCCCCTGAGTCCCCCCCAAGCACCCAAGTTGAAGGTGCACTTTCGACTAAGGAGGACAGTGTTCAGGCCACCCCCACCCCACTCGAAGGCAAGGAGGCCTCCGCCGAGCAGAGCGTGGAAAGCCCGGAGGCCAGGCCGCAACCTTCCATGGCCACTCCCACAGAGGAGGAGGACACCCGTCCCAAGGTCCCCATCCGTGGAGAGTGGCGCAAGGAGCCGGATGGCTACCCAGCAGATGCATCTAGCCAGCTGGAGCGTGACAAGCTTTTCATCAATGACCTGTCCAAGCAGCTAATGGCAGAGTTGCGCGCCGCTTGTCGGTTTAACCCCAATCCTGGTGCAAAGCCCAAGTCCAGTGACACAAAAGCGATTCTGCAACATTCTGCAACTACTTGTAGCGGGTGCATGTTTTGTGGGCTGTATTTTCCTCCGTCGTTTGGTGTACCAATGGTGGAGCGTATAAGATTGCTATAATATTGGCCCCATGCCAGTGCCTTGGTGGCCTATAATGGTGGCACTAGCGTTGGCCATGGCCCTGTCTGGACTCTTTTTCTTGAGCCTGATTTTGTTCCCAGTGTAGGCACACTGGATGTTGGCCATGGCCCTGTCAGGACTCTTTTCTTGGGCGTGGTTTTGAGTCTAGTGCCAATGACAGCATGTGAAACTATGTTGTATTGGCCGAGTCCCAACTAATTGGTGGCCACGCAGAGTACTATGTGCTTTGTGGACTCGGCGTCCCATCGTTAAGGTCGCTATGGGGTGCCGTACGGAACCGGCAGCTGTACATGTTGCGCATGTATTGCAAAGGTTGCATTTCTTTCAATTTTTCATTTTTTTCATAATTTACACGACTTACCGCAAAAAAAAATTACACGCCCTTACCGCAAAAATAAAAAAAATCAATTTTTTTTATAATTCACACGACTTACCGCCAAAAAAAAAAATTACACGCATTTACCACAAAAAAAAAGTACACGACTAGACAATTTTTTTTACACGACTTACATTTTTCACAAAAGTGCCCCCCACAACTGAAAAACAAATTTGAGCCCCCCCCCCCCCCCCCCTTGATGATGGTGAGAATTTTTTTTATCAACACCGCCAACTGCCAAGAGTGCAGCAACATCTGAGGGCTTTGTCCCAAAACCCCCTCACACTAATGCCCTGACATAGTTTCCCCCGGCATGGGGGCTTTTGACAGTGCCTAACCACAGGTGTAGCTCCCTGCAGTAGGCCCTAACGAAGGAAGGCCTGGCTGAGCGGGAGTGCCCCAAGGCAACTCGTCATTGGCATAGCCTTGGGTATGGGTATAGTGAAATCAAATGCTGATGATGCACGGGATGGTGCACAGGATGGTCTGCTCCCAGGCAAGGAGAAGGATGGCAGCTGCTGTTAATGCTGTGCAAGCCTGGTGAAGTCAAGACTGCGCCACTGTTTGCGCTCTTGTAGAGTTGCGGGGCACTCCGCCGTGGCAGAGTGCTTGCACTCCGCACTGAAGATTATTGCCGTGTGAATCGTTAATGTGTCGGTGCCATGACCCGCCACAGAAACAGAACCAATAAGGCAGCTTGGTGGATCTTCGTGAATGACGAGAAGTCAAGATGCCGCCGATTGCCAGGAGAGCAGCAACATCTGAGGGCTTTGCCCCCCCCCCCCCCCTGCCCCCCCCCGCCCACACCACGGGGGTTGGGGTCTGGAACTGAACTGAAGACCTCTCCATGCCCCGTTATTACAATGCAAAACGGGCTTTTAACCATTTCAGGTTCATGATGCGGTCTCTGTTGCAGTGCCTCAAAGATATTGAGAAGGCTGTTGGACAGTTCCACTACATCCATGGCATACATGACTTTTGGTCATCACCCCTGGGTGCCACACTTCAGCATGTGTTTCAAAAGTGTTCTGCAGTCAAACTATTGAATGTTGTTTTGATTATTCAGCATTGCTGTGGCTGATGTGTTTGGTTTGGTTTGAAAACTCGTGGCATCACTGAGCCCTGCTGTGGCCTGTGTTTTGTGCATGTTGCATCCATTCTCACGCCTGTTTTTCATTGACCTGTTTTCTTCTGGCCTTGTGTGGTGTTTGTATATCTCAGCTATTTGCATTTTTTTTCTGGTAAATGTTATTGCCTGGAACTGCTGCTGCTGCTGCTGTTGTCGTTGTTGCTGTTGCTGCTGCTGTTGTTGTTGTTGTTGTGCCGCTGCTTGTAGGTTTGCATGTGTGTGAGCGTGTGCGTGTGTTTTGTGGTTGTGTTTCTGGTTGTATTTGGTGATGCAGCCCATTCCATGCACAGAAGCGGGCGGCAACCAGATGTCGACGAAAGGGAGCCAGCTGTTGAGGATGGAGGATTCGGGGGTGAGAGCTGTGTTTATTCTGACAAGGACAAGCATTTTTTCGACAGCTCATCTGTGCTGGTATGCATTGGATCGACATTTCGTGGTCTGATAGGTCTTGTATCAGTGCTGCTGTTGAAAAGTGTGCTTTGTCAGGACAGATTGATGGGGCCGGACAAAGGATGATGACCAAGCTAAATCAATTGTTTCCCGGCCAACATTGGCATCAGAGGTAACCAAGCACAGGAGATTTGTCATCAGAAACGCAGGAATGTGATTCGTGACAACAGCACCATTTCCTGCTCATGGCCCCCATTTATTTTGAGCAACGTGAAAGAAGGTTCATCGGTTTTTCAAGATCGTGCACCTTTCAATCAACGCTGCTCCTTAATTTTCTTGTCGGTTGCAACAGAATAGTGCCCACAGGGTCCGAAGTGAACCCAAAGAAGTTGCAGTGTAGCTCTTTGGCTCTCTGGCACACTTTGGCACGCTTGGGGTTTTCGCCCTATCACTCTTCCCCCGCCCTCATGGCGGGTTTGGTGGATGAATTGTTTTGGAAGATTGGGTGCGTGAGGCCGTCGACAGGCCGGACCACCTTGCACCCGGAAAGGGCATGGCTACAGAGAGGCGCTGATTGAGGCAGGCACAAAAAAAAAGCTAGGGAAGACCTCGTCGCATGCTTTGTGGATTGGCAGAGGCCAACTGGTGGTGTGGAGCACGGTGCTTGCACCAGGAGCAAATACGGGTGCGGAAACAGGAGCACAGGCAAGGTAGACTGCACGCAGGAGCGGGAGGGGGACAGGGTTGTATGCATGCGCAATGTGGAGAAGGTAACACCAGCATCCATGGCAGATGCAAATTGGGCTGCGGGCTCTGGCACCTTTGCGTGCTCCCGAACCTCCCCCGTTTTCCCGCTTGCAGACATGGCTGCTGGCCCTGAGGATCAAATAACAAGCCACCCACAGCGTGTATTGTCCAGGATGGCAGCGGCGTGGGCACGGTTGCCCATCTGCATGGCCGTGAATGTTGTGTGACCTTGTTGAGCCAGCACCTGCGTGTTTGTTTTTTGCTCGATGTGCTGGCACCTGGGATGAGCCGGGTGAGAACGGAGCTGGAACTCTGGAGCTGGAGCTGGGGAGGGGGGATGTGGTCGGACTTCCGTATGCCTGGCGGGGGGGCGAACCTCAGTACACCTGTCGGTGATTGTGAGCTCCTCCACCCACTCCTCCACGCTCCACAGCCACGGACATGAAGCAGGGCACACGCAGCACGATCGCACCAGGGCACCGGGCGGTGGTCAAAAACTTGTTGGGCCACTTGATGTAGCCCTCCGCCCCTCCCCCTCCCAAGAGTGACTGAGAATCAGCCGAGTGGTGTTATGACTCCTGAACGCACAGAGATTCAGGTTTTATAACATCTCCCGGAAGGTTCTGGGCCGGGATGAAATAGTCACCTTTTTTTGCGCCAGAGTACTGTTTAAAAATCCTCGCAGTGGGGTTCATCTTAATGCTGTATGCTGCAAGCCACCCTCGGCATCGATGTTTCATCTACTCGGCAAAAATCCAAAAAAAAGCCCCCTTTTCACAACCCCACCCCCCCCGTTCCGGTCACTGGAATTGCCGGAACGTGCTGGAACGTTTTGCTGGAACGTTGTGATTCTGTGAGGCTCAATGTTTTTCAGTGAAAACGCTTGCTGCTACTGTCAACCGTTGTCGTCCACCTTGCCAGTAACACTTTTGTTCCTCCAACCACTGGTAGAGATGTTGAAATGTTGTTTTTGTGGCTCCAAGGGGGCATCCATGACTGATTTCCATGATCTGCAACTGAAGGAGCAGCTGTTATTGCAACAGAAATGGGAAGAAGATGTTGACGTTGATGAGGGAAATGTCTGTGATTTGTGTGTCCGTTCTGTCAAACCTAACAAGTTCTTTGACAAGACCCCTGTTGCTGCCCACCGACCTTTCTTTCAGCCTTGTTTCTGCATGAAAAAAAAGGACAGCTTTGGATGCAGATCAGAGCCAAGTGACAAAAAGTGCAAAAACTTCGGTCGTTGGTAATTGGGGCTTGAACCCACGCTTGCCAATCTGCAGACTAGTGCATATACCGCTGGACCAGTGGCAGGTTCTGACATACCACGGATCAGGAACCATATACAGACCCAGAGATGAAATTTTTGTTTGCAAATTGAGGGCTGCTTTGGGTTTCCACATTACTACAACTACAGAACAACCAAAAGGAAGGTGTGTTTGGGCCCTGGGACTGAGATCCTGGGCACTGGGAACCTCTTTTGCTGAAAAAATGGCTCGCCGGAACGTTGCGCCGGAACGTTGGGTTTTTCTCGCCGGAACGGGGGAGGGGGGGTTGTTTTCAACAGCCATTATTTCCTGGGAGGCAAAACTACCGTTGCCCATGCGTTGTTTTGCAGGCAGCCAGCGAATCAAGTGTACGAGGCAGGACCAAGCTGTGTTCGAGGCCGCCAACCATGGATGCTGCTGCTTTAGATCATACCAGGTTCAGAAACTGCAGTTGTGTTGTATTCTTTACCCAAGCTGTTGTTTTACAGAGGGCACAAATAAACACCCAAGCCAAGAAGGACATTTCCTTGCCATTTTACGACGATGTTTTGCTGGTCTGGGGGTTAGGGTCAAAGACATGTGCACACAAAATACACCCACGTGGATACACAATCACATACACATTGCATATGGATGCGTGCACCCACCCACCCACCCACACACACATACACCGCAACATGGTCCAATGCTTTTGTACACATGTTGCAATCACATCACACACACACACACACACACACACACACACACGCACACACACACACACACACACACACACACCGGGGGATTGGCAATTGCCGCACTCACATATCTGTCTCACTGCCAATCATTTGGCCAGGTGCAACATCCACAAAACAGACACATACCACCCAGCACACAAGTCACCCGACCACACCCACATACACATAAACACACAAACACGTGTCTCAAGGTTCCAGTACCCCCCCCCCCCCCAACCATTGTGTATTTCTCCTTCATGGGTGAGTGAGCAGTCGTGCATGGGTGTCTGGGTCGGTATGTGGGTGCGGATGTGCATACATATGAAACACACAGCCACACAGAGCCACGCAGCCACACACAGCCACCCACAGCCACACACAGCCTCACACAACTACAAAGTGTCACAAAGAGCCACACAGAGCCACACAGAGCCACACAGAGCCACACAGAGCCACATGGAGCCACATGGAACCACGCACAGCCACAAACAGCACAGCACAGCACAGCACAGCATATCACCTCACCTCACAGCACAGCAGCACATAGCACATAACACAGCAGCATCATGGGACAAGATAGCAAAGCACAGCGCAACAACACAACACTGTGTAGTATGTTGTGCTGTGTTGTGCTGGTCCATGGTGTGATATGATGTATGTGTGTGTGTGTTTGTGTGCGTACATGCACATATGTAGGTGTAGCCATTGCAAGCATCCTCAACAGAGGGTGCACACCAGATGTTTCTCTTCTAGTTCTAGGGACCGCCGAAAATTCGTTCCAGTATTTTTCTAGTCAGCGAACCCTTCGCTTTTCCAACAAAAAATTTTGGACCAAAAAATTTTCAATCAAATTTTTTCCAACAAACAATTTTTCCAACAAAAATTTTTCTAGTCGGCAAACGCTTCGCTTTTCCAACAAAAATTTTCCAACAAAAAATTTTCAACAAAATTTTTTCCAACAAACACTTTTTCCAACAAAAATTTTTTGTTGGAATTTTTTTTTGTTGGAAAAACAGTGGGTCTGAGGGGAGTTCATACGCTATGTTAGGATTTGTCCTGAGTTGGTCTTTTATGAGCTATGTGATACGCGCCTCAAGAGAGTGTCGCTCTCCCTTCGCTATCCTCAGTGTGTGTTGGACAGACAGTTCGCGTCATGGTTGGACAGGGATAAGTATTTGATGTGAGCTAGAGATCGTTGTAGTGGTGGTGGGCGTCTTTTTCGAACAAAAAATTCTGTTGGGAATGAAGATGATTTACCATGTTCCTTATCTCAGGTTGAGAGAAACACAGATACTTTGGCTGGTAGAGTTGCCGATCCCGGCCTGAGTACACGACTGCATGTGCTGTGTGTTGCACACCATGCATCTGTCTGCATGCGCCGCTCCCATGCAGTGTGCAGATTGAAGGAAAAACTAAGTTGTTTGCAGAATCTCAAATTATTTCCTGTACTTAGGCTTGTCAAAAGTCTGAAGGTTTCATTCAGAGCGCTCATTCCGTGCATGCTTACACCCATTTTCAAGGCGTTTTGGTGGAGTGGTTACACCACCAACATAACCAAGATGAGTGACACCATAACCCTAATCAAGACTGAATATTGGGACCGAGCTGGTGGGGGAGGGAACATCAGCTATGACTGGTGAGGGACATTAAGAATGATTCACACATTGATGGCTCTTGACAAAGTGGAATCAGCTTGCAAGTGAACCCCATCACCACGGGGCCCACTTTCAAGGCCTTTTGGACTTCTGAGGGGCCAAAATGCCCCAAAATGGGCTCAAAATGGGCTCATTTCACCGGCTTGTGCACCCCAAATGGTCTAGGATGAGGCTTGGAAAAATGCGTTTTTGACCCATTTTTGACCCATTTTTGGTCCCAAAACAGCCCATTTTCAAGGCATTTTGGGATTTTCGGAGAACCAAAATGGGCCACCACAAGCTCAAAACGGTCCAAAAACACTTGTTTTAGCGTCGCACGTGGTCTAGGATCATTTTTGAGAAAATTCATCTTTTTGCCCCTACTGGACCCTGTTGACCCATTTGGCCACCCACTTGTTTGGGCTTGAGCTTGCAGCTTGCCGCAGCCTAGTGGGCCTAGGTATGGGTGTCTAGGCGTCCGTTTGGGCAATTTTGAGGGTTGGAAACCACAAAAAGTGGGGGGTTGCGGGTGGAGTAGGTGCCCTTGGAATCGCATTTTGAGCCATGTAGCCATAGATATGGCCTATTCTTGGTTTGTGGCTGTTGGCATTTGGAGCTTTTGGGGGCCTTTTTGGGCCGTTTCCAGGACATATCATGGAGTTAGAGGGCCGCAAAGAGCTCGTTGACACGTGGAAGTCAAGCCGCACATGGAGTGTACCCACCGTTTCCCTTCGTTTGGCCATTTTGAATGTGTTCCAGGGCTTTTTTGGCCCAAAAATGGCTGTTTTTGGCCCTAAACTGCAGTTTTTGAAACTGAGGTCCGCCACTTGCGAATCCCGTTCCCGGCCGCCACCGTCGAGTTTCTCGCTCAAACTTTGTGTGATTGTACTTAACACCCATAGGTATCATCCACCAAAATTTCAGCTGAATCTGAAGCACCACAACGGAGTTCTGATTTTCCCCCCTTTCGCGCGTGCTGCTTGCTGCTTGCTGCTTGCTGCTTGCTGCTGCTGCTGCTAAACCTGGTAGGTCCACCCTAGACACCAAAAAAGGTTATAAAACCAAGACTGGTTCCACCAGCTCGGTGCCCATTTTCAACGCTTTTTGGAATCGTGGAGCGTCATAATGGGCCACCATGGGCTCAAAACGGGCCAAAAACACTTGTTTGAGCACCCCAAGTGGTCTAGGAACAAATTTGGAAAAAATGATTCTGGACCATTTTTGGACCCACAGATGACCCATGTAACCCGGCATTTACGGGTGCCTATCAGGTCCTTGGAGAGGGGCATGGCTAGGGAAACTGATATACACATGATGAACAATCACCTTTGGTCACTGTCTAGTGGGTTTTACACCCAAGTAGTGCGTCCAACAACCTCTTTATGGGTTCAAAATACCGCAAAATTGGCCTTGAAAAGCACCCCTTTTGCATATTTTTTCAAGTTGCACGTTCTCGCAACGTGTTTTTTAGCCATGAATTGCATTGGGCACCCTTGTGGTGTTGAATAACGATGAATGGGATCACTTTGAAGCCTTTTTCCATATTGTCATCACCCTTCGCTGCCCCATTTTGGCACAACAGAGTGGTGACAGATTTTGAAACCCGGGTCTGCCACTTGCGAATCCCGTTCCCGGCTGCCACCGTTGAGTTTCCTGCTCAACCTCTATGTGATTGTACTTCACACACATAGGTATCATCCACCAAAAATTCAGCCAAATGCGAAGCACCACGACAGAGTTCTGATTTTTCCCCATTTCGCGCGTGCTGCTGCTGCTTGCTGCTGCTTGCTACTGCTAAACCTAAAGCCCATTTTCAAGGATTTTTGGGAATTTGGGAGGGTCAAAATGGGCCACCATACGGGCTAAAAACACTTGTTTGAGCACCCCAAGTGGTCTAGGAACAAATTTGGAAAAAATAATTTTGGACCATTTTTGGACCCACAGATGACCCCCGTGACCCTACCCTAGCACGTGCACGGTGCGCGTTGAACACCACTCTGCGGTGCCAAAATGGGGTATTGAAGGGTGATGACAATATGGAAAAAGCTTCAAAATGATCCCATTCATCGTTATGAATCAACACAAGGGTGCCCGATGCAATCCATGGCTATAAAACACGGCACGAGAAGGTGTGATTTAAAAAGATATGCAAAAAGGGTGCTTTTCAGGCTGATTTTGCGGTATTTTGGGCCCAAAAAGAGGTCGTTGAGGCCCCTAATCGGGTACATAACACATCATAGGTATCATGCACCAAAAATTCAACCAAATCCAAAGCACCACGACGGAGTTCTGATTTTTCCCCATTTCGTGCGTGCTGCTGCTTGCTGCTGCTTGCTTGCTGCTTGCTGCTGCTAAACCTGGTAGGTCCACCTTAGACACTAAAAAGGGTTATAAAACCAAGACTGGTTCCACCAGCTTGGTGACCCAAACCTGAACCCTAACCTTAACCCCCCCCCCCCCCACCCTCTCACCCCTGGCAGGACGCCCCCATGACCCCCGGCTAGACCCCCCCCGACCCCCGGCAGGAACACCCCCCCGACCCCCGGCTGGACCCCCCCCAACTGCCCCCCCCCCCCCCAAGTTTTGAAAGACAGTTGGGGGCTGGGTCACATCAGGACCGGTTGTAGTCGCCCCCCCGTTCTTGGGGCACTGATTCTATGTCCTGGTTACACTTTTTGTCGTGTTTGGAGATTTTTGATCACTGCATTGCACTCAGCGCTGATGAGGGCATTTATGGTGCCCGAATGCGTGCCAATGTTGTGACACTCTTGCAAGCAGTTACCCGGTGCATCGCCGAGGTTGGGTATTGAGGTCAGCAGTGGCTACTATCTTGAATGCTTTATGTGATGTGATGTGTGATGTGCTTTATGTGATGTGATGTGTGATGTCACACAGAGCCGCACTGCCACACACAACCTCACAGAGCCACACACAGCAACACAGCCACACAGAGCCACACACAGCCACACAGAGCCACACACACAGCCACACGAAGCCACATGGAGCCACACACAGCCACCCATAGGCACACACAACCACACACAGCCACCCACACCCAGACACAACCACTCAGCCACACAGAGCCACACCCAGCCACACACCCATGCAGAGCGGCACTGCCACACACAATCTCACACAGCCACACACACCAACACAGCCACACAGAGCCACACAGAGCCACACACAGCGTCACACAGCCTGACACAGCCACATGGAGCCACAAACAGCCACCCATAGCCACCCACAGCCACACACAACCACACACAACCACAAACAGCACAGCACAGCATAGCAGGGTGTGTGGCTGAGTGTGGCTCTGTGTGGCTGAGTGGCTGTGTGTGGCTGTGGGTGGCTCTGTGTGGCTGTGTGCACCTCTTTGTGGGTGTGAGTGGCGCTGTGTGGCTCTGTGTGGCTGTGTGTGGCTATGTGTGGCTCTGTGTGACCGTTTTGTTCCAGCTGGTGCTGGAAATTTGCGCTACGATTGTTCTGGTCAGTGAAAGAACGCTGGCTTTGCGAACTAGCTCAATACTACAACGAAAAAATTTCTGTCGATAGAACAAAACTAGAAGAAAACCCCTCATCCACCCCTCACCCAACCCTCACCAACCCTCACCCAGCCCTCACCCAACCCTCACCCAGCCCTCACCACCACTTACCCAACCATCACCCAACCCTCGCCCAACCCTCGCCCAACCCTCACCACCCCGTAGCACCCGTCATCCAACCCTCACCCAACCCTCACCACCCCTCACCAACGCCCTGCAACCCTCACCCCACCCTCACCCAACCCTCACCAACCGTCGTTCAACCCTCACCCGACCCTCACCAACCCTGAGCAATCCCCCACAACCCACATCCAACCCTCACCCAACGCTCACCAACCCTCAAGAAGCGACCGGGGTCCGCCCGGCCCGCCCACCTGCTGCAAGACTCCCGGAACACTTTTCATCCTCTCCATATGAAAAGCATGCCGTGCACTGGCCTCGGAAAACGATGACTGAACCATATCATGGTGCTTGCTTTCGTTTTAACTCATATGTCCATGTGTATAGTGATGTAAACAGCTCTTGTGCAAGATGAATTAATGTAATTCACACAAAGAACGGCGGTGCCGAGATTTTGTATTATTGCCACTAATTGTTGCAACCAAACAACATTTCCTCCGACAGAAAACATTTTTTTAAACGACATTTTGTTTTCACTTACTTTTTTACGTTTCATTTCTACATCCATATACGTCTCGCCCCATTCATATGCCCAATAGCAAACAATTATAATAAGTTTCTATCTACCATAACGTACACTGGCATACATGGTTCCCACAAAAAATCATCAAATACAGGGCAGCTTTGGACATCGGTGCTTTGGCTACGCTTGGCAAGGGCTCGCTATGCTCCCCCTCTGGAGAACAAATACTATCAGATCAAGCAACGGTCGAACGGTAATGCAGCTGATCGCAGACGTGTAGGTCGGCGGTTCGATTCCCGGTCGGCCAACCACCGGCGGCGCCGGCCGACCGGTCATCATGACCCACTCTGACCCTCATTCAAACCCCCGTGAGCACAAACTTCTGGGCACAAACTTTCCACCCCCCCCCAAAAAAGTGATATCCAGTCTTAGGGGATAGAGGCCTCAGAATCAAAAAATCTGTTGGGGGATTGTCTTATTGGGCAAAATAATGATTTTACAAGGGGTTGGACATCCAACATCATGCCTTGGGGTATGCTACCGGAATGACCGAGGTATACGACCCCTGCGCCTGCGCTTGATCTAAAAACCTCTCTTCGAGGTTATTGCTAGGCTTGGACCACTACTTGAAGCCAAGTCTGCCAGTAAAGAAACCCTAACTGTTTGATTCTGTTTGCCCGCCCGCTTGCTCGACGGACCGTCTGATTTAACTGACTGATTGGCTAACTATTAGCCTCTCTTCGAGGTGCACTACCAAAGGTAATAGAATCTTTCTTATGGCTGCAAATGGTTGAGACAACGGCAGAATTTTGTCCCCGAAACTTTCAGCCTCCGATGCCCAAAGCTCCTAATTTGCTTGCACTTCAAACCCAGATGACCACTCTTCGCATTCCATTCACACCAAAAAAACTCAAAACACACAAGTTTCCGTTTGGTTCATGCGCAATGAAGGGACATGTACATTTTCATGACTTTGTTGTTTCAAAAGTCACACCTCAAAATTCCGACCCACATGTGATTTTTTCCACGGAAATGTAAGTCCTCATCTTTTCATGTACTTAGCCGACACTCTTGGTGTATTGTTGCTAACCGTCTTCTTTTTCGTTTCAACGAGACCAATATGTCTGTCGTCGGGCAGTGGTTCGTCCGTGGATCCATGCTTCAAAGCTTGCAACGTGTACCACATCATGTGCAAAACACCAATTTCACAAACCAACCTGATTATACTGGTTGACCGTGCAACACACCACGCATTCTAAGGTGTTTTGGTCCATGGTAAACGACCGCATATCATATTGTCCATGGACAAGCCACATGTGACCATAGGAATTCTTTTTCCAACAATCTCTGCAAAAGCCGCCAAAACCATGTCCATATGTAACTCAAAAAAAGTATTTTTTGGCTTATTTTTTGCAACAAATGTTCAGAGCTACCAAATACTAGCGCCGGATCATTCTTTTCTACATGTGCCGAGGATCATTATCATCATCATCATCATCATCATCATCATCATCATCATCATCATCATCATCATCATCATCATCATCATCATCATCATCATCATCATCATCATCATCATCATCATCATCATCATCATCGTCATCATCGTCATTATTATTATTATTATTATTGTTGTTATTATTATTATTATTATTATTATTATTATTATTATTATTATTATTATTATTATTATTATTATTATTATTATTATTATTATTATTATTATTATTATTATTATTATTATTATTATTATTATTATTATTATTATTATTGTTATTATTATTATTATTATTAATATTATTATTGTTGTTATTATCATTATTATTATTATTATTGTTATTATTATTATTACTATTATTATTATTATCAACTCCGAAACATGTCCAAATGCCGCGCAAAACACCTTACCATGCAACTGGAACAAATTTGCTAATGGTCAAACCTCCGGAGCACATAATAGTTGCAAGTTAGCATCTCACTGATTGCAATATCCATGTAATTCATGCTATGCACTACAAAGGACATCCCTAAAAATCTTTTGAAGACAGATAGATCCAAGGCTCCTCGCAATATTAATTGGGGGGAGACCCGTAATGACCAAAAATTGCAGGCTGCTTTCACTGCCAACAACATGCTCGAAAACTCCTTAAAAGAGAGCGCCATTACATGACACTACGAAGGCACACACAAAACCATACAGTAGAGATCGAAGGGCAACAATAGGGTTTCCAATCTGCGGGGGTCGGCCTGGTAGCTCAATGATGCTTTCGCGTAGCACGAAATTTCATAGAATCCACAATTGAAAAAATCTGCTTTCCCCCAAACTTGGTCTCCCTCCAACAACGCTATCTTGGCGCCATCGGCGAATTTCGAGCTAATTTTTCTCCGCGACCCTTTGACGTGGCTGAACGTGATGGAGCTAAAATATGGGCCCAATGAGCCAAAGGCGCTCCGCAATTCCCGTCCCCAGATGACGCGCGTGTCGAAAATAGCCGAAATCGGCTCTTCGCCAAACAAGGAAATCATATCAATTTTTGAAATTCCAAATGCTACATGTATCGCGTTTGGCAAAGTTGCAGTCGTATTTGGATTTTGTCCAAATTCATTTTTGGCAATTCTACTTCCGGATCCTAGGACTTTGGACTTTTGGGCAAAAATTGCCACTTATTGGGATGCAGCCCTCAGCCGCTCTACATTAGCATTCCGCAGGAACATTCCCCCGCAGTGCACCTGTGGTTGACAAGCTCTCGCCACTGGCACGCGGTTGAGAGCGCGGCTTAGCGCCGTGGCAACAACAACCCTCGTTGCCCCTCATTAAACTCTCACCAAACCCCCACCAACCCCCCACCACCCCCCATGCAACCCACCAACCATCATCCACCCCTCAATCAACCCACAACGGCCCTCACCGCCTCTCACCCAACCAAGGGTGGGAAGCAGGGAAGTAGGGGAGGTGGGGAGGAGTAACAAGCCTCTTGCTTTCAAGGACCATGAAAAATACAGCGCTCAAAATCTCCAAACACATCCAAAAAAGACCTGCAAAAACAAAAACTGTGCCCTCCCAACCTAATCACATCTAAACCAGCAAGGTTACCCTCCCACCCCATCCCGCCAATGGGAGGGAGTTGAATAGTTGCACACTTAGGGGGTGTATGCAGCCCCGACCTACCCTTTTGCTGTGGTTGATTGTGCTCCCTGGTTTGGCCTCTATGCCCCCCCCTCCCCAGGGCTCGTGTACCTATTGTCACCCATAACTTTTGCCCTTCCCGTCAACTTTGAGTGCAATGCAACAAAACAAAGAAATTGAATGTTTTGGTTTGCTTTTGTAGTTCTAGTCTTGTCCTAATCTAGCTTAGATCATTCTAGGCTGGAAGTTCCAACCTAGAACGAAGTTGGGTGCTCTAGCGTGTACCAAGGGTAAGCTTGGTATGGTTGTACGTGGCAGTTAGATCCCAGTGATGAGAAAATTTTCTGTGCATTATGTCATGTAGACTACAATCCGGCTGCCCACACTTTGTATCTCTACTTGTGACGATGGGGGGACAGACGATGGGTGCTAGAAGACGGGACGCTAGGGCTACCGCCTTCACAGTTTTTCACTTTTATATAATTCTGTCCACTTGCCTTTACCACCACCCCATCTGACCTAGGGGGCAGTACGAGTACGGTAGACGCAATGCATGAGGGAAGGCATAGAGCCACGAGGGAGCGACAGAGAGATTGATGGAGGGCATGATAGAGGGAGCAAACGAGAGAGAGAGAGAGAGAGGCCGCAGGGAGAGAACCAGGAAGCAAGAGACACCAAGAGAAGGCATAAGGGAGCACTCGTAGGAGTTGGACAAAGGGGGACATGCATTGATTTTGCCCTCCAGCCTACCCCTGCTTACGTACTATCCGCCCTCTGCTCCTCGTTTGCCTCCATTGGCTTTCGCCTGGCTGCTCTATATGGAATGGAGGGGTGTAACCACACTACAGGCACAACACTGCACAGGCAACAACCCGAGCACAAAACAATTGTGCATCAAGTTGCCTCTACAATGCCCATCACCGTGCAAAATTTTTCGCAGTTGTCTTCCATGAACTATTCTCCTTTTCTTTGCACTGCATGTAAAATTTGATTCTATTTAGGTGCACACACCCATGTACAAATGTAGCCCCTTAGGCGAGTTGACTATGTTCTCCATTGGGTCTGTATTGCACTGCTGACCCTGTGTACTACACTCGGGTACCGTACCGGCATGGAATGTTTTGGATAGTGGAATAAAATGTTTCAATCATTGGTTTGGTTCTTCAACTCCTTGGTGGTCACTAAGTACACATAGCTCGTCCGGGTCATGGTAGTGCTTCAACTGGTGAGCAATGTTGAAGTTTCCGTAGAAACTGAAGTTTAATACATTCCCTGGATCTGCCACTGTCTTTGCCTATATGCAGCATGCACATGTGTTCGCTCTTCCGCTTAGTCGGTTTTTATAACTGAGGATGGAGGGTGCGCCGCATGGGATGGATGCCCTCATCAAATTCCCGGCCGAGGATTGGCAAAAGTGGCCAGACCACGTCGGCAGGAAATATGTGCTGGACCTGGCCAATGCGGAGTGGAACATGATAAATCAAGGCCACGGATGGGTAGCCAGAATTCAGCATGCGATCCAACAAGTAGTGCTTGCGGTGCATGAAGTCAGGGAGCACTGGAATTTGGTGGCGGCGTACAAGCGCCACATAGGGACGCTCGCGATGGTGCCAGATGTGGTGTTCATGCCTAGAGAGCCGGAGAAGGACAAGCCTGAGATTTGGGTTAAGAGACTTGACCACTACAGGGTGGCCTACATGAAATTGCTCTCAGTCAACGGCAGAAGGTGGAGATTTCCGACGGGGGAGGAGGCATCCCTGAGGCCTAGAGTGGGACGCCGGCGGGGAGTGCTGAGATCGTAGATTCTAGCGGTGGGACACCTGAAAAACAGACCATGGGAGCTGGAGGCAATGATAGAGCAAGAGCGACCCCGCCCTAGGACATGGCTAGCAGGACGGATGCGCCAATGGATGAGGATGGAATGACAGCCGGTATGGAACTGCTTTCCCTGCAGGAGGAACCATTGGGCTTGAACAGGGACAATCTGCGCCGAGTAAGGAAGCGAAAAGGGGCTCCAAAGTGGGTACGCAAACTGTCCAAAATGGTGGAGACTATGGCGAAGAACAGTGCGGAGTAGGTACCGATGGGTGTGATAGCACAGGAGATCTGGGACATCAGCTAGACAGGGATGGCAGACGTCTCCTGAAGGACGAGGCCAAAAACAAGAGACACCGCGAAAGAGAGAAGAAGAAGAAAGCCAAGGCGAAGGCAAAGAAGCGAGCGAAGAGAGAACAGAAGCGTCGGAAAGACGACAACCGCAAGAAGTCCAAGAGGGTAGAGACGGATTCATCGGATGACTCCAACTCGTCTACCGGCTCCTCCGATACAGCCAGCTCTGTTCATTCAGCGACTCCTTGTCCGACTCCGACAGGTCATCACGGGAAGGTGGAGACCGCGATGGCACGTTGAAGCCCAAGAGGGGCCGCCCAGAAGATTTTGACTTCAGGTGGATCAACGGCCGTAAGCACTTTCACACCAACAAGGGCACCTGGCAAGACTGCACCAACCCGCCCTCTTGACCATGCAAGTCCTGTGGTAACCGCCACTGGGCATTCCAAAGTGCCCAGTTGGGACGCTGCTGACGCGGCCTAGCGGGCCCCCATGTCCCAAGGGGGGGGGGCGCTGGCACACCATGGGACCGGCGAACGTGACAAGCAGGCGGTTGGGATCAGGAACATACTTGGGGCCTTACTGGAGGAGGCAGAGCATGGCATCGGTAGCTCATACGAGCCTACATTATGGCGGAAGCTGGAGGATGGCACCGGGAAGGCGTACACCGGAGCACTGTACAAGTTCTTGCGCTAGAACAGGATCAATGGCTTCCTCTCGCCACGGGAAGCACTCAAGGGACACATGCTATAGCTGGCAAGGGATGGCCAATACAAGTCGCCGGTTAAGGCCCTACTGTCCAGACTACGCCTGGCGGAAAAGATGTTCATCATCCCAGCGATCGTGGTGCCAGCGGACTGGCTGTTCGCCGAGTCACTAAAGAGACTCGGGATATCAAGAAGCCCGCGGAACATCCGATGGGCTCAGGGAAAAATCATTTGCAGGATCACAAAGAGGAAGGACACGTTGGAGTGGAAAGGGCTCGAGTGCCTGGGAATGGCCGTTTTGTCGCTCACGAACCTAGTACGCATCGGCGAAGCATGGACAATATCCTCGCCTGGCGATGGCAAGCTCTGCTTCATGGGAGAGAACTCACGGAGTGGAGAACATGAGGAGGAGCTCGGACCCTGGCCCTCGCGTTGGATGCGATTCATCAAAGAGGAACTCAAAAACATGGTGTGGTAGAAGACCGCCCTCATGGGTATCAGTCACCAGCGGACTTGGAAGAAGCATGGGTGTTGCTTGTGGCGGGCACGGAACTCGAGCACCATAGGTGGCACTGTCTGCGGAGAGGCGGAGCAACAAAATTATGGGCCCCAAGAGCACGAAGCCAATTCATCATGCTCGCTGGCGGGTGGGAGTCGCCGTCAGTGGCGAGACACTGCACAAAGCCGAAGCATACTTGGAAATTTGTGGAACGAGGAGAGCAGCTGGTGCCGGTATGTGGAGAAAATGGATATCGCCTCATATATGGTGACCGGCCCTCCAAGCAGTCGTGGCCAGCATGGTTACGAGAAGAGCTCCGCGATATGGCGGCAGAGGCACATGCGGACGGCGAAGTTCTGGGTCCGACTAGATAGGCCGCCCGAAAAAGTAGAAGGCCCCGAGTAGAAGACGGTGGGCGCATGGCTGCCGCATGGAGAAGATCATGGAGTTGGGAGAGAAGTTGGACGTGGACATGATACGGTTGCACGAAGCAGTCTGTGACCTGGTGCAGGCGAAGGAGAGATACAGGCCGTCAAAGGCGGTGAGCCAACTACTGCTGCGAGTGTGCGATGCGGCAGGCGATTATGCAAGGGAAGCAATACCGGTGGTGGTGAGCCGTTTGACTGAGCTGGGAGAGAAAGGCATTGAACCCGAAGACGAGGAGAGCTATTACAATGACGAGGAGGACCATGGAGAAGTGGACCCGGCAATAGCAGCCAAAGGGCTAGGCCAAGTGGGAAGTGTACCGATATAGGACACGCTGTGGTCGCACTGCGTACCGGAGGACCCGTGGAACCGGTACCAGAAGTGGAGGGGCGTTGTAGGAGGCGTGGGGCCATCGGACGGTGTGGGAGAGCACGAGATGTTGGATGCCTTGGTGCGGGATGGAGCCCTGAGCAAGCACGCGAGCGTTAGGGAAGCCAATGGCAAAGCACAAGTCCGGCCTAACAGCAGTGAGAAGTGTGCGTTCATCCTGAATTGTGTGAAGCAAACTGCCTGTGATAGCCGTAAACCACGAGGGTTCCAATTGCCCCAGATTTAATTGAATTGAACAACTTAGGGACTCCATTTTGCTGGGAGGGCGACAGAAGCGATATATGGCAAAACTGGATTTGTCCAACTATTTTTGGAGTGTGCGTCTGCCACGGAGGTGGGTTGGTGAATACAGTGTGTGTGTGGGAGATGCCCAGTATGTCTGGCAGCCGTTGCTGTTTGGGTGGAAGTACTCACCACTCGTGTGTCAGAAGCTAGTTTACAGTGTGGTCCGGACCTCAATCTGGTGGTTGCCTGTGCTGTTTTTTGTTTACCTTGACGATATTTTGATTGTGGACACACCGCATTTTGTGCACAAAGCGGTGCGCCGGGCCAAGCACAGGTTGCAGCCTGTAGGTTTTATTATTAGTGCACAATCTGTGACAGAGCCCTCGCGGAGCCTAGACTTCGTGGGCAAGGTTTTTGATCTTAGCAGTGGCACACTGGAGAATCGTCCAGGAATGCTGAGGGGGCCGGTGCGTCTGTGGCTGTCGCTGGTGCTAGGGTTGCAAAATCGGAAAGGCATGGAGAGACTGCTGGGTTAGGCCGTCGGCGGGCCTCAGTCCATTTCCGGCCGGGGTGTACTGTTGGAAGCACGCGGGGGGTAGTCGGATTCCACGTGCACTGCTGAGACCCCTGCTGACTGCCATTTGTTTTGCTTTTGTGCCACAACGGTATACGGTGAAGGCCAGGGTGCAAGCGGAGCCCCCTGCCTGTTGGAGTGCGTATGTTATTTGTGTTATTTGCTGACGCCGCCCTTGTGTGGCCTGCCAATTTCTTTGTCGGGTCTGCTGTCGGGGGGGATGCGCATGTTTCAGTGCCCCCGTTGGGTTTGTACCTTGCGGGCGGCGGAGTTATGGGGATGGGTGCAAGGCGTTTGCCTGGTGGCTTATATGAAATGGCCTTGGGTGTGTGAGGGTAGTGGATAGTACTGTGGCACGGTGCCAGATCTGGGGGCAGAGAGGCGCTGTTTTTTGCTCTGGTCAGCAACATATCCGATGTGCCCTATTCTGCTGCGCCGTGGGTCGGGAATACCCATAGCAGGGTTTTTTGTCCCCTCTGAACGCAACCCAGCGGACCCGCCTAGCAGGGTGCATGAGTTCGACTCTGGAAGGTCTTGCCTGGGGTGTGCCCGAGAGAGGTACTTGCAATGGCACTCGTCCCCCTTTCCTCACCAGGAATTCTTTTGCGCTGGCCCCTTTCCCATGGGTCAGTGTGAAACGTGACAGCCTCGAACGCCCCTCTAGCCGTTTGGCTGTTGAGGGGGCGTACCGGGCGAATGAAGGGGAGGAAATCACCGCTTCCCCTACCTGGGGATGGGGGGGGGGGTGCCAGAGCCAGATTCCTGTTGCCTCCGATTCTTTGTTGGTCGGCATAGAGCACAGTGGATGTTTGGCGCTCCGGGTTGACGCGTTTGCTCGTCATGCTTGCTCATGTCAGTTTTATTTTAGTGCAAGCGTCAGGATATCACCTGGTCCAGCTTGTCGCTGGATGCACACGCAGCATGCAATTTTATTTGTCGACGACACGTACCTGTCTTTTGCTTTTACCAGCACAGGGTCAAAGGGGAAAATCCTTTCCTCTCGAAATAGGGCCCCGAGTGGACCGGCATCTGTTTTGTTTTGCTTGCATTGCACACAGGAAGGGAGTGTAAACTGTATTTTCCGTAGAAACTGAAGTTTAATGCATTCCTTGGATCTGCCATTGTCTTTGCATATATGCAGCATGCACATGTGTTCGCTCTTCCGCTTAGTCGGCTTTTATAATCGAGGATGGAGGGTCCCACCCGCCCGCCCACCGGACAGTGTCTACCCCTTGAGATGAGGGACTTCGACCTCGACCGGCAGCGCTACGAAAAGTGCTGCAGGGCCCCGGGTACACCGGCATCTGTTTTGTTTTGCATGCATTGCACAGAGGAAGGGAGTGTAAACACACTAGACACCCCTCCCCCCCTCCTTGCTGGGGAGAACACCGAACTACCCTCCACACCCTAATTGACCACCTATGACTTGGCTTTTTTTCAGCGATTTCACCTAGTTTCACTACGTGGTGTAGTGCAACTTAGTGGTTGCAACGCGGTTTCACTGCATTTGGCAATGCAGCTGCAAATGGTGGCACATGTGCCTGTGTGCATTCATGCGTGTGCCAAAGCTTTTGTCCAACTGGAACATGAGTGTGCCATTTGACAATGGACACAGTAATTGTCGTATCTAATGCCTGCGGATTGAGGCACTCTGGCCCAATTTATCTTGAAGAACTATGGAAATTGCCATGTGGGCAAAGTGCCTGCATAACCCCTAGCGTCTTGGGAGTCCCCAAAAGGGAGGACTCAAAGTGGATACATGGGCCATTTCATATATTATTGTTCTATTTGGGACGGGCAACAAATGCACTATTTGTGGGGAGAAGAGGCCAAAAAGGTGAAAGGTAGTGAAAAAATCATAAGGGGGAAATGTAATATTGGGGTATATGTTGCGGAGAAGCGTGTGTATGTCTGCACGATTTTCTCTCCCCGATTCCACAACAATGACCCAAATTGTGCGCCGCAGGATCCAAAAGATTGGCACCCCCAACAGTATGACCTGTGGTTGTATTGCAATGCAATGCAATGCAATGTAATGTATGGTAATGCAATGTGCTGCAGCGTAATGTAGTGGAATGTAGTCTAATGTGCAATGTAATGTAATGTGCTGTAGTGTAATATAATGTAATACCACATAACATATGTGATGTAATGTAATGCGATGCATTTTGATGTAATATAATATACAGTGATAACATATAATGTAATGTATAATTACAATATAATGTAATATATGGCAATATGATAATACATTGTGTAAGGTATAGATATTATGTCATGTCATGTACTGTAATGTAATGAAATGTAATGCAATGTCATGCCATGTAATGTAATGTAATGCAATGTAGATCAATAAAAACATAATGTAATGTAATGTGATGTAGTGTAATGTAGTGTGATGTAACGTAACATAATGCAATGTAGTGTAATGTAATGTAATGTAATGCAATGTAATGTAATGTAATGTAATGTAATGTAATGTAATGTAATGTAATGTAATGTAATGTAATGTAATGTAATGTAATGCAATGCAATGCAATGCAATGTAATGTAATATAATGTGATGTAATGTAATGTAATGTGATGCAATGTAATGTAATGTAATGTAATGTCATGTAATGTAATGTAATGTAATGTAATGTAATGTAATGTAATGTAATGTAATGTAATGTAATGTAATGTAATGTAATGTAATGTAATGTAATGTAATGTAATGTAATGTAATGTAATGCAATATAATGTACTACAATATCATACACTGTAATTTACTACACTGTACTGTCGTACTGCAATGCAATGCAATGTAGTGTAATGTAATGTAATGTGATGCAATGTAATGTAATGTAATGTAATGTAATGTAATGTAATGTAATGTAATGTAATGTAATGTAATGTAATGTAATGTAATGTAATGTAATGTAATGTAATGTAATGCAATATAATGTACTACAATATAATACACTGTAATTTACTGCACTGTACTGTCGTACTGCAATGCAATGCAACGCAATGTAGTGTAATGTAATGTAATGTGATGTAATGTGATGTAATGTAATGTAATGTAATGTAATGTAATGTAATGTAATGTAATGTAATGTAATGTAATGTAATGTAATGTAATGTAATGTAATGTAATGTAATGTAATGTAATGTAATGTAATGTAATGTAATGTGATGCAATGTGATGCAATGTGATGCAATGTGATGTAATGTAATGCAATGTAATGCAATGCAATGTAATGTAATGTAATGTAATGTAATGTGATGTAATGTAATGTAATGTAATGTAATGTATTGTGATGCAATGTAATGTAATGTAATGTAATGTAATGTAATGTAATGTAATGCAATGTAATGTAATGTAATGTAATGTGATGTAATGTAATGTAATGTGATGCAATGTAATGTAATGTAATGTAATGTAATGTAATGTAATGTAATGTAATGTAATGTAATGTAATGTAATGTAATGTAATGCAATGTAATGTAATGTAATGTAATGTAATGCAATATAATGTACTACAATATCAATACACTGTAATTTACTGCACTGTACTGTCGTACTGCGATGCAATGCAATGTAGTGTAATGTAATGTAATGTGATGTAATGTAATGTAATGTAATGTAATGTAATGTAATGTAATGTAATGTAATGTAATGTAATGTAATGTAATGTAATGTAATGTAATGTAATGTAATGTAATGTAATGTAATGTAATGTAATGTAATTTAATGTATTTTAATGTGATGTGATGTAATGTAATGTAATGTGATGCAATGTGATGTAATGTGATGTAATGTGATGTAATGTGATGTAATGTGATGTAATGTAATGTAATGTAATGCAATGCAGTGCAATGTAATGTAATGCAATCTAATGTATGTAATGTAGATAAATTTCATATTGTGTCATCCAATTTAATGCAATGCAATGGAATGCAATGCAATGCAATGTATTCTAATATAATGTGTAACATAATGCACTGCACTGTAATTAAATGTATTGCAACAGCACCCCGGCATATGGCAGCCTCATCCGGTCCCGTCATACGACAGCCCCCCTGTTGTGGAAGATACTAGTGTGGCCAAATGTGACTTTACGCATTCAAATGTTAACGTGTAAATGCGAATGCAAATGCATATTTTTCCATTCCATTCCGTTCTGTTCCATTCCAGTTCATTCCATTTTCACAGGATGCATATGAAGTTTCAAATGCCCATGGAGTCATTCTACTTATTTATTCCTAAACAACGATTTCAGCATTGCGAATCAGGATTCTCACATGCACTGCACATCTACGGCCCATCCAAACGCAAACCTAGGCTCTGTGCTGCAAGGAGGCGAGATGTGATTTGTGATTTGTGATGCAAGTGCAAGCCATGCAAAGCAAAAAAGAGCAATGCATTTACGTCAAATTAGACTGTGATCTGCGTTGAATTTTGTTGTTTTGTCCTTGCGTCAGGTGTGAAACTGAGATGAAAGAAGACCAAGCCCATTCTTGTACATTGGAGATGCCTACATTGCCAGTTTCAATGCCACCAGAGCAGCTTTTGCAGGTTGCGGGAACAATAGTTCCTGCCACAGACGGTTCCTCCAAACGGATATCCAGTCGTCCGTCCAGTGAAAAGGACAAGCAGAATGATGCTCCTAATCAGCATCTCGCTGATATTGCTGTACAAGTATGTCTTTGCAGGAACTGTTCGAGCCCCAACAGCACGTTGCATCCATTGTGTGTGCCAGCAGGTGCTCATGGAGGTACGTGCGTAGAATGCCTCCGAGCCCAGGTGAGCAATTTGCATTGGCATTGCTTAGGTGTTAGGACAGTGAGCCCCCCGGAGATTTTGGCCACTTTTCCAAATGACAGAAAACAAAGTCCGCAACATACTTCAATTATTCCACCAATTGCTTCGCCAATTCCCAACGGGACAGATACTGGTGGATGTGGCACCTGCAAGAATCGTCTGGGCTCACAGCCAAAATCGTTCCACCCTACCAGCAAAGAATACTTCCCAGCGAAACTACTTTACACGCGCACTTCTAGGGAATGAAGTTTGAAAGTGATCCGTGACGTGGCCACAACATGGGGCTCTATGCAGGCAACCACCTGGAGGCTCTGGCAAGGCAAGGCATGGCATGGCATGGCATGGCATGGCACTTCTCAATTTTGCTTATCTCGTTGATTTGAAACGCGAGATCGCATTTCATATTGCCGGGCACTGGGCACTCACGCTTTGACATGCCCTTTGAAATAGAACCACTGCGAAGGGCGATCAGCGAGGCGTTGGACAACGCAATATTTTTTACTTTTGTAGTTTAGTTCCAGCCGCCAGTCGCAAGAAAATCTGCGTGTGAATTGCCCTTGACTGCTTTCAAACCTTCTGCTGCTGACTTTCTCCACCCTGCCATTTTGACCACCTTCATTTCTGTTGCATACTTTTGGAGCATGAAATGGTTTGCATTCCACTTCAGGTGTGGAACCACGGGATCAACAACCAGCAATCCATTGCAAATCTCGTCGGTTTGCTTTTCTCGATGGCCCATGACCAGGTGCACTTCGCAGGCATGAAACCCAGCGGCAACCTTCTAGGAGCTCAGGCTGATGTGGATCGAGACGCTGGTTCTTCGTCCTTGCGAAGAGAGTCAGGAAGCCTCCTAAATGTGCCATCAACTGATGGACAATCTGGATCCTTGAAGGAATTGGAATGGGTACGCGTAGTGCCTACTGCAACCAGGTGTATATTTGTGCCTTGTACATCTGTCACCTGATTTATTTGACTGCAAAAGTGCTCACTGGCTTTTTTGTTGCTTTTCACTTCCTCTTTTGCCCCTTGTGGCTCACCTCCAATCAAGTACCGAGGAGCAGCAGTGGGACACAAGTAGTTGCCATAGGAATTTCCAAAAATGTCGGGGCACTTTTTAGGATTTTGCAAGTCTTGGCGATAAGGGTTCGATTCAATCGAAATCTGACAAAACAAGTTCGGTCGACGGCAACAAGTGTTTTTCGCCCACTCCTTGCCAGCAGGATGCTCTGTCCAGTTGCAAAACAAGCAGCCCAACAAGAAAGTCTCAAGAGCATGTGGACGGCAATTTCATTCATCAATGAATCGTGCGATGCACAAGATACACACCGTGTATGGCGTGATGTCGTATCACGGGATGTCCAGCTGCTGTTTGCTCGTTTGACCAGGTCTTCCTGGGCTGGCAGGCCCGAGGAAGGTGTGCAACATCATGCAACCCCCCCCCCCCCCCTCGGGGGCCCGCTTTCCCCGATTCAGCCCGATTTGTTAGCCCGATTTAGTTGGTTGCCGGATTGAACACCAGAAAAAGGCATTTTATTTGCAGGAATTCTTCAGCTGACAGATATGATACCTCAGTGTCCCACATTCCCTCATTTTCAAAAAAAAATTGTTCACCCTCCGGCTTGTACATGGCCCTAGATCCCTATCAGGTACTGAAGCTCATGACCTAGTGGTCGCAACAACGAAGCTCAAGCTGAAGCACGCTGGTGCAAATCCCACTGAGGGCATCTTTGTCACCTGCCTTAATGTGGGCAGCCTGCTGAAAAAGTTGTTTTTCATGCACAAACAAAGCCTGCCACAACAACAGACAAGCCCTAACAATGTCCCAAGACCTAATGCTCCACCTCCCGCCCCTGAATTGAGTGTGTTTTCCTCAAATCATGCCCCCCGATTCATTGGCCCGATTCGGTGTAAAATTTCCCCTGACTCGGGGGGGGGGGGGAGGTTGAACATCAAGTATATGCACAGCAATTCTCTGCACTTCTTAACCGCCCTAGTAGCCCACTATTTGCCCCCCTTCCATTGTACTCCGCAACCTATCTGCTCCAGGCACATACTGTGTCCCTGCTGCAGGTGTGCACCTGGAAGTCCACCTGGGATTTTATTGAGTTGCACTCTGGGAAGGAACAGGGCCAAGCTTCCATGCCGTCACACTGCATGGGGTGCTGCACACACCCACGCCCATCTGGCTTCCTGCTGTTCGCATTTTTCAGCTCATTTTTATCTCTTTACTCTTTACTGAGCCATGGTGTCACATCACATGTGCCAGAGAGCAGTTTTCAGGGTGACGCAAGCTCTTCGATAACCTAGGAATGCTGAAAACTAGGATACGTGCATTCATGCTGGCTGACACCATCTGCATTAATACATCGCTGTTCATGTGCCAAGACGCACAAAGCGGAGCAGTGACTGTGGGGCTGTACATCATCAAGATGCGGAGCTTGCAAGTCACTGGGAGGTATTCACCAGCTGCTTGTGTTGCGTTGATGATTTTGCCCTTCCCACTCAGCCTGCAGGCCTGGGTAGGCTGGCACTGGGATACAGAACAGGAGATACGGCCTGCTCTGCACTCTGTGTTCATGGCAGGGAGCACAATGATGCACAATCTGAAAGCCCTGTAAACCAGGGCAAAGAAGCCCCTCCCCGAGATCTCCATCGTCACCGTAGCTGGGAGCAGCCTCGCCTGCTTGCAAATCCTCAGACATCAGATCTCAAACGTCCTGCCAGCTGGGGGCATCGCCCTACCGATACCGCACAATTGAGGTTTGCCTGTGTCTTGTGCTCCTGCAGCTGCACTTGATCCTACAAATCGTTGGAGCAATGCTTGCTTTTGAGCCGATGCGTTCATGGCCCTTTTGCACACCCATTTCCTGCTCCCTTGCCTGTTTCAAGTGTTGATCGAATGTGAATGCCCTTCACAAAATGTTTCAGTAACCTGTCTGAGACATTGATGTGCCCTTGTTTTCGGCCAGGGGCTCAAAAATGAGCAACTTCTGATTGCTGCCAGTCTACTTCCCACCTGTTGCCCGCAATATTGCCGTGGGATTCTGTATTCTTCGAATTAGCGATCATTTTTGTATCGCAGTTTCGTGTGGTTTCGAATTCGATTGATTTCCCTCGGTGATGAGCCTTTCCCGTGTACACTTGTTGTGGGCTTGATCCACCCAGTCAGTGAGTTGGGCCGATAAACGTGTTTCTTGGAACTAAGTTGTTTGCATTCTCGCCAGCCATGAACCTGACGTCCACTGGCGCCGTATTCCGTGACATGGAAGCACTCTTAAACGCGGGGTGTGTGGGAGTGGTTCATCGCAGGGAAGTTCATGGTATGGCTCTCCAGGATACTACAGCTTCACAGGGTGGCCATAATTCGGGTTGCAGAGCGTCCAATAGATGCAGTCATGTTTTGGATGAAATGCAAAATGAAGGCCAGGGCATGCGTGCACGCAGGCGCGCAGTTGAACGTTGCTTGAACTGCAACGGGTGCTTCAGCGCATGTGTGAAATGTCCTGGGCTGCACACAAACGTCAGTACCAGTTACTGAACTGGATACCTGATAATTGCTGGTTGGTTTTTGGTCTTCTCTTCTGCAGCTTTGTTTTTTCTTCGGCATTTTATCAGTCTGCGATTTTGGGAACCTCTTTACCTGCGAAACCTGCTGTGTGCATTTGTTTTGTGCAACGCCACCAGCAGTCTGCTAGAACCAAAGTTGCTGTGCACACCCGTCTTCTTGCGGCCCCACGGCAAGGCGGTCAGCAAGTCATCACCTGTATGAAAGGGCTGCATGCTGTGACCTTTAATGTCCAGGATTTGGGGCAGCTGCCTTGGGCATGGGAGGCATGAACCATGCCATGCCGCACGGACATTTCTGGAGGTCTGGAGGTTTACGGCATCTTTATCTGTTATGTGCGACTCACGTGAGGTCCATGCACCCACTTTTTGCATGCCTCTCAGGGATGCCGAACGTGCCACCGTCGCGCATTGTTTTGGTGACGTTGTTGCCACATTGCTGGCCCATGAGCCTCTGCAGAGGGGCAGTTGTTCGCAAAGCCCTTTAAGGCGCTGTCTGCAAATGCACTCATGGTTGGACCGGCTGGATCTGAAACCGAGATTTTAGCCACCAAACTGCTCCATGACGCTGCATGCTCACAATTGAGCTCCATGAGAAACTTGGAATGCATCGGGTCAGCCCCATGCCCACCAAATGCACCTCCCCTGTCGGGCTAGCAGGGCCGTTAGTATTTGGGACTTCATTTTTTGGAGAAAAATTAAAGCAGAGGTAGAGGTACCAAGGTACCCATAACGCCCTACTGTGCCGTCGTTTCGGCCTTGTTGAATTTGGTACTTCACAGTGTCCATCGTCAATAGCCTCTTCTCCAGCAACCCACTACTCAGTGAGATTTCAAAATGGCGGCGCTGCATTTTGATACAGCCCAAGCAGCATCAGTGACAGTCTTCACAAACTCCGGAGCATAATCGCGCCTCCGCTTTTTGGAAGGGGCTTGCATTCCCTGGGCGATCCTGCCACAATGGCGGCATTCCCATTTCTTGGGAAACTGCAACCATCTTCCGCTCCATGGATGCCACAATGCAAAAGAGGGGCAGAAAGATCTGAGTGAAGCAAAGAAATATGGAGAATGATGACAAGTAGAAAAACAAAGCGAATGGAGGGGCTTCCCTGTATTATTTCTCCACTGTATTTCTTATCCAGACGCTAGGCAAAAACTGCGTTCTTCTGTTTCCGAAATTGGCTTGCATCAAGTTTCAGCCAACATCCCGGGCATTTCGAGACGCCAACCCTAGGAGGGGCTGCGGTGCCCCAGCACACACCACATGTCCATGAAAACGGTCTCCCAATACAGATTGGTTGGGCTGTGCCTCATTAGTACTTCAAAATGCCATATAGGTCAGTGGTCATGTCAGCTAAAACAAGATCTATGGGCTGCACCGACAGGGTTCCGCTCTTCCCAGTTCAAGTGCCCCAACATGTCAACACCTGAGGGGCAAGCCAAGCAATAGGGATTTGTTGCATTTGATGTGTAGAATCCATGTGCAAGGTTGGATCCCGGCAACTGAGACTTATATAGGATAGTTTGACTGATTACTGCCAGCAATCTGATGCAGCTTTTGAACCGTCAGTTACAGTCGGAAACGGCAGCGTTCTCCACGTTTCTGTATTACCAGCCGTGCACCAATGTGCAACAAATGCACGTGCAGGACTCACTTTTGCAGCTTCCGGAGTATGTTTACTGAATGCAAAGAAAAAAAGTTTCTGTGTTACAATTGGCAACAACCCCCACATGGTATATTACATCTGGCATCCCCGATGGTCATTTCTGTGCCATACCATCTCATGCCACAGGGATCAGTCCACTGACGTTGTCTTTGAAGACCGCCGCTGTGCATGTAGAGCCAGAAGCCTGCCAGGGACAGAAAGTTCCCCGCGGCAAGATCCTTCTGTACGCCAAAGGACCAACACTCTTTGTGCGCTGAGCCCGGCTGCGCTGCTGATTGCGTCACCAACGATATTCAGGGAGGCAGCTTCACGGTGGCCACCAACCTCCTCGCCACCCGGCCAAAGTGATTCCCCTGGAGAAAAGCATCCAGGCTGCGTGACCCCTTCGCCTGAAAGATCATCCGAATCCACTGACACCAGCACTCTGCTTGGGAGCTTCGCTGAACACTGGGCATGAACCATTGTCCCCACCCCCCTTTTTGTCCTCCCCTGCCTGTCGTCCTCCCCACCTCCCCGCTTTTGGATTGGTCAACGAGGAGCATAATGTGCATGGGATGCTGAGCGTGAGCGTATTAGCATGCCTGCTTCTATTTGCACATCCCAAACAATTCCCGTGCAAGTTGGTGAGCAAGTGGTCAGAGACCAAGGGGCACACTCATCAGACTCTGAAAAGGTGGTCTGTCGCCCTGCAACAGCCGGGTTATCCCATGACACATCCCTCTTGTGAGCTGCTGCGTGCTTCTGGTGTGCGTTCACTGTGTCCAGGAGCACAATTTTGCAGAGTTCTGTCTTTCTTGGTCGAGACCAGTTCCTCGCGGTGATGATGCCCCACCCTTTGTGGGACCGTCATTTGGCACGTGTTGCCGAGGGGGATTAGGAGGGGACCGTGGCTCGCTGGCTGGGTGAGGACAAACGGGGTGGTGGTGGTATTGTTGCTCATTGCGTGGGAATCACTCCCTGAACTCCCTCTTATGCCTTTGACCCTGACCCGGATTGACCTCTCTCACACGTCTACCCCAACCCTCCCCTGACCATGTTTTCTTACCCCTCCTTCTTAACCTCAACCTCGCCGTCACCCTTTCTTCCAGCCTGAGGTTTATGACACATCTATGTCCTGCAGGCTTCCGGCCCCCACCACCCGTTGTCACCTAGCCCAACAAAGATTGCTGCTAGATATGCACTGATAAGATCTCAAACCCCTCGGAGGATGCAGTGACGATACATGGTGGAAGATCGTGTGGAACGGTATTGTCCAACACTGCATAGTATTCTGCCCACAAGGACAGCCAACAATAGAGCCGTCACAAAATGTAAATTATGCAGGTGCTCGCTCCCGCAGGATGCACCATATGCCGTCCCCTCTTCCGTTTGTGTCACCAGCACCCATGATACTACCCGGTGCGCGTCTGCATCACTGGCCCCCTCGAGCCGGCCCTTTTTTACACACCCTAGGGGGGGAGGGCATCCGGTACCACTTACCCACCTGCTCCAACACTTGAAGCACCCTGTCCCAAACCCAGAGTATGTCCTTTAAGCATGCACACGATTTCGTGATCACGTCCCCTTACAACGTGCGAGAGGCACTGCCTTCCATGATAACAATGCTGCATAGAACCTCTGTAGTACCATGGTCTAGGGGTTTGGGGGTAGCGTGTTCAAGGATTCGCACCAGATGTGCCACCAGTGTAAACCACTGACCACACTAACCAACTACGCAGACCCTCTTCTGACCATTTTCTCTTACCGATCCTTTTTTTAACCTCAACCTCGCCCTCACCCTTAACTTCCAGCCTGAGGTTTATGGACACGAGGTGTGCTCATAAATACGAAATGTCTTGCAGAACATCGGCTTCCCTTTGCCCGAGCCCCTGATGCTCTAGCGCATCGATGGTCATTTCTCAAGGCCCACGTGCTGGGCCCAGAAGAGCTGGAGGGGGGTGGGGGGTATCGGACCCTGCACTGGTTTTTGATTGATGGCAGTGGAAAGCACAATTTGTTTTCCTTGCTATGGACGCTCCTCTGCTTCAGGTACCTTGGGAATGGAGTACCTGCCCCATGGTCCCGCACCCCACAACTCCCCAGCCGTCTTAGCAAACGGTAGCAGCTACACAGCCCTGGCTTCAGCAACAGGTAAGTGGAAATCAGCCTCTGAATGCCGGTTTCTCCCTTGCGCTGCTTGCGTTTCGGAGTCCGCTACGTTTGCGACTGGCAATGGTCTGGCCGCCCTCTGCGGTGGCAAAGCAACACGGAAGCATGTTAAACCTCTTTGATTTCAGCAAAGTTGTCACTCAGATCATTGCTGGACAACAGCAGCTTCAAAATCCAACGTGCTATACACAGCTCGGCCGCTTTGCAGTTGCATATTTCCCCCCCCTTTTTTCATTTCTTTGTGTTGCATTGTATGATACATCATTTTGCGTGTCGAAATGTGATCCATGGCTGCATTTCCTGTAAATTAAGGAGGGGGTTCCAAGGTCTCTGGACTGGCCAGACTGACTGGAATGGGTGACAATCGTTGTCGAATGTGGGAGTGGTTCGAGAAGTATGAGAACAGGTCTGTTCAGCGTGGTTGTGCACTACACCAAAACTAACCAATGGTGTGCGACTAATGTCAAGGCGCTTTTTCCGTATGGCAGGCAAGAGCTGTCACATGGAAACGCCTGAAAACAGCGAGGCATGCACCGATAAAAAGGGATGGTTCAAGGGTATAAGCAATCTGTTCATCTTCACCACATGCTGTATGCTCTGACAGCACGCACACGGGTGCACAAACGCGCAACATGAGCACTTGAAACGCACCAAACATTTCATACTCCGCCTGGGTAAACTGAGCTGCGACCTCCACCCCCTCTCTCGCAAACGGGGAGCAGCGGCTGAGGCTCAGCCTAGCTTCCCAGTGACTTTGGGCTCTGCAACAGATGAAGAGTTGGGCGCCGAAAGATTTACTACCGCTCTCTTTGGTGTGGAGCATTTTGATTTCGCCCGAAGAGGCTTGCAGGCTCTGGATTCAATGAGAATGTCTCATGTGTCTATCCTCTGCATTCATCGGATGGTACCGTAACGGGTTTTGCAGGCACGTGCTGATTCGACACAGAGTATCTGGCTAGGACATACGCTGACCACAAGAGGGTAGCGCAGCTGCATTCGTATTGCATCCGATCCTGATACGGCAGGCAGGATGCATCACTATGTTCTTTATCCCTCACCTGGACGTCAGCATGGCTAGGTGTATGTAGCCATTCTCATGCGCTGATAACGCCTATCGAGTCTTGGTCGGGGTTCGGATCTCTTACACGTCAAGAAGCATTTTTGAAGCGTGGTGCCATAGCACCCGTTTCTTGATTTTCCAGTGCATAATGCGACAAATCTAGTTGGTGTATTTACACATAGCGTTGCCTTTTGGGATGACGTTCTCATCTACATGTTGGTGGCTTTGCATTTCTCTCAAACTCAGGCCTGGCATGGGAATCCACCAATTGCGCTTGCGGACAGGCCCTTGCAGGCGAGCATCTGATTTCCTTTTTTTCATGAATAGCCACTGCTGATTAAATTCGAAATACATGAACGCTTCGTATTCCATAAAGTCATCCCTACAGGGTGTATGGCTCCAGCATCTTGTATGATGGTTGCCTGAGAGACAATAGCATCAAGAAACGTGTGAGAAAAGCCACATCTCCAGTTTCGTTCATTTGCGGTAACAGCATTTGTGTTTTCTGACAAATGTACAGGGCCAGTGGCTGTGGTGTTCACAGGCGAAATGCTGTACAGCGCACAGTTGTGCCGGCTTTGACTAATGATTGCAAATATTAAAGTAATGGGGCTTGTAGGAAATGGTTTCAGTCCATTCCATATCCCTGCCTCCGAGTTTTCTGCATCTCTTTGCACCCCTTTCTGCCCGCGTGAATCACCCAGCAACTCCTTGAGACGCTACATGTGTTGCCCTCCGCCACATTTTGTCATCTTGCTGTCAAATGCCTTCTTGTGTTTCTGGGCAGTTCAGGAGTCAGCCAGCATTTTGAACTTGCACTCATTAAATATTTTCTGAGTTTCACTTTATGTCGCCATCTTCTTTCATGGCTGTGTCTGTTCTAGTTTCTAGGGCAGTGTCTGTGATATATGTGAGTGTCCAGGGCCTGCCCTTGAGACCAACTGTTTCGAAAGTCCACGCCGATACTTGTAGGTTGCCTGTGTTCAAAACAGGGAAACAGCCGATACTTGTAGGTTGCCTGTGTTCAAAACAGGGAAACAGCGACAAACAGGCCAGAAGGAGCTTCACCAGGAGACTGCTCGTTGGTGGTCTGCAACCCCGAAACAAAAACAGAGACACACATAAAGAATGAAATGTCGTAGCCGCCAGCACGTCAACACAGGATGATATCATGAAATGAAGGTTCCGCAGTGTAATACGTACAAAAAAAACCTGCTTTTTGGTTGTTTTTTGTATGCGCAACTATCTGTATGCTATTTTTTTTTGAAAACTTTGTGGGGTCCTGAAACGTTTTGTTTCGATTTTTGGGGTCTACAGCAGGAGGGGCTGCAGCTTGGATTTTTTGGGGGGGGGGGGGGGGCTGGGTAGGGGCTCATGGCGTCACATTTTGCAACGCCCCCTCCCGTGATCCTCCACCTTTAGCTGCCCGAGCTCTTTTTCGGGGGCACTGAAATGAAGTCAAAAATTCAATACGAAAATGAAAAAAAAATGGCACCTGTCAAACAGAAATAGGTACCCAATATTAAATTTCACACAAAAAAAGCGCCCAAAAATTCCCTCCTTTTTTTAGCTGCTTTCACACAACATTTACAAATGCAGTGTTCAATGCACCAAACGAACATCATTAATATTTTTACAAAATGTGGCCAGTGAGTCCTCTGTGCCTTTTAGGGCTTGGGACCGGTTTTTTCAGGGATTGCCAATAATTGGTACCCGTTTAGTATTGTTGTTTGAAATTGATACCCGGTTTCCTTATCTGCTCGCAAGCCAATAACCGGTTTTGTGTTTTGGCTAAACATCAGGTACCGGCAATCAATTCATAAATAGTTACGTGGTTCTTTATTGTCCAAAGTACTTGTAGAACTAAGAATTGTACAGCGAACTTATCAATAATTGGAACCTGTTTAGATACATAAGTCCACACCAATAACTGTTTTTTGAGATCATGAAACAACCGATGACCGGTTTTGATTTTGAAGTGGGCAACAACAACCGATCAAGGCTTACCTTGATCCTCGCCTGTTTCCAACCTCCACGCTCCCTCGACGGCGGGGGCATGCAGCCACATTCAACTCTCCCTATTTACCCTACCTCGGGAGGTTTTGGAGTATACCTTGGTGGATTGGTGTGCTTGAGACACCGCCATGTGACCGTGTCCTGCCGCCACGTGCACCGGCTGTTGCCCGCTGAGATGTACCCCCGGGTGTTGCACGCATGCTGCGACACATACACAATCCAAATACGAGCACAGCCTGCCCGCCGCCGCCTCCAGCGGGTGCAACGGTGGTGCTGTGGCATAACGTGCGGCGTGCAATAGAAAATGTGCCCATCGAAAGGGTCAGCAGCACGCCTAAAGGAAGTCAAGGGCTGCTGAGACGGGGCTCTTCGCCCCCCCACCCATCACCCGTGGCCCACATCATGCGGTGGTCGCCGGCAGTCACATCCAACTCGCACTCTAAGAGGTCGTCACCGATGATTGACTGGTCGCCTGCATGCACGTCCGGTGGTAGAGAAGATGATACTCAGGACTCTTTCGAGCATACTCCGCTGCCAGTTGAACTTGCGCCTGTTTTTGCGGCTGCCGCTGCTCACTGCGCCCCCCTCTATCCCTAGTCTCGGGTGTTCCTCTCAAGGGCCATACAGCTGAGTGAGGAGCATGCTGACCCCTCAGAATATATGGTACCCTTAGAAGCGATGCCGGGGTCGTCAAATCCCTAGGGCCCGCCTGGGACTGACCTTATGGTGCTTGACCGTGGGGCCCCTGACTCTGGGTCCAGTGACCTCACTGAGTTTGAAGTCCCGGTGGCGGAGACACGGATCTACCATGAGGAACTAACCGCGCAAGAAGACCTGCCTACAAGGTGGTTTCGCAGCCGTGTCGAGCTGGTTGGCTATGCCAGGGGCTGGGTTCGTGAGCCCGCCCCCACACACTCCACAATGCTGTATTCTATGATGTAGGTCGACAGGTCTCTAGAGGCCCAGGTGGTTCATGGTCGAGCGTCCACTGAGCAAACATAAGTTGCCCTACCCATGGAGCCTCTTGTCATACAGGGTACAACCAATCTAACTGCCTTAATGGCCTGTTGCTGACGTTAGGTTTGATGTACATATGGCAATGATCCCATGGACTATTGCTCCTTAAAATGAACTCCTTCCTTGGTGGGTTTGTGCGCATATTTTAGGAGGGCTTTTCGTAAAGACTTGTTTTTTTATCCAATTTCTCAATTGTTTGCATCCACTCCCTTTTTGGCATTTGCCCCTCGCCCAAGGTATTCCCAGCATACATTTTTGTGATTGGGGTCCCAAATGATAACCCTATTTTAGCTCAAAGGCTTTGCTCAATTATGTGAGGAGGGGGATGATTCTTGCTTGTACCAAAGGATGACAGATTGTGGCACCCCATGGGGAGGATGTTGGGTTGGCCCGGGCCTACAGCCCTTTGGCTCTCTTGGCAAGTTTGGCAGATGTGGCCACATGGACCCAAAGGGTGGACCTTGCGACACCAACCTAGGTGTTCCCAAACCGAGCGCAAATTAGCACAGTGAGCAATCGGTGTTGGCTGCACAAGATGGTGATCATGGTACAAGGCTATTATCTTGGTTCGTTGGTCATTGGGTAAGGCCCGCGTAGAAGAAGCAACCCTCCGGAAATTCGATCGAAGCTTGCATAATCAGAAGCTGCTAGCGCGGCTGTGCAATTTCCTACTCGGCACCGCCCAGACGTACACCGCCAGCGAAGTGCACCGGCCCCATCAATTGGCAATGTCTATCTCCTCATCTATGCTGATGGGTATCAACCTTGAGGTGTTCCCATGGTGAGTACCAAAATCAGTTCGGTTGATATCGGCTAGTTGATATGGCCGAGTGCAACAATTCTTCCCCTCGGTACAAACTTGATGACTTGCCATGAATGTCTAAAATCTGATTGGGGATCCTGGCTTCCAACACGCATATTAGAGCTGAAGTATCTGCAACCAAGCACTTTTTTGTGCAACATCACATGGGCTCAACAAGACTACAAGATATCCCTAAGGATCTAGTTCCGCTTCCTGTCTGCCGACCACCATCACCTTTGGTCTGGCCTTGCGGACCTTGGCACCAGTTGCAAATTGGCGGGTGTTCCTGGACTAGAGAATGCCGTTGCCATCCAACCGATCGTACACAATTTAAAGCGAGGGGGTATCCCACTTGTTAGTGTGCTAGGTCGCGTTTTGCCCCTAGCGGAACGGCATCATCTACGTGTCAAACTCGCAGCTGTGTGCACGTGGTACGCCCCTTTTCAATTCCCGATGATTAGCCGCCAACAACAACGATCAAGCCGACAACACTTTTACCAGAGTGTCAGCATGATTGCGCTAGAGATACGCACTCTTCTTCCCCAGCTGCTCACTGATGATGTCCACCTCCCACAACCTCTTGATACACTTGTGCTTTCCTTCTGCCACATGATCTGTCTTCTATACCCGGAAAATGATTCTCTTCCTAATGCCGCATGGGGCCGTTGGGGTCCCTTTCACACGGTTGTTATGCATGTCATCGTAGAACATGTGGAGCGCGATTGTCCCCGTATCCTTTATTTGCATAGTGTCAGCACTATTGGTCGCTACCAAGGTTACCGCCGCGCTTTGGTGATGAAGGTGGCGAGGCGGCGTTAAGGGTGGGAAAGCAGTTTGCCGCTCTCACGTCCACCTTACCCGCGCACAGCACAACTAACGTTTTGACCCCTGGGATCTATTTGAAGCTGCACAAGAAGGCGCATAGCCAGCGTGAGCGAGTTGAGCATCGTTGGCGGCCCACCATTCGCCGTGTTGTCCTTGAGCAGTGCATCATGCGCTCCAAGTTGTGGCACAAGACCATAATGTCTATGGCTCCAATGGAATTTTGCACATGCGTCATCGGTGGCCATGCATCCCCCCCACACCGTCCCTCCGCTTCGCCCTTGAACATGCGGCCGACGTTGTCGAGGCCATTTGCATTTCTGGACTTTGTGTACAACATCCCAAGGTTCGGAGATACAAACCTTTTCAAGCTGCCATTGTAGACAGCTCGCTGCTTCGGAGTTTGGGGGCCGCTTTGTGTTTACCGCTGCAAGAAGGCACGCAAGAAATCTCGTGCTTGAAAGCATTACCATGTTGTACATCTCTATAATGCCTAAACGACGTGGCAAGCGTGCGGGAAAGCGGAAGCGCAGTGGCAAACACAGCAAGGCCCGGTCCGCGACCTTGGTCTTGGTGCGCCCGGAGAGGAGTTGGGTGCAGCTACAGGTTGTGTTGCGGGGTTTGTTGGCCCGATTGTCGGTTCGGACGGTGCTCCCGGGCCCTCACGCTCTAGTGTGTGTGTTGGTTCCGGTCATGCAGCAGGCGGTGCTTGGGATTCTCCGTTACCCGGTTGCCAGTCTGGCGCGAAGGCTCAGTGGAGTGCCCCGGCAAACCCTCGACGCACCCGGCAAAGCCAATGTGAAACCGCCGGGTCAGGGGCACCTGTGTGTGGAGCGCTGGGAGGTGGGGTTCACCTTGCCCTAGTGACCCAGCTGACAGTCAATGTGGTTAATTTTAATTTTTAACATATGAACCGGTTAACATATTAATCTCGCAAATATGAACACGTTAACGCTCAATTTTTTTGATTGGGTCATTTGTACTCATTTTTCCATGCACATATGACGACCCATAAGGGGTGTTACATGGTATATTGTTGCATAACGGTATAGTACAGATGTTCCAATGTTGTGTTGGTGGGTGTTTTGGACACCCCCCCCCCTCTGGTTGCCCGCATTCCCCCCTACCCCTCCCTCATTCGCGACAAGCAAAAGGAGGCGGTAAAGCAATATGCCTCCCTCCTCTTCCCGGCCCCGGACCTCATCAGCCTACTCATGGACTTGAACGTCCCCAAGCTTGGCTTTTGGCACATGTCGGAGTATATGAGCCGCCGGGGGGCGGCCTACACGGCCGCAACGGGCCTCCTGTTCCCCAAGCCCATCCCCACTCGGGATACGTTCACGGACACGTGGAAGGAGTTGGTCATCCCCCTTGACCTACGTCCGCCCGTGTCCATCCCCGATCCCCCCGCGAGTGGGCGCTCTTGGCCGCTACTCTCATGGGCCCGGTCTGTCCAATCACGTCCATTGCTAGTGGACACCATCGATTGGACAAGGCCCCGCACCTTCATCGTGCGTGGGGATGCGTACCCGTGCGCCGGTGGTAGTTGGACCCAACTCTCCATTGGGCTCCTCAACCACGGCGCACGGGGCCGCACACCCGCGTACTCGTGGGTGATAGGGAAGGCCGTGTGTGGGGACAAGGACATGGCGGCACCAGCAACGATATGGGCCGACAACTTGAAGGTTTGTGGCCCATTTTTTGTTTGTTATTTTTCGCGTTAATTTCTCGAGATTAATATCTAGATGCGTGACCATGCGTGACCTCCTCCGGGAGTTGTACACGGACAAGCTGCCCCGCGGGGACCTACGTGCGGCCGAGGTGGCGCGCGCCTACCGTGCACATTGTTGCAAGGAGGCGTGCCAATCAAACTACCTCCTCTATTTGGAGGAGGATGTCACCGAGGCCGTGGCCAACGCACGCCGCTTGGGGGTTGGGTTTGGTGCCGTGTGCGCGGATGTTGTTAAGAGCCTCAACGCCATCCTTAAGCGTGCATACAATGACCACTCGGGCCGGGGGGGGGGGGGATTCCGGGGGCAACCCAATTAGAACGGGAGGCGGAGGTAGTTTCGCAAGTGTGGGAGTGGCGGCAAGGCAAGGCTGTCGTGTTCGGGGTCGACTGGGGCAGTGTCCTGGCCCTGCCCCGACCCATTTATGATCCGGGTTGTTACCCCTTGTCCGAGGGCCTCATCCCGAACTCCCGCAGTGCGAAGGGGGCCTCAGTGGGCGCGAACGTGGCCAAGCGGGCGGCCCGATCGGCCCCAACGGCCAGCGTGGGAGCCCCCATTGAGGCCCCTACCGCAGCGTCTCACTTCCGAGATGCCATGGGGGCAGTGCAAGCAGCAGGCGCCAGTGCTACTTTTGAGGTATGGTGCCTGTTTGTTTCGCTTATTTTTTAGGTCGACAGCATTAATTTCTCCAGATTAATATTTCATTTTTGAACCGCCGGTCAAAATATTAAAAGTTAAAGGTTAATATTAATGTCGAAAAATTGAAAAAGTCGCTAGAAAAATTAATTAACACTTCTGTTGTTTTTTTGTATGTTTGTAGGTAGCCGACGTCGTGGTCAATGCAACGCATGCCAGGCCCATTCGGGTGGCGTGGCGAGACGCCCAGGGATCCCAGGAAGTACCCTTGGGGTCCCTCCACCGCATCGTGGCCCGAGACCCACCCTTGGGCCTTGCTCTCTTGCGAGGTCTCCATGACTGGGTGACCTCGCGTGTGGTGAGCGGCGTTTGGGTGACGCCGCGTCACTTCTGGCCCAGCGCGTGGGCTCACATGCAGGAGGTGGGGTTTGCGCGGGGGGGGGGGGATGAGGGGTTGTGGGGGAGCATGGGAGGGGGTGGGGTGAGCGACGGGGAGGAGGGGGGGGAGGGGGGGGGGCGTCCACCACTACCGCGCCAAACCCCCCCCCAAGCCAAGGCGCAACCCAACACCCCCAACCCCCCTCAAAGAAACGAAGGTTCTCCTTCGAGTCCGGGTCGGAGAGCGACAACGCGGCGATTCCCCGGGGCAAAAAGCCCAAACCCCCCGCCCCCACCCCCACCGCACAGCCTACGAAGGCCGTCGCCGCCCCCAAACCCACCAACCACCCCAAGACCGCCACCCCCCCCCCCGACCAAGACCTGTGACACGGGGGTGTATGCGAGCCCAGTATCCGTTGCCTCATGGCCCCCGACCAAGACCGACACCCCCAAGGTTGGGGGTGCAACGGCCGAGAAGAAGGACGACCGTCCCGACGACCCGATCATCGGGATGGTCGCCCACGTCCCCTACCCCACCGGGGTAGAGAAGGGCACCGTCCGCGGTGTCCATGGGCGGAAGGGTGGTGCCGTTTGGGTGGAATACCCGGGCGGCACCATCCTCTACGAGGTGGCGCGGCACCTCCTCTTCCCCACCCCCGAGGACGCCGAGCGGTACCGGGAAGAGGCCCGGTCGGGCAAGAAAAAGCCAAACCCCCCGCCCCCACAAACGAAGAGACTAACCTCCGAACCCGAACCCTACCACCGAACCCACTAACCCCGCTAACCCCCCATCCGGACCCACGAAGACGTGGGACCCCATTACCGGGTCCCATGAGGTGTGAGGGCCCGCATAGGGACCCAATGGGCCACAATGGCCATGCACAACATGCATGAACACACACATAATGCATTACATGTTGTGTTGTGCCATTGTTAGGAGGGTTAATATTTGGGGAATAGAGACAATGTTTGTGAGATTGATATTCATGCTGGCGACTCATTAATTTTTAACTTTTCAAATATTAATCCAAAAATTAAAAACAAAAATTAAAGCCGAGAGCCATTTTAACATTTTGAAACAACCACATGGGTAGGACCCCCCCACCAACCCCCGGGGGAAAATGACACCCAAGCCCGTAAGGCAACCCATGGGGGTCATAATTTTCACGGCAAACCCCCTAACCCCCCTTAAAAAAAATGCAAACTTGAGATTAACGTGTTAATTTTTGGCCAGATATTAACTATATTGGGTTTAATCTAGGTCACTAGGGTGGGCAAGATTTTTTTTGTCCCTATCACCCCATTGCAAGGTGGCCATGGAGAGAATCCCCTACTGGTGTGTTCACGGAACCCACGGTAGTGGCGGCGTTGTTCCGCGCGTGGCGGCACCTCTAGCATTTGCGCCGTTGAAGTGCGTGCTTGCGCAGTGCTGGCGTTTATCAAGATTCGTACCCACTGTGTCTACTTGCTTCTTTTCCCTTCTTCACTCATCTAACTCTTCAACTGCGGGTTTCCCTCGGAGCTGGCATACACGTTGAGCGGTTGGCGGCGTTGGTATTGGGGCGGGGGCGGGGGGGGGGGGGGGCGCGGTTGGCAAAGGTTCGATAACCAAAATGAATGCTCAAATTCTGAGGCGGTTGTCTTCTTGTGTTTTTCCAAACACTAGTTGATCTTCATTTCACCTTTTGTTTGCGTCGACATCTTCGGCAGCTTTCTGTCCTTGCCCACCTGCCCACCCAGTGCCCCGTTGTTGTTCTCATACACCTAGTTTTTCATCAGAGCTTGTGCTTGAGCCGTCCGGTTTGTGCCCGGGGAGGGATCCACCTCTGGCTCATGCCGCCTGCTGGCCCACCCCATGCCGTGTTTGCTGAAACCAACACCGCTGCGTGTTCCCAAGCGTTGTCTAACCGAGTTGACACCCGCATTCCTGGGTTTTGGTTGTGTCTATGTCTAGTGTATGACTGGTTGGGTCCTGCATCGCTGAGTGGAATGTCAGCACACAAGTCCCTGCTACTGCCGGCAATGCTGGATTTGGAGACGCTCTACGCTTGTCCCAAATTTTGGTGTGATTGTCTTCTTCTGCTTTCGCAAACCAAAAAAAGGAGCAAGGGGCTCTTCTAAGGGGCAAACGTCGGGTAAGGACCATGGGTCATCATCTCATGACATTGCTCTGTTTGGGCCATAGATGACTAGGAGAACAAAGCATACGCATGGGATGCGGCTCCGCATCCAACCTAGTAAGAAGGGTGATAGCCGAATGCTAGGAACAGCGGGACAACACATTCAAATGAAAAGTGCGGTAAGAAATTGCTCATCCGACAACCTCTTTGTTGTGGTGAAAATGTTAAAGATAGGTGTTACCTAATCTTAATGATCCTACACACTCTTATAAAACTGCATGCAAACCCGCTCTTGTAAAACTGTATGCAGCAACTCCAACCCACGCCACCTTGATCCTAAGCAAGGATTCCAAAACCCTTGCGGTTCATCTTGGCTTTTTGAGTGGGTGGCACTGCCAGCACTTCATGTCATTGGCAATTCCGGCCACTCCGGCCACATTTGCAGCCGCAACCACGTGAAAGAATAAACTGAGAAACGACAAATGGTGTTCTGCTTGGCATATGTGCTTTGCTTGGCATCCTTGTTTGAGAGGACATGAGTGTTTGAAAGGGCATCCGTATTTCATAGGGCATCGCTTGTCCGGAACTTGTCTTTTCCAATGATCGCCAATAGCACTATCACAACACAGCCGCGACAAAAACCCCACTCCACACCACTGATTGTCCCTTTGCAAGTTTCCAAGGAGAGACAGGGTTGTAATGAAGGAATTGCAAGTATTTGTCATTTAGCTTAGAAATAGTCCATTTATCAAGAAAGCAGAAGAAAACGACTCATTTGTTGAAGGAATAATCACATAGGCGCAAGGCGCAACAGAGTCATCACGCAAGCGCTAATGTCACAAATTGGGGAAGTTCTGCAAAATAAACGGTGAATGGAGGTTATTACAATTTTCATAAAGGTTACAGCAGGTGGACCGGTACCACTAGTCACCTCCACATCCGGTTGCAACCCTTATTTGCAAGTACACTGTGCATCGATGAAGGGAAGAGGTGCAGTTGGGTGGGGGTGTCACCGTTGGCGACATTGCAGTTGTCACCAAGAACGCCAATGATATGCAACGGGTGCTGAAGAGGGTACAACGGTTGTACCTCACATTAGGATTTCAGACAAATCCGGGTAAGATGGAGGTCTATAAATGGGCCACAACCCCGCCGGCCAGGCAAAAGAGCCAGGTGCCGAAGCATGATGTACTCCGATGGAATGGCAACGATATTTTGGTGTGACCCCCCATATTTAGATATTTAGGGCATACAATAATGCACCCCTCGTGGGCACAAAGAGCTAGAGATGAATTTTTGGCCAAATTGGAGTCTTATCTCACCTGGTATAGGGCATTGCAATTAAACACATTTGAACGGGTACAACTGCTCAACTCTGTGCTCATCCCACGCTGGTTGTATCATACCATGTTCATCCCACATGACCGCATGTTTCAACACATAGGGGCTTTTGGCTGTGAAAGACTATTCCACAATCATGTACGAAGTGTGGTGTAACAATGGCAGTTGCTTTGCGCCGTCGGCACCTTGCGTTGTGTGATGTGGGCACTTTGTGTTGCCCACACCTTGCGTTCCGGTGGTACATGGCCGCCATACCCTTGTACAACGCATCAATTAGGCCTCATTTGGAGGCCATATTAACGACTACGACAACCCACATGAAACGGAGACACCACGAAAGAGGGTTGCTGAAGCGGCATAAACGGGTTGCGGTGCAACATTGGGGTGAAGGGAGTTCGGTGCGATGTGTGGCCTTTGTGTTTCTCAACGTTGATGGTTATCCCATCAATGTCCTTGGGGAGGATCTCATGAAGACATGACGCACTTGACCAGGAGCCACCAAACGGTTTGAACAATTTAGGGATTTGAAGTACGTAAACCACAGCTCCAAACCTGCCTGAGACAATGTGTATTCACTCATAGCAGCACTGAGGTGACCGTCGTTAAGACCTGCTGCACTGACGAGCCGTTCCACACTTGGTGAAATAATAGGTGTTGCGAAAATGTCTTGTGCCATTTCAAATAGTGTAGGAGCAAACATTCCACTTGCTACATTAATGGGATCTAGGGGTTTCGGCCCCGCCAAACAATTTCCTGAAGCAAGTTTTTTTGTACAAAATATGCTTAGAATTTGTTGCCACTGCTGAAGGATTAGAACACAACAAAGAGACCATCTACAAGGCACACAATGTTACCCACATCAACTCAGCTGTCAAGTATGTAGGACTAGGACTACAACAAATATACTGGGCTTACACAACTAGGTACGTCACCCTGGTTCAAGGATTATTGCAGAAACCCACTGGTTGATTGTCTAGATTGGTGGCGCAACCCATAGAACGCATGATGACACCCCTTCGTGACTACGTCACAGTCCTGTCCCAGATAGGAGGAAACACTACAGTGTTACTGGCCCCGCGCAAAAGACCACCCACTTTCGCAAATCTCATTGATGAGCAGACATCCGGGGATGAAGAATGGATTGCACAACAAGAAGTGGCAATGGGCATCCCTCAAGTAGCCACAAGGTACATGCCACGATGCAGTGCATATGATGATCCCACGGACGGAGAAGTCCCACCAAGGTATAGCCCCATGGAGGTGGCAGGAATAAAGTGCTACACCAATGGAAAGCAGGCCATATGGTATGGAGAGGGGAGTAAACTAACCGAGGAAGGAGGAGGAAGAACATTATACAGAGCAGGAGGAGCCATCACTTGCGGTCCACTGCATGTCATTACCCGAGTGACTGGGCCACAAACCTCATACAGGGCAGAACTACAAAGTTTTGCGTTTAATTCGGCTTTGGCTAGCGCAAATCAGGAACTGACTTACGACAAAGCAGTTGTGGACCATGCCCTACATTTTCCCCATAGGGAGTGTTCCGATATGGATTTACGACTCACCATCCAGGAGGAAACACGGAACAAGCCCCACCGGTCGAGTTGGGTCCCAAGCCACAGGGATATAACCAAGGCCAAACAGGGCGAACACAAATCAAACGTAACGATGAGGTCGACCGTGTGGCCAAAATGGCAACTAGCCCACCGCTCCCTGAATACACGCCTACCCACCCAGCTGATATCGCGGCGGGAGTCCCCCTGGTGGTCGTGCGACCGGGGCGCCAGGGCAAAAAACAGGTCGCAAGGCTCAGCGACGCCGCGGTGCCCCATGCGGGGCAGGCCGCACTGGATGAGCACCGTGCGGTGACATTCAGCAGGGGGGGGAGCGAAAACAGTGCGCGACACAAGGACTTCCGGGGAGGATATTGGAGCCCACCTCCTGCCTCCTGGCCATGAAGCGACATGGCCCCTTTTCGTCCCCAAGTCACGTGTGTGACCATGAGCCATTTTTTTTCATTCACTGGGATCGTGCGATCCCCCAGCCTGGATACCCCCAACCGTGACGCCGTGCGGCTATGGACGGCTCTGGGCCCGGGCTCTGCCGTGTGGCAGCAACCAGGTGTGCGCCTACCCCTGCCTGGATACCCCCAACCGCGACGCCCTGCGCTTATGGACGGCTCTGGGGCCCGGGCTCTGCCGTGTGGCAGCAACCAGACACCAGGTGTGCGCCTACCCCTGCCTGGATACCCCCACCCGTGACGCTGTGCGGCTATGGACGGCTCTGGGGCCCAGGCTCTGCCGTGTGGCAGCAACCAGGCACCAGGTGTGCGCTGTGAGCGTCAAGAATATTGCAGCGCTGGGCTTTGGTGGTGGCGAAGCCCAGGGCATTGTATCTCGCCGTGGACGAGGAGAGGGCCAGACTGGGTCGTCGGGGACGAGACCACTGCCAGCAGCGATGGCCAGCGCGAACCGGGATGCCGCATTGAGCCGCCGGCACTGCTTTTGGCAGAACTGAAGGCATTGGCTGTGTGCCCATGCAGAATCTAGTACTTTTGGCAGAGCTGAAGGCATTGGCTGTGTGCCCATGCAGAATTTATTACTTTTGGCAGAACTGGGGGCATTGGGCGTGTGCCCATGCAGACTTTATTACTTTTGGCAGAACTGAAGGCATTGGGCGTGTGCCCATGCAGACTTTATTACTTTTGGCAGAACTGGGGGCATTGGGCGTGTGCCCATGCAGACTTTATTACTTTTGGCAGAACTGAAGGCATTGGGCGTGTGCCCATGCAGAATTTATTACTTTTGGCAGAACTGGGGGCATAGGGCGTGTGCCCATGCAGACTCTATTACTTTTGGCAGAACTGAAGGCATTGGGCGTGTGCCCATGCAGAATTTATTACTTTTGGCAGAACTGGGGGCATAGGGCGTGTGCCCATGCAGACTCTATTACTTTTGGCAGAATTGGGGGCATTGGGCGTGTGCCCATGCAGACTTTATTACTTTTGGCAGAACTGGGGGCATTGGGCGTGTGCCCATGCAGAATTTAATACTTTTGGCAGAACTGGGGGCATTGGGCGTGTGCCCATGCAGAATTTATTACTTTTGGCAGAACTGAAGGCATTGGGCGTGTGCCCATGCAGAATTTATTACTTTTGGCAGAACTGGGGGCATTGGGCGTGTGCCCATGCAGACTTTATTACTTTTGGCAGAACTGAAGGCATTGGGGGTGTGCCCATGCAGAATTTATTACTTTTGGCAGAACTGGGGGCATTGGGCGTGTGCCCATGCAGAATCTTTTACTTTTGGCAGAACTGGGGGCATTGGGCGTGTGCCCATGCAGACTTTATTACTTTTGGCAGAACTGGGGGCATTGGGCGTGTGCCCATGCAGACTCTATTACTTTTGGCAGAACTGGGGGCATTGGGCGTGTGCCCATGCAGAATTTATTACTTTTGGCAGAACTGGGGGCATTGGGCGTGTGCCCATGCAGAATTTATTACTTTTGGCAGAACTGGGGGCATTGGGCGTGTGCCCATGCAGACTTTATTACTTTTGGCAGAACTGAAGGCATTGGGCGTGTGCCCATGCAGACTTTATTACTTTTGGCAGAACTGAAGGCATTGGGCGTGTGCCCATGCAGACTTTATTACTTTTGGCAGAATTGGGGGCATTGGGCGTGTGCCCATGCAGAATTTAATACTTTTGGCAGAACTGGGGGCATTGGGCGTGTGCCCATGCAGACTTTATTACTTTTGGCAGAATTCGGGGCATTGGGCGTGTGCCCATGCAGACTTTATTACTTTTGGCAGAACTGAAGGCATTGGGCGTGTGCCCATGCAGACTTTATTACTTTTGGCAGAACTGGGGGCATTGGGCGTGTGCCCATGCAGAATTTAATACTTTTGGCAGAACTGGGGGCATTGGGCGTGTGCCCATGCAGACTTTATTACTTTTGGCAGAACTGAAGGCATTGGGCGTGTGCCCATGCAGAATTTATTACTTTTGGCAGAACTGAAGGCATTGGGCGTGTGCCCATGCAGAATTTATTACTTTTGGCAGAACTGGGGGCATTGGGCGTGTGCCCATGCAGACTTTATTACTTTTGGCAGAACTGAAGGCATTGGGCGTGTGCCCATGCAGAATTTAATACTTTTGGCAGAACTGGGGGCATTGGGCGTGTGCCCATGCAGAATTTATTACTTTTGGCAGAATTGGGGGCATTGGGCGTGTGCCCATGCAGACTTTATTACTTTTGGCAGAACTGAAGGCATTGGGCGTGTGCCCATGCAGAATTTATTACTTTTGGCAGAACTGGGGGCATTGGGCGTGTGCCCATGCAGACTCTATTACTTTTGGCAGAACTGGGGGCATTGGGCGTGTGCCCATGCAGAATTTATTACTTTTGGCAGAATTGGGGGCATTGGGCGTGTGCCCATGCAGACTTTATTACTTTTGGCAGAACTGGGGGCATTGGGCGTGTGCCCATGCAGACTTTATTACTTTTGGCAGAACTGGGGGCATTGGGCGTGTGCCCATGCAGACTTTATTACTTTTGGCAGAACTGAAGGCATTGGGCGTGTGCCCATGCAGACTTTATTACTTTTGGCAGAATTGGGGGCATTGGGCGTGTGCCCATGCAGAATTTAATACTTTTGGCAGAACTGAAGGCATTGGGTGTGTGCCCATGCAGACTTTATTACTTTTGGCAGAATTGGGGGCATTGGGCGTGTGCCCATGCAGACTTTATTACTTTTGGCAGAACTGAAGGCATTGGGCGTGTGCCCATGCAGAATTTATTACTTTTGGCAGAATTGGGGGCATTGGGCGTGTGCCCATGCAGAATTTAATACTTTTGGCAGAACTGGGGGCATTGGGCGTGTGCCCATGCAGACTTTATTACTTTTGGCAGAACTGAAGGCATTGGGCGTGTGCCCATGCAGAATTTATTACTTTTGGCAGAACTGGGGGCATTGGGCGTGTGCCCATGCAGACTTTATTACTTTTGGCAGAACTGAAGGCATTGGGCGTGTGCCCATGCAGAATTTATTACTTTTGGCAGAACTGGGGGCATTGGGCGTGTGCCCATGCAGAATTGAATACTTTTGGCAGAACTGGGGGCATTGGGCGTGTGCCCATGCAGAATTTATTACTTTTGGCAGAATTGGGGGCATTGGGCGTGTGCCCATGCAGAATTTATTACTTTTGGCAGAACTGGGGGCATTGGGCGTGTGCCCATGCAGAATTTATTACTTTTGGCAGAACTGGGAGCATTGGGCGTGTGCCCATGCAGACTCTATTACTTTTGGCAGAACTGGGGGCATTGGGCGTGTGCCCATGCAGAATTTATTACTTTTGGCAGAACTGGGGGCATTGGGCGTGTGCCCATGCAGACTTTATTACTTTTGGCAGAATTGGGGGCATTGGGCGTGTGCCCATGCAGACTTTATTACTTTTGGCAGAACTGAAGGCATTGGGCGTGTGCCCATGCAGACTTTATTACTTTTGGCAGAACTGAAGGCATTGGGCGTGTGCCCATGCAGACTTTATTACTTTTGGCAGAATTGGGGGCATTGGGCGTGTGCCCATGCAGAATTTATTACTTTTGGCAGAACTGGGGGCATTGGGCGTGTGCCCATGCAGACTTTATTACTTTTGGCAGAACTGAAGGCATTGGGCGTGTGCCCATGCAGAATTTATTACTTTTGGCAGAACTGGGGGCATTGGGCGTGTGCCCATGCAGAATTTAATACTTTTGGCAGAACTGGGGGCATTGGGCGTGTGCCCATGCAGAATTTATTACTTTTGGCAGAATTGGGGGCATTGGGCGTGTGCCCATGCAGAATTTATTACTTTTGGCAGAACTGGGGGCATTGGGCGTGTGCCCATGCAGAATTTATTACTTTTGGCAGAACTGGGGGCATTGGGCGTGTGCCCATGCAGACTTTATTACTTTTGGCAGAACTGAAGGCATTGGGCGTGTGCCCATGCAGACTTTATTACTTTTGGCAGAACTGAAGGCATTGGGCGTGTGCCCATGCAGACTTTATTACTTTTGGCAGAATTGGGGGCATTGGGCGTGTGCCCATGCAGAATTTAATACTTTTGGCAGAACTGGGGGCATTGGGCGTGTGCCCATGCAGACTTTATTACTTTTGGCAGAATTGGGGGCATTGGGCGTGTGCCCATGCAGACTTTATTACTTTTGGCAGAACTGAAGGCATTGGGCGTGTGCCCATGCAGACTTTATTACTTTTGGCAGAACTGGGGGCATTGGGCGTGTGCCCATGCAGAATTTATTACTTTTGGCAGAACTGGGGGCATTGGGCGTGTGCCCATGCAGAATTTATTACTTTTGGCAGAACTGAAGGCATTGGGCGTGTGCCCATGCAGACTTTATTACTTTTGGCAGAATTGGGGGCATTGGGCGTGTGCCCATGCAGAATTTATTACTTTTGGCAGAACTGGGGGCATTGGGCGTGTGCCCATGCAGAATTTATTACTTTTGGCAGAACTGAAGGCATTGGGCGTGTGCCCATGCAGACTTTATCACTTTTGGCAGAACTGAAGGCATTGGGCGTGTGCCCATGCAGACTTTATTACTTTTGGCAGAACTGAAGGCATTGGGCGTGTGCCCATGCAGAATTTATTACTTTTGGCAGAACTGAAGGCATTGGGCGTGTGCCCATGCAGACTTTATTACTTTTGGCAGAACTGAAGGCATTGGGCGTGTGCCCATGCAGAATTTATTACTTTTGGCAGAATTGGGGGCATTGGGCGTGTGCCCATGCAGACTTTATTACTTTTGGCAGAACTGAAGGCATTGGGCGTGTGCCCATGCAGAATTTATTACTTTTGGCAGAACTGAAGGCATTGGGCGTGTGTCCATGCAGACTTTATTACTTTTGGCAGAACTGAAGGCATTGGGCGTGTGCCCATGCAGACTTTATTACTTTTGGCAGAACTGGGGGCATTGGGCGTGTGCCCATGCAGAATTTATTTATTTTGGCAGAACTGAAGGCATTGGGCGTGTGCCCATGCAGACTTTATTACTTTTGGCAGAATTGGGGGCATTGGGCGTGTGCCCATGCAGAATTTAATACTTTTGGCAGAACTGGGGGCATTGGGCGTGTGCCCATGCAGACTTTATTACTTTTGGCAGAACTGAAGGCATTGGGCGTGTGCCCATGCAGAATTTATTACTTTTGGCAGAACTGGGGGCATTGGGCGTGTGCCCATGCAGAATTTATTACTTTTGGCAGAACTGGGGGCATTGGGCGTGTGCCCATGCAGACTCTATTACTTTTGGCAGAACTGGGGGCATTGGGCGTGTGCCCATGCAGAATTTATTACTTTTGGCAGAACTGGGGGCATTGGGCGTGTGCCCATGCAGACTTTATTACTTTTGGCAGAACTGGGGGCATTGGGCGTGTGCCCATGCAGACTTTATTACTTTTGGCAGAACTGGGGGCATTGGGCGTGTGCCCATGCAGACTCTATTACTTTTGGCAGAACTGGGGGCATTGGGCGTGTGCCCATGCAGAATTCATTACTTTTGGCAGAACTGGGGGCATTGGGCGTGTGCCCATGCAGACTTTATTACTTTTGGCAGAACTGGGGGCATTGGGCGTGTGCCCATGCAGACTTTATTACTTTTGGCAGAACTGAAGGCATTGGGCGTGTGCCCATGCAGACTTTATTACTTTTGGCAGAACTGAAGGCATTGGGCGTGTGCCCATGCAGACTTTATTACTTTTGGCAGAATTGGGGGCATTGGGCGTGTGCCCATGCAGAATTTAATACTTTTGGCAGAACTGGGGGCATTGGGCGTGTGCCCATGCAGAATTTATTACTTTTGGCAGAACTGAAGGCATTGGGCGTGTGCCCATGCAGACTTTATTACTTTTGGCAGAATTGGGGGCATTGGGCGTGTGCCCATGCAGAATTTATTACTTTTGGCAGAACTGGGGGCATTGGGCGTGTGCCCATGCAGAATTTATTACTTTTGGCAGAACTGAAGGCATTGGGCGTGTGTCCATGCAGACTTTATTACTTTTGGCAGAACTGAAGGCATTGGGCGTGTGCCCATGCAGACTTTATTACTTTTGGCAGAATTGGGGGCATTGGGCGTGTGCCCATGCAGACTTTATTACTTTTGGCAGAACTGGGGGCATTGGGCGTGTGCCCATGCAGACTTTATTACTTTTGGCAGAACTGGGGGCATTGGGCGTGTGCCCATGCAGACTTTATTACTTTTGGCAGAACTGAAGGCATTGGGCGTGTGCCCATGCAGACTTTATTACTTTTGGCAGAATTGGGGGCATTGGGCGTGTGCCCATGCAGAATTTAATACTTTTGGCAGAACTGGGGGCATTGGGCGTGTGCCCATGCAGAATTTATTACTTTTGGCAGAACTGAAGGCATTGGGCGTGTGCCCATGCAGACTTTATTACTTTTGGCAGAATTGGGGGCATTGGGCGTGTGCCCATGCAGAATTTATTACTTTTGGCAGAACTGGGGGCATTGGGCGTGTGCCCATGCAGAATTTATTACTTTTGGCAGAACTGAAGGCATTGGGCGTGTGTCCATGCAGACTTTATTACTTTTGGCAGAACTGAAGGCATTGGGCGTGTGCCCATGCAGACTTTATTACTTTTGGCAGAACTGAAGGCATTGGGCGTGTGCCCATGCAGAATTTATTACTTTTGGCAGAACTGAAGGCATTGGGCGTGTGCCCATGCAGACTTTATTACTTTTGGCAGAACTGAAGGCATTGGGCGTGTGCCCATGCAGAATTTATTACTTCTGGCAGAATTGGGGGCATTGGGCGTGTGCCCATGCAGAATTTATTACTTTTGGCAGAACTGGGGGCATTGGGCGTGTGCCCATGCAGAATTTATTACTTTTGGCAGAACTGAAGGCATTGGGCGTGTGTCCATGCAGACTTTATTACTTTTGGCAGAACTGAAGGCATTGGGCGTGTGCCCATGCAGACTTTATTACTTTTGGCAGAACTGGGGGCATTGGGCGTGTGCCCATGCAGAATTTATTTATTTTGGCAGAACTGAAGGCATTGGGCGTGTGCCCATGCAGAATTTATTACTTTTGGCAGAATTGGGGGCATTGGGCGTGTGCCCATGCAGAATTTAATACTTTTGGCAGAACTGGGGGCATTGGGCGTGTGCCCATGCAGACTTTATTACTTTTGGCAGAACTGAAGGCATTGGGCGTGTGCCCATGCAGAATTTATTACTTTTGGCAGAACTGGGGGCATTGGGCGTGTGCCCATGCAGAATTTATTTATTTTGGCAGAACTGAAGGCATTGGGCGTGTGCCCATGCAGAATTTATTACTTTTGGCAGAATTGGGGGCATTGGGCGTGTGCCCATGCAGAATTTAATACTTTTGGCAGAACTGGGGGCATTGGGCGTGTGCCCATGCAGACTTTATTACTTTTGGCAGAACTGAAGGCATTGGGCGTGTGCCCATGCAGAATTTATTACTTTTGGCAGAACTGAAGGCATTGGGCACGTGTCCATGCAGACTTTATTACTTTTGGCAGAACTGAAGGCATTGGGCGTGTGCCCATGCAGACTTTATTACTTTTGGCAGAACTGAATGCATTGGGCGTGTGCCCATGCAGAATTTATTACTTTTGGCAGAACTGGGGGCATTGGGCGTGTGCCCATGCAGACTTTATTACTTTTGGCAGAACTGAAGGCATTGGGCGTGTGCCCATGCAGACTTTATTACTTTTGGCAGAACTGAAGGCATTGGGCATGTGCCCATGCAGAATTTATTTCTTTTGGCAGAACTGAAGGCATTGGGCGTGTGCCCATGCAGAATTTAATACTTTTGGCAGAACTGAAGGCATTGGGCGTGTGCCCATGCAGAATTTATTACTTTTGGCAGAACTGGGGGCATTGGGCGTGTGCCCATGCAGAATTTTTTACTTTTGGCAGAACTGGGGGCATTGGGCGTGTGCCCATGCAGACTTTATTACTTTTGGCAGAACTGAAGGCATTGGGCGTGTGCCCATGCAGACTTTATTACTTTTGGCAGAACTGAAGGCATTGGGCGTGTGCCCATGCAGAATTTATTACTTTTGGCAGAATTGGGGGCATTGGGCGTGTGCCCTTGCAGAATTTTTTACTTTTGGCAGAACTGGGGCATTGGGCGTGTGCCCATGCAGAATTCATTACTTTTGGCAGAACTGAAGGCATTGGGCGTGTGCCCATGCAGAATTTATTACTTTTGGCAGAATTGGGGGCATTGGGCGTGTGCCCATGCAGAATTTATTACTTTTGGCAGAACTGGGGGCATTGGGCGTGTGCCCATGCAGAATTTATTACTTTTGGCAGAACTGGGGGCATTGGGCGTGTGCCCATGCAGACTTTATTACTTTTGGCAGAACTGAAGGCATTGGGCGTGTGCCCATGCAGACTTTATTACTTTTGGCAGATCTGAAGGCATTGGGCGTGTGCCCATGCAGAATTTATTACTTTTGGCAGAACTGAAGGCATTGGGCGTGTGCCCATGCAGACTTTATTACTTTTGGCAGAACTGAAGGCATTGGGCGTGTGCCCATGCAGACTTTATTACTTTTGGCAGAACTGAAGGCATTGGGCGTGTGCCCATGCAGAATTTATTACTTTTGGCAGAATTGGGGGCATTGGGCGTGTGCCCATGCAGACTTTATTACTTTTGGCAGAACTGGGGGCATTGGGCGTGTGCCCATGCAGAATTTATTACTTTTGGCAGAACTGGGGGCATTGGGCGTGTGCCCATGCAGACTTTATTACTTTTGGCAGAACTGAAGGCATTGGGCGTGTGCCCATGCAGAATTTATTACTTTTGGCAGAACTGAAGGCATTGGGCGTGTGCCCATGCAGACTTTATTACTTTTGGCAGAACTGGGGGCATTGGGCGTGTGCCCATGCAGAATTTATTACTTTTGGCAGAATTGGGGGCATTGGGCGTGTGCCCATGCAGACTTTATTACTTTTGGCAGAACTGAAGGCATTGGGCGTGTGCCCATGCAGACTTTATTACTTTTGGCAGAACTGGGGGCATTGGGCGTGTGCCCATGCAGAATTTATTACTTTTGGCAGAACTGGGGGCATTGGGTGTGTGCCCATGCAGACTTTATTACTTTTGGAAGAACTGAAGGCATTGGGCGTGTGCCCATGCAGACTTTATTACTTTTGGCAGAACTGGGGGCATTGGGCGTGTGCCCATGCAGAATTTAATACTTTTGGCAGAATTGGGGGCATTGGGCGTGTGCCCATGCAGACTTTATTACTTTTGGCAGAACTGGGGGCATTGGGCGTGTGCCCATGCAGAATTTAATACTTTTGGCAGAACTGGGGGCATTGGGCGTGTGCCCATGCAGAATTTATTACTTTTGGCAGAACTGAAGGCATTGGGCGTGTGCCCATGCAGACTTTATTACTTTTGGCAGAACTGGGGGCATTGGGCGTGTGCCCATGCAGACTTTATTACTTTTGGCAGAACTGGGGGCATTGGGCGTGTGCCCATGCAGACTTTATTACTTTTGGCAGAATTGGGGGCATTGGGCGTGTGCCCATGCAGACTTTATTACTTTTGGCAGAACTGAAGGCATTGGGCGTGTGCCCATGCAGACTTTATTACTTTTGGCAGAACTGGGGGCATTGGGCGTGTGCCCATGCAGAATTTAATACTTTTGGCAGAATTGGGGGCATTGGGCGTGTGCCCATGCAGACTTTATTACTTTTGGCAGAACTGAAGGCATTGGGCGTGTGCCCATGCAGACTTTATTACTTTTGGCAGAACTGGGGGCATTGGGCGTGTGCCCATGCAGACTTTATTACTTTTGGCAGAATTGGGGGCATTGGGCGTGTGCCCATGCAGACTTTATTACTTTTGGCAGAACTGAAGGCATTGGGCGTGTGCCCATGCAGACTTTATTACTTTTGGCAGAACTGGGGGCATTGGGCGTGTGCCCATGCAGAATTTAATACTTTTGGCAGAACTGGGGGCATTGGGCGTGTGCCCATGCAGACTTTATTACTTTTGGCAGAACTGAAGGCATTGGGCGTGTGCCCATGCAGAATTTATTACTTTTGGCAGAATTGGGGGCATTGGGCGTGTGCCCATGCAGAATTTATTACTTTTGGCAGAATTGGGGGCATTGGGCGTGTGCCCATGCAGAATTTATTACTTTTGGCAGAACTGGGGGCATTGCGCGTGTGTCCATGCAGACTTTATTACTTTTGGCAGAACTGAAGGCATTGGGCGTGTGCCCATGCAGACTTTATTACTTTTGGCAGAACTGAAGGCATTGGGCGTGTGCCCATGCAGAATTCATCACTTTTGGCAGAACTGAAGGCATTGGGCGTGTGCCCATGCAGACTTTATTACTTTTGGCAGAACTGAAGGCATTGGGCGTGTGCCCATGCAGAATTTAATACTTTTGGCAGAACTGGGGGCATTGGGCGTGTGCCCATGCAGACTTTATTACTTTTGGCAGAACTGAAGGCATTGGGCGTGTGCCCATGCAGACTTTATTACTTTTGGCAGAACTGGGGGCATTGGGCGTGTGCCCATGCAGAATTTATTTATTTTCGCAGAACTGAAGGCATTGGGCGTGTGCCCATTTACACTTTATTACTTTTGGCAGAACTGAAGGCATTGGGCGTGTGCCCATGCAGAATTTATTACTTTTGGCAGAACTGGGGGCATTGGGCGTGTGCCCATGCAGAATTTATTACTTTTGGCAGAACTGAAGGCATTGGGCGTGTGTCCATGCAGACTTTATTACTTTTGGCAGAACTGGGGGCATTGGGCGTGTGCCCATGCAGACTTTATTATTTTTGGCAGAACTGAAGGCATTGGGCGTGTGCCCATGCAGACTTTATTACTTTTGGCAGAACTGAAGGCATTGGGCGTGTGCCCATGCAGAATTTAATACTTTTGGCAGAATTGGGGGCATTGGGCGTGTGCCCATGCAGACTTTATTACTTTTGGCAGAACTGAAGGCATTGGGCGTGTGCCCATGCAGAATTTATTACTTTTGGCAGAACTGGGGGCATTGGGCGTGTGCCCATGCAGAATTTATTTATTTTCGCAGAACTGAAGGCATTGGGCGTGTGCCCATTTACACTTTATTACTTTTGGCAGAACTGGGGGCATTGGGCGTGTGCCCATGCAGAATTTATTACTTTTGGCAGAACTGAAGGCATTGGGCGTGTGTCCATGCAGACTTTATTACTTTTGGCAGAACTGAAGGCATTGGGCGTGTGCCCATGCAGACTTTATTAGTTTTGGCAGAACTGAAGGCATTGGGCGTGTGCCCATGCAGAACTGCCGTGGGGGGCGATGGGGTGGGGGGGGCGGAGGTGGGGGAGACGAGAGCGACGCGATGGGCGTTGCGCCCGCCGCGGTGTGGCGCCGTCCAGCCCGGCCCGGCCGGGGCAGCCGTATCCGGTGCGTCTGGTGGAATCGGTTCCGGCCACAGCAGACACCAGACACCAGACACCAGCTGATATCGCTGTCCATGGGGGTCCTGCGCCTACCCCAGCCAAAAAATGGGTCATAGAGAGGAGACACTATGACTTGTTTTCAGGTACAATCTGGGTGTCTTAGCTCCCGCTCAAAGGAACCCGCCGGATGACATGGGTAATATGGCTGTGGGGAAATGAGCGGTGGGATGGATGTGGCGCGCCATGGGATCATAATGTTGTGAAGTGCCCCATGTGCAATACCAGGCATGGCACCACCGTGCACAAGCGGCTGATTCACTGCCCAAAATGGGCTCCCTCCTTCCGGAAGGCATGGACACAATCATCGGGTACATGGGCTGAATACGCTGAGCAATGGTACGACAACGCGTCCCCGGAAGACATGTCGCGTGCCTTAGAGTTCCCAGTTCTTTCTATGACCAACTCCCCCAAGGATATGGACCCCACTTCCGGGAGCACGTGGCACATCACTAATACATGATGCTTCAGAGTGTCTACCAGTTAAGAAAGGAGTTCACCATGCCCCCTAGGGACAATGAAGAAACACGGCCCGGTCAGTCCGTTAGCGCATGGTATGGTAAGGTCAAGCCTAGGCTGTGTATGCCAAATCCCACCCCACAAGTGTTGCAACAACAAGTAATGTAAAAACCTCGGAAGCAAAGGCGTGCGAAAGTCAAGGCACCTACCACGGTGACGCCGGAAGATGACAGTAGTGTCAAAAGATTCTACAGCGCCAGGATTCATACCATACCAAGGTGAAGGCGCTAAAATACCTTGAGTTCACCTAGGACACTATGGGGCATCAAAAAGTGATGGAGAAATTGTCCGCGCGCAGGATTAAGTACCAAACCACTAGAATGATGCAGGAGGCACATGACATGCACAACAATGGGTGCCAAAGTGTTCTCAGAGACTGGCACTATGACGGTATTTGGTATAGGAGGGTGGGTAAGTGGCTGCCATGACCGCGGTGCGGTGAGTGGGATGCGTGGCTATGTAACCTGTGTGCGTGCCTCCCTAGAGCCCCGTCAGGTTTGTTGGAGAGGCGCCCGATCCAATTTCTGGATTGGGGGGTGGAGGCGGCTAGGGACCTGCGGCAGCCGGAATTCTTGCCTTTCGTTACTGCCGCACTGTCCTCCCTGGACTCCGGGCTTTGGGAGTCCCTGCTTCACGATTCTACGTCGCCGAAGTTGCTCATGCAGCGCATACAGGAAGAAGTGTTGCGCAGGGGGTTGGGGGTAGTGGGGCATATTCCTATCCCGGCTGATATTTGGTATCGTTATGTAACGGAGTCGTTTGCGTCGGTTGCCAGTCGACATTTCTCAGGAGTTGGGCCCTCGTCGGACGAGGCGGTCATGGAGCGGTGATCGGTCATGATCATGGTGCACGCTTTGCGTAGCCAGAACCTGTTGTTCCCCCTCCCGCCAGGGTCACCGGGTCCGAACGGGGGGTTTTTCGCCATTCCAAAAACACTTGATAAGTGTAGTCTGATTGTGAACTTGGTGCCGGTGAATTGAGAGATGCCTGAGAAGCCTCAGAAGTGGAAGCCTCGGTGGAAGTCCTTGCCCTTTTGGCGCAGGAGGCGCAACAGGGATCTTCATTTTTTCTCCGCCCTTTCTATAGTAGAGCTCGATGCCTCCGGCCGGTTTGGGAGGTGCTAGGGCTCCGGGGGGGGGGGGGGGATGAGGAACTGTGTATGTGCCATATTGACCTCAGTAATTGTTTTTGGTCGCTGTGCCTCCTCGAAACATTCTGGGGAGCCTTCCGCATCTCGGATGGTGAGGGAGGAGTTTTGTCGTTTCGGTGCTTGCCGTTTGGTTGGAAGTATAGTCCCATTCTGTGCCAGAAGGTATTGGAGCGTTTAGTGGAAGATATTGGTTTGGTGGGGGTGTTGGTTTTGATCTACATCGATGATGTGCTCATCGCGGGACGGGGTAAAGGGCGCGTGCATGAGCAGGCTATGCGCGCGGCGCAGGTGTTGCGTGCGGTGGGTGGAGTTATAAGCCCAAAGAGCACCCTGGAGCCGGTTACACGCCTGGTGTGGCTTGGGAAGGGCGTGGACCTGGGTGGGGGCAGCCCGCGGACGGTGGGGAATGCGTGGGAGGCCCTGCTGGCCCATTGGTCGCGGTTGTCCGTCGGTGTCTGTAGTGTGCGGCGTTAGCAGCAGTTTTTGGGGCGCGCACAATGGATCTGTAGGCCTCAATTTGGGCATAGTCCCCACTTGCTAGGAGTCTGGGCCCATGTGTTATGCCCCCCCCCCCCCCGCCTGCAGTTTACCCCACTGAAGTTGCTGCGCTCTATGTGTGTGGCGTGTGTGTTGGCTTTGCCAGGCTGGTCGGTGGTACCCCTGACACGGGAGGTGCGTAGACAGCCGTTGTTTGTGTATGTTGATGCAGCGCTCGATGGGGGGGCGTACCGGTTGGGACTTTTTTCGATGGAGCTTGGTTCGCGGTCAGCGGTGCCCCTTGAGCAGCCGCCGAACCAGCAATGCGCGGAGGCGCGTGCTATCTTGTGGGGATTGAAATTTATTTTTAATGTGGGCATCCGCGAGGCGCATTTGTTTGGTGACAATGCGGCGGCACTGGTCCAGTTTTTGCGGTGCAAGGCGAGTGTAGGAGGTGTTTACCAGCAGCGCCTGCTCAAGTGTTTCAGGTACCTGTGGGCGTCCTGCCCGGGTTTTACAATTTACATTCACTGGGTGCGTGGTGCGGTGAATCCGGCGGACCCAATCAGCAGGCTGAATGGCCAGTTTGATGGTGATCTGGGCCTGACGCGCGAGGCTGCGACGCGTAGAGTAGGCGATCTGTGGGCCTTTCCGGACCGCAAGAAAGTTTTTCTATGGACCCTGGGTGTCCCCATGGGTCCTTTTGTGCTTCTGCAAACGTGGCGATCGGGAATCCGTTCGTATGAGGTGGGGGGGGAGGGCGGAATTCCATGAAGTTTTCCTACAGTATAGACTTGAGGAGTCGGTGGGGGTGACGACTTAGCTTCCGCCCCGAGGGCAGCCCCAACGTCAAGCCACCGGGCGAGCACCACATGTGCTCGCACAAGTGGCGGGTGGTGTACCAGCTGGGCACCGTCCACTTGACGATCTGCAGGCATTGCCTGCATGAAGGCAGACACCTGCCATATGTATTCGTGCAAGGCTCCCCGCGGCCGGTGGTGGGCGTGGCCCACCTGTTTGATCCGCAAGGGACAAGCTATGTGGGTATGTTTCGCTGCAGGGTTGGCATGAACCAGACCCATGGGGGGCGGCACACTGTCGAGTTGTTTGCTTGTTTCGGTGTCCGTGCTTGTGTGCCTTCGTTTTGTGCTAAATCTTAGATCACGTTCTGATCTATGGTTTAGCTATGTTTGTGGTGTGTGTGTGTGTGTGTGTGTGTGTGGTGTGCATGCGTGTGTGTCTTGGTACAGTGCAATTTTTGCATTTGAGCCTGCAGCCCACCCGTCCCACCCATTACGCTTTGCGCGAATTCTGTCGCCCTGTTTTAGGGCCCATGTGACATGCCCCATGGGGGCGGCACACTGTCGAGTTGTTTGCCTGCTTCGGTGTCCGTGCTTGTGTGCCTTCGTTTTGTGCTAAATCAATTCCTCTTGCTTTGTTGCCGTGTGTTTGCCTACCTCCACGGTACCTAAAGAGAAGTTCGACTACAACTGACGTAAGACTAGAGTGTGGCTCCCTTAAACAGGCAAAGGCACGTGTAGCAAAGGATGGGTTGGGGTGGTAAGAGGGGGTGACGAGGTTGCCCACCATACTTTTTGTGAGGTTTTGAGGGGGCCGTAGTGCGCCCTATGCACAAAGTTTGTGCATGACCATACCCAAGCTGCATACTAGTGCCGAGTACCAGTAACAATGAGCCTTGTTATGCATTTATGTGAGTTGCCTGCATGCCTTGCCCTCATTTCTAGTGCATTTGTGTGTGTTGTTGTGCATGTCACTCAAAAAGGGTACCCAATTTGGTGCTACGGTGGCCCCTTTCCGGTTGGTGACATGGACTAGCCCCTTTCCAGTTAGGGTTATGGACCGGCCCCTTTCTAGTTGGGGATATGCTGACCACGTGGAGGAGACCGAGCAACAGATGCAAGAGTGTATCGATGCTAGATTGGTGCTATAGTATAAGAAGGGGGGATGTCCTTCTCATTGCCCCCCTTGCTTCTTCATGGCTAAGCCTGGATCCACTGCTCTATGCTTGGTGGTTGATTATGGGGAGCTAAACAAATGTGTCCATAACCATTCTGGGTGTTTGCCCAATATAGAGCATGCCCTTGAGCACATTTCGTGAGGCTGTCCACCATTGTGGGGGTGTAGCATGGCCTGTTTAGGCAAGAATATTGCAAATCGTAGCAAAAAACCCCAATTCCTCCCTTTCATATGCACGTTGTGCGCGTGCTGTGCACACACGCCCCCAAGTTGTCAAGATTGTCTCACCACAGGAATTGCAACCTCCTTCCACAAGCACCGAATAGCTCACATGAAAATAAAAGCTATTTTGGATCCATTTTAGGTTAGGTGCAGATCTGTTCGTGGAGATCTCTTATCGGATCATCCATCATGTTATAGACAAATTGTCGGTCTGAAAAGTGCTGCAGCTGTTGTCCAAGCCCCATGACCTGGGCTTGATTTTCTGGGCATATTTTTTGCGCTGGGAAGATAACAAGGTACGGTGTGCTTGTGTGTTGAAGGCTGAAGAAGTGTTCAATTTGTGTGCCGATGCGTTGGCCCACCTCTGGCCATGTTTGTTGTAGCCACTAGTAAGTTAGGGTGGGTCCCCAAAGTGTTTGCAAGTGGTGCAAGCAAACACTCATTCACCACACTGTTGTGTTGCATTTGCCGGCCAGGACCAACAGCCCCACCCACCTGGGCCATGTTCTACTTAAATCAAGCCTTCTAGGCTGCAATGCTTTGACTGCGATCATCAGAAATTGCACACCTAAAGTGAAGCCCCATACGCCATGTAAAAAATTTTGCCTAGAAGAACCGTAAATGACGTTGTCAACTGGGACCATTGTAGGACCGTTGTGGGCCAAAGGATTGGCGCTGGGGCACTGCACTTTTTTGAAAATGCAGTGTCTACAAAACAAAGGATCATGAAGAGTATCATTTGTGCAACGCAGGCATATTTCTCAGGTGAAGAACGAGTGCTTCCTCTTTTCTTTGATTCTTGTTTTGTATTTCTTTCTGGAAGTTTGTGGTTAGCTTCCGTGAGCGCAGGTTACACAACCCAAACACGCAAATAAATGAAGGCTATGCCTGCAACGATGGGATAACATTTCCGCAACAGAGAAGATTCGATGCACCACTGAGATCATACCCGGTTTACATTTGTACATGGGATCAAAACATTCAAAGCCATCTCCATTACCTCCAAAGACATAGAAGTGCCTCCAAAGACATGGACGTGATCAACTATTTTGAACCCGACACCTAAGTGTGATAGGGCTCCACTTAATCAGGCAAATTTGTGGGTGACGCCATGTCGGAGGTATGCCGAAAAGAGAGAGACCTGAGGAGGTACGTCGCCTTGCAGTGCAATCGGTCGCCAATCCAAATGGCACTATTGAAAGGGATGCAGTTGAATGCTGGGCTCTGGCCCTGTGATCCACAACTAAATGGGTGTACTAGAATTCATGGTCTGTGTCCGTCATGAACGAATATCGAAGGACGGTCTCTTGGTTCCCAACCTACTAGGTATTCAATGCCCCACATAAATTCCAATTTTGAGAGACCACATATCACAAGACAAAGGTGAAGAAGTACCAAGGGTGGGGGGAGTAATTTTCAGTTGGGACAATTTCAGGGGAAATTTTTGCCACCTTCCTTAAATTTCTCTGGTGAAATCTAGAAACTTAAACCCCAGAATTTGAAAAAATTGAACACAGCATTTCTGGAAGCGGTGTGACAAGGAGGTTCAGAAAGAAAAAAAGAGTGGGTTTCCTGAGAGATCTCCCCCATCCTGTAAAAGGGGTGGCATGAGGTAGTCTGGCCGCTCCACAATCAAAATGGAGCTGCCGGGGCGTTTCTGCAGATCTGCAGCCCATGAGGGGGTCGTGATGCCCAGGCGGGTGGGCGCCACCCTCTGTCTGCGGTGCCCCCCACCCCAGCCCCCTCCCCCCCCGGCCGCCGCTTTTTTCCAGCCCCAAATGTATTGGGCGAGGGTTGCATATGGATCCGCAGGTGGAATGCACTAAGCCTGAGAACGTGACAATGCTCAAGCCAAAATCGCAAGGCTTTGACATATGTGTCCTAATTGGAACTTGAAGAGCTTTCTGTGGCCCAACCAATCAATAAGCGTCAGTGCAACATGGTCCCTTGGCGTGATACCTACAATTATGATGGCATGGTACGGGTACAGGAGAGGCAAGCAACACGCCTCTGCAGTGGGTGGGGCTGTGCAAGGAGTGTTACTTTGCAGGTGATGCGGATGCAGTGGATGGGGCCTGGGTTGTGCAGTGGATGAGGCTATGTAACGGTTGGAGCTGTGCAAGGGATGGGGCTGTGCTAATTGTGCAGGGAGATTTGTGCATGGGCTGGGGCTATGCAGGGGGTGGGGCCCGAAAGATCCTGCTTGGCTTGGAGAGAAACCATATGGAACTCTCTCACTTCAAGTGCTGGCCAAGACCTTCGGAGATTACAGGGTGATGCAGAGACACCGAACCTCAGAGCAGGGAAAAGCTTTGAACCCCTCCTAGACACCTTCGTTTGTCAATCTTTATGTTCCTTCTTTATCTTTCTTTTTGCTTGTCTATTTGGTTCGGTCCTTCTGACCAACTATACTTGTGGCAGGATAGATGACGAGGAGGCGAATGATGCAGCAGTGCGTTCAACCATTTCCACGGCTCTGTGTGAAAAATTACTGCCTCACAGCTGAGACAAAATGTCTGGTGTGCACGTCATTTTGTAGGAGAAATTTTCGGAGGGAGAAAATTTCGCCACACGTGCAAATCCCAAAGCTTACAATGCCCCACACACACGCATCCTCCATGTGTGGAAGCAGGCATAACCATGCACGCACATCTCGCGAGAGTCGCATGTGACCCAAGAAGGAACTTGAGGGAGCAGCCACAGGCCAAGAGTTTGTGAGGTGCCTATGGCGCTGTGTTGAAGCATTAGGGAAAGAAGTGGGGCGCCGTTGAGAATATCCATTAGCACTCATGGGGGTGCCCGCAGCACCTTGATGGGACTTGTTGTGACTAGTTAGACAAATGTGATGTATTGGCCATCGTCAGCTGAAAAGACTGCGCCAGGGCACGCAGTGCACCACCACGCCTCCCTTGTCCAAGCCTGAGCCCTGGATTTGGCTATAGCAATGGATTGGCCAAGAGGGCAAAGAGATAGACCCAGGCATTTTTGGGTCCGGTATGGGGAGTAGGATCGGCACAAGTAATCCTACATCACCAGATCACTCGGGAGGTGGGAATGAGATGTCTTCTAAGTATGTGTTTGCCAGCCGGTTCAGTGACTGGCTCTGAAGGCAAGGACAGTACTGGGTCGGTGTGAGGTGGGATTTGTGCACGTTTAGTACGGATGTAAGTGACCCCAGGACGAAGCGAAGAATAGAGGATAATCAAGACTTGGTGTAGGCTGTGATGGCGCATTGCTGCACATCTGTGCGGCGGCTCCCTCACTTTGATACAGGAAGTACATCTTCATATGCCATAGTGATTCTGGAGGGTGATGACCACGGGGGTGCCACCTGCACTGGTGACTCCCACAAGTCAGTCGTCAGTCATCATTCTTTCGAATCGGGCAAGACTCAGTCACAACTTGGTGAATGTGACTCAGTCAGCAAAGCACTGGTCAAAAGGACGAAGGCGGCAGGCTTGTTCATTTGATGCTGTGAACATGATTTCCTGCAGCCATTGATAGAACACCGGCCGTTGTGTTGCAACCAATATGTGTTGTTATTATTTGGGTATTGATGCGGAAAAGCATGTTTTGTTGCTAGGGGGCACACCAATTTCACAAACCCAGCATGCTCGTGAAATCAAGCAGGTGTTGAGAGGAGCTTGGTGAAAGTGCATGAACACGACTCCCCATGGACTATTTTGTGTGCCTGAAGTATGTAGACAAGTGAGTGCCTGTCAAACGTTGCACCTATGAATCTCTGATCGCAAAAAGCACATGCCATAATGTCTCAAAGCTGGGCTGCTAGTTTCAGTGGGGGCATTGTTGCGCGACTGTCCCAGTCGCCGACGGGAACAGGCTCGAAGGGAATTGTGAGTTTCACCTCTTGATTGAATTAGGGTGGTGGACCCCCCCCCCCCCCCGGAATGGATTGGATCATCAGTAAATTACCCCCCCTCCCCACCTGACCAACTCCCCCTTGTCCTTGCTCGACAGCAATCAATATCAAACACACCATTTGGATTGACTTGTTCTTCCAATGCTTTCATGTCACATGTTTTTGCAAGGTAGGAAGGGTTGCGGGCGGTCACCCATGATGAGGGGTGGGCAAGGCTCCTTAGGAAATTTGAAGCTCCTACTTTGCGGGGAGGGGGGGGAGGGGCGGGGGGCTGGACACATATGGATGTGGTAAACACACTTCAATGGTTATTTTGCATGGCCCACCTCCGGATGTAGTGTTTTCAGCCTACACATGGTTGGTTGTTCTCACCCTGCCCTGCCTGTAGCTGCTAGGGTTAGGGTTAGAGCGGGAACACACAAAAGCACTAGACAATGGCAAGCAGTAAGACAACAGAGCAGCTTCGCCAACAAAAACGGTAAACAACACAATGTTGGAAGCTGTTCCCCATACAAAGAGCCACAAAGCATCAATCAAGGAGCCGGCGTGGAATGGTTTTGACCCTACCAGAGCGACGGCGTGATTGCAGGCGTTGAGCTTCCGGTGGCGCATTTGGTAGCGGGCTTGCTACATTGCATTTTTTGCCCCCCCTCTTTTTTTGCACACAGAATGTCGTTCTTGCTGCACACTGCAAATAGCAAGGCGTTGTTGTAGACATGTGGGGGGGAGCCAAGTCTGATAGTGCATGATGATGTGCACGTGTGTTGAGAAGAAGGGCCTGCCAATCATTACCAAAAAGCACTGTTTCATCGTGTTATGCAACATATTACGCACTGTGCTTTGCTTCCCAACGTTGTTTTGTAATGGGCAAGAACAAGTTGCACTCTTGCCAGGTGTTGCGAAACGCCCACGGGCCAATGCATCTTGTGGAGCCTTTTGTACATGTTTTATTCGCATAACAAGTTGACACTTGAGGACTAGAGCCATCCGAATTGATGTGGGTGCCTGGGATTCCAACCGAGTATCTCCAAGATTCCATGCCACAAGAAGGAAGGGGACGAAAGGTTAGAGCATGGGCCTTTCCATGAGGACAAATGGCAAATTGTGGACCCGTTGTCATATGGCGCTGGAAAGGTCATGCATCATGATCGTCTCCATCACAAGCTCCGCACCGGTGGGTTTGCATTCTGACAAGTGTGCAAAAGTGTTGGCTATTTGGCGCACATTTCAGTCAACAAAAGGTGCTAGAGGGCCAAGCATTGGGAAAGAAGGGAACGCCCAAATTTCACATCACAAACAGCACAAGTGTCGATTGCCCTCTCACTTCAAAGATGATGATGCTTTGATATTTCGTTGTGATTGTGTACTATGACTGATGATCGGGTGCAAGTTGCCATTCGAATCCGTCCAAGGCTTGAGAAGTTCGGAGAACAATTCACTATCAAGTGTTGTAGGTATTCTCCATGGAGCTGAAAGGCGTATTCTTTTTTTGGGGGGGGGGGATACCTCACCACCCTCACAAACCTGTGGTGTCCTTTTCATATCATTTTCTATCACTACCACGGCACACTTTGGTGCGGAACGAAAAAATCCTAACTAGCTTTCAAGTGATCATGCATTTTATGTCTTAGAAATGTTGGTGCGAGGCATGGTAATTGGAGTGCGTGGCAATGCTAGATTCTTGATTTCTACACCATCCTGTGTCAAATACTTTGCACCCTGCACATCAATGCTGGCGATTCCTGGCTGTGCCTCTAAAGCAATATGGGTGCCAAAGGCGGTTTCATGGTTTGAGTGGTAATGGGCCACCATCTATGCAAGGTGATTGCAACACTTTTGACATATCACACCGCGAAGACTAGTTGCGCGCACCCCCCTCATGCGACATCATAGTGAAGGGAGCCGTTCACCACGGGGCAAGAGTGGCATGGCCAAGTTCTCATGGCATTATGTGATGAAGGAGGGAGAAAAATTGCACAACCGAGTCCATGAGACGCATTGCATATTGCATGAATGACAGCATCAAGCCCTACCCCCAGCATACGTCTTGTGCGCTCGTTTTTGACCATGTGTGGTGCCAAGGGCAACCTCAAAAACTTTTGCAATACACTAACCCCCCTTTTGTCTTTGTAGCAAAGTCGAAGATGAAGTTGATCAAGAGTTTAGGGTGTTAAATTTGGTGCATCCCACCAATGAAGCCTTTCGACATCGTCCACAGGTATACATCATTTCCCACCGAGCGTATTTGTGAATCTTGATTTTTCGCAAAAGATGTGCCCATGTTGCCCAACAAGAACAATGAACAATGGCTCGCATTCTGTGAACATTCTGCCAACACAAATGTTTGGCCATTCATTGTGGATTTCCTGCAAATAGTGCACTGCTGAGTGTCTATTTTTTTTTTCGCTCATGTACTTGGGGACAATCTTGTTATTTGCTCCCGCCGTGCTCCCCTTGGGGGACCTCACAAGGGGAGGGGTCGGACCTTTGATCCACGATCCGCGCCAATCCTTGGGGGCCTGGGGGGGGTTTTCGGGACCTCCGATCCATGATCCACTTCCAATCCACTACCCCCAATGGACAACCTGTCTCCTCACTCTATGTACCATAGAGTTAGGAGACAGGTTGTCCATTGGACTGTTCTTGCATCCTACATTGTACATTATGCACACACTTCATCACATTTTTCTTTATCAACGAGCATGTGTGGATTATTTTCTGCTTGGTGCTTGCATATCACACCACAACACCGAGTGCCCCCTGAACAATTTTACTTTAATCCAAAAGCATTTGAGATTTGTTTTTCGCTTCGTGGTTGCATGTTACACTACAACGCCGATTTTTTTTTTAAGAAGCATGTGTGGATTGTTTTTGCTTTGTGCTTGCACGTCGCACCACGACGGCAGGTGCGTTTTGAACAATTATTTTGGCATCGTTAGGGGCTTTTTTGGAATTTTCGATGCGGGCACCTCGGCAAGGGGGTGGGGGTCACGATCCAAGCTGATCCTTGGGGCCGGGGGGGGGGGGGGTTAGGACCTCCAATCCGTGGATTGGATTGCCTAGTTCCCTTGGCCCTCTGACAGTCTGACGATGCTGCATTTGCAATTGCCAATTTGCAATTTCTCTTGTGCTTCCCAACATTGTGTCAATGAGATGACGAAGTGTGGTGAGGTGACGAAGTGTGGTGCAAGTGACTGTTTACCTTGCAGATTCTCTGTTGCGATCGTGGTTCGTCATTTGGATGGTGAATCACCCTCAAGCCAAACACCTCACATGACGACAAAGGGCTGCATCATTTCAAGGGTTATCGTGCACAGAAGTACTTTTCTGCACGACTGCACTCATTAGGTTTTCCGTTTCGATCACGTTTTTGATGAGGACGATACTCAACGAGAATTTTATGAAAAAATGTGCGCACCAATGATCGACGCTAGGTTTGTGGGCGTGCGTGCGCTTTTGTGTGCTTGTGCAAGCTCCATAGTGAGTGCATGTAGCCATCGATGGTCGCCCCTTTGGCGCTGCGAATTCGATGAGAGGCACACACATGGTCTACGGCTAATCAAGATCCTCGTTGTGTGCCGCTCATCGTGAGTACCATTTGCTGTGGATGGTGGTGCAACGTGGATTTGCATTTAGTTCAATTCTATGACCCCTTCATCTGCATTGTGTAGTCTTGGAGGTAGCGCAGCAACGATTCTAGCGTACGGGCAAACCGGGAGTGGAAAGACACACACCATCTTGGGTGATCTCGACAAGAAGGAGGGCAAATTGCTACATGGCAGTGGGCTCTTTCCACGGGTGATCACAGAATTGTTCGAGTACAAAGAAAGGTATTGCATCATTTTGTGGTGATTGCCGTTTCCAGTGTGTTAGGGATTTCTCACCTTCTAGGTCAGGGTACATGATGGATTGTGTCTCGACCATGCGTGACCGACACACAGTGCTTGCTATTTTGGTCATCCTTGGTGAACGCCCTTTCTTTTGGTTGTAAAGGGTGTGGTTGCAAGTTTGTGGGAGGATGCAGTGAGTTCTTAGTATCTCTTGCATGTTTTGGCTATATCGCCGGCATAGAATATGATCTTTGTGTCATGTGCATTATTGCCCTGCATTTGAGCTGAAAAGGAAGCACAAAGGCGAGCAAATGAAGTTGAATGCCACTGCTTGCCAACCCACCCGAGGACTTGTGTGGTTAATACAACCCCACAAATCAGGAAAACCAAAGGGGAGCGGCGCCATGACGTATGCACACGTTGGGCTTGGGGAACAACACTTGCATTATGGTGCACAAGAAGGGACTTCAAAACAACATGAACCTCCCATAAAAGTGTAGCATTTACCCCGTTTGGCCTCCACAAATTTCTCTGGCAAGAACAACTTGGAGCCCTGGGGCTGTGCTCCATTGGTCCCCAACTGTTCAACGAGACCGGGCGTGGCCTTGGTGCCTGGTGGTCTAAGATGGAGAGCTGCATGACCATTTCAGTCCGTCCCCCCACACCGCGTTGCAGACTTCCACGACCTTCGCCAGGGAGCCTGCTTCTCTAAGTCGCAGGCTCACCCTGCCCTCAGCCCTCAACATGCCAGGTGTATCGCTCTGGTTGAGGGGGTGTTGGTGGCCCTGGTACAGCACTTGCACACAACATGGAGGTCTTCGGTGTGCAAAGGAGATGCTATTTTGCATTCAGACAGTCAAGATTGCATGATGCACAATTTGGCCTTGGGGTGCTTAACTGCAGCCCCTCACTTACTCAAGAGAAGATGCTTTTGGAGACGGAGACACATAACCCCACCCCCTTGTCCAAGCATGGGCTTGAGGGCTAGAGAAAATGACTTATGACGAAGAGGAGGCCCGAGACAGTGGGCTGTCCCGTGATAACATCTCAGAGTGCAGTGAGTTGTCGCGGGGTGGGGGATCGAGCTCAAGGATCAGCCCGGCTGTCAGTGACAGCCGGAGGGTCAGTCGGTTTGGGCTGAGACTCGTCGGGATTCGGCACGGATGTGAGTAACACACGTTGTGGAAAATACTGGCGGCAAGGAGGGCAGGGTAATCAAGAGAGAGTCAACAGGGCCTAAAGGGCTGTATGGACTAATGCGGAGAGAACAGACATTTGTGGTGGCGCCTCTGGCGCCGTATCTGCGGACAATGCTTGAACTATCTGTGGCGGCGCCTCTGGCGCTGTATTCATGACAATGTACTCTGAGAGATCCCAGAGTGATTCCGGAGGGTGACAACCATCGTTGTTCTTCGGCCAAGCACGGGCTTGTCCAAGCACGAAGACCCCGTGTGGCCGTTGTTTTGATGGTTTCCTCTGACTGTGGTCGTTATGGTCAGAAATTCAACGCTTGGTGATTGTGTGCTGATTGTAGAGGAAAAGAGGGGCTGGGTCATGTTTGTGATGGTTCCTCTTGCACACAACAACATTCTGATTGGTACTGCAACCCAGTGCTATCTGTTTTGCTGTGGTTTCCAGCCACAAATAAAGTTGCTATTGCTGGCTTGGGTGTCACATACATCTGATCCACCAGTGAGCATGCGCCTGCCACCATTGTTGGTCCTTCTACACGTGGGGTTGATTTCATTCATTTGAAGTACATGAGGAATGGGCATGAGCTTGAGCATTATGCCCCTTTTGATCGTGTTTGCTTCCCAATTCGCAGCCCATCCCCATCACCATCAAAGGCAGGTTCGGAGGCCTCACCAACACGAGGGCGGCACAACCTGCAGCCAAGCTTGCTCTGAAGCCTGCCCCAAAGGGGAAGCATGTGCAACTGTTTAAGATGAATCGCAAGGTTGGAAAGGGCTTCTATTCCACACCTGTTGATGGGCAGTAACTACACGAGGACCGCGCAGAATTTTGCCTGCACAGATTGTGTTCTAGTGCCATGTTTGTGAGAATTGTGCTTGGTGTGGGGAACAGGGAGGGTTTCTATGTGTAGTGTCTTTTTGTGTTGCGCATCGCGGCAAGCATGGGCTTGTCTAAGCACGAAGACCCCATGTCACCGTTGTTTCTCACCTTGGCCGTGCTTGGACGAGGAAGGAGTGGGGGCTAGCTCTTTTGTTATCATGGAGCCAGTGGTCTATTTGTCTTTGGCATTGTGTTAGACACACATGCTGTGACGCTCAACGGGCATTGTGCAGGTGTCGGACACTTGTGCAAGTAGCGTTGTGATGATATGTCGTGCTGCATGTGCTCCCAGGTCTCCAAATCATGTAATCGTCACGTTGTCCATCCTTGAGATATACAATGAGAATATCAGAGACCTTCTGCAGGAAGGCAAAAGGATCAACTTGAGGAGCTTGCCCAATGAAGGTACCTTCCCAATCTTGGCGTGGATCTCGTGCATCATCACCCCCCCCCCCCCCATTCTGACAAGTATCAAAGTGGCCTCGCATCTGGGGCACATCCCGCCAGAGAAAATTCAATGAGTCTTGGGCCGATGTTGCTCGAGATCAATGCAGCTGCTGTGGCAATTTTTCAGGTGCTCGAGGAGCAAACCGTGGAGCGGCTGAGCAGGAGGTGTGGGGGGTGCAATAACTGCCCCCGCAGCAGGGGGGTGGGGGCTGGCGTGAAGAGTTGGTGGCAGGCGGATGTGGAACATTTTCAGGGTGACAAACATGAGAAATTGGAAAAGTCGAGGAAAAGTCCAAGCAGCAACAGTGGCATCTACAGTGGCAAACAGTGGCAAGTTGTGTTGGCTGGTGCAGTGATTGCAAGATGGTGGGGAACGTTGCAAGGATTTGGGTAGGAGGCGACGAAAGCGACAAAGAGCATGCACAGAGGTCTTGTTGGTACGGTTGATTATACCGTCCAGCGAGTGGAAGGTTGTGAAGGCTCAGTGTGCATTCGAGAAGGCTGTAGGCGTCTGCACCCATCCCTGAGGCACACGACGAATTGTGTTCCTTCAAATATCCAGTTGGCAGTTGGGCGTTGGGGGTGGTGGTTTGGAGAGTTGCGAAAGGGTCAATTTTGGAGCAACCATGAAGGCGGAGGATAGCCTTAACTTTGCATGACCACGTGTTGGGCCATCTTACCTGACATCTGACATGCTCAATTTTGTGGTGGATTTTAATTCACGATGGTCGATGAACATCAGATGTGAATAGTAACTGATGTTCAGGACCAAATGGCGGAGGTAGTCAGTCTCGGCACCCATGGGAGGCACAGGGAGCACACAGCCAGCCAAGCCTTAGCAACAGCAACAAGGCCACAGCACATACGACGTCAGTCGCAACCAAAAAAACGCAACCTGTATTGTGATGACATCTGTCGGACTTACCAAATTCTCCAGGAAGTGGCAGCGAGTAAAGAAGCCTCGGAAGCCGTGTGCCGACGCCAGCAAGAAGTGGATGAGCACCAAACATGCAGACGATCGCCCCAAGCAGTGTGGCCCCAAGCAGAGATCAGAGCAATGGTTTCAGCAGCAATCCCGTCACAAGTTTGCTAGTCAGCCAAAAGTACTTCCCCACGATGGTTGCTGGTGAGGCCACAGTGACTTTTAGTTAGCCGATGGTGGTTGTTGGCAAAGCTGCGGTTTTTACGGCCACCAGCAGTACCACCAGCAGCAAGGACGCACCAGGCAGCAAGTGAGGAGAAGCAGGGTAGCAAAAAATACTGCCAGAAAACAGCGAAACGAAAACAACAACACAGAACACCAAAAAAAAGGCAGAAAACCCCTATACTAGAGAAACGGTCTACAGCCTGGATCACAACAAAGGTGCCTCAGCACACCCATACATCAATGCACATACCCTCTAGTGTTCTCTGGCTGTCTAAAGCCTTTACAAAATGGAAGGAAAACTTCAAGTTTATTTCCAATTTCAACACTTGTACTCTCCTGATGATGATCTGCATTGCCACCTCAGCACCCCATGGAACCCCCAGCCCTCAGGAAAAAGGCAGAATTGCCCATGAACGTGTTTCATGTGCAGGTTGCATGCTGGGGCTGGGATGAGAAATCTGCCCTAGAGAACCATAAGAAGGGGCAGTGTCCGGGTGGGTCTAAGTGTCAAATGGGTAACGTTTGGTGGGCTTCCAGTGCGCGTGCATAGTGGCAATTGAACACCTCCCTGCTTGCATTCACTTCTGAACATGCAGTTGCCTGCAGCATGCATCGTCACTTCGCTTTAGTACCAGGGGCGCCAAGCAGACCTCAGGCCTAGAAGGGGGAGCTGCCATAAAGGCTGAGTAGAAGGGGGAAGGGGTGCAGGGGGTGGCTACATACGATGCGTGGGTGTCTAAGGCAGCCCGTTGTGTTTCATAAGGATGTTTTCCATAAAAGCAACAAAACTTTACAGAGCTTTGCTGGTAGGAGATATTGCGGTATGCAAGTCCGTGATTATGGGCATAGTTCTTCTCGTGTGACCGGCATTGGCTCGATGCGTGTATTGCTGCTGGATGTGCAGTGTGGCATTGACAACATTGTTATCTGCAGAAACGGTGCCGGTGGGCGTGAACAATGCCACTTGCGAGACATTTGCAGACGCATTGAGGTTTTTCAACATGGGCACTGGCCTAAGGAAGGTGTGGGGTTGTGTTGTGCCTCTCGAAACGAGCGCGGAATTCAAGGCGCCGTGCTCAACGACAACAAGAGAGATGCGCTCTCCAGCACCAACATGAAATATCTCCTGTTTGTTTTTGTTTCTTTCCGTAGTACATGCAAACACTGGGGAATGCCATGCACCCAAATTGGAAACGTCAATTTTCAGTTCAGTTTAGTTTAGTACAAAGGAGGGGATTGGCACCATTCGAGGCTTGCAACATGTGTGGTGGAGGAGGGGGCGGCTTTTTCGGGTCGTTTCGCACAAACCCCTCACCTTGCGGCTGCACTACGGGCACACTTTTTTTGACAGTTTCGAATATGTTTCCTTGCGCTACCTGCTTCCCACCTCCCACTCAGGGGGTGTCATAAGGACGCTCACCCTTTTTTTTTTACTATGGCATCCACTCTCTGATGTTTGGTGGCTACCCACCAACCGCCATCGGTTGCACACCAACCGCCATCGGTTACCCACCAACCGCCATCGGTTACCCACCGGCCGCCATCGTAGGGCGTATTGGACACTCCGAGTTTTTTTTTTTTTCATTACGGCACCCCCTGCTCCCACTTCCTTCACTTTTGGGATCCATTACACATAGTGTAGGGAGGGTTCTCGTCTCTGCGCAACCACTGTGAGTGGTGTATGTTGTAATTCGTGTAATTTTTTTTTTTTCGCTGTAAATGCGCGTAACAAAAAAACCGTATAGTCGTGTAATTTTTTTTTTTCGCTGTAAGTCGTGTAAGCCGGCTTACACGACTTACAGCGGAAAAAAAAAATTACACGACTTACAGCAAAAAAAAAAAAAATTACACGACCTGACGGTTTTTTTGTTACACGCATTTACAGCGAAAAAAAAAAATTACACGACTTACAGCAAAAAAAAAAAATTTACACGACCTGACGGTTTTTTGTTACACGCATTTACAGCAGAAAAAAAAAGCGTCAGGGGTTATGTAGCCACCTTGCCCACTTGTGGGCCACTTCTGATTCTGCCCCCCGCTCTGCAGCGGTGGGGCTCCCCGATACGGCAGGGGTGAGGTAGCCAATTTGCCCACTTGTGGGCCACTTCTGATTCTGCCCCCCGCTCTGCAGCGGTTGGGCTCCCCGATACGGCAGGGGTGAGGTAGCCAATTTGCCCACTTGTGGGCCACTTCTGATTCTGCCCCCCGCTCTGCAGCGGTTGGGCTCCCCGATACGGCAGGGGTGAGGTAGCCAATTTGCCCACTTGTGGGCCACTTCTGATTCTGCCCCCCGCTCTGCAGCGGTGGGGATCCCCGATACGGCAGGGGTGAGGTAGCCAATTTGCCCACTTGTGGGCCACTTCTGATTCTGCCCCCCGCTCTGCAGCGGTTGGGCTCCCCGATACGGCAGGGGTGAGGTAGCCAATTTGCCCACTTGGGGCCACTTCTGATTCTGCCCCCCGCTCTGCAGCGGTGGGGCTCCCCGATACGGCAGGGGTGAGGTAGCCAATTTGCCCACTTGTGGGCCACTTCTGATTTTGCCCCCCGCTCTGCAGCGGTGGGGCTCCCCGATACGGCAGGGGTGAGGTAGCCAATTTGCCCACTTGTGGGCCACTTCTGATTTTGCCCCCCGCTCGGAAGCGGTGGGGCTCCCCGATACGGCAGGGGTGAGGTAGCCAATGTGCCCACCCAAGTTGAAGGTGCCCACCAGCACCCAAGTTGAAGGTGCACTTTCGGCTAAGGAGGACAGTGTTCAGGCCACCCCCACCCCACTCGAAGGCAAGGAGGCCTCCGCCGAGCAGAGCGTGGAAAGCCCGGAGGCCAGGCCGCAACCTTCCGTGGACACTCCCACCGAGGAGGAGGACACCCGTCCCAAGGTCCTCATCCGTGGAGAGTGGCGCAAGGTGCCGGATGGCTACCCAACAGATGCATCTGGCCAGCTGGAGCGTGACCAGCTTTTCATTGATGACCTGTGCAAGCAGGTAGTTCCAGAGTTGCGCGCCGCTTGTCAGCTTAACGCCAATCCTGGTGCAAAGCCCAAGTCCGGTGACACAAAAACGGACTTGATCTACAAGCGTGCATTCTGCAACTACTTGTAGCGGGTGCATGTTTTGTGGGCTGTATTTTCCTCCGCCGTTTGGTGTACCAATGGTGGAGCGTATAAGATTGCTATAATATTGGCCCCATGCCAGTGCCTTGGTGGCCTATAATGGTGGCAGTAGCGTTGGCCATGGCCCTGTCTGGACTCTTTTTCTTGAGCCTGATTTTGTTCCCAGTGCAGGCACACTGGATGTTGGCTATGGCCCTGTCAGGACTCTTCTCTTGGGCCTGATTTTGAGTCTAGTGCCAATGACAACATGTGAAACTATGTTATATTGGCCGAGTCCCAACTAATTGGTGGCCACACAGAGTACTATGTGCTTTGTGGACTCGGCGTCCCATCGTTAAGGTCGCTATGGGGTGCCGTACGGAACCGGCAGCTGTACATATTGCGCATGTATTGCAAAGGTTGGATTTCTTTCAATTTTTCAATTTTTTTATAATTTACACGATCTACAGCAAAAAAAAAAAATTACACGACTTACCGCAAAAATAAAAAAATTCAATTTTTTTTTATAATTCACATGACTTACAGCAAAAAAAAATAAATTACACGCATTTACAGCATAAAAAAAAATTACTCGACTATACGGTTTTTTTGTACACGACTTACATTTTTCACCTGTGAGTGTCGGTGGGTATTCTCAGCTACCTAAGACCCATCTCCCTCAGGCAACAGCCCCCTGCCAGTCTTCATGGAAACCGCCCCCGCCAAAGAACTGACGGACCCCATGAAATTCTCTGCAAGCCCTGAAAAGGATCCATCGGATGCAAGACACACAAACTAGATTTCCGTCTGCTCATTCTCACCATTCATTTCAACCATGACCGAAAATTGCTGTTGCAATTGGGGCCCATATGCTCAGACTCAGTTACCTTGTCTATGTCTCTGTCTGTTTGCGCAGATGCCCTACGAAATATCACAAAAACCCTTTCAACGGCCAAAAATGCCAAAAAAAGTTTCACGATCTTGTTTGATACCATTACTCAGACATCAGACCAAGCCCCGTCATACATCCCATGAATAGCCAGGCTGATTTTCTCACGCCTTTTCCTCAAAGACCCGTCTCTGTAATTCCGGACTCTTGAATCATTGCGAGATGCTTTTTGGCATTGGATCATCACTGTCAGAAAATGACGCAGAAGGCTGCAGCAACGGCAGGTCAGGCCAGTCCATGGTGCTTGCAAGTGAGCTGGTTTGTGAGCAGTGGGATAATGACTTGGTTGGGTGCGGCCACACCAATCACATGACTTCATCTGCAGGTGAATGCAACTGCGATGAATGACGCATCTTCGCGATCCCATGCCTGCTTTATAATCACCGTTTTCCAGCAGACCAAGACGAAAGACAACCCAGAACCACCAGATCCCGAGCTCTTGTTCAGACGAGAGTGGGGCTTGATTAATGTAGATGCAGATGGAGAGCCTACAGACCCTTTGCCCGCCGAATTGTTCCAGGAGAGCAAGTTTCCAATCATAAAGTATGGCAATTGCCGCCGTCGTCGCTGTGGGTTCCGTACGTCATGTTCTGTTCATCTTGTAGTCCGAAGGGGCGCCTTTGGTCCAACCGTCCAGGACCACTTTTTTTTGTGTGCCTCGAATGATGGTTGTCCTGCTTCGGGATTGGCATTAGTCGTCTTGTCAAACGTTTTCTGCATTTATAAGATTGCGATTTACTTTTGTGCTTCAAAGATTTTCATGATGGGAATGCTATTTACACAGCGCAAAATTTTGCATGTCGCCATTTATGCAAACCCTAGTTTTGGAATGTGCCGGCTATTGAGCTCCCCAACCCAAGATACAAAAGCATAGCCTCTCTATCATCCAATAACACATTTGGCTTGCATACTTTGTCCAGCCCATTTTTAACACGAAGCATTACCAACGTGGCCAAAGGCCTGTTTTAAAACATGAGTAACTACGTAATATGCTGTTCCATGATCAAGCTTGAACTACACAACAATATTATGACATTTTGAATTACTTGCAGACATTCATATTGCACGTTAATGGGGCGCTGGAACAGATACCCTCTTGGGTGGCCCAAGCTCCTGTCGTCATTATTGTTCTTCTCAACGGCAAGAGCATCAGGCTCCTTGTTTGATGTTGTATGAACTTGGAAAAAACCCCGTTGGTGCGCTCAGCCGCCTTTTGTGGTCCGCACTGATTGCATCTCATGAATTTTCTTCGTTGGACGTTGCCACGGGCTGGAGACAGCAGTGTGTATGCTTATTGCGTGCTGTGCGGTGAATACAAAGACATGTGGCTGTGGCTTGTAGCACAGTGGCTTTGGACACACGGTCACATCCACGGCTTGTGCACACCGAAACCCCCACGAGGATGGCGCGACACAGCATGGTGCACAACTTGCACCAAGTTTGGGCACGAAACGGGCTACCTGGCGCCAGTTAGCAGTGGAGGGACAGTGGTGATACAGGGTATTACAGGGGGGGGGGGTTGATTTTTGTGGCACTTTAATTTCGCGTGGGAAATTTTGCATTTCAATTTGACCGCGAAATTTCCCACGCAAAATTGAGGGTTCTAGGCACACTAGCACAGTGCTCTGGCGGGTGGTGATATACTCAACCAGGGGACTCCGCGAAATTTCCCATAGCAAATTTACCAAGACGAATTTGACTTGGCGCGAAAATTTCCCCCCTCCTGTACGCTGATGGCAGGTGGTTGCGCCGCCGCGATGCATGTAGAGGCACCCTCTTTGCCAGTGGCAGCTATGGTCCCACCGTCAATGACATCTCGCTGCGGCTGTGGGTTATTGATCTGTGCTATATCATTTCTCAGCCCTAACAACTGCGCTCATGCCATCTCAGATCTACGCTTTCTCTGGTGGATTTGGCCGGCAGCGAGCGCCTCAAGCGATCTCAAGTGACGGGGGCTGCACTAAAGGAGACACAGGCCATCAACACCTCACTGACATGCCTTGGGAATGTAGTAAACGGCTTGTATTCAGGTGTCCACTGCTTTGTCCAGGCCCTTCCTCAGACGCATGCCGGATGCCCTCTCCAGACGTATAACCTGCAGGGAAGAATGGGAACGGCTGTGGATCGTGGGGGTGGCAAGCCTTCGTTCGTGGGATCTTTCCTGTCCTCGCCTGAAACATCCACCCCCGCTGCCTTCCAAAGCCTCCAGCTTACAAAGGCATGCGAGGCATCCCATGAAACAGCATCGGTCTGTCGAGCTCTGGGGGGGCGTATTGCGTGCTGTGCGCATGCCGTGCATGCGCTGTGCGTGCACTGTGCACAAATTTTGTCCAGGACCATACCCAAACTGCATAGTAGTGCCTAGTATCAATAACAATGAGCCTTGTTGTGCATTTATATGACTTGCCTGCATGCCTAGCCCTCATTTCTAGTGCATTTGTGTGTGTTGTTGTGCATGTCACTCACAAAGGGTATCTGATTCGGTGCTGTGGTGATACATTCGGGTACATTGTTCGGGGGCGTCCACCACTCCGCCGTCTCTCAGAAATTCATGTCCACATCAATGGAAAGGGAGTACCGGTTGCAGTCACCTTCACCGCCATCCTCTCCCAGTCAGCCCGACCGTAGTCTCCTCGCATCGGCAAAGGCTAAGCGGCGTGATCACCCACCATCATGGTGGTCGATTACTCCGTCTACGTCGGTGTCACAACCACGCGAGGCAAGCCGGCCAGCACAGTCCCGCTCCGCTTTGACCGCTGTTCAGGTTGCAATTCGGGGCCGTGGATGGCATGGGGGGGGGGGGGGGGGGTGAAACATCAGGTTGTGCAACATTGTGGGGTGTAGTATGGTCCACAGAAGCAAGAATATTGCCAATGGTAGCAAAAATCCCCAATTTCCCCCTGTGACGTGCACGCGCTGTGCACAAACGCCCCCTGGGAGGCTTCTAGGCATTCTTTTATCCTTCCTTGCAGAAATGAAGCGAATTGCGAGCAGATGTTTTGTTGTGAGAAAGCAGATCATCCTGCAAAGCGAATTGCACCTCTGTGGCTTGTACCACCATGTCACAGTTGGTCACAGTGTGGGGTGACCGGAGGAAGGTGGGGCAATGGGAATCAAGTAGAGACAGTGGACTCGGCTGTGCTATTGTAACACAGGTAGAGAATGGTTTCAAAATTGTGTCACACCTTCATTTACTCAGGTACAACTTAGTTACTGGGGCTGTAGCCCATTTTGTCGGTGTCGAGTTCAGGCTGTCTTGAATTATGATGCACAGGTGATGGACTTTTGCGACTGCATCTCAAGAAACTGCCCGCCGGCCAGGTATTGTGGGCGGTTCGTCACCAACAGCTAACAGTTCGTCACAACAGCTGTCGGCTAATCAACAACAGCAGCCCGCAAGTCACAAAGTGCTGCCGGTCTGTGTTTCAAATTGCACGATCAATGCCCAACGGTGAAACGTATGTATGTGCTGATTGAACAACCGGAGCGTAACACCACCACCACCAGTGCTCCGGCATGCAAGCTGAAGATTTCAATGGGTGCTGAACGAGACACAGATGAATCGGGTGTCAAGCTCGAACCACCAAGGCCGCTTTCTTGTGTATGCTAAGCCCGACCCTCCTCTTCTTTTGCCGCAGGAGAGAAACACATCAAGTATCGCGATTCAAAGCTGACGTTGCTGTTGAAATCCAGCTTTGCGAATCCGAGCGCAAGAATTTTATTAATTACAAATCTATCACCAACGGAGGAGAGCTTTCAGGAGTCGATGACCTCAGTGCGGTTTGCTGACAGAGTGAAAGGTCGAAGTGCTTTTATCGTCGCTTTTGTCAATGCGGTGATACTCAGTGTCCCCTGCACACCTCTGGTTTCGAAAGAGGAAATTCTCAGGGAATTTCCCAAAGTGGAGAAGAATAGTGGGAAGCAGTCGCAGTTTTGCTCCCTTGGCTTAAAGAGGAAACTGTGGAGGGTGACGAGCAGATTCCCTTTGGTCAATTGTACATCTTTGTCGATGCTTGCCCTCCTCTTGCCTCCTGCTTCTGCATTTTGCCCTCCGTTCCCCGGAGCCCCTTTTCTGTCATTGAGCACAAGGAGGTCAGACTGCCATGCATCCGAGTGCCCCCAGATTTTGGCACACGTACAAATTTGACCACGGGGGGCTCGTCGGGACCGGACCCTTTACGCCGACCCCCCCCCCTCCCCCCCCCTCCCGGAATTTGGTCCGAAAGTGCCTGACCATGGGCGCCAAGGGTGCCCTAAGGAAAATTTGCTTGATCTAGTACAGGGTGAAAAAATGTTTTCACCTCATGTGTCTATCCTCAAAATACTCAGTTTTTTTAGGAGAACCTAATAATGGATGAAAACCAAATTGGACCAAATACCAATACCACCCCTGTGCAGAAGCTTCTCAGAGATGGCCCATACCCCAGTGGGTAAGGTAGTGCCTCTGCAATTGTAGGGTCATGGGTTCCATCCCCAGCGGGCGCAACATGCAGGACCCCAGGCAGGGTCAAGGACGCAGTAGAAAAATTTTTTTTAGGTTTTTCCGTTGTTTTTTTGTGGTGCTTTGATTTTGTCCCCTTTGTTGGGGATCCCCGAGAATGCACGGGTGATGTAGCATTTCCGCCCTCTTTTGGGCCCGCTTTGATTTTGTCCCCTTTGTTGGGGACCCCCGAGAATGCAGGGGTGATGTAGCATTTCCGCCCTCTTTTGGGCCCGCTTTGATTTTGTCCCCTTTGTTGGGGATCCCCGAGAATGCAGGGGTGATGTAGCATTTCCGCCCTCTTTTGGGCCCGCTTTGATTTTGTCCCCTTTGTTGGGGACCCCTGAGAATGCAGGGGTGATGTAGCATTTCCGCCCTCTTTTGGGCCCGCTTTGATTTTGTCCCCTTTGTTGGGGACTCCGAGAATGCAGGGGTGCTGTAGCATTTCCGCCCTCTTTTGGGCCCGCTTTGATTTTGTCCCCTTTGTTGGGGACCCCCGAGAATGCAGGGGTGATGTAGCATTTCCGCCCTCTTTTGGGCCCCCGAGAAGGCAAGGTTGAGGGAGCTAATTCTGATTTTGCCCCCCTTTGTTTGGGGACCTTGAGGAGGAGCACCCCACGAAGGGCACGTGACACGTTCCTGCACACAATGTGCCACTGGTGTACGTGCGCTCGTTGTGGGCACGTAGTGCACGGAGAGAGCTTTTTTTTGGGAAAGGCGTAGTGCGGTGCAAACAGCCCCTCCCCCCCTTGCTCCTCCAATGGGTTTCGGAACATACATCAACTCAGCCCTGAAAACAAGCATGGTTCGGCCTGGGTGGGGCGCCACGAGCAATAGTGGCAGGGAATTGACTCGGGGGTGCTATGCCCCTAAACAAAAGTACAACCTACAATGGCCCCCCCCCATTGTTTCAAAAAAAGTTTTCTCCCACATACATGCTTGAAGTGATGTGCGCGATCAGGCGGTCATTTTATGCCATATATGTCAGGGTATGAAGCCTGCCCCCCCCCCCCCCTTCTTGGCTGCCCCCCCCCCCCCCCCCCCCCCTTCCTGCCCCCCCCCCCCGCCCCCCCCCCACCTGAAAATGGTCCGAGAGTGGGAAGGAGTCGGCGTATGGCCCGATGCTACGCCCCCCCCCCCGTGAATTTGACCCCAATTTACGACAAAGATGACGCTGAAGGCGTTGGAAATTGCTTTTGAGGTGCACCGCACTCCCCGAGGGGGGGGGTCTCAGTCCCCCCAGCGCGCCCGGCACGGCGCCGGCGCGCCCCCCTCCCCGGGTGCTGCAAAGCCCCCCCGCCGGGGAAAGATCCCCCCCCCATCCCCCACCCCCGCGGCCCCGCGGCCCCCGGGGACCGGAAGCCACCCCCACACAACCCACTGCCCGGCAGCCGGCAGACAGCGGCGGCGGGACGAACACCACTGCAATGCGGGTCAGCCAAGCAATGTCAAGTATGCTGAGCTACAGCTCCCGCAGTTACAATACATTTGGTTCTTTGGTGACACAGCCTGCCACCCATAGTCCAACGGATGGAGATATTGCTGCAACCCCAGCAACTGTTGCGGGGACGAGCAGGTGCAGTATACATTCCACAAGACGTCCCCTTTGGGCGACGCCCAGACGCTCACGGATGCGAGTCAGAACAGTATGGAGTCAACGCCCTCCATGGCCCATACGACGCAGTGTGAGACCGCTCTGGTGCCCGTGCAGGGAGGGCAGAGGTACGGACGAGCCACCCCCCCCGCAGGCTGCACAAAGCCGCCCGACACCGGGCACCAGGGCACCAACACAGCCCCCCGCCCCCCGCCCGCAAACGCCCCGCCCCCCCCCGGGCACAGCAAGAAGCTGCCACACCCCCCGAGGCACCGCACAGCGGCTGGACCGGGTGCCCCTCCCCGAGCGAGACGAACAGAGAGCCAGCCGGCCCAACCCCCGGCCGGAGCCCCCCCCCCCCCCCCACCGGGCCCCCCCCCGGACAAAGGGCTGTCCCGGCCACACGGACCCACCGCAAAAGTTCTCTGTGTCGGAAAATGTAAATTAAGGTGGCCGAATCAGATGTGCATTCCTAGTGCGCCATCCTTCAGGCTGCCCAACGGGGCGACCATCTAGCTTGCAAGCTCTGACTGGTGCAGGCTGCCATGCACCAGCTTCCCTTCCTCTCTCCACCCCATTGGACAGGGGCAAACGACAGGTTAGATGGGTTGGGTATTGGAGCGACCGTGGCTGCTCTCGGCAGCGATGTGACCTCCAGCGCCCCTTTGTTGATCCCTTTTCACTGACCCAAGTCTATTGCTGGAAAATGTGCCACCTCCTCGGCAGTGGCACAGGCCTGAAAGGCCAGAATTCTGCCTAGCTGCAAGCCTAGCTTAATTTGCACGGAGTTCACAAAATCACCCTGGCTAAGAGAATGCCCTCCAGCGATTTGTGAGCGCCTTTGCGTGAGCGTGCAGAGGCAGATTGTGCAGTACCACGAGCCTAGGCAAAGTGAGGCCTAACAGCGTGGAAAGGGTGATATACAGTGCCACCGTCTACACACACTCAAGCAGTGGGAAGCCCGCCAGGGTCAGCATTTTGGCTGCCCCAACTGCTAACAATTGCTGCCCCACCCGCTACTCACGCCGCCCGAACAGTTGGGGTCTTTTGGCTTGTGGCCCGCAGGCACATGTTCCACGTCTGTCCGGAGCGACAGGGAGATGGCTGCAACAGGGGCCAACAGGATCGCCACGGTGAGAACATTCATGCAGTCACCACCACTTCGTTTTCGTTGTTCGTTGGTCTATTTGCTGTTCATTACCCCCACCCCCCTTTGCGAAAGCACTGCCTCGTCCAAGCATGAGAGCCTGTCTGACCGTTGTTTTCCTGACCGCTCTTTTAGGTCTCCTCTTGTGGGCACTGCCTCGTCTAAGCACAGGACCCCGTCTGACCATCATTTTCCTAACTTTCAGCGTGTTTGCGCAAAGTGGGGGGGGGGGTGTACGTTTTCTGTCTCTGTGCCCCGAACATTAGGCCCATACATACGAAAGGCATACGCCCCCCCTGTGTACCAATCCATGGGGCGAGTCTTCAGGTGCACGCTGGCTGGAGGTCCCTTTCCTGGTCTATCGACCGTGCATGATTGGGAGGTGCGTGTCCCAGACAGGGACAGGGTAAAAGAGCTGGTGATCCTTCCCTGTCAGTGTCCACCATCTGTGGAAATGGAAACTGTCAGGGCCAAGCTACGAGCCGTGTTCTACATTGGGTGTACAGGCTCATCTTAGGTGCATTTCCCAAGCAAACCGGATGCACAGGGTGCACTCTTGGCCCTATTGCTGACTGCACCCTACCATGGCCAGTGAGTTTTGTCCGTGTGCAGACGTAACGCCGGCGTATGGTACGTTCGGGCTGATGCTGCATCTAAATTTCTGTGCTTGTGGCAAGGCCTGGGCATGCACCAGTCCTCATTGCTTCGTAGCTATCTTACAGTCTGGTTCCACTACAGGTATCAAAACGGACGAGAGTACGATCACTGCAAATACAGAATTTGACATGGAGTATTTGGCCGCTTCTAAAGACTTTTCCTCAATTTTGGCTGATCTGCGGATTGCCATGGCAACAGAGAACTATGTGCCACAGATGTGGAAGCACCGAGGCTCGTGCAAGGTATGTCTATGGTATGCCCTGTTGAAGCGACTCTTGAGGATGCTTCGTGAAGGATGCAGGTCATTGTGTACCCTTTGTTTGCGGTGGTTGGGCAATGGGAAGGGGTTTGCTCATGAATGGGGGCACCGTGGTATGTCCAGTGCATTGTATGCGAGTGCAGTGCAGGATGGACTGTTTTTGTGCAATGATTGGGGATTTCGACTGCAGTGAAGTATGTTCTGCAGCGCAGGCAGGCAACAACGCTGGTGAGGTCAGTTGCATCTATCTCACACTGAAACCCCATCAGGGGTTATGGTATCCACGCTATTTCTTATTTTGGCCGAAGACGAAACATAACAACTTCCTTGTCGTCGTCTCGTCTCCTGAGCCTTTCGCCAGCCCATGATGCTCGAAATTCAGGTCGCAACAAGGCAAGGAATGAAGGAGCGCATCAAGGCCGCCTCAGCTGAGGCAGTGGAGCGCAGAAAAGCTGAAGAAGCACACAAAGAACAGCAGCTGACAGACATGATTATGAGGTATTAAGTACTTTGATGCACTCGGAGATGCGCCGTTACACGGTGCATCCTCTGTCGTGGAATCCCTGGGACAAGAACTCTATGAGGCTTGCGCTGCATGGGGCCAGACAGTGCTGTATTGGTGGCTTGTCCATTCAAGGAAGGGATGACAGGGGAAGGGATCTCTCGTACGAACGACAAAAAATATGGGATGGATGGTGCCTATTTTTCCTCTTGCCAACAAACTGCAGCCAAGTTACGTTTTGTTATGCTGCTCTAACAAAGTTGAGTCCCCTAATGGTCAAATAAGCATGGCTAAATGGAATTGTATCACAAGCACTCGTGACTGGATGAATTCCACTCGCAGTATAGCCGGAATTCCAAGGATAGTATTTATCTGATTGTGCAGCACTCCCCCCAAAAATGGGCAGGCTGACACTGCACTACCATATATTTACAGAAGGTGGCCAACAAACCCATGGCTGAGGCTTCCTGCCCAAGGAGAGAAAGCATTACTGATGGGTAGTGCTGTTCCTGACCTCAATCTGCTCATGGACGGTTCGCGGACATCTGCCCAGGCCTATTGGGAATGGAAGTCAAATGTAGGGGGGCAGGGTTCCCCTCATATCTTAGTGTTTGTGCCGTTTTCTATGGTAGAGTTGCTACGTTACGAGCATCGGATGCTGACTACTACTACCGAGTTGCAGATCGCAAGCAAAGGCCAATGAGCAGCCGCTTTTGTGTTTTACCGAAAGTGTTCTCAGCATCCTGACCCGAAATCCCTGGCTAAGTAATACATCTAGTGAGTTCTGTCGCCAAAGTTGCTCGGTGACCCGTCTCCTGCACTTCAGGATCGCCTACCGTCGTCCATTTGCTGAGATGCTTGAGCATCGAGATGTAAAGGCGGACGAAATCGAGGTACAAATCGAAGGCATGGATATGAAGCATAAGGTATTGACCTCTCTTCTTCTGCATCCACGCGTTGGTTCGTCGTAATGGTGGCTGAATTGATATCCGCGACTTTGTGGCATTTGAACTTTTGCCAAGTTATTGCCTTTCGAAAGTTTTCTCGAACATCAAAAAGCCTTGTCGGAGGCTGGAACGAGTCACAGAGGTTTGTTGAGGGTTGTGAATGGTGGTGGAGGGGTGTAGCAGGTTGAAAAGCTCTGACAACCCTCAACAACTCGATCCCAACAAATCCGTAACAATCAGCGACAATTTTTCAACCCCCACAACAACCCTCAACAACCAAAGCCGTGAACGACCCTCAACGACAACGTGCAAGGCTAAAAGACGCTGCGCAACCCTCCGCGAACCTCCACAACCACAACCCTTGAGAAGAATGGTTTGCAATATTGTTCGGAATGGGGCACGAGCAGACAACAAGTTTTGAAATCTCCGCAAGAATTCTACTTTATTTTGACAGTGATCTCAGCAATTTGGGATCCACAAGCAACGATGGGAAGCACTGCTCTGGGCGGTGGAATGCCTTGAGCTTTCACCAATGGCTGGCAAACTGCTTCCTACTGCTTGCCACCTTTGCATTGTCACTGTTTCCAGTACAAGGCTTTAGAGTGGATACCACAACAATCACTGCAACAAGTGGATCACATATCGATCAGAGTAGGCGTCAGGTTGACCAAAGCACACCACACCACATCGGGTTCTATTGGTGTTCACTTGAAATGCATCCAGACATGCAGCCCTCCCATCAAAAGCCATTCCGCGGTAAGGGATATGGTCCCGTACTGTGTGCGCTTCTGCAGCCCCAGAGTATCGTGGTGCAACCCTTTTTTTTCCCTTCGTTGTGCAGGAGGAGGATCTTAAACTGCTCCACAGTACACTGCTGGTGGAACACTTCCTTGACCAAAAGGACGCAGCGAAGAAAATACGCCAAAGCGCCGAATCAGAACTGTCAAAACTTGTCGAAATTGCGAAGGTGCTCTGCTTCACCCGTGTATATTCCGAATTTCTCGTGATGTGTGGTTCGTTCCCAAAGCTTTTGGGCTCCTGTAACTTTGTTGTGCTACAAGACTTGACCTCTTTTTGGGGTAATGCAATACAATTAGTGACCAACCAAGTGCCATGGATCGAGAATTGCCATCAAGTCTATGCAAGGATATCAATGAATTTGGTGTGCGTAGCAACCGAGACCCCGCATCGCCACCTGGACAATGAGAAATTCTATCTCTATTCTTTGGATGGCTGTGTGGTGGCGGCCCACATGTGGATGGTATCAGGAACTCCATGATGATGACTGCATTGTTATGCAAGGGAGTGCACCAATTGCCGTTTATTGCTGCTTTGGTATGCACCACCCGTCACTTAATGACTCCCTTGTGCGCAGCTGTGCCATGCCTTGAGTCTCGACCCTGCTTGAGGCGATCTTCTGCATCCATGGAATGGGCGAAGTCTTTGGCCAGTGGCTTCTTCGTGCGCGTGGTCCTCTTGTAAAAGTATGAGTGGTTGGGTGATTATGTGACATCCCACCCTCACAATCCCACGGCTGCTCCAACATCTGCCTTTAGAAGGCATTTCGCAGACCAATCGCTTGCTCCCTCAGAACTCGAATGCGGCGGTGGAGCTTCTAAAAAGCGGCTTCAATTTGATTGCGGACGACCAGAAATGTCTCATGGCGGACCTGAGGGGGCAGATGGGGGAGCAGGATGCTCTGCCGGAGCCTGAGCGATTGACAGAGGAAGAGAAGGCTGAGATCCTGGCTGCGAAGGAGCGTGCAACAGACTCGGAGCCGTCATCCAATGACTGCAGGCCCCCCGTCGTTGCGGCATCTGAACCGGAGGATCTGCCAGTGTCCGAGGGACTGGATGCGTACAGGATGCCATTAACATGTCCCGCACCTGAATCGGAGAGCCTGCCAGTGCCTGAGGGACTCGATACGTACAAAACACCACCCGAATCTGACGGGTTGCCTGCGCCTGAAGTGCCGCCTGGGCCTGACGGGTTGCCCCTCGCTCCCTCCCCTCCCACTCTCTCCCTCCCCTCCCCTACTCCCCTCCCTTCCCTGCTCCTTTGACGAGCGGTTTCCAGAAGCCAAATCCAAACCAAATCCTTCCTCTGTTCCCCCTCTCTTTCTCTCTGCATCTACCCCCCCTTTCTCTCCTTATCCTCTCTCCAAACAGCACTGTCTGGAGAGTGTGAGCAGCCCAGAGGCTATGGATTCTGCTTACGGACCGTGGAAAGCCTATCAGAATGGCAACATTTGTGTGTGTGTGTGTGTGTGTCTGTGTGTGTGTGTGTGTTCCAACTGACGAGGATTCTCACACTCGGGAATCACGTTGTGCCCGTTTGTCTTGCAATCATGAGGGTGTGTGTGTGTGTGTGTGTGTGTTGTGTGTGTGTGTGTGTGTGTGTGTGGGTGTGTGTGGGTGTGTGTGGGTGGGTGAGTGGATGGGTGGGTGGTCGGGTGGGTGGGTGCGTGGGTGGAGGAGGAGGAGGAGGAGGAGGAGGAGCGCCTGCCGTGGTCCCACGTACGGTGAGCCGTGGCGTCGTCCCCCGGGGGCCCCACGCAAGCACAGCCGAGGGAGTCCTCCGTCTTACCTCCGCTAGAGTAAGACGAATCTCGTCGCACACCTGAGAACGCTCCTCCCAGCAGGCCGTCTGAGTCACAGCGTCGGTGTACGACAACGCTAGGGTCCGATCTGCTCTCCGGTCCCGGCCACCGACCGCCCCGAACTGTCCTGGATCCACCCGAGGCAGCGTCCCAAGATCAACGTGAGCGGAAGATGTGGGTCTCCCGGGGCATCACCCCCGACTTAAGACGTCGCCAGACAAGGAGCGCGGTCCGGCACGACTGCGCGCTGTACCGGGACGGCCCGGGCGCGTGAGGCCGAGGACGGGTCACGGGCGGAGATAGGGCCATGGGGCGGGCCGACCCAGGGCCACCTGCACATCCTTGAAGACTGTGCGGGGGCCTTGGGAAGCCGCAGTGAGGATGGCCGAGAACGCGGAGTGTAGTGCGGCACACCACGAGGGGATCACACTTCCACAGAGGCCGGCCTCTAGGCTCCGTCCGTTGCCACTGTAATGGATGGCCTAGAGGCGGCGCCGGTCCGGGAAATAGGGGGCAAGCCCGTGCCGGCTGAGACTGTCCAAGATGACCACGTCATGGGCCTCCAGATCGATGTCCCGTTGGATGCCTTGCGGTATCTGGTTGCTCTCGATGTACACATACATGACTCGGTACGGGCTGCGCTTGGTACGGGTGGAGATGGCGGTCTTCACCTTGGGGGCCAGGAGGAGGTCTCCCGACAGCCACAGGCCCAGGATGACATCCCAGGCCGGCCACCTGGACGACCTAGGCGTTGGGGCCCAGTTGGCAACGTGATACCACTCCGGCGGAGGGTGGCCGGCGAGGGACTGGTTCACGGGGGCTCTCGTCAGGGGGGAGAGGTGGTCGGCAAGGGGCAGGACGGGCACCGCATGCCGTTTGTGCAGGAGGACGGTAGTGAGGATGATGTCGCAGAGGAGGCGACGGAGGTGCGCAGGACGTAGACCTCTGTGCTGTAGGGCATCCCTGTGCGGCGGGGAAATGGCCCCAAGACGGCCGACAGTGTAGGTGGTGATGGTGTCGTGGGCCGGGGAGCCGTCCACAGCCAGCAGGAAGGGCTCGTCGCCCCAGAGGACGAGGGTACCCCAGGCATTGGGCGTGCAGTGGCGCCAGGCACGGCACCTCTGGGAGAGTCGGGCTGCGAGCCACCGATGGTAGTGGGTGCGGAGGAGCGGGTCAAGTGGGCAGGAGAGGATGTGGTCCCCAAGGGCAGGTAGGAGACAAAGAGGACAGGGCGTGTCCTTGGGGGGGAACAGGGAGAGGCGAATGCCGGTGGCCGTGAGGTGGTCCCCCCACGTGAGGAGGCCATGGCTGACGGCGGTGGCGTACTCGCTGAGGGTAGGGTGGCGCTGAGGTGGGGGAGCCTTAGCGTAGGCGTGGTGGGAGGCGATCAGGGCGCGGCGTGCGTGGGGGAGGGCGTCGTTGACTTGGAGGCCCATGTGGGAGAAACAGACACGGGGCTCTTGCAGGGGACTGAGCCACCCCACGGTGTCTGGGCAGGCGACCGCGGCTCGCCCCGCCGCCAAATCCACCTGGTCCAACAGGGTGTCGAGCCAGGTGCCGGTGATGTGGGAGTATAGATGGCGGGGGGGGGCGTGGCCAGAGGCCATATCGCGGCATGCTGGTATGAGGTCCCCTTGGAGTCAGTCCTCTGGTTCCCGGCGTCCCTCCTGGGCCGTGATGTACCCTTTGCAATCTGCAAAGTGCCATGAGCCGGACCGGAAACCGAAGGCGGGGTCAGCCAAGGGTCCCCTGGCGGTGAGGGCCACCCACGCTGTGTACAACTCCGCCGTGTAGGCGTTGTTCAGCCGCAGGGGGATGGGGACAGGGTACACCTGGTAACGGAGGGTGACGGGGCAGAACACCGCCACTGCCCCACCACAGCGTCGGGTCCGCGGGCACCACGACACATCGTGGAGGATCCCATAGTTCTCGGGGAGCCAAGAGAACGTGGGGACGGTCGCAGCTACAGCGTGGCTACGGCCAACTGGGGGGAGCGTGCCGACCGGGGGGGTGGGGCGAGGGGATACTCGGGGCCACCCCCCCTGGCGCGCATCCTCCGCACTACGGTGACCTGCAAGCATCCATGCATGGGTGTCCTGGACCTCGAGTCCGGGGGATGCCAGGGCCATCACGTGGGGAGCATGGTCCGGCAGATGTTCGGCGGGGGCAAGTGGATGGAGATGTCGCATTGGTGGCATAGGGCGACGAACAGGTCGTGGTCTGTGGGGTGGGCAGCACACCGGAGCCCGAGCTCGGAGGTGAGGCAGGGCTGAGAGGGGTGGAAGCGCCAGAGGGCAGTCAGGAGCCCGTGGCGCATGGACCGGCGAACCAGGGGGTTGGGGTGGTTCAGGCGCCGGACATAGACGCTGAGGAAGTTGGTGAACCCGACGACCGGGGCCGGGGGGATGCCAACACCCCCTTCGGGAATCTCGCGGAGGAAGCGGGCAGAGGCGGAGAGGGCCCAGCCAGCGGTGGCGCGTAAGGCCGAGGCGGCCATAGCGTCCAACACCCGCATGGCTCCATAGGAGGGGGGGCGGACGCTCGTAAACCAGTTGACCGTCCCGTGGCACTTGGCGACGAACATGGCGAGGGGGTAGTGGGTTGGCAGTTTGGGGGCCCGGAGCGCCCTGCACGCGGCGCGGGTGCTGGAAAACAAGCGCCGGGAGTCGACGGGGTGGAAGAGGTGGGGGAGGGCGTGGCGGCCAAGGACGCGGACGTAGTCCTGGCTCGTGGCGCATCGCACCGGGTGGCCGTTCAGGTACACCGTGTCTCTGAGGAAGTGGACCCAGCCATCGCGCATTTCCGTGCCGACCAAGACCGTCTTGGTCGGGTCTGAGTGGAGGTTGGTGAGACGACCCGCCCGCTCAATGCCGCAGGCGAGGGTGGGGAGGCGGCCACGGTCGCCAGGCAGCCACTGGGTATCATCCATCAGGAGAACCCGGTTCAGCGGTCCCGCGGGGGTGTCGGTGGGAGGGACGTGGCGACGGGTATCGTGTCCTCGGACTTCGCCATATACGCAGTACTTCATGCCGGACACGGGGCATCCTTGCCCCGTGCCGGCACCCAGGTAGGTGGAGGACGGGGAACGGCCATCAGCCCCCCCCATGTGCACCTCCAGGGCGCGGTCATGGTGCTGAAGGGTCGTGGTGTCGGCGGAGAAGATCCCTGCCGCGGTCAGGACGGCGTACTGGGTGGTGTGGTTGATGGAGCCGTATGCATGGCGGACATCGTCCGACAGGACGCGCGCCTCGAGGCGCAGCCTCCAGCGGTCCCACCACACGTCATGGAGCTCGCGCAGGAGCTCCACGGAGGAGCAGTGTGGGGACATCCTGAACTGGTAGGGTGGCAGGATGCCGCCCTCCACCAGGCGGGGCTGGTAGTGGTCTTTGAGAAGGGCGGCCGTGAGCTTCCACACCGTGGCCAGATTCGTGAGCGGCCTGCCGTTGGCGATGGGGCCGTGTGACGTCTTCTTCGGAAGGTTGATGAAATCTGCGGAGTGCGCCTGAGGCATGGGCGCCCCACTGAGAATGCCGTTGATCAAGTCCACGATCACGCTGAACTGGGCGTCCTCCAACTGCCCGAACAGCCGGTATTCCAGCAGATCGTGGTCCGACACAGTGGCCGCTGCTCGGCGAATGATGGCACGTAGGTTGGCGACGGTGGCGCGAGGTGGTGGGCCAAGCGGGGCGCCGGTCCACCCCGTGATAGCCTGGACGCGCGTCAGGGAGAGCGCCTCAAGGGGGGCCAGGTGCCGCTGGCGTAGCTGGTCCAGCGCAACGGCGGCTTGTTAGTGGAGTGGCACCGGGACCCCCACGACGTAGACGGGATCTGCCGGGGGCACGTAACGGGCTCCCAACGTGCGGCGGTAGTCTACTTTGGTGGGCTGTCCAGGGGCGTGGGGTAGGGGCGCCAGTCCCACATCCTCTTCCAGGAGGACCTCCCAAGCCCCCCGGATCTGTTCCTTGAGGCGGGCTACCTCCACAAGGTGCTGGGATTGGGACGCCCAGTCCGGGTGCGCGAGGGCATAGCGTCGCAGGTTGGCGACGTGGACTCGCACAACCGACGGCACAGGCTGGCTGGGGGCAGGGGGCCCGTAGGCCGCCGTGGTTGCAGCGTATAGCGCTGAGGTCACCGCGACGTAGTGCAGCGGGGTGTTACGACCTCCTGGGGGCGGTGGGGTGATCTCGGCCCGGAAAGTATCGTTGAGGGCGCGGAGCTGGCTGGCAAGGGGCTCCCGTGGGATGGGGAAGCGCCCCTTTTTCGAAGGGCACACCAGTTGGGGCGCAGGGGGGAGGTCATGGAGGGTGGTAAGCACGGGCAGATGGTCAGACTGGAAACTGGAATCGGAGCGCACCTCCGTGGTGTGGGCAGCTTCCGAGGGGGTTCGGAGGAAGATGTGGTAAAGGGCACCCGCGAAGCCTTGCGGGCTCACCCACGTGGGGGCCTCGGCAAGGGGGTGTAAGCGGGGCATCCCAAGGCGCGCGAGCGTGGGCAGGATGAGGTCGCAGAGTGGGGCGGGAGAGACAGGGAGGTGTGGGACCCAACGGCAGTTGGCGTTCGGGTCCCCCGTCAAGACAACGACCCTGGCTGGGCGGAGGAGGAGGTATGGGTATACCCAGTCCAGGACTTCCTGGAGGGTATCTAGGTCCCCATCGGCCGGGAAATATACGTTGGCGTGGCAGTGGGCCACGCCTGCCACGGTGAAGTGAGTGACGAGGGCTCGCCCAGAGGGGTGGGCGCTGTGACTGGTCACGGTCAGGTCCGGGGCCCTGTAGAGCAGGGTGGCGCATCCCCCGGCCACTCTCGGGGGGGCCTGGATGGTGTGGTAGAGGGGGTGCACCCGCTGGACGATCAGGGGACCAGCCTCTTGAACGTGCAGGGTCAGTGGGTACTGGTATTCGCGTATCAGGACGTCCAGGGCGCGAAGCTTGGGCCGCGGGGACATCTGTACGTTTAGGGTCACAATGTCCGGGCGGGGCGACGGGCGGTCGGGAAGGGGGGGATCAGAGCAGGGGCAGGCGGCGGGAGGGTGTCGGGTTAGCTTGCGGGTCACGGCCGCAGGGAGGGCGTGAGTCAGGCCCCGGACCCATTTTCGAAGGTGCCGGGGGTGGTACATGGCTGCCAGCGCCAGGATATTGGCCCGGGTGAGGCCGGTGGCCGTGACAGAGACACGGCGGTGCAGGGACTGTGGGAGGACAACATGGTGGTGCTCGGGCAGGATGAGGGAGGTTGGGGGCATGCCCTTTCGGCAGAACTGTATCTGGTGAGACCCAGACACCTGCACGCAATGCACGGCGCCCACTAGCGACAAGATGTCGCGGGGCCAGGGGTCCGTCCCGCTGCACACCCGGTAGTACTGCACTCATGCCGGCAGGTGCAGGCACATGTGGAGGGCATAAGGGGGCGGGACGAACCGGGCTTTGCCCGGGGCCGGCATCGGCACCAGACCCCATTCTCCGGGGGGGGGGCAGGGGGTGTACGCACCCAGGTGCAGGTCCCTGACGTGGGGGACGCCGTTGAGGTGAGAGTGGCGGAGCTTAGACACGGCGTCCGGGATGTCTTCGTTGCGCCCCGCCAGCTCCCACTCTAGCGGTCCCTCGGGTGCCGGCCGAAGTACGGCTGGAAGCGGTGCGGGTAGGATGGGGGGCTCCACGGCGGGGGAGCGTAGGGGTTATGGGCCACGGCCACGCGGGGGTCGTGGGGGTCCCCCGAGTACGGGTATGGCTGGAGGGGGGCTGTTGCATAGTGGTCGTGGCGGCTGGAGTGTGCGCGGGGCTCCACCCGCTCATCGCGGTAAGCACTGCGACGCCTTGGCGGCGGGCTATCACGGCGATGTCCAGGGCTGCGGTGGCGGGACGGGGACCTGTCCGAGCGGCGCGGGCTGTACCGTCGCAGGTATTTGGGCTCTGGTTGGGCTCTCCTTCCGACTCCGGGGTCGCCATGAGGTCCACCTGCTCCTCCGGGTCCCGCTGGTGGCGGTGCTTCTGTCCTCGTCCTCCTCGATGGGTCTTGCGGGCAGGGTAGTCCCTGTCTGGGTCGGGCACCAAAGGGGTGTACGGCTGCTTCTTGGATTCGGCCCAGGTCACTCGCCAGCCGCGGGCGGTGTGCTGTTGGGTCAATTTCATGCCTGTGTCATACTCGGCGGGCTTGACTCCGACAATCGTGAATTTGGCCTTGTGGTTGAGCCGCTCGTCCGAGATGGCCGACAAGCCGGCGCCAAATTTATCGCGGAGGATGCCTCCGAGGAGCCCCGCGTCCACTTCCCCCGATGGGGGATCGTAGACCTCCTGCCATCCGACCCACAGAGCCTTGGAGAAGGTCTGCGGGTCCACTTTTTGGGGCGTGTACCCCTTCTTCTTGGCCGCGCCCTCTGCCTAGTTGGCGGCTGCGGCTTCGGCTGGGGAGGCAGCTGGGCTGTCCGTGACCTGCTGGATAGGGGGAGGGCTGGGGAGGAAGGTGCGCGGGACCTCCGCGACACCATGCAAGCTGGGCGCGTGGCTGAGGACCCAGGTCCACGGATCCCGAATCGGGGATTGCGGGAGGATGCTGACGCTCGCGCCGCAGTGGCGGAACAGCTGGAGGTGGAAGGCGTGCGCAACCTCGTCTTTGCGGCCCTTGGGGATTTCTGGGATCCATTCCAGGAGGGAAGCCAGTGCGGCGTCGGTGGGAGAGGCCATGGGCGACGGCGGCTAGGGAGCAGCGCCCGGGGCCCGGGGGGCAGCAGCTGCCCGGGGCTTGGGAACCGGGGCCAGGATGGCGAACGACAGCTCGGGGGCACCCACGGGGGCCTCCGGGGCAGGCCCGGGGCTTGCCGTAGCCATAGCCCGTCGGAGGACGTTGGCCAAGTCCTCGAGGTCAGGCACCTAGGGCGAGGTGAGGACTGCCGCGCCAAGGATGACGGGCACGAGGACCAAGAACTGCTGAGAGCCGGGCGACGGCAGCTCAAACGAGGCTAGAACCGCACTGCGCACGGCGTTGGCGAATGCGGGCGGTGTGGACTGGAGGCCGCGGAGCCCGGTGGCTATGGACAGGAGGGGGGGCAGGGCCCTGATGAAGTTGTGTAGTCGGACGGCCTCGGCCTGCCGCTGCGCCGCGGCGGAACGTTGGATTTGCTGCTGGGCGTTGTCCCGCTCGGTGCGGACCATGTCCAAGTCACATTTGAGGGACTCTAGGTCCCCCTGCGCCACGGCTAGCTCCTGTTGCTGGGCCTCGTACCGGTCACGCAGCTGGGTGTAGTCGGTTGAGTAAGCCGACACGTCCAGGTCCGGGACAAAGGGCTCCCCTAGCTGGGAGGGGCTGGGGGGCTGATCCGGCGGCTGGGGCAGGCGACTCCGGCGGCGTGGGGTCGGCGGCAGCCGGCTGGACTTGGGAGGCGGGTTCGGGGAGGCTGAAGGAGAGCCTGGTCTGCTCGGGCAGCAGCGACGCAGGCGAATGATCTGTCCCTGCAGGGGCGGTCTTGTCCTGGGACCGGTACAAGGCTGACGCCGGGGTGAACGCCGCCGACGCAAACAGGGTCCCAGCGGCGCTAGGGGCTGCTTGGCCCTTGGTGAGGTAGGGCGCGTGGCTGGGCGGGGTGAGGGGAGGGGGGCTGGCGGTGTCGGGGATGCCGGCCTGCAGCAGGGTGAAGGTGGGGGCTGTGGCCCAGGAGTGCTCGCCGGCTTGCTCAATCTGGTGCAGCAGCTCACCGCTGCGGACCGGCAGGACCGAGCACTCCAGCAGCGGCCGCAGCTGGTCGGGGGTCCACATGCCCTTGTTGGCGAGGGGAGGGGGAGTGGCGACTGGGGCCGGCGTGTACTGCCCAGCGAGGCAGACGGAGGAGGCCCACGCCAGGAGGCCGAACTTCAGCGGGACGAATTCCGCTGTCGGGATCTTGGCTGTCCGTAGGACCGCGTGCACGTCATTGGGCTGCGCCCAAAAGGCTGCAACCACCTCGCGGGTCCGAAGGCGGTCCCATGACGGCCTGAGGTGGGGGGCCAAGAACTGGCTGATGGCCCTGTGAATCTTGTGGGAGACCTTTTGACTTTGGATTTCCGGAGGCGCGACGGTGTCGATGGCTAGAGGCTGTTCTCGGGCCGTGTAGAGGCCCCTGAAGACCAGGCTGCGGAGGCGTGACGCGGAGATTGGGGCATGGCCCGGACTCCATCGCGTGACAAGGGCTGCAGAGAGGGCCTCGGGGTCCTTGGAGACGTATTCCAGCAGCGGGCCGCCTTGCACCAGCGACAGGGGGATGTGCTCGATAACTTTCACATCAGACGGACTCGTGGGGACCGTGACGGTGGCTGTGAGCAGGAGCCCTCGTGGCGTCCACGCCCCCGTCACGGCGGTAATAGCCTGGATACTGCCGTCCGCAGCCGTCCATTGTAGGGCATCGCATAGGACGGCCAGGGCGGGGTCGGTGGCCCGGATGGCCTCATCTGCTGCTTCCACCGCGTCATCCTTCAACATGTCCAGCTCCCGCAGGAGGCGATCGGCGTCGTCAGACTGGGCAATATCCATTGGAAACATGGGGAACGGTCCCTGACGAATGGCGCCTCCTCGACTGGTGTCGGGGGCAGGAGAGGGGGAGTCTTGGGACGGCGTTGAGTGGTCCGACATGATTGGCTGCGACGAAAAAAGGGTGGGTGGCCTGTGGCCGCAAGGCGCCGGGAGGGGGTGGCAAATCGGGGTGCAGAGGCTACGGGAAGAGTACGAAGAGTAGCGGCAGCTCCCACTTGCCTGGGTGCAGAAGAAAAAACATAGGGTGCCACGAGCGTGGCCATGGTGTGACGAAACAAAGAGCATGGCGCGAGAGCGCAGAGCAACATGGGGCCGCCTGGCGGAGCGGGCCGGCGAATGAGGGTCCCAGGACTCACGAGGACGGGGGTGCAAGGGGAGCACCGCGCTGGCGCGCGGTGCTGCAACCCACGGGGCACATAGGCGAGTGGGGCCCCACGGCGGGACAACGAAGTAAACGTCTCACGATACCCCTGCACAAGGTGTCACGCTTGAGCGGCGGATACGTCAAATGCAGTCCCCATCGCGGCTCCCCGCGTAGCGGCCTGGAAGATTGCCACGGCGAGGTCGACGTCTTGCCAGAGTTGATTGTAGGACGCAGCGCCCACTGTGAGCAGGAGGGGGCTAGCAAGGGGGAGGGACGCACTTGGGGTGCGGCACTCAGCCCTTGGAGACACGGGAGCAGAGAGAGAGAGACAGAGTGCACCATACGGGTGGAGCAGAGCGGAGAAGGGGGCCACGATGGCAAGAGATGAGTCACGCGGTGGCACGACTATCACAACGTATCACGACTGGCTTCGAGCGTGGCAGTGCGTGTACTGGTGCGAGGTCACCAGTGGGTGGGTGGGTGCCTGGGTGGGTGGGTGGGTGGGTGGGGGGGGTGGGTGGGTGGGTGCGTGCGTGGGTGGGTGGGTGGGTGGGTGGGTGGATGGGTGGGTGGTTGGGTGGGTGGGTGGGTGGATGGATGGGTGGTTGGGTGGGTGGCTGGGTGGCTGGGTGGGTGGGAGGGGGGGGGGGGTGCGTGCGTGCGTGCGTGCGTGCGTGGGTGGGTGGGTGGGTGCGCGGGTGGGTGCGTGGGTGGGTGTGTGGGTGCGTGCGTGGGTGCATGCGTGGGTGGGTGCGTGGCTGGGTGCGTGGCTGGGTGGGTGCGTGGGTGCGTGCGTGGGTGGGTGCGTGCGTGCGTGCGTGCGTGGGTGGGTGGGTGCGTGGGTGGGTGGGTGCGTGCGTGCGTCCGTGGGTGGGTGGGTGGGTGCCTGGGTGGGTGCGTGTGTGGGTGGGTGCGTGCGTGTCTGGGTGGGTGGGTGCGTGCGTGGGTGGGTGGGTGCGTGGGTGGGTGCGTGGGTGGGTGCGTGGCTGGGTGGGTGCGTGGGTGCGTGCGTGTCTGGGTGCGTGCGTGGGTGGGGGCGTGGGTGGGTGGGTGCGTGGGTGGGTGGGTGCGTGCGTGGGTGGGTGGGTGCCTGGGTGGGTGCGTGTGTGGGTGGGTGCGTGCGTGCGTGCGTGGGTGGGTGCGTGGGTGGGTGCGTGGGTGCGTGTGTGGGTGCGTGGGTGGGTGTGTGGGTGCGTGCGTGGGTGCATGCGTGGGTGGGTGCGTGGCTGGGTGCGTGGCTGGGTGGGTGCGTGGGTGCGTGCGTGGGTGGGTGCGTGCGTGGGTGGGTGCGTGGGTGCGTGGGTGGGTGGGTGCGTGGGTGGGTGGGTGCGTGGGTGGGTGGGTGCGTGCGTGCGTGGGTGGGTGGGTGGGTGGGTGCCTGGGTGGGTGCGTGGCTGGGTGGGTGCGTGGGTGCGTGCGTGTCTGGGTGCGTGCGTGGGTGGGTGCGTGGGTGGGGGCGTGGGTGGGTGGGTGCGTGGGTGGGTGGGTGCGTGCGTGGGTGGGTGGGTGCCTGGGTGGGTGCGTGTGTGGGTGGGTGCGTGCGTGCGTGCGTGGGTGGGTGCGTGGGTGCGTGCGTGGGTGCGTGTGTGGGTGCGTGGGTGCGTGGGTGGGTGGGTGCGTGGGTGGGTGCGTGCGTGCGTGCGTGCGTGCGTGCGTGCGTGCGTGGGTGGGTTGGTGCGTGTGTGGGTGTGTGCGTGGGTGCGTGGGTGGGTGCGTGCGTGGGTGGGTGCGTGCGTGGGTGCGTGGGTGCGTGGGTGCGTGGGTGGGTGCGTGCGTGCGTGCGTGCGTGCGTGCGTGGGTGCGTGGGTGGGTGCGTGTGTGGGTGCGTGGGTGCGTGCGTGTGTGCGTGCGTGTGTGCGTGCGTGTGCGTGCGTGCGTGCGTGCGTGCGTGCCCCTCCTCTAGGCATGGCTCCGCCATGTCATCCCATCCCTTCCCACCAATTTCAATTTCCACAGCACCCTTGACAGCATGGGACTGGGCATGAGATTGTGAGGCCCTACCAGGCTTAAGCTCACAACCAAATTTGAGTGCCAACGGCATCTAGAAAATTTTTTGGCTTTCAGGTTATGGTGGCATGATGGTTGAAAAAACTTGTGTATATTTTCTGAAAAAAATTATTCTCTAATCTATCAGGGGGGCGGTGGAAAACAATTTCGCGCGATTTTTTTTCGAACCCCCCCCCCCGCCCCTCCGGGGGTACCCCCCCAAAAAAAACTAGCACCACCTGTAGGAAAAATTTTTTTGCAAGGAGGATTTGGAATTCTTTTTTGCAAGGAGGATTTTTGCTGTGAGCTACATGAACTTGCATGTAACCTTCACTTTGCTACATTGTGCGCCACAAGGAAAACAAAAATGGGTTTTCACCCCATGTCTGTACTCATCATACTCAGATTTTTCAGGAGAACTCAATGATGGATGAAAACCATATTGGACCAAATATCAATACCATCCCTGTACAACCATCTGCCAGAGATGGCCCGTAGTGGGTAAACAATGCCTCTGCGATTTGACAAAACCAAGTTTAATTCGTAGGCATGGAAATCTGCAGAACCCTAGGCATGATGTGGGGACACAAAGGAAACCGTTTTTTGGATGTTTGTTGCTTTTTTGTGCTTTGATTTTGTCCCCTTTGTTGGGGAACCCGAGATTTGGAAGGTGCAAGGAGGAAATTTTTCAAGGTAACCATTGATGTTTCAGCCGATATGGGTGGTATGGGTGGGTATGGGTTGGTGGTATGGGTGGGGGACAAAATCAGAGGTGGCTACATCACCCCTGCCTTCTCAGGGGCCCAAAAGTGGGTGGGCATTGCTACATACCCCCTGTGTAACCCAAAGAGGTGGGGCTAGAGTTGAGGAAATTTCAGGTTTTGGGGTCTGAATTTTTTTTGTATCCCCCGCCCTCCCTCCGGGGGTACCCACCTGAAAAAAAAGCTGTATGCAGGTACCAGGAATTTTTTTTCTACCCCCCCCCCCGTCTTTCGTTCTGGCGACGAGTTGAAAAAGTATGCACTGGCACCTGTAGTCCACATGATGATTAGGGTTCAGGATAGTGGCCCCTCAACCCTCACACAAAGCAAACTGATCCGTTTTGACCCCTTTGGCCCCATCCTTCGTACACATATGGCCTGCCCCAAAGCCATGTCGGGGAGCCACGTGGAGTTGGAGAGAAGGGTGTAGATTAGCAGGGCCTTTCCTCCTCTGCCTATCAGTCTCGAAGCAGACACAAAGACTGAAGAGATTGCACAAGCCGTTCCCAGAGCAGGGCGCCGAAACTCTGCTGGATGGTATGACATGTTGGGGTTATCAGGAACGTCCGTCAGTTATGGTGGACCATCTGGCGATCCAGCATCAAGATCTGAAATGAAACAAACCACGTTGGAGGAGCTTTGCCGGACTAATGAAGATCATTCCCCCGTACGGACCATGACTGGTGGGAATGCCAACGCGTTGCCGGATTATGCTTTGGATTGGGAGGAGGCTCTGCCTCAACCACAGATAGGTTTGTACCTCAGTCTGATTCAGATACTGCATTTGTATTTCTCTCATTGCATTTTGTGCCAACTAGGTGGGTTTTCGCCGGTCGTCGTGCCTTATTTGTGCCCATTGTGTGTCCTGTGGGGGGGAGTATGTGGGGTATATTCGGAAAGCCCTTGAAAAGGGCTGTTTGGAACACCCTGGGTCTGCATGACGACATGTTTGATTTGGACGGTGTGTGTGCTGCCTGCTGCCTCTTTTTGTCAACAGGCAGCTACCATGTCTGCATACAAATTTACACCACGTGCTGTTGCCTCCCCCGATGCGCACAAAGCCTTTGGTGCGCAAAAGAGTGCAAATTGGGTGCACGTGAAGTCAGGGTACAGTGAGGCCATTGCATGGCGCAAGGGCCAGGTTGACAAAACAGCGAAATGTGGACCTCACAACTGACAACTGACGGCCTGTGGGCCATGCCTCTCAACAAAGGGTGGGTGCCTGTGAAGGTACACAGGCTGCAGGACTGGGAAAAATTGAAGAAATATATTCCCATTCACAAGCAGGGCGATGTGTGCCCCAATGGGGTCCCAGGCTTGTGGAGAGGGACAACAATGGTGGCTTTCGGATTCGGAATACTCAGCGGACCCCTGTGCATTGCTCCGTCCCGTGTATCGTCGCGTTTCCAGCTGTTTGCTCAAATGTGAACACCCCGCCCCCCCAAATCCATACATTTCTGAAACGGCCTTTTCTCACAGATTTCAAAAAGTATTCACATACCCCCCCCCCCCCCAGGGAACGAAATTTTGGCGCAATGGACCGAAAGTTCAAAGACCCCGGGAAAATGCCAAAACTCACCGCGTTGGCAGGAAGCGAATGTCCCCCAGAGATTTGTGGGATGTGCCCTCCCAAGTAAGGGCTTCCTGGTCAGCTGCTGGACGCTTGCACTGCACGATTGTAGCCTGTTCATTGCACCTCCTCTCGGCGAAACCAAGATGATGCTGCAGCAGGAACCCAGGATCTCCTGCAACGGACTATTGGTCCGTTTGTTAAGCTGTTGTGCGGCGATTGAAGAAACCCTGTCCAGGGCTATGGGACGGGTTTTGTTTGATCATTTGGTACCAATAGTTCACCGGCGACGACAGGGGTGTGTGTGGTCTCCCCAAATGTGTGACCCGGTTGCTGATTTGGTGACTGCAACGTGTATGGCCCGGAGTGCATTGGTATTCGGCCGGCACGGGAATGGGTGGGAGCTGCTCGGGGCCATATTGCTGCAGCCCCCCAGTCCCCAGCCCCCTGGGGTATACAGCATAAAAAACGCTTTGTTGGAGCTGTTTGGAAATGCACCAAAGCCCCCGTCCCAAAATTAAGGAGCCAGTTCAAAAAACGAAGCCTTGACATACCTGTGCTTTGGCTCTCCCCTTCCCATGCTACTTCGTCCACGCAGTCGTCTCTAAGAGACGAAACAGCTGTGTGCATTGTCATTCAAAGGGAGTGCATAGCTGTGTCGGTCACGAAGTTCTAGTCTCCTCGCCATCGCCCCCAGCCTCCAATATCATCCAGAAGCAGGCGTTTCGCATTTGCGACAATACTGAGAAATTGCCTTTTTTCTTTACCAACGGAACTCCATTGAACCCTGACCAATCTTTTCTCCTGCCCATGGGCAAATCGAAACTATTGCTAAGTGAAGCATGCAGGTCATTTTGGGTAATCCTGCTGTGGGGAACCGTGGCGTGGAGGATTGTATGTTTCAAAAGCCATCGCATGTGGATCAGGTCAGATTTTACGCCCCTAAACACCAGCTGCAACCCCTACCCCAACGCAACAACAAGATGGCCTCTGTGAAAAGAGCAATGGACGGCACCGGATTTCTTTTCTGGCTTGGGGTTATGCCGTGACCATCTACCTGTTCTGGACTCTTTCCGGATCAATAGCTCATCACTAGCCGCCCTTTTCCCTCATCAGGTGGTCCCGATTTTACAGGTTCAGGCGGCATGTCGTCAGATACTGTTGGATCCGTAGAGTATGGCTCCAGGATCAACTCGTCGCTCGGATGCAGCACCAACAGTGCCCTCCTTTCTCCTTCTCCTGTCAACTCACCGAGGTCGGCACCCCTCCAAGACGCACCTGCTGCTTCTTTGCTTGATTTCGCCTCCTTTGTCACTCCACACATGTGCACGCACGCACGCACGCACACCAGTCCGCCACTGTGGATCACTCACCACGAACACCATGCTGACATGGAGTTCAGTAGCCACAACAAAATTCTTATTTGAGCTATTGTTAATTTGTTGTGCTTCGTTTCAGAATTTTGTTCGAACCTTGCACAGGGAACTTCTGCAAACACACACACACACACACACACACACACACACACACAACATTTCCGTTGGCATACCAAAGTCCCAAAATCAAAAGTGGTCGAAGTACTTGGTTTCACAAAAGTGATCGGGGATTCTTGGGTAATGCTCAAGCAGGTGTTTTGGAGATGTTTGGAGCCCCATTTGCTCTGTTTCAGTTTGCCAAGCAGAATGTCAAGGTCACAAGAGTGTTGAAAATCGGACATTTTTGAGGTGATGTGGAAATTGGCAAAAGTGCATCCCCCCGTCTCAAATGATGGCAGGCCTCTTTGACCCATTTTTGAGTGTATCTTGCCCGGTTATCAGCCGATGGATAACGTTCTCTTTGACATCAGCAACATATGTCCTACCTATCAGCGAAAACATGCAGTACGTGCAGAGCCTTTACACCGTTAGAATACAAGGAACCCCTGTGTGAGGATCCATTTGCTTCTAGGTCAACGCCTATTACCCCGAACCTGGGAGTCCAGTTTTTTGGTACAAGTACAATCCAATGTGGGTGTGTACCAGAATGTTTTCCCCAACAAGATCATATCGCCAGCAATATTGTTAGATCAACCTGGCCACACGAAAGCACCTAGGGTCTTTTGGGGGTATGTTTGTTCAGGCATGCCACTGTTTTTTTTTTTTGGACCTGGCTGTTTTTGTGTTGATCAGCACCTTCAAAATAAGGGATTCCCACGTTTTGGGCGGAAAAATCGCTAGTAGGCCCGATTCCGATTGCCCAAACATGGCGAGGACAGGGAGCGGGTGGGGGGCGGAGGTCCTCAGGGGCAGTGAATAAATGACGCCCCCCCCAGCCCCCGACTTGAAAAACATGAAATTTTTTTTGGAATTTTTCGGTTTGGAGCCAAGGCAGTTTTGTCAGGTCCCAACTCTGTGGGGCTTGGTGAGGCGGCCTCTGGAATGAGCGCTCATGCAGTGTATGCACTTTTCAGATGTTTTGGGGTTTTGGCGTTTTTGGCAGCCTTGGTGACCCTGTGCTAAACCCCCTAGAGGGGTAGGAGTACGGATGTTGGTACAGTGCACCCATGGTAGGATGCATGAGGATGTGTTTTGAAACCTCTGACCCTCTCTAGAGGCCGCCAGGGCCCATTATAAAGCCACAAAATCCTTGTTTACACTGCAAATAGGGTGACGACTGCTTCTGTTCAGTTTCTCTACACTCTGCAGCTCAAAAATGGAAATTTCCAAACTGGTTTTTTGTTTTGGATATTGTAACCACTCATAATGATCAAACATCCTATGTAAAGCATGTTTTAGGCCCTCTTTATGTGTTTTTCACCCCATTTGGGTATTGGTTGCTGGGAATGGGGGGCACCCAAGGGACTGATACACACACAACCTGCTTCAGCAGTTTTCCACCCTCTACAGCTCAAAAATTGCGTTCTGACCCAGATCTTGACACCCCCCCCCCAATCCCCTCCTCCCCTTGGGATGTCCAATTTGTTGAGGTGGTCCGGACCACGTTTGGTCCAAACCTGGTGCTAAAGGCGCCGATTTTTTTTCTAGTGTATGGTGGGGGCCAAAAATTTACTTCACCCTCTGTGTGTATGCTCAATTCAAATGTGCATGCAAAACGGGGACCTTCCCCCCCCAGCGCCCCCCCCCCCCCCCCAAAAAAAATCTGGCTGCTGGGACTGGAACCCCAGTGGGTTAATTTTTTTTTAAAACCCCACATATGTTTGTTCAAAATGATGAGCGCAACGACGGGATCATTTTGAGCCATCTATGTCGGGGCACCCGGGACCCCCCAAGGACCCCCCCCCCCCCCCACTCCCCACCCACACCCCCACGGGGCCCAAAAAGTTGAGGGCGGATGGGGCCAGGATTTGAGTCTGAATGCCCCCCGTGTTTTCACCCCATTTTGGGTAATGCGTGCTGGTGGAGGAGTCTCCCAAGGGAGTGGTACACAACCTGTGTAAGCAGCCTTCTACCCTCTACAGCTCAGAAATGGAACTTTCGAAGACCGATTGTTTTTTTTGATTGTGACCATTCACAATGATCTTTACCGGATGCTATGGAATAATCCACACAAAGTCCTCTTTTGCCGTCTGTCTTAGTATCCGTCTCGCATCTGTCAACAGAAGAGGAATTGGACACAAATCGCTCTGACATTCCTATTGTCAATTTTGTGCATGAAGGGGGAAACCTGCATCTGGTGTTTGAGGACTGAACCCCTCCTCTGCTGCCCTCAGTATACACTTGGACTCTGTTGTATTTCGGCAGGCGAGTTGGATCAAGGCTCCCAGCGGCTGACGGATATGAACCAAACATTGGCATGCTTTCGTTTGACACTGCTCGTCTTGAGGCTGAGTGGAGGCAGAACCTGAACGTATGTATTTGAGAGAAAATGTCACAAGGGCTATTTGTTGATGTGTCAGATTCCCCATGGTAAACAACCAGCATTAGTAGCTGCACCAGCCGCATCGTTAGCAAATGGCACCGGCAGCAGCAACAGTTGCAACAGCAGCGGCACTAGCAGCAGGACAAGTCGCCGCAACAGCAGCACCAACACAGGCGGCAGCAATAGAATAGTAACAGTAGTAGCAACATATGCAACAATGGCAACAACAGCGGCACTAATAGCGGTGGCATTGGCAACAGCAACAGCAACAGTGGCAGGGGTAGCGCAACAATGGGACACACACCTGCAACAGTCCAGCAGTAGCAACAACAAAAAGCACCAGGAGCCCCAGCACAAGCAGTACCAGTTGCAGCAGCAGCAGCAGCAACCGCAACATTTGCAGCACCAACGGCACCAGTAGCCGCAACAACAGTGGTGGCAGCAAAGGTAGCAGCGGCAACAGCAACAACAACGGCAAAAGCAGCACCAATAGCCGCAATAGCAGCAACAACGGTGGTGGCAACAATAGGATGAGCATCAGCAGCAGGAGCAACAGCCGGAACAACAACCAGGGTAACAACAAAGGCAGCAGCAATAGCAGCAACACAGCAACACAATAGCCGCACCAACAGATGCAACCGTAGCGACAACGAGAGTGGCAACAACACCAGTAGCCACAGCACCAATTGCAGCAGCGGTAGCACCAGCGTCCGCGTGGGGGCAACTAGTATAGAGGGAACGTGTGTACAGTCATTGGGTGCTAACAGGTATGGACACCAAAGGGTACAACGTGGGGCAGCCAAGAGCTTGCACCAGATGTGGTACAAGCACGTCGAGCACATGATCCCCTTCAACATGAATTGTCCTTGTTGCCCCTCTTGGCCTCAGTTGCCTGTTGCTGCACAACTGCTTCACTTACTTTTGCTTTTGCTTGTTGGCTTGGTGCTGCATTGCTTTGTCCCTTTGCCCCCAAATGGTAAAGTGCTTCAATGGCCACTGTCCGGAAATCCTTGACAGCTCGTATCCCAAGATTTCTGGGTCCTCCGCCAAGCAGTGGACACCCTCAGGCAGCCCTAGGACCTATGGCATTGTGGCTGCGTCAGGGACCCCCTCCCACCACGGTGACCGGTAACACTAATAGGCGGCATGATAATGGTTCTACCGTATGGTATAGTATGCTATGGTCTGTCATTTTTCTGCCCTCAAGAATGCAAAATGGCATACATGTGAGCCGAGTGTTAGGGGAAGAGGAGCTGGGTCATGCCTGTGACAACAACATCTTGCTCGACACTGACACTGCAACCCTGTGTTGGTCGTATTGATGTGATGTTAAGCCGTACCTCATGTTACTATTCTTTACTGATTAACGTATGCTTGGGTAGTATTACGGGCCTGAGCCATGCTTTTGAGGGCAAACGCTACAACACAAAGGATATCGTTGATGGCATTTTTGTGCCAGAGAACACAAAGCCCAACCCCATTCTACATGCCCTGCACGGCCCTGCACGATCTGTTGCTTTCCCTAACTACATCTGTGCTGAGAGTAACCACTTTTGACAACAGAGAGGCACCACTTCCTTTGAATGTTGAACCTCCAGGCACCATTTTGTGTGTGCAGGCTTTTTTTTTGTATCATCCTGTGATTTTCATGATCGCCCTCAAGCCCTTTTCTGTTTTGATGCACATCTGTGTTTCAATTACAGAGCAATAAGGATGAATGTTTACCCCTTAGGCCACCAGGTTTCTGCCATCAAGGGTATTGCATTGTTGCAGCGGTTTGGGCTGGTTTGCTTTTCTTCTGTTTAAAGTCCAAGGGCCCTTCTCTGACCGGCCCCATCTCTTGTTGCCCTCCTGAAACTGCGCACAATAGCACAGCGTTCGACAATTGCGACAGGTGTTGCCTGGCATCATCCTCCCTCTGTGGTCTCCATGTCACTGGTGTTCACCTACGTCTGTATTTCCCCCCCTATTCCTCTCCCTACCGTGTGGCCCCGGGGAAACCATGTGGCGTCTCTTCGTCAGGAATCCCTGGGGTCTGACCCCAACGAGCATTTCAGTGCCACTTGGCGGACCGTTGAAAGTGCAGAATTGGCCAAGTCCAATGGTTCAATGGAGCTGACGAAAAGCGGTTCTCACAATGCATCGTTTGCAAGTACCAAAAGTTCTTTGGAACAAAGTTCGAAAACCCTCAACAGCATTGAACAAATCCTCGCAAAACGACAGTGCCCTGGTATGATCACCCCTGTATCATCCCTGCCCAATGTGCAATTCAAGGGTTCTATTCACCTGAGCTATGCTGTCACCCATTGTAGAACGACGGGAGACAAATGAGAATTTCACAAATGGTCCCACAAATTAGGCACGAGGGGGGGGGGAGTTCAATTTTTGCAGGCATGCCTGTGCCTGGTTTTGATCTAATATCGTATTCCATGTGGTTTTGGGTAGAATGTATGAATAAAATGTCACGTACAGTGCCAGGCATAATGAAAAGCTGCATAACTATGCAACCATGCGACCATGGGACTCAGCCAAATCTTCCAGTAACCCAGATTAGCCTTTTTGCCGGCGCTCCTCAGCACATTTGGCCATGAGTTGGGCACCTACCGATCATTTATCAACAAATTTTCCCTTTCTGTGCGCTATCACTGTGATCTGCCTGGGGATATCAACTGGTGCAGAACTAGATTGATGCCTTGTGGCCGCTACACCCCCAACCCTCCCCCAGGAGAGATTGGCAAGCGGTGTAGCCCTCAGGGCCCCGTCTGTCGGTGTAGCCCTTAGGGGCCCGTTTGTTCTGATGTGACCAAGGCGCAGCAGGCTCACAAGGGGGTTCCGCTCAGCACCCTCCAGGATTTTTCATCCACCAGGACGCCCCCAGCTGGTCTAGCACTCTATGCAGCGCCGCCTGTGCCCTTCTGGGTCAGTCACGGGGGCGCCGTCTCCTCAGTTCGGGTACGTGACTCCCCCACCCCCCCTTGCCTGCCCTCTGGGCCCACTTAGTTACCAAGGGTCAATAGCTGCCGGCCATACATATGGTGGCGCCGAAGGCACCTGAAATTTTTTCCCTTGCCCACGTAGCACCCCTCCCTGCCCAGGCAGTGGAGCACCCCAACACTATCCTTGAACTCAACCTTGACTCTAACGCCATCCCAACCCTCAGTCTGCTCTAACCCTACACCTAACCCCAACCCTGACCCTAATCAAGACTGAATATTGGGACCGAGCTGGTGGGGTAGTGCCTATGCTTCTGTGCATACTAGGGTGGAGGAAAGTCAATTGGTTGGGGGATGGCGATTGAGGGTTGCATGCATGTGGTTGTGTGTTTCGTATTCCCCTCCCCTCATTTTGCATTGGCAACCGGCTTTCGCTTCACCGTGATGCCATTATTGCATGAATGTCACTGCATGTTTTGTTTTCCTTTCCCTCCTTTTGAGTTTGCAAATGGCTTTCGCTTCACCGCGATCCCATTATTGCACGAATGTCTGTTTTGTATTCCCCTCCCCCTTTATGTGTTTGCAAATGGCTTTCGCTTCACCGCGATCCCATTCATTTTCGACTGCCTGAGTTCCAAAATTTGCTCCTGTGCGTGATAGGTAGATAGAAAAGTTAAAAAGTCCACTTTGTGTCATTGTGTGTTCAGTGTTCCCCTAACCACCAGATATTTGCTTTTGTGCGTCGGGTAGGTTAATGATGTTGCATGTATGTCATTGATTGACAGTAGGTTAATGATGGCGATTGAGGGTTGCATGCATGTGGTTGTGTGTTCCGTATTCTCCTCCCCTCTTTTTGCATTGGCAATTGGCTTTCGCTTCACCGCGATCCCATTATTGCATGAATGTCACTGAATGTTTTGTCTTCCCCTCCCTCCTTTTGAGTTTGCAAATGGCTTTCGCTTCATCGCGATCCCATTATTGCACGAATTGCACTATCTGTTTTGTATTCCCCTCCCCCTTTATGTGTTTGCAAATGGCTTTCGCTTCACCGCGATCCCATTCATTTTCGACCGCATGAGTTCCAACATTTGCTCTTGTGCGTGATAGGTAGGTGGATCTGCTGCATCCAAATGTGTTACCGCAACTTGGGGCCGCTCTGAATTTGAACCTGGTGGCACAATTTTGGTTCGCGGTGGTGTACGTGAATGGGAAGGTTCAATCATAGAAAGTGAAGACGATGTTGTTGAAATTACACACTTGCCGGTGGTTACTACGATTTGGAAATAAAACCGGATTTTAAACAATATGAGTGGCTCAATAATGCATTACTCCAACCACGTGCACATGATGCTTTCGACCTTTTGCATGGACGAAGCAACAACGTTGCCATAAATGCTTCGGATCATTGTACATTATCTTCTTTAACCGAGCACTTTTCATTAGAGCCATCCCAACGCATTGCTTTGGAAGCAACATCCTCGGCACAAATTTCAGCAATTGATGGACCGGCTGGAAGCGGAAAATCTACTTGCATTCTTGCGCCTTTGCTGTTGCATTTCCTTCACGACCAACGTGTCTTAGTTGTTTTACCATCCAATGCACCTGTTGATGAATTGTGCCAAGAATGGTGTAAGTGGCAAATTTGCAAGTACCTACAGTTGTGCGGCTCTATTCCGAGACGCAACGATACTTAGGCAACATAGACCCCGAGTTGTGCGCACACAAGACAGCTGCAACTACCACATCGAATCTTCAAGCTGTTTTGAAAAATGCTCAATTCGTCTTTACTACTACGTCTTTGGCTTTACATCCCGCCTTACCCCTTCACTTTGACCACGTCATTGTGGAAGAGAGTAGCCGTTGCAACGTTGCAATGGGTGTTGCATGTTTCACCCGAGGACGAGCCATCGCCTTTGTGGGGGATGGCAAACAATTGGATGCATTTACTGCAATCAATAAGTATTTGCCCATTGCGGATGCAATTCATTGGCGGCAGTATGCTTCAAAAACTATTTTGGATCTTTGTCGTGATGCTTTTGTTCCGGTTGTCCCAATTGTGGAACAACATCGTAAGAATCATTCCCTTGCACAGATGACCAATGATCTTTTTTCTGGGCTCATGGTCGGTCATAGAAATGACTCTCCTCATGATGACTCCTGTTTTTTACTTCCCAACCGACAAATGGTGCTAGTCATTGACACGTTTGATTACGTGCCAAAGCCTCAATCCGAGTATCATGAACTTGTGCGACAACAATTTTATCCTCGCGTAGAAACCTCACCCAATAATTTTACTGAGACAGAAGTTGTTGCAAACCTTTTGTCCGAGGGCATGTTGAGAGGTTGGAAGCCACAATCCGTTGTTATCTTGGCAAACTACCATGAGCAAAACCGTTTAAATTCAATGTTATTCCAAGAGCATCCACTTGTCAAGAGTGTGACCACAGTTGGGAAGTTCCAAGGTTACCAAGCTGATGTTGTCATCCTCACCCTAGCATCTTCGTCCGTCGGTTTTTTTGACAATTTTAAACGTCAATATGTTGCTTTGTCTCGAAGCCGCAATGCCTTAGTGGTCATCGGTAACATTAAGCCCTACTTGGAAAACCCACGTGTACAGTACATCATGAAAGCACGTCTCGCGATTTCCAAAGGAGAAACTATCAGCCATTCTCGGCATCATGGATTGACCGAGTTACCAAAGTTTACTTTGACCCCCACTACATGGGCCCCACAACGATGTCTCGTTTGTACTACGTCCATGGATGCCCAATACTGTTCTTTGAGGTAACACCTTTTACCAAGTGTTGTATGTGAAAGTGGCAACCTCTCTTCAGTCTCATTTTGGATGTCCTTTGCTCATCAAGTTTGGCAAGCTGATGCTTCCAGATGCCAGCCTTGTGCACATCAATCTTGTTGCTTTCCCCATTGACAATGTGGCCAATGCGGAAAGCCTTGCAGCAACGCTCGGTAGCCACGATTTTCCTAGTGTGGAGATTCGAACTCTCACCGAGGCGGAAATTGAGCTTTTGAGTGACATTCCAAGGACAGCAAGAAATGTTCTTCGCCAAGGAACGAACCACATCATTACACCTCCCCTTATGCAAGCTATCTACCGTGCATTCTTTGCAGCTTCTTGTCCACATATTCCACCTTCTCTTTATCCAAGTTTGTTTGCAGCATATCAACCACCACCCCAATCTGACAATCATCATTGTCAATGTGGAGCAATGCTTTTGTCAAATATTTGTCACTGGTGTCAATTCGCAAACATTTTCCCACACCAACACACCCAGTTTGTGGTGACACCTACCACTGAATGGATTGATTCCAATCATCAATTCAGCGATCACCTTTGCATTGACACCACGGCACATCCCGTTTTGGTGGGTATGTGCAACCCATATCAGGTGTTTGCCTGCATGGTGGCAAATAGCACCTTACCAAAGTGGCAATGCAATGAAGGACCCCATGTGTTCCCTACAGGGGGACCAAATCAACCACCCCAACCGAGTATGGCTACACTGCTGAACCGCATGCAGCTTTGCCCCGCAAACGTCATTTTTCGCAATGTCTTCCTTTCGCCTTCAGCAGGTGCGCGTCCGCACGTTGATGACGATTGCTTTGTCACGAAGCACACTTTCTTTATTCACTTTGGTGACCCTATTCCCTTACAATGGGACAACTCCACAATCTACCTCAAGCATTGTGGTATTTATGCTTTTGACGCATCTAAAAAGCACAGCCTTCCAATTTGGCCTCGCTTTAGTATCTCCTTGCGATCTTGGGACACTGGTAGTGCCATGCCTTGTGAAGACGATCATGTCACCAAAAAAAATCGCCCTAATCCGAGCAACTAGAGGTTAATCCTCGATCCAACGTCCTAACTTTGAATGTTTTGGTATTTGGCTTTCGCTTCATCGCGATCCCATCAATTACCTCCAATGTGCTTGTCCATTTCACCGCAATCAAGCAATGCCCTGCGGTACCTTTTTGACCGTATTTTGAATTTCACTTTGTGTCATTCCGCCATATCATTACGAAAGGTTGGTGCTGCAGCAAAAGGACAGAAGGTCAACCCATTCCTTTCGTGCATCTTGAGTGGAATGTTTCACAACGCTCTTAGCTTACGGCATACGTTGTGTTCCATTGGACCACGTTCATCCTAACCTTGAAGCGAGCAACCTAACCCCGTACTCCACTCGGAATGAATGTACTCTCCAAGCTTCGTGTTGACGTCTGCGCTCGGCTTTCGCTTCACCGCGATCCCGTTCCTCTTTCTCTTGTTATGAGCAAATCAATGCATATGTACAATGCATTGTACTTCCTGCAACATACCTGTACCAAAAAATTGATGTCTCTATCCGGCTATTGTGTGCCTGTCAAGTGTTGCATGTTCCTTGTTTCGCGCATTTCGGGGTGCCACGAGGCCCACTTTCAAGGCCGCCTAGTGGGCGTAGGTATTGGGGTGTAGGCGTCCGTTTGGGCAATTATGAGGGGCAAAAACCACAAAAAGTGGTGGGTTGCGGGTGGAATAGGTGCCCTTGGAATCGCATTTCGAGCCATGTAGCCATAGATATGGCCTATTCTTGGTTTGTGGCTGTTGGCATTTGGAGCTTCTGGGGGCCTTTTTGGGCCGTTTCCGGGACATATCATGGAGTTAGAGGGCCGCAAAGAGCTCGTTGGCACGGGGAAGTCAAGCCGCACATGCAATGTACCCACCGTTTCCCTTTGCTTGGCCGTTTTGAATGTGTTCCAGGGCCTTTTTGGCCCAAGAATGGCTGTTTTTGGCCCTAAATTGCAGTTTTTGAAACTGAGGTCCGCCACTTGCGAATCCCGTTCCCGGCCGCCACTTTTGAGTTTCTTGCTCAAACTTTGTGTGATTGTACTTCACACCCATAGGTATCATCCACCAAAATTTCAACCAAATCCGAAGCACCAGGACGGAAGTCTGATTTTTTCCCATTTCGCGCGTGCTGCTTGCTTGCTTGCTTGCTTGCTTGCTAAACCTGGTAGGTCCACCCTAGACACTAAAAAGGGTTATAAAACCAAGACTGGTTCCACCAGCTCGGTGACCCTAGCCCTAGCTCTCAGCCTAGGCTAGGGTTAGAGTGAGTATTGGGGTCCAAAATGGAGAGCAATGATGTGGCAAAAGCAGCCATGAATGAAATTTGGTGGATGATGTTCAGCCCAATCAACATGGTTGGCATGGCCAAACCAGGTTACTGCAAAGGGTAGGTTTAGGTTTATGGTGATGGTATGGTTAGAGGGAGGGCAAGGGGAGGTAAGCGGAGCCTCCCCCCCCCCCCCCCCAAAGAGCTAACCACCAAGGCCTTGTGCCAACACCCCCCCACCACCACCCCAAATTGCCCTACCTGGACCCCCCCCCCCAACCGACCCTCCCGACTGCCCCCCCCCCCCCCCCCATCGCCCCTCCTTGAACCCCCCCCCCCTCCAATGCCCCCCCCCCCCCCCCCCCCCCCCCCCCCCCCCTCCAGGGGCCTTCGGCCCACTTCTACTAGGGGGGGGGGGGGTCGCGTACAAAAGCGAGGAGACGCCCCCCCCCCCCGTGGGGTCAGTCAAGGAGCGCCACGGACCACACATCTTGGCTACGCCTGTGCATCCTTACCTCGCCTTCGCGACGGGGCCTCTGCCTCCAGTTGTCCGGTCTCACAGTCGCCTAGACTGTTGACAATCCCTGAACCCCACTGAAGCGCTGGTGGGAGGAACATACCGCCGTGCCTGTGTGTGGTATCGGCGCGCATCAGGTGGTAGGGGGGGAGCACCGGGTCTCACCTTTGGAAGGAGCCAAGCCGGCGTCTGTCGTGGAGAGTGCCGTGTGTGTGCTCTTCAGGTGGTGCACTGTTGCATGGGGGGTTGTGTGTGCCCAGTGCTCCGGGCTCCAGCAGTGGGGCGGGATAGCCCTATGCTAAGGCCGCGGGGGAGTTTGTGGGTTCGGTGACCTGCGGCTTCCTCCAGCCCACGCCTGAACCCCTGAGGGGCACGCACAGGCTGTGGGACCCTCGCCTTCGGTGCAAGCCAAGAACCAACCCAACCCAACCCCCCATCCCCCCCATCCAGTACCTGGTGGCCTGGCACCAGTATATTAACCATCAGGATTGTGGCTTGTGGGACAGAGGGCCAGAGGGCATAGCCATGGACGGAGAGAGTGGCCTGTATGGGCGAGGAGACCCCGACTGGCCATGAGGACGACCAGTGTCTGACGGGCACGACACAGGTGCGACAGCCATGGGAAGGCTAGCCGGAGCCTTGTACTGGCAGCCACAAGGAGGCACAGCTGTCAGCGAGAGAGAGAGAGTGGCGAGCTGGTGCACTTGTGGACACAACAGGGACGGGGGCTGCTGCTGGCTGGACCCTGGCCTAGCTACTGTGGGAGACGCCGCTGATGGCTGATGACTGAGGAGGGACTGGAACACGCAGAGACTGGTGTGGCAAGATGCCGCTGCCCGCGGGTACTGCATAGGCAGATACTGCTGACCAGCCCCTGGATCCTGCAAGAAGGCCAAGACGGCGGCAGTCCGAAATTCGCACCTGCGCGCACTCATGCCCCACACCTTAGGCCCACCCTGCACATGGAGCGCGGTGTGGGGCCACGGGTCGGGTGTTGTCCAAGGACAAAACCAGGGCCCCCATCCAGTACAGCCAAATCCAGTTTTCTTTGCCCATTATCCCACAGACAGGTCATGTCTGGCCGCAGATGCAAAACACCCAGAACAGCGAGTTTTTGGGACAAAGGAGTTTGGAATCCCATAAATTGGGGTTGCTGGACGGAGAAAAAAAAGCGTAAGACAACACTTGCCTCGCCCCCTGTGGCCTATGCATTGCTCCAGAACCCCATCTATGCCACTGCGCTCTTCTCCCTAATGCATCCTGCACCTCAGCCTCCACCAGTGAGGGCATCCGTTGTCAGGCTGGGGTGGGTGGGCCGAAAGGAAACTGGTATCCAGTATCCTGTGCGACCCGTCAGTGCGTGTGTTGGGGGATGGGGGCTTGGGGGCAGTTAGCTCTAATGGCGACAATGAGTGGCTGTAGGGGTAGCAGTCTTACAGTTTCTGTGCCTTGGGCCCGGTCCATGTGGCCGCCTTGCGGGGTTGCAAGCTCCTGCATTTTTCCTGCCATGCTCCTTTTCCTGCCTCTACCTTCCACTGTCCGGCATTAGTTTACCCTCCTCTCGGCTGAAACATTGGGGAGTAGTGAGGGGCTGCAATCTGACTCTGAGGAATCAGACGCATCAGAAGCTTTCTGTGGTGAGAGCGATGGTTGAGGCATCTGCCGATGCTGATGGTGGTGCTCGGAACGTTGTCCCACCGCGAGTGCAGGGGGGGGGCAATGTGAGGGGCAAAGGGGGGACATGAGGTTATATTTACTTGTAGTATTGGTGCAGGGCTTGTGTGTCCACAGTCCCCTGACCTCTTCAACATGCGGCGATGCAGTTGTGTTTTCGTTCTTCCCCAGCGCATATTTGCACTGTGTTATAGCTCTTGCCGGGTTCAAAGACGCAGCAGCTGAAGTAGCCCTGAACGGACATAAAACTGAACAACGAACCTACATCGGTACTACTTCTGCCCCTGTCGCGTTCTTGGAAAGGATAGATAGGGATGCGGTACGGAGCCCTTGCAAGCAGAGTCCTTACCCCCCCCCCCCTGGCTCACGCTCCCCCGCCACCCAATGCCTCCCAGGGCAGAAAGAATAGGGAGGGCCCAGAGGGAACTGGGCACGGGGAAAGGGACGAACAAGGAGAGATAACAGGACAGGGCAGACCGCCCTCGCCCAAAATGGTGCAGAGCGCAGAAGGAGGAGAAGGAAAGGACAAAAGGGGAAGAATAATTGTGGGTGTCAAAAGCCCCTGTCAGGAAAATTATCCTGCAGATGCACACCCCAGCGCGCACAAGCCAGTGCTGGAGTTGGCAAACCCAGCATGGACTCGGAGTGTGCATCTGGATGCACCTGGTCAATGGCACGGGCAGCAGCCCGTCTCCAGGACAGCCAACCCTGGAGTAGTCAAACAGGACAAGTCATCCAGGGGCTCCGTTGACACAACCAAAACATGTTCAGACCCACAGGGGGTCAGAATGAGCTGTAGCGAGAGGCCAATATGCGCCGCCAAAGGTAAACAACCTAATACCGAGGCCTTGTGCCAACCCCCCCCCTCTGGCACAAGCAACGCCTGTGTCGAAGCAACACTAGGCGTTAGTTCCGTCAACTTTTGCACGCTAAAGTTGCACTTCAGTGCAAGCAAAAGAAAGCACCTCGAATATCACAGTTCCCAGTCGCACACTGCGCGTGACAAGGTTGAGATAAATGGGAATTTCGATAAATGGATGGCACAAGAATATTATGGCACCCAAACTTCCAGCAAAGGGTGATGCAAAGGGCAAAAAGAAGAGACATGAGCGGAAGTTCAAGGTGCGGTAAAATTTGAGCAAGAAGGGCTTCGTTTTTGAGCCTGTGAACACGTAACACCCATTGTTCTTTAAACTGTATGTGCCAACTTCTGGGATCTCAGTGATCACAGGTCACGAGCTTTCTGTTGCACTGTCCACCCTCTGTTTGTGTACCACCATCTCAGCTTTAAACCCTCTGAGGATTTTTGGCACGTGTACCATGCATTTACCGTTGCTTGGACAAAGGGGGGGGGGGGGGACTCCATGGGCACCTATCCACAGCCCTATCACCCTTTCAAAGCAGGTTCCGGTCACCTGCCCTCGCAGTTCTAGGGACATGTTCCCGTCCGCACCCCAGATTTGGGTGATGCCAGGGGCCATAAATGACTGGTCACACAGGTGGACCCAGCAGCAAGAGGATGATTGCACGCATCAGCCAATCGGCGTAGTCGTTCTGTGTGGAGAAAGTGCTGCTCCCCAAAGGCAATGCATGCGGGCTGCACGCCTTGCCGTTTGTTTTCTGAACCCTCTTGTCAACATGAATTGTGCCCCGCACGCCAATCCCACCCACCCACACATGTCATGGCCGTCTTTCTAACGTGACCTGCCGACTGTGCTCTTGACCTGCAGCACCAGTGCCGTGGACCCCAACAACGGTCCGATCAGTTCCACACGCACATTGTGCCAAAACCACATCCACTTTTTCACTCCAATATTGTATCGCTTTTCAGCGGACATAACAACAAAAATGTTGGTTTGCCATTTCTGGATTCCCATCTTGTCTCACTGCATTACCCACCCATTTAGCCCCCCCCCCCCAGCCCTGCAAGCCATCTAGAATGGGATGGGATGCCCTCCCCCGCCCCCGTAAGCAAGTTGCACCTGCCCCAACCTCATTTCCGTTGTGCACTCTTGTTTACATGATGTTTGGGGACCAGAGGCAGCAAGAACGGCAAAAAAAACAATTCTGGTATCTGCGCATCGAGTCGGGCAGGTGGCGAGTAAGCGATGCCTTTCGGAGAACGACTGACGGCATCTGGAGGGTAACCGACGGTGGTTCGAGGGTAGTTGGCACAAGTTGGACGGAAATCGGGTCTATCCCCAAGGGTCGCCCTTGGCGTGAAACAGAGCCTTCCACAGCGAAGGGGGGATGTGTGGCCAAAAGGATTTTTTAAACTGTGGACAATTGGCCAAGATTTGCGGCCCACAGGAAACATATTGAAACATGCTTCAAACTGCCAGCAAAATTTTGGCGTGAACACAAGCCTTCGCATTTGGCTCGACCGCAATGCCGCAGAGAAGAAAAGAAGGTTTGCAGGTATCCGCACGGCCTGTCACTGCGCAGACTTCTGAGCAGCGCAGCTCAGAAAATTCCGTCAAACTTGCGGAAATCTGCAGCAGTTCGTTGACTGCAACTCCGTGTCCCACTGTTGTGTGTCCTGAGACCCATGCAATTTCGATGAGGGGCTGAAGGCAAAGGTATTTGCCCATTTCATTATTTGCAAAAGTTGTTGTGGCAGATGCATGATGCTTTGGGCTTTGCTTTTTGTTTGTTTTTGCTTTGCTTGGGCCAATTTTTCGTTTGCTGGTGTGATATTGCACATGTCGTGAAACGAAAATTTAGTGGTCGTTGCATTGTGACGAAATTTGAAGCGCACTGCACTCAGCTTCAAGCTGATACGGCAACAAATAATGTTAAGTCCCCGGGGGGGGCGACTCCGCGGGTCCTAGGACGCCAACTACCCCCCCCCCCCCCCCCCCCCCTAGGGGCCTCCGGCCGACAGTTAGTTGTCAAAGGTATGAGCCCAAGGAGCCAACGGGCGCCGAAGGCGCCCCGGCGCCGAAGGCGCCCAGCGGGGTTATGTAGCCATCTTGCCCACTTGTGGGCCTTTTTCTGATTCTGCCCCCCGCTCTGAGGCGGTGGGGATCCCCTAGGCGGCAGGGGTTATGTAGCCACCTTGCCCACAAGTGGGCCAATTCTGATTTTGCCCCCCAACTCTATAGCGGTGGGGATCCCCGAGACGACAGGGGTGACGTAGCCAGTTTGCCCACAGGTGGGCCAATTCTGTCCGGTGCTATTGAGGAAACCGGGACAATCTTTGAATCCACGCTTCGTTGCGTGGTGCATCAGGGTGCCCCCCCGGCGTAGGTTCTGAGTTCTGATTTTGTTCCCTTTGTTGGGGACCCCCGAGAATGCAGGGGTGATGTAGCATTTCCGCCCTCTTCTGGGCCCCAACCGTCCGGTGCTCTTGAGGAAACCGGGACAATCTTTGAATCCACGCTTCGTTGCGTGGTGCATCAGGGTGCCCCCCCGGCGTAGGTTCTGAGTTCTGATTTTGTTCCCTTTGTTGGGGACCCCCGAGAATGCAGGGGTGATGTAGCATTTCCGCCCAATCGATTTGCAGCCCATTTGGGACGCTGGGTTGAAGCTTGCACAAGACGACCTTGGTTTAGACTTGAATGCGCTTTTTAATGAAGGCGTTGCCCTTTTGTCCCCAAGGGGTGTCTTGCTGAAGCCTGTGTTGCCACCAGTGGACAGTGAGGATAGCGAGGATCTGCATGATCCATTGTTCGTTGATGAAGACATCGACGATCATGTACTGCAGGCAACAGATGAGGTCGAAGAGCAATTCGCTTCCCCCCCCATTTTGTTGGATTTTGAAGGGCAAGGGAGGTCTAAGCAGTACGTGCTCAACGTGTTGCACAATGATGGCACTGCTGCACATCCACGAGACCGTTTGATGCGTGCTATCCAAGGCTCGCGCCCGGGCCTCCCCATGCAGCCTAGTCTGAATGTGGACCCTGAGTCCGGACCAATTGTTGGCGACACTTTTGCCACATTGGTTTGGTACGCAGGAAAGTTGTCTCTCGGCCTATTTTACTTGCGGACACTCTCGGAGCGCGGCCGCAATGTGAATGGGTTGTCGGCAGCTCAAGTTGAGAGCTCCAGCGTGGTCATGTGCCATGGACAACTCATGTCCATGCAAGAGTACCCTGGCCCAAAGCTATATGCTTGGAACGGGAGGTTGATACAGAAAGTACTGAAATTCAAAGGGCAAGATTGCCAGTTCGTCAAGTTGAGGTCCAATGTTGACCATATGTGGTACGAACAAGCAGACCGCGTCATTGCTTTGACACAAGAGCAATTGCTCACACCACCCGACAGTGCCCCAACACTTCGGATTGACCCGTACCCCAACCTCCCTTTCCTTGATCAGAACGATGAGACATGTTCTGTTAGGGTTGGGAGTGCAGCACCAACCTCAGGGTTGTGTGAAGTGTGTCAGAAGAGTGTACCCCTGCATTCCATGCGAACACACATTGGTAGGCACGTCCTCCTCGGAGAGTGCGCTCGCGATGTCTGTGGTTATTGTGGTGGCCATGATTGCACCACACAATTGTTGCGTAATACGCAAGGCAGGCTTGTGTCAGTCATCGTCACAAACTGTCCTTTGGAGCCCACAAATGTGCGGTATGGTGCGATGGCGCGTGGCTCTGCACGTAATCCGTGCACCAACCGCCCCATGCAATGCGTGTTGTGCCGAGATACCGTTTGGTTGTATGGCATGGCCCATCATTTTGATTCCAAGCATGCCGGTTCTGCACCTCCAAGTGCCTTGTGCGTCAAGGCAGAGGAAAAGGAAATGGTGGTGAACTGGTCGGGAAAGAAGAACAACAGCAAGCGGTCTCATCATGAGATGGATGCTGAGGATGGAGGGGACGTGGCCGAGGGCCCTCCCCGTGCCAGCACAGCACCAGCCCCGCACCCCAAGAGGATCAAGTCCTCCTCCTCCTCCTCCTCCTCCTCCTCCTCCTCCTCCTCCTCCTCCTCCTCCTCCTCCTCCTCCTCCTCCTCCTCCTCCTCCTCCTCCTCCGAGGCATCTTCCGGGGCGGAGCGTTCTCGCCCGTTGCAGAGTGTAGGGAGGAGGAACCAGGTGTTTAGTTGGCAGCCAAAGAAGAGGTCGGCCGCCGCAGCATATGATTCTGATAGCTCATCAAGTGAAGGTGAGTTATTTAAGTAAGGGCTTTTTCCTGTGCCCTTATTAGGTCGATACGTAGAAAGTGTTCCAAGGAGCCACTCTTGGTCTTAGGCCCCTCCCTCCTTAGGTCGATCCGTAGAAAGTGTTCCAAGGAGTCAATCTTGGTCTTAGGCCCTTCTTTTTCATTCCTCGAGACGTTTGGGGAGAAGGCTGCTGCAAGTGTGGTGTAAGCGGGGAGGGGTGATGTACCATCATGGCGGTGTGGTCCGAGGCCACCGCCCCGAGTTGCTATGACCACACGTTTGCAGTTGCATTCCAACCCCTATATATATGAATATAAATATATATATATATATATATATATATATATCTTTGTATGCATGTATGTATGTATTGTGGCATGGTGTAACTCTAATCCCATGGCCGCCTCAGGAGCCCACCCCCCTGAGGTTCCCAGTGTGGCTGGGAATACCCAAGCCGATGATACCCTACCCTCTATTGTGGGAAGGGGCGGTGCGAACTGTCGGATCACACCTGGGCCGCATACCCAACTGTTCGGAGGTGCCCGACACCCCCCCCCCCCCCACGGGAACCCCGGGAACCGCCCCCCCCCCCCCGGGAACCGCCCTCCCCGGCGCCCCTCCTAGACCCCCCCCTCCAAGCCCCCCCCCCCCCCCCCCCCCCCCCAAGGGGCCTCCGGCCGACAGTTAGTGGGGGGGGTAGTTGGCGTCCAGAACCGAGGGGTCGCCCCCCCCGGGGTTAAGTCCCCAAGATTGAATGCCATGCCTGCACAAAGTGGTGCGCTTCTGCCAACAATTTTTTTTTGAAGAAACATAGTTTTGAAATATCTCGACAGAAATCACTCCAACATTCAGGAAAATTTGGTCTGGGGGGGGGGGGGGTCCCATCGCAGATCCTTGTAAGGGGCTGGGCACCCTCTGACGGGGGGGTCAAATTGAAGTGTCCCCTCCCCCCATTTCCCAGTAAGCAAATTGGAGCCAACCTCGAAGGATGAAAGTTGGAACACTAGAAATAGGACTGTAGTAAGACCGTAAGGTTCCTACCCCCTTCCCAAGCGTTGGGTATTTTGCATGCCACATTAAGTGTCTTCCAGCGAGTGCAGCTCATGCAGAAGACATCATTGTATGTCTCCTGGTCATTGTCTGAAGTTCACCCTCCACAACGAATCCTGCTCAAATGCTGAGTTCCACGCACTCCCTTCTCATGTTGTGAGCGAAGTGCACCACCACCCGTCCACACTGCAGGACATTTGGCTACAGTGTACGCTTGCGCCATTGATCGCCATGGAGTACTCTTGGCATCGGTGTCCAAAGACAAAACTGTCAAAATTTGGGATCTCGATTCGGGGGAGATTTTGCACACATTGAGAGGGCACGAAGCAGAAGTGCTCTCCTGCTGCTTCTCTCCAGGTTTTGCTGTACTTTTGTTTTGTCACCGGCGAATGCGCAGATGAATCGGTTTTGTCCGGCTTTTTGTTGTGAGGGCTCCGTGTTATGGGACAAGGTTTCAGGCGGTGCATCAATTTCTCGGATCTATTGTTGCAACGAGGTCCGCTGTTCAGTTGCGCGTAAAAGAAAAAAAAAGACCTGCCCACCACGTTGCTTGTGCTAATCTGCCCTTTGGGCAGGTAGACAGGGGTATGTGAGTATTTTTAGGAGTTGTGGGAGGGAGCGTCTGATGAACGCCTCGCCTCGCATCGTACCAAGCCGTAGTACATTTCTGAGCACCACAATGCAAGTTCTATGAATGTCACAATGCTCCCAAAAAGCATGCAGTTGACAAGTTAAAACACTGCTCTGTTGCAATGCATGCAAGCATCCCCCGAGGTATCAACAATTTTTTTTGCATTTGCTGATTTTCCGTTCCCTCGAATTTTCGTCCTGGAATCCCCCCCCCCCCCCAAGGCGAAGGTTATCCAACTGTGGGCCCGGTTGGGTCCCTCCTTGCCAAGCCTACAAGCCGGGCGGAAGCACCACCAACCTGACCCCTCCCACCTCTGGGTTACATTTTGAAAGCACGAAAATTGCAATTCAAGCAGTATGCCCACATGTAGGTCCGGGGCATGGTGGGTGATATCACAGGTCCTGGGTTACTGGTATCCTGGGACCTTTGGTTTGAAAGGACCTTGGCAAGCCAATGAAGTCTTGGTTGGAAGCCTAGTGTGGCAAACAGCTACTTGGTGGCCAGGCAGACGATTCACTGTATCTTAGACTATGTCTTCACGATTCTGGTAACACAATCCTGCACTACACCTCGCTGGCAAAAAAAGAACAACACTTGCTTGAAAGTGCACAGTCCGCAGTTCCGTCTTCTGAAATGCAGTGGAAGACATCCTGTTCACCGCAAGTGCCGATAAGACGCTGAAGAAGTGGGACGTAGACAAAGGGAGAAAGATCTGGTCGCTCAAGGGTGTGGCCTTCGTGCGTGAGTTGCCCTCTAATCAACCCCTCTCAAACCATGTGCGCTACTCACATTCTGATGGCACAATCAGAGTTCGAGCAGCCTACTCTGATATCTTGCAAGCCGACCCCCACACTGTGCCAGCCTGGAGTTCAACCCTCTGTCCCTTCACAAGTGCACGCAGTTGTCATTGTATGTTCGGGCTGTCTCCTATGCTTTGTGCACTTGTGTCAGTTCATTTATTGCGCACAATGTAGAAGTTATGGTGCCTGATTCCCCTTCGTCTCACCAGCTCCTGGACGGAAGGGGATTTGAATGCGCATCCCCTATTTGACTCAGATAAAGTTGCAAAAATGGCTGCTCTTTCTGCACGGCGAAGGAATTTGGGCATCGTTTCATGATTGCGGTCCTTCTCTAATGCACATGGGTGTCCTTCGGCACTTGGCAAGACACCACCAGGGATGGATATAATGTGTATTCAATTTGGTGAGGGTGGAGGTGGGGTGGGCCTCCGGAGGGGCAGAATTGACGATTCACGATTTACGAAATGGGCTGTCAGCCACTATGCAGTGCGCAAGGGAGCACAACAAAGTTTTCGGCCACACGGTTAACATATCCTGCACAGAAAAAAATGCATTTGGTCTTTGTTGCAAAGCGGGACCTAAGAGTAAACAGGCACAGGAATGAGAATTCATCAAAATGGGTCATACACATTAGTTTCATCTAATATATTTTATTTGAACATGCTTCATCCCTGGGGGACAGGTGGGTTCTGGTGTTAGGAGTGGTTTCCAGCCAGGCATATCACTCCCGTCGGCCGTCTGACACCGCACACTTCAGAAAAGCATGTGATATTGGATGGTCTCGATGGGACTGGATGGGCCCATCACATTCTCTTTGCAATCAGCCAACTGTCATTGGCCAGGCTTTGAGGTTCTTACACAAAAATCAGACAGGGTTCTGGTGCCGCAACAACTGCGTTACATTTGCATTTGGATGGCATGGGCACAGGGGAGATGGGGGCGGGGTGTCCACAAGTGCATAAGGGCAAATTGGGTGGCCTTTGGCGTGGCCGCATTTCTGCACTCAAACCGCACAGCCCCCCCCCCCCCCCCCCCCCCCCCCACTTTTGTTACAGTGGAAATACCATGTTGAAATTTCAAGGCAACGGTGAGGAAAACAGGCTGGCAACAGCTCCACAAGTGCAGCAAACAGTACACCAACAAATACACAAATTTGCCACCATTGGGGGATAATATTTGGGTGCACACTCAGGGGGACAACGTCAACACATTCATCAGCCAGGAATGGTTGGTGTTCCCAGCCCTACAGTATGGGATGATAGCAGTAGGTAGGTACCACTGCCTTGGCCACAGACACCCTTACAACCACAGGCAAAAAAGCCCCCACCCAACCCCCACCTGAGTGTCCTCTTCAGGGGACCGCTTCTTCAGGGGCACCAAAGGGACAGCACAGACACCCATACAAAACCAACAAAAACAAGAAACTGGAAGCACCAGTGGCAAAGCAACCCCCAAAAGTCACTCTGAGACGCAACATGGTTTGAGGAGCCACCATCCAGGAATGCGAGCCCAGGCCGACAGGGAGCGCATAGTTCCCAAAAGGGAATACAGCAACAAGCAAAATCAGGGAAAGGGTTCAGTGTTGAGTTCCGAGTGCTGGGTGTTGAGGGTAGAGTATTGAGCGTTAACAATTGAGGATTGAGAGTTGACAAGTGAGGGCTGAGCTTTGAAAGTTGGTGTTTATAATTGGGGGTTGAGAGCTCAGGATTAAAAGTTGAGGGTTGAGAGTTGAGGGTTGAGCGTTTAGGGTTTAGTGTTCGCGGTTGGGAATTGAGCTGACGGTTGAGAGTCAAGAGTGGGGGGTCAATTGTCGGGGATAGAGAGTTGAGGATAGAGAGTTGAGGATAGAGAGTTGAGGGTGGGTGTGCAGAGCACCCTCCAAACTCCACGTTCTTGGGAAAGGCTTTGTGTGGGGCATGCAGTACCGACACAGGAGGGATGCCAAGAGGTAGAAGCAGCCCACTCTTACCTCCCAAAAGTAAGTTTCACCACCATCTGTGGGCAGACAATCCAGACAATTTCCTCCTCAAAACCCAAACCAGTGCGCACACCCGCAAGTACGCAGTATTGGGGGCTCTGCTGACCCCGCCTCCCAGTTGGCAGTCCCACTTTGCTACCCCAGGCTCCAAGCCGTTTGAACGGCGCGGACTTCAGCCTCGTCTCACGTATCCCTCCTGTTTGATGGACCCCATACACATACTTAACACATTGGGACCTCGGCGGCCTTGCATAAGTCTTCCTTTGTGCAATACAGCGAGAAATATGGTATTTAAGGTTTTGAAAGCTTGAACGAAACCGGCTCTGCAAACTCTTTCTCTGAGGCGTCTGTTGATGCCGTGCACTACTGTACACTGCTGCGCTCAATATTGCACCCCTTCTTTGCGATGTGCACCCACTATTGTCCTGGGGCCGGATGGTAAGGCGGCCGTTGCAAATGTCTCAGGCCATACAGAAAGTATCTTCTCCTGCTGCTACTCGCCGTTTGGCAAAGAGATTGCGTCGTCTTCCGGTGACCAGACAATCAGACTGTGGAATGCACGGAACGGTCGGAAAATCAGCACCCTGAAGGGCCATACTGGCTCCGTCTTCTCCGTATGCTTCAGTTCAGGTTGTCCTGTGCCCGAGGCATTGTGAGTGCACTGCATCGTGTCGCCTGCAGATGAATGCAAAGTTGCACAACCAACGCCCGTGCCCAGCAACCAACGGCACCTTGGAACACAGTGGCGTCGTTCATTGGGCCACTGGCAGTGGGGCTGGGGCCATCGGCGCAGGGGCTGGGGATGTTGGGGCGAGGGCTGGGGCCGCAGCTGGAGTGGGTCAGGTTGGCCATGCTGTGGGCCGGTGTCGGTGTTAAGGACACGGGTCGGGGTCCTGAAAGCGCATCTCTTTGGTACGCAGACGGCCAAAAGCTCGTGTCGTCCTCCGGGGACAAGACCATCCGCATCTGGGATTGGTACAAGCGGCAGATACTATTCACATTTGAGGGGCATTCTGCGGTGGTTTGGAGCTCCGTGTTCAACTTTTTGGACGACAAGGTACCCGAGTGCGCTGCACTGTGTTGTGTGATGCCTCCGCTACTGGTAGAATTGAGCGCCCTATTGCAAGTCGTGTCTCATGCCTCCCCTCGTTCACTCATCAATCCGCAGTATGCACATGAGAAGGGGAGGGGGTCAACGGGCCCAAGAAACAACAACCAGACGGAATGTCACACAGGGGGTCAACGGGCCCACCTGAAATTGCTTGTGTGTGGTGTGGGGGTATGTGTGTGTGGGGTGGGGGACCGGGGGTGGGGGGTTGGAATAGGGGCTCATTTGACAGCGCCAAATGTTTTTCATACAGTTGCGTGCGCTACACTGACCACCGTCGACTTACCGCAGGTCGTGTCTGCTTCAATGGACGGGACACTGAAAGTCTGGAGGAAGGACGAGACTGGCACGTGCATAAAGGTATAATCGCTGCCTGCCCCCATTCAGTGCCGCAAATGGAGGCATGCAAAAGGGGTAGGAAAAAGCCATTTCATGCACCTCCGTCCACTTGATGGACCCCGCAGACCTTTAAGTGGCTTGACATGAGCCGTGCGGAAGGAAATGCTGTTGCTCATCGCAGCTACGACCACCACCACCATCACCACCGGTACTGGACACCATGGAACACCCCCCCCCCCCCAGGGCATGCGTACGTTGACCAGCTTATGCTTCCACATGGTTGTCGGTTGTCATGCACATCATGACCAAACGGTGCAACAACGCCGCCCAGCACCAACGTGCCCTGCCACATAATTTGTTGCGGCTGTGAACGGGGTGAAGCGGCTGTGCGTCCATGCACCGCGCTGAAGGACATCCCGAGTATATCTATCTCCCGATGGTACCGACGTCCAATGGGGCGTAAGCGGACCGCCAACCGTTGTGCCGTAAACCTTCATTTGGCCCCAGGCGGTTCAGGTGACCCTTTGCGTTACCTCACAAGGGGCTTCGCGCGCACTCAGGTCCAACAAGTCATGCCGAAGCGGCCTGACTGCTACGCGAGTGAAATTACCTCTGAAACTCGTCCTCTGCTTCTTGCAACAGGGGTCCACACACTTGGAACCCGCGGCCATGCAGGGGGACTGATCAGTGGCAATACCTTCACCCCAGACCCCCCCCCCCGCCCCAATTTTTGGAAGCCGTTGATCCCCCCACCGTCTTCACTGTGAAATGCGGTGCCCAAGACCCTGGAAAGAAACTCGAGGGCGGTTCTTAACTTGGGGACTTTTGTCCCCGGGACAGAAATCCCCAACGTGAGTGCCGGGGAGCGGGGCGGCGCCCGACAGTCATTTACAAAATCCAGGTTCGATGACCGCGTGTTGGGGACAAAGACCCCCACGGAGAGGGCGTTTTGATTACCCTGTCTATTTCCCCCAATTTGGGCACCGGCCTCAGAATGGCCGACCACTGCCGGACATCGGAGTATATACAGACCTCTGAGGAGCTATGCCGCACAATTAGGCCCACCTAGTGGAGTCCATGGGCCGTGATAGGGCTGGTGTCGGGCTGTATCAGCCCCTTTTGTGCAGATTTCGGCAAAATACTGGGCCCATTTTCTGGTACGGTGTCAAGAGCAATTCTCGGCGAGTGCAAATCAGTGTTTCTCGCAAAACTCGGTTTGCTCAGGTGCAGGGGGTGCCTGTCATGGGTGGCGCACCTATGGGGCGGCGGGCGGGGTCTGTGCACTTCGTGGTGTCGGTGCGTAGTTATCGGGGGGCCAGTGGCATGGATGTAACCCTGCCATGTGGCTTGGGGCGAAGCACAGTGGCCCCCTTGTGCATTCAGGTGCGGACACTGAGAGGGCATGAACACGCAGCGTACCACGCGTGCTTTACCCGCGATGGCCGGTATGTCTTGCCATGAGATATGAGCAACAGGATGCTGTTTGCCGTCGCAACACTCAATTCTAGCGCTCACTGCTGCCCTGACAAGGATTAGATACAGTAGGTCGCTTGGCGTCTGGCAGTCGGTGCTGCGTGCGTATTTTGCGATCAATCAGCGCCGCAGGCATTTGCAGCTCCATCCATGCCGTTTGGCGGTGAGTTGGTGCTGAATTCAACCGACAGCCGTTGCTGACCGAGAGGTCACAGCCGCATGCGTCAGTGGTCTTCGGCTTTGGAGGGTCTGCTTTCGCCGGCGTTCATTACCGGCGCTATCACTTGCTGTTAGCCTGTTTTGTCGACACTTGGTGTCTACATGGACATCACAGGTAGGCGCTCCTCGGTTACGGGGTCATGCATTTTGCCTACGGCACCTGCAGAAGGAGTTAAAAAGAATGCTCCGAGCCAATCCATTCTGCGACCATTTGGGGAGCCGGCCTATTAAACTTGGGTATACACACCTTAAGTTTTCCTACTGCTCAGTGCTACCGCTTGAGCAAGGTGTATGGTATGGGTCATTCACACCCTTTTCTGTCCCGATGGTTTCACGTCTGCGCGGGTGGGTTGGTAGGTGGAAGGCAGGGTGCACCTGCGTGCGAGTGGGTCCCGGTCCCGGAGGGGGAGGGGGAATGACAAGCTGGGGGCCTGTTGGGGGAATTGGGGGGTGCTGCAAAGTGTGTGTACAGAAAGGTGTTCGGTGTTTGTAGCTGAATCATCAGATTTTCTATGTGGTTGGCGTGCAGGTACATCGTGAGCGGCTCGGCAGATCGCACCCTAAGAGTTTGGGATGCTCAGACTGGTGTCGAAATCGGCATGTTCGATGATATTCATGACACAGGTGTGCTCTGTTGGGCGAAAATGCTTGTGGGAAAGTGCCACGCAAGGACGCGTCGACGTCCTTTGAGCACAGGACGACATCTTTAGGGAACGGCTGCAGAAGTATAGGATGATGTCAATGGCTGGGGCGGCGGCTGGGGTGTGTTAGAGCCACGAGAGAGCGAGACAGACAAACAGAGAGACACACAGACAGAGAGAGGGGGTGGGGGAGGGAGGGAGCTGGAGGTCACAATTCAGGCCCTTTAGTACGTGGTAGCAAGCCCAACGACCGTTTGGCCTGCAAAGGGTTGTACTGACTTGCAAAGGGTCTCAGAGGGATACGCGGAAAGCCGTGAATAAAAGTGGTACGGAGGATGTAGAAGAATGGGGAGGATTGAGGCAGGAGCGCTGTCCAACCCTTTACGAAGCCCTGTGCCGAAGTTGTGCCAAAAATCCTCCGCACTGTTCCGCAACCCTTGCTGGCCCCCTCCAGCTTTTCCTACCTGCCTACAACAGGGGTTGGAGGTTCTATTGTTGGGGAGAATTGGGTACAGGTGCAGAGGATGCAGATAGATGGAGAGGGTCCTAGAGGGGTCATGAGGGTTGCGTACTTCGGGCATTTTTCTGTAGTTTTGCACAATTCCTCAAGCGTCTCTCAAAGCCCCTGCAACCTACAACCTGAGCAATCGTTTTTGATTTTCTCTACAGCCCTGGTTATTCATCTGCGATCCTTTTCTCTTGCCTCTACGACCCTTTTCATCCTTTCTACACTCGCTCCCCGCAGCCTTCTACAGTTTTGCTACATTTTCATTGCCGACTACACGTGATTGCGGTTCCAGAAGGATGATCGCCCGACAGCCCCAACATGGATTTGGAAGCGGGGCCTTCACTCTGTGCAGCTTGGGCAGCCTCCCTTCAATTAGGCCCCACTTTCATCCTCTTCTGATTGCCATTTCGGCCTGTTCGGTGAAAATAAAGTACGGACGCCCCCACTTTTAAATGTCGTGTGGTCAGCACTGCATCAAGAGATGGCACCCCGCCCCGCCCAGACCCCCCGCCCAGACCCTCCTCCCAACCCCCTCAAGGGAGCGTTCGGCCCATTTCTACTGGTGTGGGTCGGGAGTCGCGCCTCGGACCGAGGAGCCCCCCCGCCCCGCCCGCTGGTCATCAAAAGCTATTGCCAAGGACAGGGAAGGACTTTGATGGTGTCAATTCTGTTTTCCCTGAGATTGTGCCGTTTTCAAAAGTTTACTTCCACTCATTTCGTTATGGCGAGCACTGCATGGAGCCTGGTGAGCGCGTGATATTACCCCCCACAACGGCAGGGGGAGTCCCAGCACGAAACACGTGAATATACGGTGGTTTGACGTAGCGAACCCACGTAGATGCACCACACCCTGATTGGGCCAATGGCGTCGACCCAAACTTCTATTGATGGTGGTCTAATCCTCCAATCCTCCAGAACCCGTTTTACCCAACACAAGCCATTCAAAACAATTTTCCGATGCACTGAACCAAGGTACTAGTTCATTGAGGGCAACCAGCTGTGGCCCAAGAAGGGCTTATGCTCTGTCGAGTCGTGCTCGAACCAATCATTCCAGCAACGAACCAAGTGCGCCGGAGTTCGGGCAAGATACAGGAACGTGATCCTTGGCTTTACAACAACCTACAGCCAGCGGAGAGAGGAGGCGTCGTGTTTGCAGCGGGGCTGTTGTTGCGCCAGGGCTATTGTGGTATTTTGCCACATATCGTCGCCACCCATTCAGCATGTGGAGGAAGTCCAGGAAACATTTGCGCAAAAATCGGCGGTGGCCTCACAAAGACGCACAGAAAACGCATTTGAGTTTTGGAAGGGTACGTGCATTTCCTTCGGGGGCATAAAACGAGCGCACAGATCCGTTGTTGCCAGCGGACAGTGGCCTTGATTCAGTAATCTTCACTTCTCTTGCAGTGTGGCATTGTGCGAGTTATGACCACAAGGTGGTGACCTGCACGGGAGACGTCCTGAAATTGTGGGATTTGGATACGCTTGACGGCGTTGAGCCCAACTCTTCATGGCTTGCTTCTCAAGCCAAGGACGCCAGATGAATCTACGTTGGCACCATGCACGTCGGCTTGGGTCTCAAGTCTCAATGTTTGATACAGAACAGACAGATCCACGGGGAATGCACGGGCTGGGTCTCCTGTGCACATGGAGGGACAGGTGCACACGCTCAAGGCAGTTGACGTGTGGCAACCAAAATCTGCAGAATTTCTGAAACAAAGGGGAGGTTCTGCAGTGCTCGCAATATTGGATTCGTTGTGGTGGTGTCTACACGTTCATACGTGCAGTGTACTGACGTACTTGACCAATGCAACCAGCAGTGATATCACTGCACCACTGTCCTGTGTATCACAATCACCATGGCGATGTGCAAATGAATTCGCAGCCCTACTTGTACGACACTTCTTGCCACGGGCACCGAAGATCCTGCTGATCACGCCAGCCAAAACTGTGGGTCTAGAAGCAGGCTCCTGGAGGCTCGTTCTTCCACACGACGCTCTGCATTAGGGCCTCCTTCTTGAGCACTTTTGCATGGATGTGTCTGCGCAGTGACCTCACTGCTGTGCCCGTACATACATTGGAGTGCATACATGGATTATGAAAGTTGCACCCTCGTGAATGCAGCAGCACACCATCTCTAAAGCAGCAGCAGCCAGTGCTGCGCCACGCCATGCCCTGCCATGCCATACCACAACCAGGCTTGGAGATCAGACTGAGGTGTGGCCATGGTTGCCCCATTTAGGGCTCCGAAGGGCTTTTTTTTTTTAATGATTTTTAATGCCTTGTAGTCAACCAACAAAAGCATTGCCGTTGATTGAACAGCACGCAGACGGGCCGTTGTCCTGTTTTGCTTTTTGGGTTTTAGCATGCGCCCCCGTGTTTCCAGGCCAGTGATCATAGTGTGTCCTATTTTGGAGTATAGTAGTATGTTGCCAACGTGATTCACTATACGGTGTTTGTGCGTGATGCGTTTGCGGTGTGCATTTCTCATCGCATCTCAGGCTTATTCATAGCCCCTCGATCCAATCTGCCCTCGGCTCCCCTGATTTATTCGCGTCACGGTTTAGTTGTGGCGCATGTGCACAGCGATTTGTAAAAAAGCAACGTGCACTCGGGCACATGCGCCGCTATCACCACTCTGTCCTCTTCGGCTCCACTAACTCAAGCATCACTGGGGCATTCCATCGATGAAGAGGATTTCTTCAGCCTTTGGCTGGAGTTCATAAGAATCGGGCCCTCAGTTCCGCTAACCCCTCCAAGTGAAGCCTCTCCCAGCAGTGCACCTTTTTGACGTATTGCTGGCCATGAGATCTGAATCATTCTGGAAGCAACACAATGCTCCGTGATGAGGAAAATAGTCCCTTTGGGTGGGGGGGGGGGGGTCAAGGGATAGGAGTTGGGTTGGCCCCACTTTTGTTCATTTTTGGGGTTTGGGACAGGATTGGATATACCGGCCGACTGCGGTTCATGGACCCACTACCTCCCTTCCCTGGGCCCCATGCCTCCCTCCCTCCCTCCCCTCCCTCCCTGCCTACCTCGGGCAATGATGGAGTTGAGCTCCTTAGAGAACGACGTTGAGGTACAGGTATGTACCAAAAGTACCGAACGGCGTGGCCTCGTTTCTCCGAACCGCAGCCAACTGGGGGTATGGGGTGCCAACGAGACGTATCTGTCCATGAGCTGTGTGGCCACCTCTCCACAGGGGTGATGGTCAAGGGGTGGCGCACGATCCCAACAGACCCTGCCTCCCCAGCAGGGGTTATTAAGCAATTGCTTGTATGGCACCGAAGCCGCCTCTGCGAATCTGACATGTCATCGGCCGTTGCACAAAGTATTGCGGATTCTAAGGAAATTTGTCTGGACCACATTGTCTGACCATCAGAGTGGTGTGTGCATTAAGGATGTTCCGTTGTGCAAGGTCGTGGAGGCCACCAAGTGACACCTGGATTTGACCCACCTCTGCTTTCTGATTGCCTGTGGTTCTGCAAAATGGCCTGGAACGCTCAATTTGCTGTGCCATCGAGCCTGCCCAGGAAATACAGGTATAAGCAGAACGACAGTTGTGGGTCAATTTGTTGTTTTGTGTTTGTGTTCTATACCAGTGAGTGCCACACGGGATTCATGGTTGCTTGGCCTCCTAGTGTTTTACTGTGTCTTCTAGTTTTGTCTGGTGCGCTCAAAGGATAAGCTTCAGCTCTTTTTTCGGCTGAAGGTTTCAGCAGGTCCGAGCTGTGCGGCTCAGCCAAAGTTACTACCCAGAATTAGGGGATCGACGACAGAGTTTTTTGGGATGGCTCTCTTTTCCTCTGATTATGGTGCAAGACATGCTGGGCCAGATTCGGTCCATGGAGATTCCAGCGGGGTGTTGACTCCTCCGCCTCAGTCCCCAGACCACTTCATGTTCCCTTCTCAGGCTATTCATCCATTCTCGTCTTCAGTATTGTCACAAGTTTATGCTAATATTGTGGTGCTGCTGTCCAATGATTTTGTATTTGCACGGTAATGTGCTATGCGGACAGCATTTAAGGCAAGTTGCTGCCAATCCGGATGCCCCATCCATTTATGATTGTTCATGGGGCAACAATCGGTCTGCATTAGTGTCAGGTTTCATCATGAGTAGATGTGAAGCTTGAAGCCAGAAATGGGCTTGGCAGGGAACAAGGAAATGCACGAAAGTGTAAGCAGAATGTCTGATTGAAGCGCTGGCGTGAGATCCATTGATCGTCGGATCATTCTTATTATCTTGCTGGTGGTGATTTGAAATCCAACATGTACAATCTGGACATCCATGGTCTCTTTGTACTACACGGAACCCGTGGAACGAATCCATGACACGGTTTTCCACCATGGCAAGGACTATTACATTGCATGAAAAATGCCTGCAATTATTAATGATGCTTTGATGATTTTTTTCTGGTTTTTCATTGGGCTGATACTCCAGATTACAACCCCCCCTTTCAATATTTCGCACCATTGTTTATTGCGCAACGTTACCAAAAGATGCCCTTACAGACAGTGTTTGACAGTTGGGGCCACGCGATTCTTGTATACTGACCCTTCATTTTGTTATATGCTACGCGGTTGGATCGCTCAATGGCAGATGGCTATTGTAAGACGATGGCATGAAAGTGTCATGGAACTGATAGGTTGCCTCTTCCAATTTGACAGTTCTATGCGTTGAATGGATTTGCTGTGTATGCCGTCTGCCATACTGATTCATTTTTTTTCACGTGTAGCATGAAGCAAGTAATGTTGCATTTTTCAGAAATTTCGCATGTTTTGAATGTTGCATTCTTCAGGAATTCCATGGCCAGGGAATGCGTCAGAATTGGCTTACCCGATTCTGGGGCAGAACCGTTTTCTCATGCTTCATTTTATGGGTGTCTATTGTTTCGATTTCTACTGTCATGATGGCCTTTTGAGTAATTTGTTGAACTGATTGTCAGAATCTCCCACACAAAGCTCAATTTCCAGGAACTGCACGATCACGCAACACTCCACATTCATTATGAAATTAGCAGACGCCCAACATTTTTTTTGCTGCATAGCTAATGCAATCCAGGGACCATGGCACCACCCATTTCAGCTTGAATGGGTCAATCTGGGGGAGCGCTCAGTAGCTGCTCACCAGCACTCAACTACCCTGCTGCTTGAATCTTTTGGGGAGGGGCCGGTCAGTGCAGTCTCAAGTTTGTGGTTCATTTCGTGTGTGTGTGTGTGTGTGTGTGTGTGTGTGTGTGTGTGTGTGTGTGTGTGTGTGTGTGTGTGTGTGTGTGTGTGTGTGTGTGTGTGTGTGTGTGTGTGTGTGTGTGTGTGTGTGTGTATGTGTGTGTGTGTGTGTGTCTTGTCTCGCGGTTCTCAACGTGTGTGTGTGTGTGTGTGTGTGTGTGTGAGTATCTGACTGTGAGTCACCCATTAGCTTAAGGATGGCACATTTAGGGGGGAGCGTTAGCGCGCCGGGCATCTTTTTTGACCCGTGCCCCACCGGTGACCATGTAGGGGGTGCAATAAGCGCAGTGCGCGCGCAGTGCAACTATTTGGACGTCTAGCCATCCTAGAACCCCATATTTTGTCATACTATGGGCATTATTGTTGTTTGACAGCGGGTATTTTGATGCTTCTTTCACATTCGGGATATGGCATATTTGGATTCTCACCCAGTTTCACCAATTTTCTTCCATTTTTTGCTCGTTTCCACCACATCCACTCCTTGCTAGGTTGATTTCTCCCCACCATGGGGACCCCAAGAAAGCAGGGGTAATGTAGCCATATTGATTTCTCCCCACCATGGGGACCCTGAGAAGGCAGGGGTGATGTAGCGAATACTGAGTTTGCGCTTCGTTCTTGTGACGTGAGGCAGAAATGCCGTCCAAACCACTTGCGGCTTGGGGACTCATTGCCACAGCGAAATCTATGGGAAAGGTAAAGGCAAAGTAATGTTTGTTAAGTAAAATACAAATGACATTTGGAGTTGTTGAATTCACAGCGATTGTCTAATTATGCAACGTGCTTTGTAGGGAAGGTGCGCAGTCCATCATGGTCTATTTGGGGGGCCTTCTCCATCAGAGGGTAAATCTTGGGCTGAAGTCGGGATAGTTAATAGAAAGGTAGCGTGCCGAGTGCGCGCCGGGCAAACATTCCCCCTTGGTGCGCAGACACACGTCCATATTTTCAGTGCCTTATAAGGACATCCCCTGCAGAAGCCATCCCACAGACACTCTCTGTCTATCACAAATGAGCAAGCTGCAGGTGCTGCAAAGCAGTTCTGTGTACCTGATGCATTTCATGGCTGCTCAATGTCGGTCGTTTGAAACGGCGCTTTAGGCCGCAGTTGGCTGTCCTGTACAACACACATTGGTAAGTGATATCCAACAGCGTGGAGGGCCATCCATAGGGGCTGCGCAGAGACACAGAAATATCTCATATCTTCTCATGGTTTCATCAGGTCATGACATCAGCGTTTCCTGATGATGTCTGGAAGCACATTGCAGATATCTTGCAGTCGGTGGTCCTCAGCTGCATATGCCAACGTCTCCGCACCTTGCTGCATGGGCGGTACCTATTGTGTCACGTCAACAGCTGCAATGTTCTGCAGCGAATCAAAGCCGTGCAAGCCTATGGAGTCCATGTCTCGATCCGATGCCGACTGATGGGGGATGCGGGTGCTTCCATACTTGGGGGAATTAAAGACTCGTCCTGCCTGCGAACATTGATATTGGAACTCAGGGACAACTGCATCGGATCTCCTGGAGCCCAGGCACTTGCGGGGTTGAAGGCCTCTCCTGCGCTGCAGTCGCTGCGACTCGATTTGGGGGGGCGGAATCCCATCGGATTCAAGGGTCTACAAGCGCTTTCGGGACTGAAGGATGCCCCGCTGTTGCACACCCTTGCCCTAGACCTGGAAGGCAAAGAGGTTCGAGTCGATGGTGCGCAGGCCCTTGCACAGTTGAAAGCTGCACCTTCTTTGCAGACACTCAGTCTCGGTCTCTGGGGAAGCCGACTGGGAAACGACGGTGCACGCGCCCTTGCAGAGTTGCAGCATGCGCCGTTGCTGCACTCCCTGACGCTGGAGTTGCAGGACAACGGGATTGGGCACCAGGGCGCCCAAGCACTCGCAGAACTCAAGAATGCGCGGTCTCTACGTGCTCTCGCCATCCACCTGGAATGGAATGTTGTCGGAGAAGACGGGGCCTGTGCACTTGCAGAGTTGAGGAGGACAGCATCACTTGATACCTTTCTTCTAGATCTTGGGCACAATCAAACAGGCAATAAAGGGGTTCAAGCTTTTGAAGAGCTCCAGTGGGTATCATCGCTGCAGGTCCTGAATCTGAGCTTCAAGCACAATCAAGTGGGAAACATCGGGGCGCAGTCGCTGGCGGCACTCATGCAGACGCCCCGGCTGCACACGTTGACCCTGGATCTTGGGTACAACAAGATAAACGCCACAGGGGCGCAAGCACTTGCAAGGTTGAGCGTCACACGTCTGCTGCGTAGTCTCTCGCTGAACCTCATGGGCAACCAAATTGGAGCTGAGGGTGCCCGAGCACTCGCTGAATTGAAGAAGGCGCCGTTTCTACAGATCTTGTATCTGAATCTTTGGCAGAACCCCATCGGAGACAGCGGAGCACAAGCACTTGCCGAACTGAAAGCTGCGCCATGCCTCCATACTCTCACCCTTGACCTCAGTAACACCAAGATTCGGGTTCAGGGCACCTGTGCGCTTGCAGGATTGGGGACAGCACCTCTGCTGCACACCCTCGAGTTGCACCTTTGCTGTAATGATGTTGGTGATGCAGGAGCTTGTGCCATCGCAGAACTGAAAACGGCCCCACTGCTACAACACCTCACTTTAGATTTGTGGAAGAATCAAATTGGGGACAGGGGTGCACAGGCGCTTGCAGGCCTCAAGGATGCGCCACGGCTGCACACGCTCTGGTTAGATCTGGATGAAAATTCCATCGGAGACGAAGGTGTCCACGCACTTGCAGACCTGAACACACCAACGCTAGAGCATCTGACACTAGCTTTATACGGAAATCCCATCACGCAGCAGCATTTGGGCACTCCAAACGATGGATCTGGCTTGCTTTAGCCCAGTGCTTGCATCCGAAGCTGGGGAGGACTGGGGAAGACCTGGTGGGATGGCGGCAAATAGTAGTGCCACGCAGTGTCTGGAGCCAGGGGTTGGATCGGAGGTGTTATAGTCGGGACAGACACAACCATACAACAGCCAATTGAAACCATTTTACACAACCTCCTGTACAATCTGTTGATTCTCCTAACCTCTTACCACACAAATGCCTACGTGGCCCTAGGTACCCCTTTTCCTGTGGACACCAAGGGCTAATGTGCAACCCACAGAGAAACGATCGGTGCACCTCTCCAAAGGGCCTGTTTCCCTCCAAAGACTGCCGTGCCATTGTGTAATTGCGCTCATCCCCTTCATCTCTCACACTCACTCTGGGTCGAACGGTCAGAAGTTTGAACATGGTTGTGCATGAAAAGATTCTGCTTATTCAAGGCTGACGTCTCCGGTGTCTCTGAGCAGTGAACCGCTGAAAGTGTGTGTTCTGCGAGTGAAGCTTTCTCGACCGCCTCCTTTCAGCTCTTGGACTGCAACACTCTGGGCATTTCGCCGGAAAGATTCCTTTGCATTGGTACATAAATGTGCCATACCAATAGATTTCAGGTATGCGTGACGATTTCTAATGAGTGTTTGACACAAAATGCACCGCTGCCTCATATCCCAACCTGAGGTTTTTAATCTTCGGCCATTTTATCATATCCATAGCCATATCCTTAGCATATTCAATCTCAGTTGCAAAAAATCCTTTCCAAGCATCCAAACACAAGCTAGTTTTCAAACGGCCCAACACATTGGTAAAAAAGTTCCTGTAATATTTCATGCACTGTGCACAATATGTCTGTAAGCATATTGGCAAAAACGTCTGTTTGTCCTTTTGCCCCCCCTTCCCCTGAACCAGAACTGGGACAGCAGTGTTCCCAGTCCCGTGGTAGACAGTGACGGATCATGGCTGAATGTTGTCTCCCTCAGATGCTGTTATTGTATTTAATACAACCTACTGGTTCTTCTCAGCCTCCAGTCTTTTATGTGCTCCAGTAGCACCTTGGCGGGCGTGGCAGTTCCCGCTGTATCTTCTGGCTTCAGATTTAGCTCACCTTACCTATGTGTCATTTTCGCGCTGTGCTGTGTGACAATTGTAGCACTGGAAAGCTCTGATTCCTGATTCCAAGGATTCTCCTGAGCACTGTCTGCCCCCCGCCCCCTTGTCCTGCCCCACCCCTTGTGCTTCCCCAGGGGGGGGATGGGGGACCGTCACTTGGTCAACACAAAATCATCTCGAAGAGAGTTCGTTGGATCAAGCGCAGGCGCGTGCGTCGTATACCCCCCTTTTGGGGGGTCATTCGCGTAGCATACCCCAAGGCATGATATTGGATGTCCAACCCCTTGTAAAATCATTAGTTTGCCCAACAAAACAATCCCCCAATGGATTTTTTTGATTCTGAGGCCTCTATCCCCCTAAAACCGGATATCACTTTTTTGGGGGGGGGGGGGTCATGGGGGGGGATGGGGTGGGGGGGCCGGGGGTCAAAAGTCTGTGGTTGGAAGGATTTGAACCAGGGTCGGGTATGAAAAAGGGCTCAGGGGCCGATCGGCTAAGTTGGCGATCGGCAGATCCCGCCGGCCGGGATTTGGACCGCCGCCAGGCGGTTTGTTCGCCTAGTGTTCGACCACTAGACCACTGAGTGTTCCTGCACACCCTGGGTTCCCCAATGTTTGTGGTCGTAAGTCCAACTGAAAAAAGGCCAAACTGCGTGTTTTTGCCTGCCTGTCTGCCTGCCTGCTTGCCCGACTGACTGCTTGACTGACTGCTTGCCTGACTGACTGAGTGATTGGCTGACTTTGGGTTGCCGAAGGCAATAGAATTTTTTGTTACAGCTCACTGTGTTCTTGTGTGGGTGACTTTGTTGTGTGGGTGACCGTGTTATGAGGCACTGCCACTTGTATCCTTTGTACTCTTGGCAGGATATGTTGCTCACTTTTGCTGAAATGGAACTTGACAGCACAGCCATGTTTACCCCTGGGACGAATATAATGCTCATCCACTCCACAGGGGAACCTGTTTTGGCGCAGGTTGTTGGATATTCAGAGCACAGTGATGCATATCGCCGCATCTCTTATGAGCGTGAAGCCCCGACAGTCCTGCCACTGTATTCTTTCGTTTTGCAATGCAATTTCTGTGCCTGTATGGTAGTAGTGTGGTTCCCCAGGGGGGGAATGGGGGACCATCACTTGGCAACCGTCCCCCAGGGGTGGCGGGGGACCGTCTTTTCTGGGGTGGGGCAGGACAAGGGGGGGGTGGGGTAAGAGGGCTTTGCCAGCTTACCAAGGTCTGCACCACCAAAAAAAAATCTCTTCGTGCTTTGATGCGCCAAAATGCACTTTTGTTGAACAATGAGAGCTCCCCTCTGCTGATGTGTTGTGGTTTTGTCAGTATATATTGTGTGCAGTGGATGAAATGTCACATTGTTGCTCTGAAATCAAGGTGCTGGCAGGGACACTGGGTAGGCAAGTGCAGAAGGTCGGATTGCAAATGTTTGTGTGATGTTATTGGATATATACTTGTGTTTTGATTTCCATGGATCAAGCCCTGATGTCAACACTCTGACCGACACCCCGACTCCTGAGGCCCCCGCCCTGCCAATGGGGTCTTTTTCATTACGAGCCGATGCCATAGCCACACAGACCTGTGCTCTGGCAGAACATATACACACACTAGCCACATGCGCCCCCCCTTGGCAGCACGCCTCGGAGAGTATTCCCAGTCCAATCCTAGTCGCCGGTGGCCAGTTGGAAGAGTCTACTTTCCCCTCCCCAACTGAACCTGCCTGCCACGTCTGGAGGGGAAGCAGCGGATGATTTACAACCAACGTGCTTAGATGAATTGCTGGCCTCAACACCAAACCAACCTGCTTTTCTGGACAATCACTTCCCCCCTCTGACCCCAGATGGTCACAGCCGGCTGCATCCGGGGGAGTAGACCTCGCTGGCGACAACAGGCAGCTGTGCAGGGAATGGGAGATACCACTGACCGGTATCAAGGGGGAAGATCTGACAGGTGAAGACAGTTAGCCGTGCGGGGGATGGGAGGTTCCACTGACCCACATTGGAGACAAGGGTATGGGAGTCGGAGCCAGTCAGCCGAGGAAAAGCCCGCTGACCTAGCTGATTCGACCCCCTGAGCCCTTGAAGGGTGGGGCACTCCGACTATGCTGTGCCGATAGTGCCACTTGACAACATTCCTCAACGCTCGGCCCCTTTCCCAGAGCCCTCTCCCAGACCACAGACACACTGCTACACAGTACCAGAGCTGGCACGAGTGGAAGGAACGAGACTCACGGCCAAGCTACATCTGGACAAACCTGAAGGTGGGTAAATACAAATTACTCCCCCACTTTGTTACAAAATGGGGGCGTTTTGCACGTTGTGCGCGCGCTGTGCACAAAGTTGGTACAGGACCATGCCCAACCTGCATAGTAGTGCCTAGTACCCATAACAATGAGCCTTGTTATGCATTTATATGAGTTGCATGCATGCTTTGCCCTCATTTCTAGTGCATTGGTATTTGCCGTTGTGCATCGTTTTCTATAGGTTTGTGGTATCTTTTTCGACTTTTTCAACTTTTGTTTGCACTTCCATACTTAGGCAGTTTTTCTGTCTTCTCCCGCCCGCCCACCCCCTTCGCCGGTGGTGGAAAAGGTACCGGCAGGAGTGCCTCACCGTGGAGCTGCCCTCCCTTTTGAAACCGGCTTGCCCGCGTGTCACGGGTCTAACCTAACCGTGTTGCAGTGATTCTTCCTGGGTTTCGGTTGCAGGTCTGTGATTGTGTGGGGCCCCGCATGCTTGAGGAGAGAAAGTTACCGCACCCGTCCATACTACTACCGGCTCGCCCGGTCTTGGCGACACTGAGTCACTGTCCCAAGTTCTGTTGCAGTCTTCTTGTGCTCCGCCTTTGCAAACATTGGGCTGTCCAACGTTGTGGGGGTGTAGTATGGTTTGTATAGGCAAGAATATTGCCAAATGTAGCAAACAACCCCCAATTTCTTCCTGTCATGTGTGCGTTGTGCCCGTGCTGTGCGCGCGCGGTGCACACACACCCCCAATACCTCCCCAAGTTGCGCATTTTACCCAAAAAGCAGCACAAAATCCTTCAAGACAAAACCACAAACACACAAAGCACATGCAACTGCAAATCCACTAAAGAGCTGTGTGATACTCCTCCTCTAGTGCACCCCCCCCCCTTGTATAAGCTACGCCCTTGTCCTGGTCCTGGTCCAGGTCCTGCTTTATGCAGATGACATTCTTTTCTGTGTGCCAGGATGTGGTCTGCAGCACCGAAGAGACCTGCGGGTGGTGATGTACAGACTGCGGGTTTTTGGGATTTTTTCCGGGCTCCAGGTGAACACCCAAAAAACATATGCCATCCTGAAGAGTCCGGGGCTCGACCCCCAGCCGGAGACAGTGGCGGGGGTGATCGTAAAGAAGAACATAAGATACTTAGGCGTGCAGCTAGGCAACATCACGTCCGATGCGGCGTACGCGAGGGTCATTGCGCGGATGCTCCTGCGTGCCAGGGCAATGGCGGCACTGCCGCTGGGACTGGAAGAAAAGGCATTTTTGTTCGCCTCCTGGGTGGCTCCGGTCTGTTATTTGACAGCCAGGGCGTATCAACCGTCACAGCATGTGTGCTCACAGCTGGACATGATGCATCGGACGGCACTAGGAATCAGCACGTGGGACCTCACAATGTCGATTTTGGTGCGGCCCCCCCGGGAGGGGGGCTTGGGACAGGCGAGCCTATCCTCGTACGCACAGTGGACCCACAGCCACACATTCGCCCAATATGTGCAGAGACCGTCACGGTTTCCAGAGCAACACGTGGGGCCATTTCGCAGGTGGGCGGGGATGCAGGGGATGCTGTTTGATGAGGAATTCCTGCCGTTTTTTGCAGATGAGCCCACTGCCGCTGTCGGTACCCTCCTTTTTGCAAGGTTCGCTGAAGAGCTACTCAGCGGTACGCAGGACAGCCCCCCCCCCTCCAACGGCAAGGCTGCCCTTGATGCCGGTTTGGCACAATGCACTGTTTGCCAACTCCTTTCACCTGACATACCATTGTTCGGCCCTGCTAAAGAAAGGAGTGCTGCGGTGGGTAGATCTGGCGGAAGGGGGGGGTATACCCCTGAGCCTGTATGACAGCATTGCACCCACGTGGCAGGGGGTGTACCTTGAGGGGGTGCACCGACTGTTGTCGCCACCTCCGGTGGCTGAGCCGCAGTACGCGGGTCCAGAGTTGGGGCTATGGGTGTTCAATTGGGTAACGCGGAAAATGCTGTTGTATATGCAGCACAAGCGGCGACATGAGCCGCGACAGCCACCGGAAGTGTGGCAAGCGTTTGGGCAACTGTTTCTGCCGACGTGGGACCGGGATTTCATACGCCGCGCCCTGTGGCGCAAGTTGCCGCTGGGAACGCGCATGGAGCGGTTGGGGGGCAACCTGTGTCCGTTGGATGGGAGGGTGGAAGACCACGAGCACGTTTTTCGCCATTGTATGTTCGGCGCTTTTATGCAGAGCACCGTGCGAAAGGCGTTTGGGCTGGTGGAGTCGGGGGGGGTGCAGGTGGAGCCCAGTCGGTTATTGAGGGACTTCCCACTGCTTTCACTGACCTCCACCCAGGGATTGTTGCTGTGGGCGGGGCTAAAGGCTCAATGGAACCTTTGGTGCCGGGCGAAATACCAGCACCAGCCAGCAACGCTGGACGAATTTATTGCAGGGTGGGCAGGGGTTCTGCGGCGCTGGCGCGCCGAGTCCAACATCTCTGTACCCCGCCGAGATCTGTTTTTATTCATCAAAATTCTGGATGGGTGGTTTGACAACCCGGCAATGCCGGGGATCTTCCAGGGGCCACCCCAGCAGCCAACCACAGTTGGCGGGAAACCACAGGTGGATAAGCTGCAGGCGAAAGAGGAGAAGTGGGGGGCGTACAAAGCCAAGGTGGTGGCAGAGCTGGAGACAATGGCTGGGGAGGGATGGACAGTGGTCTACAGAGACGGTTCAGCGAAAGTGGTTCGGGGCTGGGCACAGGCAGGGTTTGGGGCCTGGTACGGACCAAGTGCCCTGCGTAATGCCTCAGATTTTGTCCCCCTGGGGGAGAAACAAAGTGTGAGCAGGGCAGAACTCAGGGGAGTTCTATGTGCGGTACGCGGTCGGCAGTGGGGAGAGCGCATGGTAGTGGTGCTAGACTCAGAGTATGTGTACAAGGGGATGACACAGTGGTCCAGCAAGTGGCAGCGCCACCAGTGGAGGGTTTCAGGGAGGGACGTGGAGCACAAGGACCTGTGGATTGCGACCCGTGCAGAGCGGGAGCTCGCAGGGGACCGACTCCAGGTGCGGTGGGTGCCGTCCCACTTGGGAGTGGAGGGGAATGAACAGGCTGATCAGCTTGCAGAACAGGGGAGGCTGCTGCATCCCTACAATGAAGAGTCCCCCCCGAAACGACGTTGCCTGCAGCAGCAGTGGGAGGAGTTGGGGCTCGAGGAGATGTCTTCAGGGTAGGGGGAAGCCAGTGACAGCGGCCATTCGTTTACCACAGGGAGTCTGTTTGGGGAAGAGGAGTCATCAGGGGCGTCTACGAGTTCGGATTCACAGGGGTGGGCGGAAAGTGAGGACTACAGCACGGATGTCAGTGACAATCCCAGGAAGAGGGGCAGGAGGGCCGAACGGACGTGAGTGAGAGCAGGAAGAGGCGGCGGGGGGGGGTCGGGTCCTGAGACGGAGCACGGTGAGACCACAGGGGAGGAGCATACCACAAACACGCGTGGCTCCCATGTCACGATTGGTGGCGAAGGCGGCGGACACGCAACCGGGATCGGCCGACGCGGCCGATTTGAGCCTTGAAGGTCTGCACTAAGTGCACACCGCAGCAGCAACCGCTGGGGCCAGCGGGGGGGGGAGAGGCCTAGTGGTTTGAACGGTTGGTACATAGCAGTGCGGCCAGTGTCATGCAATAGGGGAGGAGCATACCTGAAACGCGCGTGGCTCCCACGTCGTGCCACGTTTGGTTGCGAAGGCGGCGGACACGCTGCCGGGGGTCAACCTCCACGGTCGATCTGGGTTTTGAAGGTCTACACGAAGTGCAAACCGCAGCGGCAGCCGTAGGGGCCAAGGGGGGGGAATGACTTGGTGGTCAAAAAGGCCGGTACACAGCACATCGGACAATAGCATATCGGAAACACGCTTGTCTCCCACGTCATGGGTCGTGGGTTCGAATCCCGGCGGGCAGGCCGCTGGGGGTTCATCGTAGTGGTCGACACGGGGGGTGGTTTTTACTTTCGGAGGTACCAGCCAGCTCAACCCAGTTCCTGCTGAGGGTAGGGAGGGTGACCTGACCTATCCTGACAAACTGTGGCGGCGCCTCCGGCGCCGTATCCGAGGATGAGCTGTGGCGCTTCGCTGGACAGATGGGACAATGTGTGTCGCGGCTCCGCCGCGTGATACTTGATGAGGGCATACGTCTGTCGGTGGGGACGTATTGCTGCACTTTCCACCGCTCTGCAGATAAGCTACGCCCTTGTCCAAGCTACAGTAAGTTTAGGGGCCATAATAATTTTGTTCGCAATTTAATTACGTACGAAATGTAGTGCGGCCACATAAGACATCGGCTTGTCGGCACATTTGCCAATTTCAGCACATGTGGCCCCCTAGCTGCTGGTGCACCACGATTTTTTTTTTAAGTGTGATGCACCTCATAGGTCCTCAATTGCCAATTTCAGCACATGTGGCTTACGCACGTGTGTGTCGGCAGTTGTATGTGTTGCGTGCAAGACACGCCCTTGTCCAAGCTACATTAGGCATAGGGACCGTAATAATTGTGTACTTTGGCGTAGGGGAGGTGGAAAATTGGCTTGCGCCCCGGGGTGGGGGGGGGGGTCACGGCTGTCGCCCAAAGGAGGGGGGGGGGGTGGGAAATTGACACCTGTGCCAGGACCCATGTTTGGTCCAAACTGACTACTTTTTTGTTTTGCCCGGAAACCCCTCAAGTGCCTGCCGTGTCCAAGGTTTCCCGAGTGGAGCAGGGGTTTGCGAATCGCCGTAGTTTGGAGTTTTTAAAGGATAAGGCCCGGTTGAAAGAGCGCTGTGGGCAGGTCACTGCTGCAGCTTTGGCTGATGTGGAGTGCCTCCTCCGTCAATTGTGTGGCTTCCTCGGCATTAATGGGCAAGGTATGGTCTCTAACTTGAAAAGAGTTTTGATGCATCAAGGTCTGTATAGTAGTGGTCCGAAGCCTGGGCTAGTCCAAAGGGTGCACAATTATATGAACCTCATCCGCGGTTCCCCTGATATGTCTTCTTTGACATCTGCTTCAGACTAATTGCCAACGGGAGGCTATGGTGGGGTGTTGCACCCCCCCCCCCCCCTTTGCTGAGGGATGCAACCGGAATAGACCCGACACAAATACCACCACCATTGGGGGTAGGGGGGTTCCCGGGGGGGGGGGGGGTGTACCCGTCATCATTACCCCGTCATTGATGGCAGAAAGGGGAGGGGGGGATCCAAGCACACGCCGCTTGGTCCAACAACGCATACGCCACGTGGCACATGCCCCGCACGGGGGAATTTAACGAAGTGTGTGCAAATTGGTGTCACAATTTTTCTGTATTGTCTTCCTTAAGGGGGCGTACCGTGCGCTGTGCGCGCGCTGTGCGAAAAGTAGGCCATTCTCCACCACCGGTAGGCAGTTTTTTGGGTGTAGGATTGCCGCAGGGTACTATTGCCGTTGTGTGTCCTTGTAGCATCAACCCTCCCCCTTCTTGCATGTATGTACCCTTGCAAACGGGCACCTTGAGGCGGGTATATGGTGATACATTCTCAGGGTGATTGCTGCGGGGCATCATCTTTTGCTCTCATTTCTCAGACCCTCTATTGCATTCACCATGGACTTTAATGTTGGTGATAGGGTGTTCTACACTCGCTCCAATGGGATGCGAGTTCCTGCCACAGTGGTGGGGTTTGCGCCCGACGGCTTACTCCACTTGGAGTATTTCCAAGACGCGGTGAAGGTGGTAATGATGTGCATGGGTATTATAGGGCACGGGTGGAACACTTGTTTGCCCACCTTTGGTCTTGGAGAGTAGTGCATGACATTTGGCTGGGGTCCCATCAAGACTTGCATGCCAACACACGCATACTTTTGCACTTTGATGTTCCCGAGTAGCCCCTAATATATTTTCAGGTGTTTTTGAACACCCGCAAGACAATTTTTTTGTCTACATTGCATTGTTTTGGACATTGGATAATTGTGAGAACACGACGCGTTTGAATTTCGGACTTTTGAATTGCTCATGCATGCTTCTAGAGGTGGCAGGTTTTCAGGGCTGCTACCGGGGTAAACACCGTAATAACTGGCGTTGTGCGCGCGCTGTGCGAAAACGCCGCCTAACTCCCCTATTGGACCCTTGCAAACCTATCCGTCTTGGGCTTCGGCCCCGGGGGACGGGGTCTGTGCATTTCCTCTCATAAGTGAACTCAATGTGTAATCGATAGTTGGGTCTCGGTACCAGCACTTGGCGGTGGTTGCTTCGTACCACTGCACGGCACCCGCTTTTGCGTGCTTAGTGGACTGCCCACGGGCATCTATGCTTCTCACTTTTGACAAAAAGGTACCTATGGTCTTATAGGCCACTGACGAGCCAATTTTCTTTTTGAGCTTTGTACTGCCTGCCACTTGTGCACACAGGGGGAACGTTAGCGCGCCGGGCGCGCGCCGGGCATCTTTTGTGACCCGTGCCCTACCGGTGGACTGTTGCCGTTGATATGTTGGGCAACATTATATGGATTTGCCCCTTGGCCCCCGGGACATCAGCTGATGTTTTGATTTGGGATGGGTATGGACCTTCTCGTACCCGAGGTGATTTCTTTGATTTCGAAGTTGGGGGCCATGATGGTGCTTATAAGGGCCGGATTCATGTCATTGTGCCATTCATTGGAAGAAAGAATGGCGCTTTGACAGCCCGCCAACAATGTTACAATGACGTGCACAGGTGGTATAGGGCACACATTGAGCAGCTGTTTGCTCGGTTGTGGCATGCAAGATGAGGCATAGGATGAGGCAGAAGTGTGTGTGTTGTGTTGCCAGAACGCTCCACCGTCGCAGTTTGTGATGAGTGTAAGGAGCACTATTGTACTGAATGTATTGACACCCACACTTGTGGGACCAATGTTATGATGCAGCTCTACTGTTCGCGATACCTCAATAACGCCTATTGCTTCTACTGGAGATCGATGCGGTTGTGCTATCCTAACCCCCCATTCTCCCAACTTGCTAAGGTGTTTACCAAGATCGCCCTTACAGGAGCGAGAGTGGTCTTGTGTACCCCAGTTTGCAACTTTCTTGAGCTGGGGCAGTTTGGGTCACCTAATTCTAAGGGCGTTTCCAAGGGGTTTGCTTGGGGGCTCTTCGGGGGGAACATAGTCTAAAAGTAGCGCGCCGGGCGCGCGCCGGGCAAACATCCCCCCACATACCATAGCCTAGTGTTCCTCCGGGGGGGGGGGGTGGACATTAGTGACCCCCCGTGGGCGCAAGGCAATTTTCCCCCACCCAAGCTTATACAGGGGGGGGGGGTACACAAAACTAATGATTGTCTCATCAAACTATCGGTCATCAATGATTCCGCCCAGGGCCTTTTGACTAGCGCCGCGGGAGCCCATTTACTTGGCTGCTTTGGTGGGTGGAAAGGACCCCATTCTAGCACGATAAAGAGGAAACTCCGTTGGCAAGGTGCACTGCATGAGCCATTGACTGCGGGTGTCCCATCATGTTGCAGGATGTCCAAAACAATGCCTCCACCCTGTGCTACCGAATAGCTGCTAGCCGCTGCAGAGAAATCCCGTGGACCTTCATGTGTGCAAAAAGTGACGGAGATTGGTAAAAACCGGTGATCAAAGTCAGCATCACTCCGTTTTACCCCTCGCCAGTGACCCACCTATCACTATTGGTTTGCACTGCAACCGCCCCCCACTACCGCCTGCATCTGCTCCCAAAAGAATCGTGCCTCACACGGTTTGCCACCTCCGTAGTGTCATCAAACACATCAACCATGAGCTGCACCATCTCCTTGATACTGCGCAACATGCTATCGGATTTCCCAACACATCTTCCGATTTCACGCGTGGGACACTGGAGAGGTTGTTCCATACGCTTTGAACACAATCCCACCGAACGGTGCAGTCCACATTCTGACGTGCCTTGTAGCTTGAGATTTTCAGGGTGGTGCAAAGACGGCAACAGTTAATACACTCATTCCAAATATCCTCATCATTCATCGGGATGCCACAAATCTCAGCTAAATCTTGCTGTTGCAGAACACTTGTGGTCGTATCCCATCTTGTGAGCTTCTAGTGTCCCCCAAACGCTTTTCTTGGGTGTATGTGTTGTGGCTTGCCTCCATCCTCGGTGTTAGTGAGTTCGCTTCTGTGCCATGATCAATGCTAGGGAAAAAGTAAAGATAGTGAAGGGATCCTCAGCATAATTTGTTGTAAAGGCAGTTGAAGAGGATGATCAGGGTGTCCCACACCTAATACTAGATGACGGCTCCAACTGTGACATAGGGGACGTTCTATTAGAGCATGTTGCTACAGCAGAATCTGAGGTTGAGCCCAAGCCCAATGCCGTGTTTGATCGTGTGCCTAGTCTCAGGTGGACAACAATCTGGTTCTCATTCCTAATCTTGTGGCCGGTGCTCATCCTCCGGGCGATGAAGACGATTTTGATGATGCCATGTTTGTTGGGGGCCAGTCTCATGCCACCATTGTTCCACAGAGCAAGCATTCTGTTGAAAAGTTGCTTCCTTTGTCAGTGAAAATGTTCTTGCTGACTGCCGACACGTTATGATTGTACAATTGTTAGGACAACAAATCCGCCTGGTTGCCGGGCGCACCTGTACTATACATAAATGTACCTTCAACTTTCCGGGGTTCTCCCGACTACACTCAATAGCACCTTGAGCACCAGGAAAAAAAGTTCTTGCCGACTACAATGACTCAGGTGAGCCACACTGGAATCTTAAAAGGTATTCCTTTCGTCAACATACTGGGTGGTACACCGGAATATGTGGGCCACTTTGGGGGCAACCAACGTTTACTAGCCCTGGCGGGAGCATGGTAGTTGGAGTAGGGGGGCCTAGTACCGCCATCTTGGGTGGGCCCTAAATGGAGTGCAACACTAGAACGAGGACAGATGCGGCTCCACTGGGCCCGGAGCTATGTGAAAAGATCTAGTGGGGCTACTCATGATCCAGTTTGGTTGGAAGCCTACTCAGTACCGGTCGTAGACATGCACAACGCAACCCGTGATTCTATAGTGCAACGCCAATCATTGTCACTGCTTGCTTGGCTACGCTTGCTGCTGCACGACGGCTAAAACATTTGCTCGGGTTGATTGTTCCTTCCAGCCCATATGCATAGATTGCATAACGGCCATGCCATGTCATGATGATGTGACACATGTTGCCATGATAAAAGTTTGTCCCACGACAAGCCAAATAGTCTGTACCACAGGTTTTCTACGAGCCAAATACTATGCATCACAAACTTTTCTGCCGGGTAACTAGCCGTTGTAACAATTGTGTGTTCTAGCCCAATAGTCTGTGCCACAGATTTTCTACTACAGTCCAAGCAAAAATTACCAAAGGCAAATATTACCCCAAAAAGTATTACCCCAAAAAAATAACAAAAATTTAAGGTTGTTTTGGTAATTGTGGTGTCCCCCCGATTCCTAGGCCCCAAGATCTTTATCATTTGTTCTCATGCAGGGCCTTGTTTCTTGTGCGATCTGCTTTTCTCATGGATGGGCATGTCGTTTCGACTGTGGTGGTGGATGCGTACCGGGCGTCATGTGTCAAGGGTGATTAAGGACCTTCCAGTGGACTCCATTGTCCGCTCATGGGATGCCACTAGGATTCCACGAGCCCTATGGGGAGATGTGCCCTCTACCGAATACATGTTCGACGTTGTCAAGAAGCTTTATTGGGAAGAGACACAACACCCTTGTGAGTGTGGTTCTTTGACTGCACGAAAGTGTCTCTGTTGCTCTGAATATGTGTGTGGTGGCTGTTGGTTGGATCACACCACAACCATCTGCCCCGCCGTTTAGTGAAAACCATGTATGGTGCGACTCACGTGGGTTTCTCGTTGCTTTGTGTTGCATCGTGGCAGCGAAGCATGATGTCCCCTTTGCTACGGTACCAAAATATTACCAAAAAAATTAACCAAAAAAATGGGTACCTTTTGCTAATTTTGACCTTTGGAAATTTTGCTTGGGCTGTAGCCAAATAGTCTATACTGCAGAGTTTCTGCTAGCCAAATAGCCTGTGCCACAAATATTCCGCTCGCGAAATAGTCCATGCCAGAGATTTTTTGCCAGCCAAATCATTTTTGTTGAAGCACAGCAAAGAAAGGCCGCAAAACGGTTCACATGATGTGGTAGCTTGCCGTAGGCATCCATGCCCGAGGCCCGCCGTTCGACCCACCCAATGCCGCCGGGAGTGAGTGTGGGGCGCTCATACGTCCATGGCCCAATAGGGCCATGCTCTCATGCTACATGGGCAGAAGGTAGGTGTGCCGCAAGGCACACCGCCCGATGACACCACGCACACAGACACGCACACACACACGCAGATGACACCCTGGTTTTTATCCCGGGTTTCCTGCCGACTGTTCGGCACGGGCTGCAAGGATTGAGGGAACTTCTCACACGCTATGGAGACGTGTCGGGCTACAAACTTAATATGAGGAAGTGTGGCGTGGTCCTACAGGGGATTGAATGGAACAGTACGGAGGCAACAATCTCAAGCTTCCACATACAACGCAAGGTAAAGTATCTGGGCACCTGGTTGGGTAATGCAACGGTCATGGAGCACTTCCAAGGGCCGCTAGCCAAATTGCAGGCGAAGGCACAATTTCTCGCCACCCTACCTCTGATAGAGTGTGAAAAGGTGCAAGCACTAGATCTTTGGGCGTACCCGGTGCTACGGCAGGTGGCGCTACAGTTTTTCCCAACCCCGCAAGTGATCCGTCGGCCAAACATGGCAATGCGCACGGCGTTGCTGGTACGGAATCGGGACCTGCCGGTCTCCTGCTGGCGACAAAGGGGGATACGACCTGGGAACGGCAGGGACTACATGCTGTGGGTCCACTCGCAAGTGTTTGCACAAATTTTGCGACTTGGCAGAGACCACCCAAAGACAGCACAAAATTTTCAGGCATTGGAAAGCTGGTTTTCGAAAAGAACAAAGGTACACCTGACAGACATGCAGTTGAAATATTTGGCTTGGAGTAAGCTCCCGCAGGTACATTGGCCCCTCCCGGTAACGTCCTCGGTGGCATACTCTTGTTTCCAAAAAAGTATGCCAGGTACAGGCTTAACAGGGCGGGACCTTTTCGGGCTTCCGCTCTGGCATTCAGCGATTTTCTGCACACAGATTCCATCCAAGGTGCGTGAAATGAGGGAACGCTCATACTATTGTCCGCAATTGGTCAACAGAGGGATCAGGGTGCCGGGGGACTGTCTCACGGCAACAGGACAGGTGAAAACAGAGCTGATCCCAAATATCCCGCGTAGTTGCAGGGTGCTATACACCAGACGCATTGTGGATCTGGTGGACAGAGCGGCGGCCTCACAAGGGGACGGGGCAACCTTATCCACCCCCCCCCCCAGTGGACGTGTGGTCATTTGCCAGTGTCCGGCGAGCAAGGGCATGTATGGTTCGGATAGAGGAGAGGCAAGACTCACAGGTATGGGAGAGCTTACAAGAATTCAATATGCCGCCCAAGCTCTACCACTTCGTTGTTCGAGCGCTGTGGCGGAGAGTGCCGGTAGCGGCCAGAATGTACGCATTTGGGTTGGTGTCCACGCCGGAGTGCACCCTTTGCTCACGACAAGAGGATCACACACACACATATTGAAATGATGCCCATATATTTCCATTCCCTTCTAAGTCATCAGAAGGTTGTTGGGGGCGGTGGTCAACAACAACTCATGGATCGAACCCACCAAGTTGTGCCTCGAGCACAGTTCAATATCGTTGAGCTCGGTACAAGGGTGGCTGTGCTGGGCAAGCCATCTATGCGAGGTGGCGTATTTGGTGCGAATATATCTCTTTTGAAACAGTGGACGCCACGACGGCAGTCTTGCAACGGTGGTACTCCGTGATCCAACTATGGGGCTCCCTTTCGCCAGGGGCGCTACCGGCCAGTGTGGTCAAGACCACGTTGCACGCAATAGCGCAGTTCCTTCGGGTCAAACAAAGCTCGGCGGTACCGCAGTTCCCAAACAGCAACGATATTTCCGATAGTTGGATCACGGAGTACCACCGTTGCAAGACTGCCGTCGTGGCGTCCACTGTTTGAAAAGAGATATATTCGCACCGAATACGCCACCTCGCATAGATGGCTGCCCAGCACAGCCACCCTTGTACTGAGCTCAACGATATTGAACTGTGCTCGAGGCACAACCTGGTGGGTTGGATCCATGAGTTGTTGTTGACCACCGCCCCCAACAACCTTCTGATGACTTAGAAGGGAATGGAAAGATATGGGCATCATTTCAATATGTGTGTGTGTGATCCTCTTGATCCAAGGTCACAAGAGGGTGCGCGAAGCCCACCGGACGGGGTGGCGACCTCGCCAGTCAGCCTAGGAAGCGATTCAGATGGTTCTTCCGAATACGCCCCCCGGCAATTGGGGGGGGGGGGGGGGCACACTGCAGAGAGAGGCACCGGCCTGGGAAGCACCGGATACACCAGTGTTCAGCCCACTCTTGTACACCCCCTTGGGCAGTGCGGAGGTGGAGAGGATGCTTAGACGGTCGCAGGCGGAAGCTGGGGCGGGGGATGAGCCAGTTACGCCAAATATCAGCCCCCTCGCGTACACCCCCCTGAGCAGTGCGGAGGTGCAGCGCATGCTAAAGAGAGCGAGAAAGCAGCCAAGAACGGCCCGTCAGCTCTTCCACTAGGCGGGGCCGCATCAGTCAGGTCAGGTTTCAACCATTTTTGCGTCAGATAGCATAAGAGGCATGCGGTCTAGTGGTATCTGCCATGGGTGGCGCTCGTCGTCGTCGGGGGTTTGAGCCCCAGTTTGTCCGTCCGTCAAGGGGCCGTCGGCGAGGTCCCCGCCACCGCCCCCTTCAGCATCCCCCTCCAATACCGGTACCGCCGATGGATGGGTGGCGTGTCTCGTCCTCGTAGTTTTTACTTTTGTCATTGCCCAGTCCAGACCGCAGAGCAGGCAACACAACGTACAGAAAAACAAGGCACCAACCACAGCACACCTCGAGCAGTGCCCCCCGTCGCCGGTACCGCCGGCCGACGGGAGCCGCGTCTCCTCCTGTATTCCCCTTCCGCAGGGGATTCAAACCGGCGTCTTCAGGGCAGTAGACAGGTGCGCACCCGCTACGGCACGCGGCCAAAAGCTAGGGTTGGGGACCGCCAGCCCTCATCCTTAGGCGGCTCTTTACGCACATAGACTTCGTCGCTAAAAGGGACGATTCATGGCGATGTTAACATCGTTTTTTGCACCCAAAAAAAGCATATCAGTTTTTCGGCCAACTACACGTGTATTTTCATCGTGGGATACCACAACCTCGCCTTTTGTTGCTTCTAGAGGTGCACATACACACCCCCTATTCCGGGCCGAAATTTGTATCATTTAAAATTTTTGGGCACTGCAGTGCCCAAAAATTTGAACTGGCTTTTTTCAGTGGGTTCTCCAGTACACCTCTGTAGTCATCTCCACAGGTGATGTGCTACTGCAGCAGCAGGCATCAAAACTTGGCATACCGGTCATCAATGGGTCATCGCACGGCAGCGTTATACTCGGAAGGCTGCAAGCGGCCAACAACCAAGAACTTTGGCTCTGTGTGAGGCTGCTCATACCACTATCCCTCATCGACGCCATACCCACTGCAGAACGACACAAACTGCGGACGGAGGTGGGCTTGTTCCAGTTTCGCATGATACAGTCCGTCCAAACACTAAGACGAAAATACGCCGACCCTACACCACAACAACCACCGTCGCCCCTGTGGCCCACCAAATACGTTGCCCAGGCACTTCCGCCGCGAGAAACGCCCCAAAACCTACGGAACCACGTCGGGGCGCCCACGTGGCGCGGCGCGAAACGCAAGCGTAAGGCCGAGGTCGCAACGGCTGACCCAGTCGACCCCGACCAATGGTTACAGGATGCGCGCAACGCAGGCGATAGTGAGGCAGTGGCATGGTTCGTCGCACAAGCAACTAACACAGGGCAAGACGACCACATAAAGAAACGTCAGCGCCTCAACGTTAACACACAGCAGTGGGAACAGTACCAGACGACCACAGACAGGCTGGCTCAGGAACACGCACAACAAGCACGGGACATATACCACAAAGCACACATAGAGGCGGTGGCGAGACAACACCTGCACACCCTACACATGGGCTACACCAACGCACTGACGGCAAAAACAGACTACCATAGGCTCGTCACAAAACCAGTCGACGAACAGAGACGAGCACAACGACTGCAGGACACACACGCACACCTATACCAAATACGTAAGCAATGGTATGAGCAAGCAAAGGATGATACAAGGATATGGTACGCTTACACAAAACTGCTGCTGATGATCAACGACCGATACCGGGGGCTGAGCGCTGGCACCGACAAGCTACTTGACCTACACCAACAACAAGCGACCTACATGTGGCGGCAGCAGACACACCTGACTGCCATGGCACAGTACTACCAAGACGCCTGCAAACACAAGACAACACAATACTGGCAAACAACCCGACCAACCCGGCAGACAATATACCTGATACGGAAGCGGCCGCGCGAGCATTGGGACCCCTGCTTGTGGGAAGTCCCATTGCAACCGCTACCAAAACGCCACAAAACGCACTGGGACCCAAATGAGTGGGAAGTACCAATGACATGACCACACCAACCTCAATGGGAAACCATGGGGGCACAGTCACGAGCTGCAGCCCGTATGCACACCCTGGCTATGCCGAAATTTGTATCTTACATCGAACTTGGTCCACTGTGGCCCTTGGCACTTATGAACTGGCCTTTTTGATCAAAAAAAAAACTTATACTCGGAAGGCCACGTACAATGTACCTTGCCCAATTACTTCCATTCCTGTCCAAATGTGCATTTGAAAATGGACTTCCACTACTTTTGGGCACTGCAGTGCCCAAAAAATTTAAAACTCCGCATTTCACTCCTGTTGGTTCCCATTGCGTCACACCTGACGAAGGACGTATGACTCATCGGACGTTGGTACTCATCCTCTGCTCATTGGAAATATATTGCCGGTTGTCTGACTGCCACCTTGGAGTGTACCCAGGCTTTGGAACGTTGCATGTCCATTGGGGGATACATTGTTTGGATCTTCGCTAGCTGCTTTCTAACTATGCCGCATCAGGTTTGTTTTGTGATGGTGCCTCTGTTTTCTTTGTCCCTTTACCTTTGCTGCCTGCAAACAGGACTTTTGTCCATGGATGCGGCTCCCTTCCGGCAGTTCCTTAGTTCGAAGGTATATGCTTCAAAGGCGGATCTATCGGAGGCTGTGGGTAGGGATAAGGGTGCAGATGAGTTTTGTACGTGGGTGTTAGATCTCCGGTTCGAGTGGAGAAGTAGGCGGTCCGTTGGCGAATACATCCAACAAAGGGACACGCGTACCGTTAATTGTCTGCCGGACCATGGTTCCGTGTTGCTGAGCAAGAGTTGTTTAATATACGGTCTGTTCTACACAAGAGGTGTCGTCCGCGTGCCAAGAGGGCTATAGGTGTCCAAGGCAGGAGTCGTGTGCAACGTAGGTGTTTGGCTCACATGGGTCAATGTTCTTACAATGTACCCTCCTTTGCTGTTCAAGGAGCAACTGCGTGCACCAGTCTTTGGCAGACCTTGGAAGGTAAACCCGCTGTCCTATGGTTCGATAATTTTTATAGGCGTAACTTCCGGCATGTGCCTGGTAATGAGAACCGGTCCCTCAATTGTACAGCTGGTGCTATCATACTCTTGAAACGACTTGTTGATGTTATGCCGTCTTTTCCTAGTCTCTCGGTTTTGCGGCAGACGATTGGGTACACTACAGACTTGTTGGTGCAGAGCCATAAAAACTTCATTGATGGCTTGCAAGGGTTGATGGACGACCCCAGCCGCCTTCAACATGTTCGTTGTCCCTTGGACATACGACGGGCTAATGTTACCAGCCCAGCTTGGACCCCATTTTTTCTCACAGACCTAACTGCGTCCGCCACTCCTGACCTTGTCTCTATTATTCACGGTCTCCAGGAGGTGCAGCACAACACCATGTTCCATTGTTGGTCGCGGAAAACATACACTACCGCGTCCTTAAGCTTGTTTATGGCATCAGCTATGCTCGGTACAACGTGCCCCCTTTCATTGCACGTACACCACTAGTGTATGGCACATGGCACCCATGTAAATATTGTGTAACCCTGTGCTACAGAAGATTATTCCCTTTATTTACCTATTTCTCCTATGGTTCACTCAATTTGGGCACTGCACTGCCCAAATTTCCGAAACTCATCTATATGGAGCGTATGATTCTGGTGCTCTTGCACTTGGCCCATAAGTGGCACCAACCTTTGGAACAGAAGTTACAGACTCTAAAGGGTTTGCACCGACCAGGTAACGCTAATCACAACACACTTCATACACAGGTGCAAGGGTTGGTAACTCTGCTGTATGGTTACATTCCGGCCTTGTTTATCATTGGGTCGCAAGTGAGGGATTGTCATTGGTCTTCACAGGGAGAGCAGCACGATGCAGGGCCATTGCTGAGCCGTTGCCTACACGTCCTTGTGAGGCTCACCTTAGGTTATGAGGACGAGGTCGAATATGTGCGCACCATTGTTGTTGCTAGGTTGTTGTAGTCCCAGTGGTTTGCCCGCTTACCTGGGGCGGCACACAGTGAGGAACTGTGTGAGGCCCTGTTGAGCCGGTTGTGCACTTAATGGCACAACACCCTAGGAACTGTACGTTGCAACAGGTGCATGACCCGTTTATACTCACTCCCGTTGCTGGCCAGACCCCAAAGGACCTGCGGTACGTTAATGTTCCGAAGGGACTGCCACAACTGGTTGATCGTCGTTTCACCAGATTGATGCGGTGTTTTGATGTTGGTGTTATACCCCCCCTGGTCTGGTCCAGTCAGAAGTCAAGTATCGTGCAAGACAGGTGGGATCCTGCCAAGATGGATTTTCCTTGTTCACTAGATACGGTGCTCACTGCAGAGCATTACCGAGATCTATGTGCCAACACATTACAAACACTTGTTAAGCCTGTTAAAGTTGATGCTAAGGTGATGACAGAGCTGGGCAGACACGTGCCACAACGTCCTCCAGGTGATATGGACACAACAGTAGCACAGCCACAGGACATGTTACGCGCATGTAATACACCAGACCGGTACAAGCGACGCCAGCCAGCACACGCTTTTGCGCGAAGGGACCCCGCCCGGTTACCCGCCCTGCCCAATGCTGATGGCGACAGTGACAGCGATGAGGACCCCCCCCCCCTGGTGGTATCTCTCGGATATGACTGAGGCTCTTGCTCCTTCGGTACAGTGCCGGTACATCGCAGACCGTGTCAGGTGGAGTGTTGGGGAGATACGCACGGCCACATGGCGACTGACCGGGGAAAGTGTGACACAGCTGATTGGAAAAGTCTACTTGTCGGACTCTGGAATGCCTCCAATGTTTGTGATCTCCGAGGCGGATTATGAGGCGCGGAAAAGACGCATCACGGACCGACCCAGGAACACAGATGACGCAAAGACACGCAGGCAAGGCCTAATCACGGCAAGTGAAATGGCCAAGGCCATGGAGTTGGACGACCAAGTCAACAAGGTCATCAGCTCCCTCAAACGCAAGCGGGACTTGAAGGAGGATGAGGCTTCGTCGTCCAATGGAGCAGCACGATGACGTCTGCATCAACCATCCCTCTGAGCAAACGCTCAGAGTATTGTCCCAAAATATCAATGGGTTTCAAACGAAAATAACCATGAGAAAGCGTAAGCAAAAGCGCATAGTGGCCCTAGGGTCACTGCTGCGGTCCCTGGAGGTGGACTTCTTCGCCATCCAAGAGCCCCACTTCGTCACTATGGAGGATCGTCAAGCGGGCATGCAATGCTTGTCAAAGTACGGGTATGGCCTGGACGGACCGCTTCATGAAGAAGGACAGGGAGGAGTGGCACTGGCGTGGAAAACATCCAAGTGGACATTACAATCAATGAAGTTCTTCTCTCCCGGGGCACTGAAAGCCTCACTGTCGAGTGGTCCACTGGAGATCACTTTAGTGGTGGCCCACCTCCATCACAAGCACACGCGACGACAGTCGCAATGGAAGGACATCGCCAAGGAGTTGCATTGACCGAACCTGATTTTATGTGCTGATCACAATAGTTTAGTGGTAAAACACGGGGACGCCTTCGCGCCCCCAGAGTTTGAGCATGACACGTCTTTACGTGCCAGAGACCAGGAGGTGACAGCTTTAGCAAAAGCGGGTCTGCAGGACGTTTGGGTGGACATCCATTGTCCAGCTCTGACGGACATCAAGGACAAAGAATCATCATGCCCGACGGGCTTCACATACGGCTATCCTCGAGAAGGAGAGCGGCTCGATCCGCAGAGATTACGCCGTATTCACCGCATACACACGACGCCTGACTTGTTGAGCTTGGCGACCAGCGTGTACCCCATGTTTGCTGCCAACTCGGACCACAAGGCAATCCCGGCTGAGTTCACACCCCCATCCTTCGAAACAGAGGACACAGTTCCTAGATTCTACTGCCCAGAGGCCATCCTCCAAGACTCTGAGGCAATGGAAGATCTGGAGAGCTCTCTCAAGTCTATTACCTCGACGGGAGATCAATGGTGGGAAGATGCACTGGGCTGCATCCAAAAGAAGGCGGTCAGCTACCAAAGGGAGCACAAAAACAAAAAGCAATCGGTCGAACTACAAGCCCTACGGCTCTTACGTGGCTCCACAAAGGACTCCGTCACACCAGCGGTCTATCAATTTCTTTCGTCACTGGGAATCGCAGCGACAGAAGCGGCAACGGCTTACACCCTCCTGGTTGGGGTATATGAAAAGGCACAGCGTGACAGAACGGGCATGAAAACACTCTCCAAGCTCTAGGGGGTGATCACGTCGGGGGAAACATCAGGGGATCTGAGAACGCGAAGAAACGAGTTGTACCGGCTAATGCAGGAGCTGCAGGAGCGAAAGAAACTTCAGCAGCTGGTGTCCCGGGCAGGCACGGCAATACGCGGAGCAAAGGCGTTGGCAAAAGAGCTGGTGAATCAAGTGTCCACCCCAATGGGAGCCACGGAGGAAGAATGTGTGGCCTATCTGAAAGCGTTAGGAGTGGAGGAGCGGCTGCGCAAGGCAGGTCGACTCCTGTTCAAGCAACTTTCCCTGGACATAGTACATGAAGGTCTTAAGAGGCTGAACAGCAACAACTCCCCTGGATTGGATGGTTTCTCGGCAAAATTCTTCAAGAGGTTCTCGGAAATTTTTGAACCGCAAATGTATGAGTCATTGAAACGCTTCCTCGACGTGGGTACAATGCCGGAGACATGGACCTCGGGAGTGGTGACAATGATCCCCAAGACAAAGGCAATGCAAACGCCAGATTCCCTCCGACCCATTGCGCTGCAAACGACACGGCAGAAGTGGCTCACCAACATTCTCCTGATCCAGTTAGAGGACGTATTCCTCCACTGCATCCCATCACAGCAAACGGGTTTCCTTTGCCACAGAAGTATCCTCCAGCATGTCTATGGGTCACGGGCACTCTGGGATGGCTTACGTGAAGGAGCGGCGTTGTCAGTGGACTTCAGAAATGCGTTCCCCACGATGTCTCACGAGATGGTGTCGGCGGCAGTAGGTCTAATGTGGATACCGTTCCTGTACATCAGGCTGATACTGCATCTTTTGCGTGCACCGTATCTGTACTCGGTTGGTAAGGGATATGTTCCAGGTGTCTATCACCACCCGCGTGCAGGCACGCGCCAGGGAGACCCACTCTCCCCGGCACTGTTCTCCCTGGTGGCATCCTTTGTGATTTTCCCGCTACAAGACCTGGGTCCAGGGCTGACTATCATGATGTATGCTGACGACCTCATCATCTTCTTGGATGGATGTGCCAACCCACAGCTGCTGAGGAGGGTATGGGAAGTGGTGTCTTGTTTTGGACAATTTTCTGGGCTGAAGGTCAACCTGAGCAAGCAGCGATAGTTCGCAACTGTGGGGGAATGGAGTGGGCGAGGTGCTTTCGTGACATTGGGGTGGACGTCAAAAACTTCGTCAAGTATCTGGGTGTACGCTTGGGGAATATACGGCACCAACAGCATGACCAGGGATGGGGGCTGACAATAGAGGAGGCTTTTGCACCAGCACTGCAAGAGGCCTTTCGTCGCGCACGGGTGGTATCCACTCTGCAGTTGTCGATGGACGAACGTGCATTCATGCTGACATCATGGATCCTGCCGGTTGTGGCCTGGGCATCCAAGGCATACTATGCCCCAATCTCAATGGTCAGACAGCTGAAGTTGGTGTACCACGTGACCATGGGTACCAACAGGTGGGGAATAACTCTGCCAATCCTCTCACAGCCAAGAACGCAAGGGGGACTGGCACTGCCGGAGCCAGAGCTGTTTCTCATGCACCAGGCAGCGGCTCCGTTCGTCAGCCTTTTGGGGGAGCCTCACAAGTATCCCGACAAGGCAGTGGAGACCTTCTATGCATGGGCGACAACCATCGGGTTCACACCATCCAAAGACAACCTCCCATATATCGAGCTGGGCGTGGTCCGGACGGCGGAGCTGACGTTCTTGGGATGGTCGGCAAAGGCACACTCAAATATCCAACGGGTGGCCCCACAGGTGGCCCCCCGGCAAACCGGGACCAATTGCCATTGTGGCACTCTGTGTACTTCCAAAATGAGTTCAACTGCTCCTACTACAACACAAAAATGATCCGGCAGGGGGTGCTGACTTGGGGTCAATTGCAATCCTTGGAGGACGTAAGGCTGTTGAATGCACTACCCCGAACATGGAAAGGGGTGTACAATCATGCCGGACGACTACCCAATAAAGTCCCGTCACAAGGGGGGTTTGATACCCCCGCAGTCCACGCCCAAAACTGGACCAGGGCATGGCTGCCTCATTTCTACGCCTCACAGCCAGGGGTCCGCGACCCACAAACACCAGAGGTATGGGAACAATGGGCTCAAGCACAACTTCCGCCGAGGGTTCGGGACTTTGCGCAAAAAGTGCTCTGGCACAAACTGACTGTGCATGCAAGAGTCTACAAGAGGTCGGGCACGGACAAGTGCCCAGTGTGCTCTCAAAAGGAGACGGTCAAGCACGCGATGGTCGAATGCCCCATGTTTAAAGCGGCGGCGGCAGTTATACAGCACTATTATGGCCCGGTGGACACTGGTAACGGGAAGTCTGCAGTCCGAGACATGATGGAGTCCGACCACCAGGAGTGGTTGCTGAACACGAGTCAAGGCTGGGCAATGTGGTCGGCAAGAAGTGCCCACTGGCGATACCGATGCGAAGTCAAAGCAGGAGCATCACCGGTGTTCACATCATACCTGACAACCTGGCTCAGGGAGCTGTGTGAAGGGGTGGGGTTTTACTCAGGAGAGCGCAGGGAACAGTGGAGAGGCTTCCAGCAGTCACTAGAGTAGCTTCGAGATACCGAAGTGCAGCCGCGACAAGGTGAAGTACGAGTCGATGGGGGATTGAATGCATGGTGGCAAACACACACAGAGTGCTTCACGCAAGAGCGATCCGCCGACAAGCACAGTTGGCATAGGGAAACGGAATCACGCCCGAAGCGCCCGAGGCAGGCGGGCCCGGGAGTGCTACAAGGAGTGCAAGATCTGATTGCAGGACTGGTAGCAAAGGGTTACAGGATTGTGTACACGGACGGGTCGTCAAAACGACTGAGCCACAAGGACATGCGCAAGGCCGGGGGCTTTGGCGTATTCGCAGCGGAAGATGAGCAAGGACCGGAGGTGCGCTTCTGCGGCTACGTTCCAGCACGCCAATGGCAAACAAATAACGGAGCGGAGCTTTGGGCAGCCCTGGAAGCCCTACAGGGGTTCTGGGTGCCAAAACTGGCAATCCTCACCGACTCACAGTACCTGCAGCTGGGAGCGAATGGCAGGGCCCAGCACTGGAAGTCAAAGGGATGGACAACCACGTCTGGTAAGCTGCAGGTCCATGTTCCCGTCTGTGAAATGCTGCTCCAGGAAATGGCGACGCCGGGAAGAGAAGTCACGTGGGAGCATGTCCCAGCTCATGTCAACGTACAGGAGAATGAGGTGGCGAATGGATTGGTGATGGAAGGCATGTGTTCGAGCCCGCTGTGGTCTCAGCATGTTGCACCACACTCATCATCAGGGTCGGAATCTACGGTAGGCTTGAGGGGAGGGTCGGGATCAGATTCAGAGGACACCAAGGCACTTTGGTCGTCCTTGGGTATGGTACCCATGGATAGTGATGAGCTGACAGGGGAAGCATCCGGGGAACCAGCGCCACTTGGAATGGGACGATACACCTCAAGCAGTTCAAAAAGCGAGGACATAAGGACAGGACACACACACCAGGGAGGATTGTTGAATGAACTGTCAGCAGCGGACACACTGTCCTTCGGCACAGAAGTGAGCGACACCGGGCGGTGGCGCAAGAAGCGAAAGCTCAGGAAAAGCAGGAACCTAGGACAGGGTCGATAATGACAGAACCTGTAGCCCCTGCATTCTGGTGCGGATATCTCACAGGTTTCAAGCTCAACAATGCATGCATGTGTGAAATCGGCGTTCTGACGCAGAGCTTTTCGTCACAAGAGCCGCGTCTTGTCGCGGCGAGCAGCAGCACACAGAAGCAGCCACAAAGCGGCTGAACCCCGCGTCCTGTCGCGGGAGAGCATCCGGGCGTAATGCCGCCGGGAAGGACATGGCAGGAGAAGGGACCACGTCAGCAACGGCATGGCCCTTACACACACATTCAGCCAGCCCCAAAGAAGGTCAAGCCTCAGCAAGAAACCCAGCGTTTCAAGGTGCAAGCACTGAGCCAGCAAGACGCCATCGCGAATGAAGGACTGCGAGCAGTCGAAGCAGAGTTGACCACAATGGCCTGGGCCCGCAATCAGCAGATCTGGCTCCGACTGGACCAACCACACAGCACCAGGATGCACTGTGAGATTGTGGACAATCATGGGGAACCATTGCTGATGAGCAATCAGGAGCTCTACTCGGTGATGGTCCAGATCAACTGGACCCTGAAGACTCAGGCTCTGGCGAACATGCAGGTCCAGTGGCGACCCAAAAGTGCAGGCAAGTGGCACCCGTTCCAGCGGGAGGCGATCCTCCACCGTCGGACGGCTGAGGGACACAGAGCGGTGCCCTCCTCAGTGAGCAGAACTGGAGACTGCATGCATGTGTGGCTGGCGGGCCGAGCGGACCTCTTGAGGCTGTTCCAGAGAACGCTCTTCAGGCAGGCGGACCCGGTACCCGGGGACGCTGTGCGGTTCCTCTACACGTTGTTGAGCACAGCCCCATGCGAAAGGAGATATGCATGACAGGGGATGACACGCAGGGGGGAGTAGGACAAATTGGAGCAAGTGATGCAGATAACCAATCGTCATAGCCCAGTGGATTAACCGCACCTCTTCTGTCCTGTAGAGGATGGTTCGAACCCCGGGGGGGATGGAGATACACCGAACGTCCCGAAAACCCCTTTTATGCGAGAGAGAGAGAGAGAGAAAGAGAGAGAGAGAGAGAGAGAGAGAGAGGGAGAGAGAGGGAGAGTGGGACGCAGTGGGAAAGGAACGGAGAGGAGAGAGAGAGAGAGAGAGAGTGGGGCGCACGAGAGAGAGCAGGAGAGAAGGAGAGGGAGAGAGTGCGAGAGAGACCCACAGAGCAAGAGTCGGGGGCTAACCGGCGCAAAGGGAGGGTGGCGGGTTCGAGCTGACCAGGGTGTATGGGACGCCAAGGTAGCACACAGCAGCATAATGGTGAAATAACAGGGCGCCATTGCACCCCTGGAGCACAGGCGCGACACGTCGTTACGTGTTGGAAAGCCGAAGCATGGCAAGGGCCGCGAGAATGCGGCCCATGTGAGGGCGTTGGATGCGAGTGGGCATGAAAATGTGGGCGGCGTGTGCACGCATGGTGTGGTGCTGAAAAGGTAAGCGCCACACACAGTACAGCAATGATTTGTTGAGGTTTCGCAGCTGGAGCTTTTGTTGAAATGTTGAGACGCCTTTGCGCCACCAAAGGCGCCTTTGCGCCCCCGAGGTTCGGGTACGACACGTCCTCACGTGCCAGAGAGAAAGTGCTTGACAGGGGCATGACCTGCAGGGCAAGGGTTAGAGACTAACCGGCACTGTGGGAGGGTGGTGGGTGCGAACTGACCTCAGTATCCAGAGGACCAAAGCCAAAGCACAGTCAGCAACCACCTGGTGTGGTACAGAACCGGTCTGCGTTGCAGTGCAATAAGAAAAACACTGAACAATGTGGTTATGACCATGCGCATGTGACACGGGGGCGTATGCGAGCCCAGTTTCCGTTGCCTCATGGCCCCTGGTGGGGCAGCCGGAGGTCCACACTTAAGGGCTGCTGATTTTGTGGGTGATGATGGATGGGACCCGGACCCCCCCCCCCCCCTCCAGAAGCAGTGACCGTCCGCAGTGATGATTCCTGATGCCCCCGTGGCTGTCCTTTCTGAGCCGAATGAGTTTGACCGTCGATTTTTACCAGTTGTATCCGACTGTGATGCTAACTCCGCCATATGTGTTCCATCGTCGAGCGCTGCCAGTAGTCATCAACATTAGAAGCGTGTAAATCAACAATTTGCAGCCCTGCGGCCTTTTGTAGTGTGCCGTGTGACCCTTTGTTAGCCCCTTTGCTAAGCTATGCCTTCGGATACCGAACTACCGGAAGGGGATGAGCAGCAGACCGCATCGCAAGCCGTTCACACAGCAGAGAAGACACGGGCGCAGTCGGGGCAGGCTGCAGTGAAGCGGACGGTGACAGACCGGGCAACGGAAACATTCCGGACAACGTGGATCAAGAAAGAACTGGTCAAGATACAGTTGACCAAGATAAAATTTGACACCGACCTCACGCGTGGGCAGACCAGAGAGAGGGACGAGGACTCAGTACTATCGCGGATGGCAAGCCTGAGGACAAATCCACCATGCCGACCTATCTCAATTCTCATATGGCGAAACGACGGTACACTACCATCCTGTTTCACACACATTGGCATTTTCACACATTCCTGTCGTTTGGGCACTGCAGTGCCCATCTCGCTGATATCTCGATTAATCTTACCTCCGTGTGGTGCATTGTTGTCTCAGCTGAAATTCCCTACTGCTTGGGCGGGGCTCATATCGTGACGGCACTCCAAAGACTTCACCGAGAATGCTGTGCGAACTCACGGGCGCTGCCGGACTGGTTACAACACGTGTACTGCGAGGAGATCAAACACGAGTAGCCTGTTGACATCAGAGAGATTTTTGGAGGCAATCACAACGCGGTACAACACTCAGTGACCAAGCTAAGTATGGGACAAGTGGCCTCACGAGTTTGGACTGAAGTGCAGAAGGGCAAAGCAAAAGAGATGTTACTGGTGGCTCTGTGGAAGTGTGGCCGGCTGGGTGAGAAAACATCCATGGTATGAGAGATGCACGATGAGACCACCGTTGTCGGTGCTTTGCGTACCTGTGGCCTGTCCAACACTGTATGCCTGCCAGGACTCAATCTAGAAGAATTGGAGACCGATGGTTTCGTTACTGCAGATATCTGGTGGCCGCGTGGCTGAGTTTATTGACACCTTCGAGAAGACTACCGGCGAAGGTACTATGCCCTCTGAGTAGCTGTTTTCGTCGTCTTTTGGTGTTCATGGGAACTGCAGTGGCCAAATTCGATGCGAACCTAATTTTTGCCCTGCAGTGCTCAACCCCTACACTTTGCGGCCGTTGACGGGACTGCATGGCGACCAGATGGATGAAATACTGCTGTACATGGCTGGAGATGGGGCCAAGATCGCAGGACTACATGCCGGGCCAGACTGTTGAAGCGGGACCACTTGTGGGAGATGCTTTACCTTCACCCGGACAACACGCTCATCCATCCTTCTCGACGTATGTTTATGGGGCGGCAGGGTCCGGCGCAATCGCTGTTGACCCCCCCCCCCCCCCGACACATGACGTAAGGCTGTTTGGATCCCAGTGGTACCAGTGGTCTCCTGTTCTAACAGTGAACGTGCATGAAATGCAAAGAGTCCGCAAACTGCTTGCAAAGTCGCCGAGGGCAGCCAAATTGTCACTGGGGAAATGGACCTGGAGTGCCCAAAATCCGTTACCCTGCTGGGACACCATCCGGAAAGCACCGTTGTGGCAGGATGAGGAATGGGCTGACCTGAGGATTGCACTGGCGAGGCCTGTCAAGGAAACTGCAGTGACAGCGACTGATGGGGAGAAATCAACAACTATCTGGCTCAACAAGCCGCAGGATGGGAATGAAGCAACTGGAGCTCGGGCAGAGGCAATTGCGTTGGTTCTTGGCAAGGCTATTCCGTATACGATTGCATTGAGGGAGTACAAACTGGTATGCAACCGTTAGGCATGAAAATGGGATCGATTTTGCATTGTTGGTCACTTTAGGCACTGCAGTGCCCATCTCTAATGAAATGCGCTTTTGACAACAAGTCTTCATTGAGTGTATGAGGGAACAAATGGACTATATCCATCCGCTGGTGCTGAAGGTTGCTGGCAAGCTGGTACCCGTGGCTATTGGCGGAATGGCGGCCGACGTTAAGTTTCTGGTTAATCAGTTGTGCGACTCTGAGGAGTGTGGAGGGTGGCAGTATATTATGACCTCTTTTTTTGATCAGGCAGTCAGTCACCCAACCTATCGGTTCGAGGAGAGGACTATTTGCTTCTGTGTGCCAGACAAGTTTAGGGTGAAGGTCCCGAATATTTTCATTTGCGATCAGGGTGCATACGGCAGCACCATTGGTCTGGCAGCGGCTGGTTGGCTCCTGCGTGTGCGTGGTATTGTTCCCCGACGGGACAGACAGTCCGAGGATGAAGTGTGGCTCCTGCTTCTGACAGCGTCGGCTGTATTGCCAGCACAGCTTCTGTCCTGCCTTCCTGAGTCCCCCTGTCTCAGTGTCTGGCAGCTTGTTTCACTGGGCGGCAGGGTTTGTTTAACGAGTTCTGTGAACAGCTAGCGGTGTATGTTCAGGAGATGGATTGTGTCTACTTGGTTAACTGGGACGCTTGGATGCCAAGGATTAGGGACTGTATGCCAGTTGTGGTGCAGAGGCCGGGGGACGGGGAGGATGAGGAGGGGGGGGGGGGCGATGTAGAGGAAGAGGAGGAGGAGGAGATCTTGCTGGTCGGAGGTGGTGACAGCAAGAAGAGGAGCACACCCAGCAAGAAGAAGCCGTGCTCCGACGACAGTGGGGATGAGGATGATGGTCCCCCCAAAAAGCCAGCCAAAAAGGCCAAGGACAGTACCCCCCTCAATACGTTTCACGCCAAAGTGGGTCAGGCCAAGTGCAAGAAGGCTCCCCCGAAGAAGAAGTAGACTGTGTTGCACGGTGATCACTGCCTGTGTCTATGTCAATATTTTTTTCGACTCAATTTGCACACTGTCACGCGTCCTGTTCTACGCAGGTGCGAGACTGGTGCCCTTTTTCATGTTTTGGTAATTTTGGGCGCTGCAGTGCCCAAATTCATCCACTCGCCATTTTTTTTCCCCTGCTGCGCCATTTCTTTTGCAGACATTGTTGCCCTCATTTATTATTGCATTGGCTGCACTGGCGGAGCCTCCATTGCTTGTTGGCTGCACTGGTGGTGCATTGTTTCTCACGCTTCGCATACAATCACAGTGACTGGGTCAGCAGCAGCTGTAACAAAAAACAAACCAGAGTTTTGCATGTGCTTGCCTGTCATCCTCCTTGCTATATGTTTCACGTTGCATTTTGCAGTGTGGTTTGAAATGCACCAGCGGATGAGATGGAACAATTGGATTTTTCTGCGCATGGACACTGCAGTGCCCAAATTTGAAAGGAATACATGACTTTTGAATTGCACATGTAGTACCCCCTACACACAGTCATTTTGGATAATTCACAGGTTTTTCGGGGTGTTCCCTGCAGAGCACAATTGTGCGATTTTCCAAAGTGGTTTTTCGGCCCCCGTTTTGGGGTGGTACCCATTTGGGAACTGTGGCAATTTTGGGACGTGCGTACAGAGCCGCCTAAGTCATCAAGCCAATGTTTTCGTATGGACATGAGTTCAGCGGAGACAAGCAGGTCACATAGAACCAGTCGCCACCCCACCCCCTTCCACCCCCTGCCAGCACATGTGCTTCAGCGGCACCCGTGGGTTTTTCGCCCCCCGCGTCTGCCAACAGCACAACGGCACCCGTGGGTTTTTCGCACCCTGCGTCTGCCAACAGCACAACGGCACCCGTGGGTTTTTCGCACCCTGCGTCCGCCAACAGCACAACGGACCAAGGATGCGGGACACGGTAGGAGCACGAGCCCCACTCCCTCTTGTTGCATGTTGCGTGTCATCTCAACCCAGTTCCTGAAGCCCGGCGACAGGGCAACCGAACAAAAGAACTGATGGTTTGGTCGCATCATTGTTGAACCTCAGAGTTTGAGCATGATTTGAAAGATTTGGGCGTCACACACACACACACACACACTCACTCACCTTGGCTGTTGCGCCATGTCTTTCGTTGGTCCCTCACTCGTCCTTTTTTGTTTGGAGAGGAGAACAGGATGCACAAGAGAACACGGAGCTGGGTGTGGCTACTATTGGCTGGGCCCCCAACCGTGCAATGCAACCCACGTTCGCACAACAATTGGGCGAAATTAGAGGTTGCACCGAAACCGGTGATGCTCGTTCCTCATTGGCCCAAGAGCAAGAAAAACTAACCATGCCATTCGTACGTTTATGTCTACGTGAAGAGGCAAAATGCGCAAGTGTGGCATGACAAAGGGGATGGCACCCCCCCTTGTATAAGCTACGCCCTTGTCGAAGCATAATAATTTTTTGTTCGTAACTTAGTTACGTACGAAATGTAGTGCGGCCACATAAGACATCGGCTTGTCGGCACACTTGCCAATTTCAGCACATGTGGCCCCTAGCTGCTGGTGCACCAGGATTTTTTTTTTAAGTCTTATGCATCTCATAGGTCCTGAATTGCCAACTTCAGCACACGTGCCCTGTGCACGTGTGTGTCGGCAGTTGTTTGTGTTGCGCGCAAGCCACGCTCTTGTCCAAGCTACATTAGGCATAGGGACCGTAATAATTGTGTACTTTGGCAGCTTATACAGGGGGGTTGGGTTGGGTTGGGTCTTGGCTTGCGCCAAAGGTGCTGACCCACGGCCAGTGTGCCCGTACCTCACCGGCTCGACTGGGTACCCCCCTGTGGTTGTCTGGTCTCACAGCCGTCCAGACTACTGACGACCCCTGTACCCCACCAAGGCGCTAGTGGAAGGGAGATGCCGCCGTGCTTGTGTGTCCGCGCGCGCTGGGGTCCTGCGGGGGTGGGGGGGGGGGGGGCACTCAAGGCAGGGGCACACCTTTGTCGTTCTCCAGTAGAATGTGGTTGGTGTGTGGGGGGGGTTGTGTGTGCCCGGTGCTGAGCCTAATAGCGGGGTTGCTGGGGGCTAACAGTCTGTTGCGGTGGTTGCATGCGACTTCGGACTTGGTGAAGTATATGGTTGGTGAGGATAATGTGGTAGTCGTGTGTCCTTTGGGACCGCGGACATATGTGGGGCGCCCATTGAAACAGATTCCGAGGGATGGTACCACGTCACGAAGCAGTGTCCCTTGCTGCCCAAACAAGACGGGGAGGAGCTACCCATGGAGTCTCAGCCAAACCCCCTTTCTAGGTTTCTATTTGAGCACATGGGTCCTCAAATGCCGCATGACAATCATTAGCCTCTGCAGTTGCGGCTTCACTTGCTTGCCGCAACTCCTGTAAATCATTTGCTAAAGAATCTTTCAAAACTGACAATGTGGACAGGGGCTTAGATCCGATTGTGTACCATCTTCGGTTGCTGCACCATCTTCACCAATAGAGCCCAAATGGCCATGGTGGTATGCAACCCTAGGCTGAATAAAACCCCAATTTGCGTATGTTGGCTTCTTTGGCGGGGCTTGTTCTTCAACATCGGAATCAGAGGAACTACTGCTGCCACTGCTGTCAATTTTTGCGGGGGGTCGCGATGATGTCCGTGAGCGCTTGTTGGATGCATGAGGTGTCACCTTTTGGGGGAATGGGCTGGGCGTCCAGCGCATGCCCGGCGCACTACCTTTGTATTAAGTATCGTATTCTAGCCCCAAGTTTATCCTTACCGAGGGAAGTCCCCCAAGTAGACCGCACACCTTCCGTGCAAAGCACATTGCATAGGCCGAAATATGAGAGTTCAACAACACAAAAAGTCACTCCCACCACTTCCAACCACCACCTTTGCCATCATCATAAATTGGGTGCAAAGGATGGGCCAGATTCTTAGACACGGAGAGAAGCTACTCCAAATTGTTTGGTGAGGGGGGGCAAACACAAGCACGGGTGGGGAATGGTCGAAAAATGATGCCCGGCACGCGCCCGGCGCGGTAATACTCCCCCTCTTAGTCAATGGCCACAGTGAAAGACTTGCTGCTCCAATGCCTTCAACAAAGCTTTGGTTGCATTTGCGGGTCCAAAGGTCATTGATAGCCGCACACTAACAATGTCGTTCAAGAAGGGCATGGGCTTCACACGTTGCCATTGATCCTTGTGTACTTTTTTCTTCTCAAGGACACGTACCATGCACCAAGCCTGCCTTTTGGTATGGCCCCACACCGCCAGTAACAATGTCTCCACCATGCCTACATTCAGCTTCGCGTCGGCGGGCAATTTCACCACAACTTTTGTTGTGCACCTCCCAACTCCAACTTGCGGCTCAAGGTCCCTTTGCCAGCCATGGTTGATCGGGCATATCAACGCACCATGCTCGGTTGTTTATCTATGCAGCTCCAACTTCTATGGCCCCACATTGCTAAGTTGCCTGGTGACCCTAAACCGCCACAAGAAGTGTGGTTGGCAAAGCCTATGCATGGTGGCTTTGTTGTATCAGCCAGCCATGAACCAAACTATGCCAGAGCAATTTTGGACAAAGTTTTAAGAGCTGTTCCCATTGGCTGTGCAGGCCCCTGAAGCTTCGCTCGCTGACATAAGATCTGAGTCATAAAAAGATATTCATAGATTGTTCCATTCCATTTACAGTTTGCCATCGACATTGACATTGGATGGATCCAAAAGTGTTTGTGAGTCATCCTCCATTGTCTTTGGTGGCTAGCAGTTGGTTGCGGTGTGAGGGAGATGTGATTTCTTGTAACCTAGCGAGAGCAAACTAAGCAGAGACAACCGTGGTGTATGCAGGGACACACTTTGTGTTTGCGCAAACAAACTTTTTATCCGGCTATTTTGTCTGCCACCTCCCAAGTAGTGAGAGACTCTTTGGCTGTTGGGAACAAATTTTTTGGCTCTCGGCAAGAGACTGTTCTGGACCAAAAATGACGCGAACCCCCCAAATACGGCGGGTTACACAAAAACGAGTGCAAGGGTTCAACCGCTCTGCTTGGGTCGCTTCACGGCACAACTATGATAAGCCACATGCTATGGCGAAAGGCAAGTTGAAGCCCTAAGTCATCAGGCGGGTTCTTGCATGTTTGGAGTGACCGCCGGTGGCACTTTGCACGACGCCACCAAAAGTGAAAAACAAGCAAAACAACAAAAAACCCCAGAAGAACAGATGGGAAGACTCCGGACGGAAAATGGGTGCCTCTTGGGGTCAAAGAGTGAATGAAATTCCACATAGGGTGCGGATGGGTCCCCTATAGCCGGACGAGAACAATTATTGCGCTCCCTTACAACGTAGCCATGCAAACCGGTCATAACTTTGAAGTTTGATGTTGATGCTGAGCTAATTAATTGGTTGGGTGACCCTCTTTGTCGTTCTGATTGGGAGTTACTTGTTGGTTACTCCACTTCATTTGAACGCCCTTTCCTTCCCCAAAGCCATAAGCTAGGTGCCTCGCGAGCCATCGAGTACAAGAGGTTTGTCATGTATTGGGCAGATTTCGTTGAGGATTGGTATCAGATGGTGGATTGGTGGATCCTCGTTTTGTGCCCAATGATTGCAATGATACCACGGTGGACATTCTTAAGAGTGCCACCAAGGCCCCACGTTGGAAGCATCCTGGCATGGAACAATTGGTCCTGCCTCATTGTCAACCGTGAACAATTGATGCAAACAATTGAAGCAATGGGTTGACAATGACGCAAGGTTGTGACCAAGTTGAAGCATTTTTGTGGGGAGTGCGGCAGATTTTTATGGGATTTTGATGGCCTGCACGTGCCCACTGTGCACATCTTTATCGATTGGAAGCCACTTTCATATCTGCCTTTTGATTTGAACGATTTTGCTTGGAACGACCTTATGTGCTGTGCAAAAGGACATGGGCTGGCTATCTGGTTTCGTCAAAACGGGCAGCAAAACTGTGATATTGTGGGCTTTTGCACGTGGTTGGGGCACAAAATGGTAGAGGGTTGCACTCGCTGAGCACGTGTCAAGATGTTGCCTCATCTTTCACTTGAAATGTTTTTCCTTACAAACGTGCCACAACGTACAAAGGGAAAGGCTCTTGTATCACGTGTAAGAAGCGGAGGTGTGTTGCTTCGTACTGGTAGAAGGTGGAAAAGGAACAAAAAAAAGACCAAATGACCAAATGGCCTTGAGGACAAAAGAGGTTGGAGTATGGAATATATTTCTAGGTCCAACAAACATGTTTGCAACAACTCCCCGCACTTTAAGTTTTTTTCCCCACTTGTGAGGGAGTGGTGGGGGAGTGGTGCAGAGCCATCCATGAGCAGTTTCTTTGTGCCCTGCTTGCACGTCTGCTGCTTTCATTAGCCTTCCAATGTTTTGTGGAAGGAGCATGCATGTTTTGTGGCATAGACCAACCGAATTGTCTCAGAGGGAGTATTTTTCAAGAGCACGCATACTTCCAGATCGTTGGTCTTTTCCCTCCATGAGAAGCTTGGCTCTCATTTGCCACTAAGTGATGACAACGAATTACCCTCAGAATGCTAAAGTTGATTTTACCGACCGTAGTAAGGTACAAATGATGCACTACAACAAAAAACTTGTGTCTGCAGTGCTTGTTCCATGCCATGGGCGACCGTGTTTTGTTTGTTTTGCAGAATACGTGGCTTCGCATGTACCCCCTTGAGTTCACTCTTCATGCGTGATGGAGACAATTCATAAGCCCTACACGGGTGAAGTCATGGTTGGAGCTTGTATGTTGCTTTGAAATCCGAGTCGTGAGGGAGCTCTTGCAATGTGGTACCTTAGCTTGTGTTCGTTCAAAGTTGAATCAAGAGGGGCGCTTGCCACAAAATCCAACGCTTTAATTCGTGGAAAAGTAATGCTAGCTTGGGATAAGATGATCACAGTCTCACATTGGTGTGTGTGTGTGTGTGTGTGTGTGTGTGTGGGTGGGTGGGTGGGTGGGTTTGTGCTTGGTTCTTTGGTCACCTCACGCCGTGTGTGTGTTTGTGTGTGTATGTGTGTGTGACGCCCAAGTGTTTCAATCAATGCGCAAAAAATGTGTGTGTGTGTGTGTGTGTGTGTGTGTGTGTGTGTGTGTGTGTGTTGGGTGTGTGTTTGAAAACCCACACTGCACCTCTTGGTAGTAACGTTGGTTTCTCTCACTCGGCTTCCCGAACCATCCAGCAAGTTATCGCTTTTCATTTTTGAAGGCCCTGCCGGTTGCGTTGCGTAATGCTCGCCGGGGCCGAATATTTTGGCCACAACGCCACAACGAAAGTCTGGTACGATCCAATGCCACGCGGTATTTGGGCCCATTGCAACCTTGGCACAACAATCATCATCAAAATCATTAACAAGGCCTCACCAATTTCCCCTGCACTAATGTCACTTGGTCGCTCTTACAGAACCAAGAGTAAGTCGGCCGCAGCCAAGCGCATGTCGTAGTATGCAGCATGCAGCACTCGGAGCACAACGTGATAGAGCGGTGGTGGAATCAGGTGCGCTCGCTGACATCCTTCGTGCCACACACTTGACAATGATCATGAGTACGATTGCGTGAACACTATTGCGGCACCCACATGTGTACCATCACGAGAAGTATGCCGAAGCGAGAAAAGCAACGGAAATGTTCTACAATAAGGAGAGTGTGGTACTAGCTCACAATCCAAGGTGGCCGGAGGGGGGGTGCACCGAGCTATTGTTGCATCCCCACTGTGAAGGTTGCCGTGAAATTTGCAGGTAAACAGCTTCCATGAAGACGATGGGGACATCGGTCGGAGCATGTGCCCAAGTGCTACCCCTCATGCAATGATGTGAGGGCTGCATGACTCACTCGGGGGCAGGGGTGTGCTTGCATCAGAAACAGGCAAGGAGGACCCCCCTCCCCCGGGTCCGTCCCAAGAAAAAAATTAAATTTTGTAAAGAGAAAAGATTCGTGGCCATTTTTGGTACACAAACCCTAGAGAGCCCCCCCCGCCCCTCCCCGCCTTATAGAACAAGCCTGCTTGGGGTGCCTCGCAGGTCCACTTGTGGTACCATATTGTTGGCCGAGTGGTCCTATATTCCCATATTTCATCGAGGTTGCCGCCTCCCCCTCCCCTCCTCGGCGGACTCGCCTTGGGTCGAGCCCTTTTGGCGCCTAGTTGCTCCACAGCATGCCATATGTAGAAGCCCCGGCCCTTCCAGATGCTTGGGACAGGGTTAGGGTTAGGGTCAGGGTCACCGAGCTGGTGGATCCAGTCTTGGTTTTATAACCCTTTTTAGTGTCTAGGGTGGACCTACCAGGTATAGCAGCAGCAGCAAGCAGCAAGCAAGCAAGCAGCAGCACGCGCGAAATGGCTAAAAATCAGAACTCCGTCCTGGTGCTTCGGATTTGGTTGAAATTTTGGTGGATGATACCTATGGGTGTTAAGTACAATCACACAAAGTTTGAGCAAGAAACTCGACGGTGGCGGCCACGAACGGGATTCGCAAGTGGCGGACCTCAGTTTCAAAAACTGCAATTTAGGGCCAAAAACAGCCATTTTTGGGCCAAAAAGGCCCTGGAACACATTCAAAATGGCCAAACGAAGGGAAACGGTGGGTACACTCCACGTGCCGCTTGACTTCCCCGTGTCAACGAGCTCTTTGCGGCCCTCTAACTGCATGATATGTCCCGGAAACGGCCCAAAAAGGCCCCAGAAGCTCCAAATGCCGACAGCCACAAACCAAGAATAGGCCATATCTTTGGCTACATGGCTCAAAATGCGATTCCGAGGGCACCTACTCCACCCACAACCCCCCACTTTTTGTGGTTTCCACCCCTCATAATTGCCCAAACGGACGCCTAGACCCCAATACCTACGCCCACTAGGCTGTGGCAAGCTGCAAGCTCAAGCCCAAACAGGTGGGTGCCCAAATGGGTCAACAGGGTCCAATAGGGGCAAAAAACTGACTTTTCTCAAAAATGATCCTAGACCATGTGCGACGCAAAAACAAGTGTTTTTGGACCGTTTTGAGCTTGTGGTGGCCCATTTTGGTCCTCCGAAAATCCCAAAATGCCTTGAAAATGGGCTGTTTTGGGACCAAAAATGGGTCAAAAATGGGTCAAAAACACATTTTTCCAAACCTCATCCTAGACCATTTGGGGTGCACAAACGGGTGAAATCAGCCCATTTTGAGCCCATTTTGGGGCATTTTGGCCCCTCAAAAGTCCAAAAAGCCTTGAAAGTGGGCCTCGTGGTGATGGGGTTCACGTGCAAGCTGATTTCACTTTGTCAAGAGCCATCAATGTGTGAATCATTCTTGATGTCCCTCACCAGTCATAGCTGAAGTTCCCTCCCCCACCAGCTCGGTCCCAATATTCAGTCTTGATTAGGGTTAGGGTCACCGAGCTGGTGGAACCAGTCTTGGTTTTATAACCCTTTTTAGTGTCTAGGGTGGACCTACCAGGTTTAGCAGCAGCAGCAAGCAAGCAGCAGCAGCAAGCAAGCAAGCAGCACGCGCGAAATGGGTAAAAATCAGAACTCCGTCGTGGTGCTTTGGATTTGGTTGAAATTTTGGTGCATGATACCTATGGGTGTGAAGTACAATCACACAAAGTTTGAGCAAGAAACTCAACGGTGGCGGCCACGAACGGGATTCGCAAGTGGCGGACCTCAGTTTCAAAAACTGCAATTTAGGGCCAAAAACAGCCATTTTTGGGCCAAAAAGGCCCTGGAACACATTCAAAACGGCCAAACGAAGGGAAACGGTGGGTACACTCCACGTGCCGCTTGACTTCCCCGTGTCAACGAGCTCTTTGCGGCCCTCTAACTCCATGATATGCCGCGGAAGCGGCCCAAAAAGGCCCCCAGAAGCTCCAACTGCCGACAGCCACAAACCAAGAATAGGCCATATCTTTGGCTACATGGCTCAAAATGCGATTCCGAGGGCACCTACTCCACCCGCAACCCCCCACTTTTTGTGGTTTCCACCCCTCAGAATTGCCCAAACGGACGCCTAGACCCCAATAACTAGGCCCACTAGGCTGTGGCAAGCTGCAAGCTCAAGCCCAAACAGGTGGGTACCCAAATGGGTCAACAGGGTCCGAAAGGGGTAAAAATATGACTTTCCGCAAAAATGATCCTAAACCATGTGCGACGCTAAAACAAGTGTTTTTGGACTGTTTTGAGCTTGTGGTGGCCCATTTGGGTCCTCCAAAAATCCCAAAATGCCTTGAAAATGGGCTGTTTTGGGACCAAAAATGGGTCAAAAATGGGTCAAAAACACATTTTTCCAAACCTCATCCTAGACCATTTGGGGTGCACAAAAGGGTGAAATTAGCCCATTTTGAGCCCATTTTGGGGCATTTTGGCCCCTGAGAAGTCCAAAAAGCCTTGAAGGTGGGCCTCGTGGTGATGGGGTTCAGGTGCATTTCACTTTGTCAAGAGCCATCAATGTGTGAATCATTCTTGATGTCCCTCACCATTCATATCTAATGTTCCCTCCCCCACCAGCTCGGTCCCAATATTCAGTCTTGATTAGGGTTACCACGTGACGGCACATCCTGTGATGTCATGGCAGTGACGAGGTTCGTCGCCGCAATCTGATGTTCGGAGGGAAGACATACAATGGTGGGGGCTGATAGGGTTGTAGGGCAAGGGTGCAGTAAAAGAGGGCACTGAAGGGCAAATTCTCTAGTAAAAATCCACAAGATTCATCAGGGCCTGTGGCTGCATAAATGCTCTGCAGGCGCAACGAGATGCCAGCGACTACAAGTCACGCAGTTGTCGACATTCCTTCGGAAAGAGACATATCAAGCATAAATATAACATGATCAAACCAAACAGAAATTAAACAAAATAGCATCAGCTGGAAACCCACACACCCACCCGAATGAGCCTTTAGTCACATAATTACCAACTGAAACCACCTCACAAATGAGGCCACATGTACACTTGTACACTTGGTTCTGAGAACACCAATAGGACTGTAGCAGGGCAAATGGATGATGGCATCCACATGTGAAGAGAGGCCACCAAAGCGGTGGAACTGCAACCTGCACTTAAGCAGCGAAATTAACCGGAATCCAAGCAGTACTAGCGCAGCATAGCATTATAATCTCAGGGTCGTGCAACCTGTGGCGTCCATGGGCCAAATCCAGCCAATGAAGGAGGGGACAACAGCGAGAGGGGTTGAACGCCGTCGGTAAAGCAGTTATAGAAGGCGCCCCACCAGGCAACGAAGTTCAAAACACAGGAGATCGGGATTATTTCATCCCTGACCAAAAGTTGACCCCATTCCACAGTTACCAAGAGGATGAAGTACCAGTGACCACGGCTGCAAGGTCCAGGATGGGGGAAAGCGCGTGGCTGTACAAAGAGGAACATTTTACAACCCAGACGATGGCAACAGCAAGTCCAGATCCCTCTCCAACATGAATCTGCAAACTAGAGGAAATAAACAGATAGAGAGGAACGTAGGTGGCTTCCATGATTTACTTGGCTAGCAATCAATATCCAGCCAACTTGTCAGAAGTACGTCAGTTTCCAATCCGAAAATCAGTCTGAAATGCAGGGGTTTGTCAGTTTTTTCCAGCGGACTCTTTGAACCAGCTGTTTTCTTGAACAAATTCCCAGGGGCAACCAGGCTTTCAACTGAGGGGGGGGGGGGGGTCAATAGAGCCCCCCCAAAACTGGGGGGGGGGGGTCTGGGAAAAGGGCTCAATTGACAGGGCCATTAATCAGTCATTATGACTCTGGCGCCAAAGGCGCAAATTTTTTATTTTTTTTTGAGCATTGAAAATGGTCCAATTTTTTTCACCAAATATCTGGCAAATGATGATTTTTCTGAACCCCCTCGACGTGCTGATTCCAAAAATCCCATTTTCACTTTTTGCCGATTTTTGGGTCCGGGTCACCTCGGAGGCCCGGGGGTCAGTCTCGGTAGGATTTTGGGGGTCCCGTCAATGGAGCCCTTTTTGGGGGAGGGGGGGGGGTCTAGCCAGAGGGCTCTATCGACCCCCCCCTTTCAATTGAAAGCCCGGTTGCCCCAGAGGACAATGGGGGAGGGGGGGGGGCTAGCCAGAGGGCTCTGTCGACCCCCCCCTTCAACTGAAAGCCCGGTTGCCCCAGAGGACAAAACCAGCACGTGCTTCGACACACAGTACGGGTAAAAACACAGGCATCATAAGAGGAAGAGCGAAATCTCACCAAAGTCAACGAACTCAGAAACTCGGGCTGCTACCGCAATGCTTTTCCTCAAAATTGTCCTTTCTTAGAATCCTGAATCCTCAAAGGGCAAATCCTGCTGGTCAGCGGCGATTCACCAGCAGCATATCTTGAATACATCCGGCACGTTCCCATCACCCATAGTGGAGGAAAGCTGAAAATGTACAGGACAACACATTGCAACAGGACGACACACAATTGGACTACAATTGATATCAAATCATCCGGAGTGAAAGAAACTCACTACAGGGCAAATTCTCCAGTAAAAATCCACAAGATTCATCAGGGCCTGTGGCTGCGTAAACGCTCTGCAGGCGCGACGAAATGCCAGCGACTATAAGTCGCGCAGTTGTTGACATTCCTTCAAAAAGAGATATATCAAGCATGTATGCAACGAGCTCAAACCCAAACAGAAATTAAACCAAATAGCATCAACTTGAAACCACAAATGAAACAGCAAATGAAACAAGTTCTAAAGGACCCAGCACTGAGAAAAATGGATACCAACATGTATTTCTGTTGTGCGGTTTACTTGAGAATTGTACTGATGTTCCGCACGCACCAGGAGACGCAAGGGCTTTGGCTAAGCCATAAACATTTACCAGCATTCGGTGTGTAACCGCTGTACCGTGCCTGTTGTGTCGTACAAGTGCACAAAACGACGTTCAGGTGTGTTGCATGGTTACTTTGCTCGGTTTTTCTGTGATGTATTTTTGTGGAAGGGAACCTCATGTTCTAATTCCCCATCAACCTAGGGGGTTTGCCTTCTGGCTGTGTGTGGCGGTGTTCTGAAGTGTCCCCACGTGTCCTTTTGTGTGGCATGGTGGTTTTTGGTGCTCTCTCTTCATATGTTGTTGGATTTTCGTGGTGTGGTGTGTTGGGATGTGGTGTGGTGTGGTTTGTTGGGTACGCCAGAATCCACACGACACTGTATGTCTGGATCTCACTTGGGTGCATTTTGGTGCCCGGTTTCCGTGTTTGCTTTTCAAACAGGTTCCCAAGAACAAGGATCTCTTGTATCGACCCGGCCATTTTAGGCTTTATCACTGCTTGTACAATGTTATTGACCCCGACATGGCCGCTTGGGAGCGCAAGCAAGCCACTGAGGAACGATGGGAAGTGGACTGTTGTGGCGAAAGCACTCTAGATTATGAAAGGTGAAGTGTGTGGGGTTGGAATGTGGAAGCGCCCTCACATAGCACCCTCCTGTGTATGAGTAAGAGACAACACCCTCCGGTGCACAAACGAAAAATCAACCCTCCTGTGTGAAACAACAATCCAATGCCTCACCTGCACAAACGATGTGTAACACTCCTCTCTGGGGCGGCAGGGCACCCTCTCATGTACAACCAATATACAACACCCTCCCATGTATGAACGACAAAGGAAATCCTCCCGTATACAAACGGATGTTAGGTATGGAACACGAGGCCATCCCGGAACGATTTGCCTTTGACAACCAAAAAAATTTTCCAAGAAGTTTCATGGCTCATTGGGATCCTTTGAATGCATGTCAAACCACATCACATTACTGTGCACTTGGAACAATTTTCCCCCCGAGATGTTGCATTGGTTATTGGTTTCCTTTTCCTTGCACATTTCCTTGCGTTATGGAACCTTTTTTTGGTATGGCATGCTATTGTATATGTTGTTAAGTTTGGAAGTGTTGTGATGAAACACAATGTGGTGGATTGGGTGATTGATAGAATTTGTCTCAAAGAAGTTTTCATGAGTATTTGGGCCGCTTTTGCCTGCATGTCACACCACAGTTCAAAATGCTCATTAAACCGGTGACAATCTGATGACTTTGCACTGGTTGCTTGGGGCTCTCGTGGTCCCCTGTGACATCTGTCCGGATATTTACCTCAACTAGGTGGCTAATACATGGAAGCTTGGGGCCGTGGCCTGTTTCGGCTCAATGTAGTTGGCCGTTATCAAGACCTACGCCCGTACAAGGCAGTGTGCAAGGGTGATTCAGGCTGTTTTCTGTGATGGCAAATACCTACCATGAATGCTCCACAGTGTGAGGGTTTGACCTATCACCTCTGGTTGGTGGTGTAGTGGACCACCATGGCTATCACAGGTAACAAGAAATCAAGGCTGGAATCCGGAGAGGGGGCCTAAGAAACGGCTACCATTGCCAAGGCAAGCAGCAGGCATGCAAATTGTCCACTGCCGACACTAGTGTGGTGAGACAGCGACAAGCCATAGCAACCCTGCTCACCTTTTGTGGTGGGTGGGACTCTGCATTGAATGCTATCCAAACACACAGCAATGAGTATCAGCTGGAGGGCAAGTCTGGTGCTAGCAGCTTCGGTAATTCCACACACAGGTGGCCTGCGCCATTGATGGAACATCACTTTCATCATGTTTTCCAAAACGCAAATGCGCTTGTTTTGACTTGTTTTACCCCCCCTTTGCTGCAAGTTTTGGGGGTGTTGAGCTGGAGCTAAAAGCTACATCTACACACTTAGGGTTAGGCAAAGTAATCGAGGACATCTTGTACACATCCGCGGTGAAAATTTCATGTTTGTACAGGGAATTGGTGGTGATGGCGAATCTTGGAACTCCATTCAACACCAGCCCACACCCAGAATTTTTTTGCAGATGTCCTTCTTCTCCGCCAGCCTGTCCAAGTACAGCTCGTTATCCTGAAATTCTAGGGGCTAGGCATCCGGTCGACCCCTTCGCACCTGTTGAAACCTCACCCGGTCACCCTTAAGATCCTCCAACTTGGGGACCGCAAGTGGGGGGTTGGCTGCGATCACAGTTTCCCTAGGAAAGAAAGCAGGTTTCTTCGGCTTCCTAGCCCTCTCCAGATTCAACACTTGCATGGCTTAGTCCTTGAGAGAAGCATATGACAACCGGCATGATCAACCAAAATCATTCCACTGCATCATGCCAAGAGAGGCCAAACCCCATCGGGGGATGATGGCCTCTCTAGTGGCCCCATGAGCCACGCTCTCCAACGGATGCCCTGTCGGAGTTTCTAACCCTCCGGAGATGGCCTCCGGAGGGGGCGATATCGGATCCATGACAGAGGGGTGCAGAGAACAATGGCGAGCCATCATCATTCGCATTGACAACCAACATTGTACCAACTCACGATCAAAACCAGTGCATCTCCTTTGCCCCGCCGCTGGGCGTCTCATGAGGCGCGCCGCGGTGGGGTCGATACAACTAGGACGGGTCCTATCCACGCAAGGGCTGGGCTGATTTATATATATGAGGGTGCAGCCTACCTCTCGCTCTCATCATGGACACCACCATCCAGATTGGCAGGGCCCGGGGACGGCGAGCCGTCCGACCCACCTCCCTCTTATTTAGTAACGTTTAGGTCCGCCGAGACCGCAGCTTTCCTGGGTGACCCTAGGCTCCCGGGGCGTTCGGACGATCTGTCAAGGATGGTCAAGGCATCCGGCTGGGATGATGACAGGCGGCACAAGGGTAGCACGGGCGTCTGCCGCACGGAGCCATGCTCCGGTGATGCTGCAACCAGACCCCCAGGCCGACACAAAGCATCGATTGAGGCATCCGGTGACCAGCATCAAAGAAAACCCACAGCATGCGAGGCCATTGCGGCTCACAAGCTCAGACCGGGTGGTCTCATTGTTCATCTCCCGTGAAGCATCTCCTTGCCTTAGTACACCAGCCCATGAGAGTCACGTGATATGCATGCAGGACCATGTCCAAAGAGGTATGCAATGGAGCCATCGAGCCAGAGCCGGACGAGCCCCACGTCACGTTGTCTCATGCAACCATGCCGCGCAATGATTTGACTACATCACTGCTGACTGGAGGGCAATGCCCCGGATCCAAAACCATAGAAGGCCATGTGATTGTCTAATCACGTCATCTTGCCTCCTCCGGCACGAGACGTGTGCAGCTCTCTCTATGCGGCGGCGAGGCCTCTTTGGGCCCTTTGAAGGACGTCACCAAAAGACTGAAGCAATGCCTCTTCACGGCATTTGCGAAGCACGCCCCGGCATTGCCATTGGAGATCCAACCCCGCACGGAACGCAGGGCACGCTAGCCTTATTTGACAGTGCTTGTCCAAAGTTCGGGTGATCGGGACTGGCACCACGTTCCGTCACACCAAGGTATCAATGGGAATGAAAAAGCAAACGACCTGGACGCATAAATTTAATTTCGATCAACCTTTTCAGACCCCCCCCCACACACACCACAAGGCCTCCAACAGGCAGATGATTGAGACAGCATACGGTCTAACCCAACCAAGCAACTGGATTTTTTGGACGCCTCGCTAGACGCAATCCACACTTCCGCCCCCCCCCCACACACACATAGCACACAATCCTGTGACACTAAATCAGCGTCATACGTGGTGTTAGCTGTTAGAGCAATACATCCTTCTTTAATCTCTTCTCCCTAAGGCTCATTCTACTCTTCTATAAACTCAAGTGTGCCGTGTGTATCCACTCCAAGCACCACGTTTTCATTCTTCACCGACGTTCGCTGCAACCCACGATGTCGCAAGACAATAATCATACACACACCATCAACAGACGCCAACAGACCAACAGAGTCAAACAACTTAGACATACAACTCAAGATCTAGCTTCATGATAGCCTTAGAACACACACCAATATACAAGAGACATGGACACTCTAGTTGTTTGCACCATAGACTAACATCGTGAGCTCCGGAGATTCGAACCCTCCTATCGTCTGCACGTCCAAGGACGCGCCATGATGGTCCCCAGCCCCGCCCCCCCCACCCCTTCAGCGGCTCGCTCCCCCACCGTACTGTCCAAAAATGCAACACCACCATACCTGCAACAACACGCTCTGCCACCTACTCCGCCAACTGCTGGCTAGCGCATGTCCTCCTCATTCTCCTCTTCCACTGCGGCGGAGGGGCAATTTAGGCAGTAGGAATTGAACCGGCGGCGCCATGGTTGATGCCGTCTGTTCAACCACTGTATCGGGTCTTCAACTCTCCGTAGCGGGAACCGGGTTAAGGGATATAAACGCCATAAGTGGCATCTAGCACACATGCATTCGGTATGCATTGTGTTGGTTACTCTCGTTCACATACAGACCGCAAAGTACCAATACACTGCACAAGGCCATCGGGCAGAAGCACCACATATACCGCAATGGTTGAAGTCCGTGGTGTACATACCCGTGCACATGCTCTGGGATATAGGGGCGCGATTGCGTAAACTCAGCAATGATATGCATCCATTGCCCGGGCCATCACCACCGCCACCCGGGTCAAGTCGGTTTGTCACTTAGAACGTGGGGGGGTCCTTTTTTGTCTAGAAGAAGGTGGGGAAGACTTCTTCAAGAAGTTACCGCAAATGAGCCGGCCATAGTAGGCCGATAGAAAATTAGGTTCCGAACAGGAGACAATCACCTCGCTTGGACGGCTAGCATGGCAAAGAATAACACCCCTGTATCCTACAACACACATAACACCGATACTATGCACCTCATCCATGAGAGCGTACACAAATACGTCACAGTACTCCGGCACTACCCCTGGGGAGAAGGGTCGGGTCTGGCCATCCAACTGGCACCCCTGGTAATCATCAACGAGGCCCCTCGGGGTGTTCAATTCCAGTTGCCAAACCTAGATCGCCAGATGGCCCGTCGAGGCTATGGCGATTGATGAGACCGATGTTGAGGAGCCTCCGGTCCATGTGCCTAGTCCTCCGGTTGTGCCATCTCCCCCCAAGCCTGGTGGAGATCTTGAGACCAAGGTGGACAAAGCCATCAAAGCCATGTCTCTGATCATCAAGACCATGGACGAGATGGTTTTTGACCAACGAAGCATTCGTGAAAAGTTCGTCGAATTCAAATCGAAGCAGGATCGTTTGGAACAGGAGAACAAGAACCTACGAAAATCGTTGGAGGTTCACAAGGTAGAGTTCTAAAGCATGCGTTCGGACCTCAAGACCAGAGTTCGTGACCTTGTTGACCTCAAAATGGGGTGGTGGATGCGTGCGAAACGATCGACTGCTCGTCCGGAGAGAGCCACTCGTGAACATGAGCCTCATCCAAGAGATCCGTCGAGGCACAGCAGTAAGACCTTCACTCATGATCCTTATGGCCTAAGGGACGAGAGCAAGGAGATGGACGCTGCCTCATCTCCAGTGCAAGTTCCTGAGACCAAGAGGAAGAAGGACAAGGAGGTGGAGTTTGTCGCCCCCGTGTCTCATTCGAGGCGGGGCCCTTCGACCGTAATGGGGTGGAGAACATGGAGGTCCATGTTGTGATGTCGGACGCCCCAAGCCAAAAAAATTGGAGAACCGAATGATCCACAGGGTCATCCACGCCCACAATTGTGTTGGAATCTGCGGTCAAGGTGTCTGTTGCTGCCGCCGCCGCCGCAAAGTTCAAGGAACTCTGGTATGATGGCACCTTCCAGAACTTCGACAAGTTCTCGCGCGGTTGGGATCGATGGCTGCGGTTTCAACTCACCGGAGTCAAGAAATCTGATCGTCACGCGGTGAAATGCAACCTGTTGCTTGCTCATGTTGCTGCCTGGGTTCGAGACACGCTGGCCACCAGGATGGACAAGGAGAGGGCGAAGTTCATGGAGTTGTGGGAGTGTCTTGAAGATGGTGCTGCAGTCGACATGCCTCAGCGAGACAACGACGCTTTGTTGGCCCTGCAATTGCCGAGGGAGAATGGTAAGGTGAAGCTCGCACCGTTTCCGAAGTGGGTAAACTAATACCGTGAACTGCAAACCCCTGTGGGGGAATACACCGACGGGGAGGAAGTAGCCTACCTCATCTCCATGCTGCCAAAATTTTGGACTGAGCAGATCTCAAGGCAAGAGAAGATAGATGGTGAACGAAACCCCGTGGTGAAGGTGCATGTGCAAGGTTCAATCGCCGCGAGAGCCATTGAACACATCACCAAGAAGGTTGGGAAGCCGAAATTGGTTTCCCTTCGGCGGAACTGTGCACTGATCAAGTGTAAGGATGAGTCCCGGCAAGACGCAATGGTGGAGCAATACCACAATGTCAAACTGGGTGGACACTCCATCAAGGTGTACGACGTTGTTGGCCGCTGGTCTGGGGAGGACATCCATAAGTTTATGGAGGAAAAACTTTGTGAGGAGCACCGATGGTCTTCCAAAGACAAAGACAGGGGTATCAATCGTGATGCGGGTGGAAACGTGAACAATTCCAACACCAAGAGAAATGGCAATGGGGGTACAAGTGGGGGTACAAACTCCGGTGCACGAGTCCATCGCATCTCAGGAGACATGTTGAACTTCAGCTCGTTGCTGTTGGCCCACCCGAAGGGCAAGGGATGCTGGGCTTGCTACAAGTTGAAGTGGGGACAATTGTACAGTGGAGGCAAGACCATGTGGGTGTCCAGCCCTGTGGACGGTCGTGATTGGAAACACGACCGCACATAGTGCAAGTAGGCGCAGAAATCAGCCAGCGCCCAAACACAAAGGTTCGACACCGCGTAGGCTAGGAACAAGAAGCAAGGCAAAGAAGTCAAGAGCCCCGATTGGGAACAGAACCAGGCCAACGCTATTGTGGCTCTGCACTTGAAGGAATGTGCCGACGGCAAGAGTAATGACCAGCGGTGAGAAACCGGAGGCGCAGCTGGAGTCCGCCCCCCGTGATCTCAAACTGCCGCACCATGTGATCAAGGTCTTGAACGAGCAGGGGCTACAGGTGTTGGATGTACTGGAGGTCCGGGAGGTGGACAACCGGGTGCACATGCGCCTACGGGTCAAATGTCATCTTCCTGATGGGGGGACGCATATCTGTGAGACTCTGGCTTACACAGGGGCACAAGTGAGTCTCTGTCGCCCGGGGCTATTGCCGTTTCACCTGGTGGAGCCACCGCACAGCCCTATGAGGTTGCGCGTGGCGAATGGTGGTGTACTGCGTGGGGGAACCACTGAAGTTCTACTTGGCATGGAATTTTCATAGCGAACGCCTGGCTCTTCGAGGATGGAGAAAATTGGTCAAGCCGAGGGCTGCTTCAAGGAGGGTGCCTTTGGGGACGGGGTTCTGATCATTGGGTACCCAAGTCTGCTGCGCAACCGCCTCGGTGTTCTGCCTCACTGCCGATGTCTTGTATATGTGGACCCTTCGAGAAGGCGCAGCAGCACGCCATGGACAAATGGCTCGGCACCTTCAATCGTGTTGACATCCTAATTGGGGACTTCAACGATAAGATAGGGGGGTAATCACACAAGCCCACGAGGTGGTGGTACACCAAACTAACCAACGGAACATTACAAGATCCAGCCATGGCAGTTGCTGAAGATATATTGCCTGCTTGACTAATCACACACAATAGGGGGTCGACAACTCGATGCCATGCTCGTCTCTGCTGATGCATTGAGAATACGTACTCCTGAGGCTCACTACACCCTGGACTATTCCAATGCCGGCGACCACCTTGGGGTCACTATGGTGGCCCACAGCCCAGTCCAAGAGAGCCCCCCTCCACCACAAGGATTAGGTTCTGTAGCCCATTGGCCCCAGTCCCTTTTTTACAAGTTCAAACGGCATATGCCCAAATGGTCCAAGGCGCATCCTCATACTGACTGTGCTCCGGTCGCAAGGGCCGACATGATACCCAATGAAATCACACATTTTGTCCTGCAGCATCCAAGAAAAGAACATGAGCTCGACCCCCGGGAACAAGCACAACATGGTGCTGTCATAGCCAAACCACGCTCCCCATACGCACTACATGACTGGGCGGCATACATGGGGGACAAGGAAATGAGGGGCGCTCATAAAGCATTACGGCAATTTCGACGGAATGCACACCACCGAGGGAAATTTTTCTTCCAATCGCTACAAATGTGGCTCCTCACCCCTTTCCGTACTTCCAACCCACAACCTACAGAAGGATCTGCACGGCGGCATCTCCCCCATTTTTCAGGCGACCCCCCTTGGGACCAGGACAAAGCCATGTCTATGATGAACCACGTTCTCCGCCCACAGGAAGGGTTTAAGCTGGGCAACCCCACATGGAAGCAATTTTGCGAGGTCATCAAGCGGCCCAAAAAGAAAGGCCGCGGACCAGACAAGATATCCCCGCACTTGTAGCAATGACTCCCCAAGGAACTCCAATGGGATCTTTAGCAGGCCACCCTCGACGTATGGGGGACAGGGGAAATCCCACCACATTGGCTGGAAGCTAGGCTCTCCCTCCTATACAAGAAGGGCAACACGACGTCTGCCCATCAGTGTATCCCATTGCCTTTACATAGTACTAGCCCGGCTCATTTTGGATGCCATACAACAACCCATAAATACAGCACTGTCTGACACTCAAGCGGGTAGTCATAAGGGCTACACCACCTCGCAGCAAGCCATGAACCTCCTTATGGATTTACATGAGAGACCCGAAGGCAGTTACATCTGTCTTCTCGACATTGCCAAAGCCTTTCCTAGTACCCCGCATGTGTGCATTGTAGAGTCACTACAGGCAATAGGGGATGTGTGAGTCGCATGGTCAAATCCATATACACCCTAAGTACCTGTCAGTACGGAAAACTACAATTTCCCCTGAGTTACAATTTCCCCTGAGTAGGGGCATCAAACAGGGTTGCCCCCTATCACCGGCATTGTTTGTGTTGGTATATGAGACCTTTCATGCAACGTTAGCCAAAGAATTTCCTGAAGCTATTTTTTTTGTTTGTGTCGACGACATTGCAGCTGTCACGAAGAATGCCAATGATATGCAACGGATGTTGAAGAGGGTGCAAGAGTTGTCCCTTATATTAGGATTTCAGACAAATCCGGGTAAGACTAAGGTTTATAAATGGGCCACAACTCCACTGGCCAGGCAAAAGAGCCAGGTGCCGAAGCATGATGTACTCCGATGGAATGGCAAGGACATACTAGTGCGACCCCCCATATTTAGATATTTAGGGCATACAATAGCGCACCCCTCGTGGGCACAAAGAGCCAGGGATGAAGTTTTGGCTAAAGTGGAGTGCGATCTCACCCGGTATAGGGCATTACCATTAAATGCATTTGAACGGGTACAACTGCTCGACTCTGTGCTTATCCCACGCTGGTTGTATCATACCATGTTCATCCCACATGACCGCATGTTTCAACACATAGACAAAATATGCTTAGAATTTGTTGCTATTGCTAAAGGATGAGAACACAACAAAGAGACCATCTACAAGGCACACAATGTTACCCACATCAACACACCTGTCAAGTATGGAGGACTAGGACTACAACAAATGTACCGGGCTTATAGAACTAGGTACGCCACCCTTGTTCAAGGATTACTGCAGAAACCCACTGGTAGATTGTCCAGATTGGTGGCACAACCCATAGAACGCATGATGACACCTCTACGTGACTACATCACAGCCCTGTCCCAGATAGGAGGAAACACCACACTAGTTCTGGCTCCGCGCAGAAGACCCCCCCACTTCCGCAAGTCTCATTGATGAGCAAAACTCCGGGGATGAAGAATGGATTACGCAACAAGAAGTGGCAATGGGCATACCTGAAGTCCCCAAAAGGTAACGTAACCCGATGCAGTGCAAATGATGATCCCATGGACGGAGAAGTCCCACCAGGGTATACCCCCATGGAGGTGGCAGGAATAAAGTGCTACACCAATGGAAAGCAGGCAAAAGGCAACATATGGTATGGAGACGGGAGTAAACTAACCCAGAAAGTAGGAGGAAGAACAATATACAGAGCAGGAGGAGCCATCACTTGCGGTCCACTGCAAGTCATTACCCGAGTGACCGGGCCACAAACCTCATATAGGGCAGAACTACAAAGTTTGGCAGTTAATTCGACTTTGGCTAGCACAAATCAGGAATTGACTTACGACAACAAAGCAGTTGTGGATCACGCCCTACATCCTCCCCATAGGGAGTGTTCCGATATGGATTTACGACTCACCATCCAAGAGGAAACACGGAACAAGCCCCTCCCGTCGAGGTGGGTCCCACGTCGTAGGGATGTAACCAAGGAAACCAAGGAAGAGCGAACAGAAATCAAACGTAACAATGAGGTCGACCGTCAGGCCAAAATGGTGATTGGCCTACCCCTCCATGAATACACGCCTACCCACCCAGCTGATATCGCTGTCCATGGGGGTCGTGCGCCTACCCCAGCCAAAAAATGGGTCATAGAGAGGAGACACTATGACTTATTTTCAGGTACAAATTGGGTGTCTTAGCTCCCGCTCAAAGGAACCCGCCGGATGACATGGGTAAAATGGCTATGGGGAAATGAGCGGTGGGATGGATGTGGCGCGCCATGGGATCATGATGTTGTGAAGTGCCCCATGTGCAATACCAAGCATGGCACCACCGTGCACAAGCGGCTGATTCAGTGCCCAAAATGGGCTCCCTCCTTCCGGAAGGCATGGACACAATCATGGGGTACATGGGCTAAATACGCTGAGCAATGGTACGACAACCCGTCCCCGGAAGACATGCACCATGTCGCGTGCCTTAGAGTTTCCAGTTCTTTCTATGACCAACTCCCCCAAGGATATGGACCCCACTTCCGGGAGCACGTGGCACATCACTAATACATGATGCTTCACAGTGTCTACCAGCCAACGAGAAACGCAGCCCAGTCAGTCCGTTAGCACATGGTATGGTAAGGTCAATCCTAGGGTGTGTACGCCAAATCCCACCCCACAAGTGGTGCAACAACAAGTAATGTATAAACCTCGGAAGCAAAAGCGTGCAAAAGTCAAGGCACCTACCACGGTGACACAGGAAGATGACAAGGGGTGTCACAAGATTCTACAACGCCAAGATTCATGCTATACCAAGGTGAAGGCGCTAAAATACCTTGAGTTCACACAAGATGCTATCGGCCATCAAAAAGTGATGGAGAGATTGTCCGCACCCAGGATTAAGTACCAAAACACTAGAATGATGCAGGAGGCACAAGACATGCACAACAATGGGTGCCAAAGTGTTCTAGGAGACAGGCACTATGGTGGTATTTGGTATAGTAGGGTAGGTAAGTGGCTGCATTATATGCAAAAGACATACCAGGAGTGGCTGCATGAGGTGGACCTATCATATCATATTCTGGGTCTACGGCACGCACTTATCCAAAAGGGCTTACAACGGCGCGAGGAAGCACCACACAACACAGCCTGCTCACCGCCACAGGCCAAACGGACGTGTACCACTAGGAGGATAACGGGGCGAATCAGAGCAACACCAGACTCACCCATGCACATCCCCGGAGCAAAGAAAATTTGTCATAGGTGAGAAGACGAGGGCCAAACAGAGTTTTGGCGACCCCAGGTCGCTCTGCACGTATACTCAAGGTAGGAATATAAGTTGCTCCTTCTTTGTCATCCTTGACCCCTGTCCTTGACAGGGGAAGAAGCTATGGTATGTTCGGAGAGTGTACTTAGATCCCGAGATGGACTCATACTGCTGCAGAACTATTGCAGGACTATTGCAGCCTCGTCAAAAAAAGGGGGGGGGAAGATGCCATCTGTTCAACCACTGTAAAAGCTGCAGCCTTAGGACACACAACTCGCACAGCCACACAGAGCAATATGCTCTATGTTCTCCTCCCACCAGACGACACAGGTGATAGGCCGCATATTATTGTAGATTAGCCTTTTGTTGGAAACGGTATCTTAGCATGTGTGAGAGGCGCCACCGCTCAACCCAAATTACCGGAGCATTGGACCATCGATGTAATGGCTGAAAGTGCCTATGACGGGGGCATTCAGTCTATGAGAACTGACCATCAATCCCCCCAGTACAGCATATGCGAATTTCCTGGAACTGGACCAGTTTGTGCAGGCCAAGTACAATGCCATTTTTACATGGCCTGTGACGCATGCCCCCATGTCGTTTTGACGCATGACTGTTGGGGGGTCATTGTCGTATTGTGTGCAGCCAAACGAGGCTACAGTCCATGAGGGCAAGGGCAAAGGGAAGGGAAGGGGAAGGGGCAAATTAGTATTGTGGTCCTGAAGAACAGTCATACAGTGTCACAGTGTGACCCACAACATTGACACACATCAACTCAAAGGCCTGATGCAGACTTGAGGACATTGCAAAGACACTTGCCGAAATTGCACATTGTGACCCATGTGTATGTCCTATTTCTGTTGCCTTTCTGACAGTTTGATAGGCATGACGGAACAAAAATTGGGAGTACATATCCATGGTCAGGGGGGGGGGGGGGAGGCTGGACCCCCCCCCCCTTCAATCTGTGATCTTCGAACACGTCCCTCAGCTTGGGTCCTCGGCGACCGATTCGCGGAACAGTGGGGGGGGGGGGGGGTTATTTTGGTGCAATACTGTTCCCTGCCAACTGTTCCATGGTGGGGTGGTGGGGTAGGGGATTTAGGATCCCAGAGTTCACACGGCACGGAACGGAACAGTGTACCTAAGCTCCAACAATACATAGTACCCTCCCGTGTAGAAACGATGCACAGCACCCTCCCATGTACAAACGATGCATGGTACCCTCCAATGTAGAAACTATACACAGCATACAAAGCCAATGGTTTGCCATGGTTTGTACTAGCAGGACAACCACTCATGGAATCAAGGTGGCTATGCGCGCAAACAAGTGCAATGATGTCGATGAGCATGTGGACGTTTGCCTGAGCTCCTATTTTGTGGTCGTGGCACATGCCAATGCCGCAAACACTTTCCACCATTGGGGATTGGAACAAATGTCGCATTTTGGTGATGGGCAGGTAGAAGAAAAAAATGCTCGGAGGCAACGTTCACAAGCCCAGTCTCCTGTTGTCAAGGAACCACCACACGCATGCACACATGTGTACATCGCAACGAAATTTACCATTGATCTTTGTGTCGGCTTGCTGCTGAGGATGCCTTTGCTATTATGCGCTCCCTTTGTGTGGAACATGCTACCAACAGTTGAAGTGGGGCCAAATCAATCATTTATATTGAGCTCAGAGCTTTGGCATCATCATCATCTTATCTTACTTTCTTGTTTTGCACCTTCATTGATTCGGTCGCAAAGTTGTTGTGGATTACAACTTTGCAAACGCAGGCGTGCACGCCGCATTAGCCTTCACTGCCCGATTTTATGCTGCATTCGGAGGGTGCGGGGGCAGGTGAAGCAAGGGCTAGTTGCGGGGGGAGCTTGATGCGTATTTCGCAATTGTTGCTGGTGCCGAATCAACGTTGTGCGGCGGCATTGACACAGGTTTCTAAATTGTCGCTTTGCCGCAAGCTATGGCGTTCACACAGATTTACTCTCAGGCCGCTGCGAAGCTTTGACGGTTTTATGAGTTTTGGATTTCTCCATCTTACAAAGAGAGCACTGTCTCAATTTCAACATCGTAAACTTCGTGCTGCAGGTTTAGGCAGGCGGTATTTCGCTTTGCAAGGGAGCAGTTTCTCGTGGAATGCTCTGCCGAAGATCCGGATTGCCCAACCTTTGGGGAATATTTGCATCAGCTGTTCCTAGATTTTACCGTTGAGCAGGTTTGTCTTTTCCTGTGGAAGAATGGCCTAGGGACAATCCGATGGTAAATCAAACCGGGTCGCAGGGTTACTGAGACCTTAGAGACCATGTTGTCCTGCCTAGCAATCCACAATACCACACGCTTGGTCGCTTCAAGATTGCAAGGTCCTCTGGATTTTTGTGTGGGTGTCTCTAAAGGTATCCTTCTGAAGCCTTGACTATATGACTACCCGGCAAGGTTGAAACGCCACCCGTGGGAGGTAGGCCAGCCAGGGTTGAAATGTGGAGAAATGTTGTTTAGATTTCCTTGAGAAGGGAGCAGGGGGCGATGCAAAAAAGGCAGAATATGGCATTTGCCACCTGACACTGGTCATAAATTTTGAGGTCAATGCCCACACGCGCGCGTGCACACACACACACAGGAAGACGTGAGATACAATAGCATTTATAGGTGCAACCTCCAGCAGGCTTCCATCGTAAGCCACCCATCAGGCGCTGCGGAACTGATTGCTGATTCACTTGGAGGCACCCTATTTCTGTGGACACCGCACCCCACGTGTCCGGATATGGCCAAGCCCATGCTGCATTTGGCTGAGGTCAGAGCTACCATGCTGTCCTGAGCGTTTTATAGCGACACATACCCCCCCCCACGCAGATGAATCAGCAGATGGAGGCAGATGCTGCTTGTGAGCGACGCGAAGAAGCGAAGCGCACTGTGGAGGAGTGGTCCGAATTAACAGCGCTGCAGCACTTGTACATGGAACAGATGGAGCGGGAATTGATGGAAGAGGCCGATGAAGAGAGCGCGATACGCCAGGTGCAAGACGATGGAATGCATGCGAAGGTTTTGCCCCACCTTTATGCAGTTTGGCGGCATATTTCAGGGTAGGGGTGACTTGCATGGCGGCAGATTGTGGCAGTAGCGGAGGAAGTCAGTTGGTGATTCAGCTGGCATGTGGATAGTAGCGCCCTCAGAGGCGGCAGTGTTTGGAAGGAATGGTGGTTTTGGCAGTTCAGGAGGTCGTGTTGGTCATGTATGGGTGGTAGTGGTGCAACGTGGCGCCGGTGGATGGCATGTGATAGGGTTGCAATTATATTGAAGGAGACGGTAGCACTGTTGAGGGTGGGACAATAGTTGTGCGGTGGCCATCCTCATTATGAGATAACGCTCATCATGTTTGCAAAGTCCAAGAGATAGTGAGGTACAGTGTGTGTTTGGCGTCAAAAGTTTTGCAATGAGGATTCCGCTTCCAGATGGTTTCAACCACGTGAAAGAGATTCCTGCGTGGGTGCCCTTGGACTCTGCCTGATCCTGTTGATTGTGGTCCAGATGCAGGACGAAGCCAAGCTCAAGGAAGTGGAAAGACAGAGTCAGGAGGCTAAAAGGGCCATGCAAGGTATGTCTGCCAAGGGAGTTTCAAAGGGACCCCGCCGCGGCAGGGGGTGCAAGTGTTTGGACGGGCGTGAAGGGTTTGGTTGGGTTCGGCATCGAAAGTCAAGATTCAATGTGCACCGACATGTAGACACCATATACCATGGGTAGACATTGTTCACCACATGTAGACTGTGTACACGTGTAGACCCTGCTCACCACGTGTAGACACTGCGCCCCACATGTAGACCGTGTACACCATATGTAGACCCTGTAAACCATTTGTAGACATTGCATACCACATGGGGACATTTCACCTCACATTTCGACCCTGCACACCACATGTAGATCCTGTAGACAGCGTGTAGGCATATATAGACATTGTACACCACATGTCGACACTACACACCGCGTGTAGACACTATGCACCACATGTGCACACTGCACAGCAGGTGTCGACACTGTGTACAAAGTGTAGACACCGTACACCATGTATAGACACTGCACACCACGAGTAGACGCTGTACATCATGTATATACACGGCACATTACGTCTAGATGCTGCACACCGCAAGTAGATACTGTGTACCAAGTGTAGACACTGTACACCACATGTAGACACTGCACACCACATGTAGACATTGTGCACCGACTGCAGCGTCTGGAGCAGTTATTTGATGGTGCATTTGCGCATTCCCGAATTTCGGAAGCCAAAAGCGGATGCGAGCGTGTTCAAACCGCCTATTTGAATATGTCAACCTATTAGCACGCTTTTTGGAAGTTGTGGTCTCGAGAGCGGTCGATCTCAGTCGGCCATCATGAGGTCCGCACTGGCTCATTCGTCCCATGTGCCATTCAACAGCACTTTTGTATCATCAGAGCGGCCCTTGAGTCCGTGGAGCCCTCTGTTGCCCCGACGTGTGCACGTCCCAGGCTGAGGATACTGCTCACGTGACTGGGGCTGTTAGTGCTGGGTTTGTGCTGCCATCGCATGCCAAACCGCTTTCAATTTCCGCTTCAATCTGGTCACATGTTGGAACATGCACACGCAACATACCGTACGCCACATCGCACACAGGGCCTGGTACAATCGAGCGCCCATTACCGTGCGAATCCTAACTATTTGCGGAAATAATTAATTCCCGGTCCAAGGTGTTGTTTTCCGCAAAATAAAAAAAACGCAAAAAAAATATTAATTTTTGGCTTTGTGCCCTTCGCAAAAATGGGTCCCACAAAAAAAATCGCAAAAGAAATATTTTTTGCCCCTGCCCCCCCTCGCAGAAATACCACAATTGCGGGACGGATGCTGTGTTTCCCCCACTGCTTGTTGCCCCACCCCCCCACCCTTCTGTTTCTGAGACACCATTATGCTCCTTGCTCTGCTGTCAGAGAATGTATTATGTATTATTGCTGTGCCCCAAAGCAGATATTGGGGCTAGTTCTGTGCAGCTGGGGTCCATCGTCTATGGACTGCAATCCCAGAGTTCAACTGATCCACATTTGTATGCCTGCGTAGGATTGGACTGCAATCCCAGAGTCCAAGGTACCCCAGGCCCTTTGCAAAAATGGGTTCCGCAAAAAAAACGCAAAAATAAAAAAAACTTTTGTCTCAATACGCTCCGCAAAAACGGGTACCGCAGAAAAAAATCGCAAAAAAGAAATATTTTTTCCCCTGTTTTAAGTGTTGCCGCAAAATTTTGCTTGAATAAAATTCAAAACACCCAACGCAAAACTTAGGATTCCGCAAATAATTAGGATTCGCACGGTACCCACGTGGTGATTTGGTCTTGAGTGTATCGTGTCCTCCAATTGTGGTTTCTTTTGCCTGTCCCCACTTCCGACAAAATGGCCACAAACGGTGCGACAGATGTCTCTTCTGGCATGCAGAAAGTAGCCTCCACTGCGCGGTGAAAGCCGCCGATACAATTGGTGAAATCTCACCCCCAGATGCTGTGAGATCAAACCTGCCGTATGAAACACGCGGGCCGTTGGGGATTAAGTCCTGCTCTGGGGGAAGCAATTTGGATCCAGGGCACAAATTGGATCCAATTGAGATCCAAACTGCACGCCGCATACAATTCTCACAACCTGAAGCAATGCCTAGCCCCAATCCCACCGGCCGCCCAGCGCAACTGACCCCCCCCCCCCCGTCGCGGCCGAAACCCCACAAGATAGTTCCGCGCCCCCTTGTCCCGTGGTTTCTTCTTCTCCTGCAGAAGGGCCCGCTGTGTCAGCGGCAGACCTGCTCGCGCGCGCCATGTCCGGTCTGGACAGCTCTCGTTCCGTCGTTGAGGTCGTCGTCTCAGACACGGGCGGCAACCTGCAGGTTGAAGTGGAAAGCGGCTCCGACAAAACTGAGAGACCCGTCGACCGGATGTCCCTCAGTTTGGAAAATCTTGGGGTCCGGCGACGTACCCAAGACGATATAACGCTGCCCTCGGGGCGCCAGTCCTCCCGCGCTTGGCCAAGTCACCGTGCGGGCAGCACCGCCCGGGGCGGCGCGGGCGGCACCGCCCGGAGCGGGGGTGGAGGCACCGCCCGGAGCGGGGGTGGAGGCACCGCCCGGAGCGGGGGTGGAGGCACCGCCCGGGACGACGCCGGCTCGGGTTCTCTCTGGTCGCCGGGGCGTACCACAGCCCGATCCCACTCGCGGGACTCGGAAGTTTCCTCGGGGCGGCAAAAGAGCACACTCCTGGCGCCGCAGCAGAGCATCGCGGCATTATCCAGCGCCCGCAGCGCCCGCAGTGACGGCCTTACCTCCAATCAAGCCGAGTCCAAATCTCGGGGTGGGGTCGAGGTGTCCGCAGCTATGAACCTCCTCAAGAGCGTCCGAAAGAATTTACTGCTCCCCGTCGACGCACCCGCAGAGCAGAGCCTCCGGAGCGCAAGGCAGACTCATTTGGTTTCGAGCAGTTCGAAGGATTCATTGTTGTCGCCTTTTGGGCTCCGAAGTGCCCGGCAGCGCACGTCAAGCAATGCTTCGTGCATTGGCTCTTCGGAGTCTGTGCGCGGCCCCTCCCCGGGCAGCGGGCGCGCTGAGGGGCTCCGGAGCGCGCGCTCGAGCGCACGCTCGGTTGAGCGGCCGCCGCGAGGCATGAGCAGTGCCCGCAAGGGTGAGGGACAGGCACTTCCAGGGGCGGCGGAGACCGCAGCGGCGATCGCCGCCAGAGAGGCAGCGGCTGCCGTGGCGGCAACCCAGCCGCAGCAGGAGGAAGGAGCGCAGGAGACTGGCACGGGCAGCGCATGCGCTGTGGAGGATGCGTCAGGTGTGAGTGCACCCATGCATGCACCCACACACGCACATGCACACGCACGCACAAGTGCACCGACCGACCCACCCACCCACCCATCTGCACCCACACCCACACCCACACCCACACCCACACCCACACCCACACCCACACCCACACCCACACCCACACCCATCACGTACAGCACTGTCACCCAAGGAGGAGGACTGGCCTATCTCTCAATCACCTCGTCAAGTGCAAGTAAACTGCATGCCGTGTAGTCGGACAACCATGGTTCCTTGTGATGCAGGAGGGAATTTTTTTTTGCAATAACACCCCTCTCCCCCCAGGGGTGCGACCCCCGAAAAAAGATATCGCACCCGGCTTCGCAATTCATGATGAAAACCACACCCCCTATCAAGTCAGGGGTTATTTGCAACGCATATCCTTATGACACAAAAAATGTCACCCCAATATCTTTTCACCAAAATCCGCCCACACACTTCAGCTGATTACCCCATTTTCACCCCTCACCCCCCATCATTTTGACCTCGAAAACGCAAACTTCCCATACTTGCTTTACTGTGAGCTGAAGTTTTTTTTGCGGGGTTCTGGCTCCCTGGGCTTGCTGGGCACCCTCTGAACCCTGTGAGAGTTGTTGATGCATGTTATGGCTTTTTCTGGGTCAACAGGTGCTGGCACCACTTTTGTTTATCCTTCAATTTGTAGTCCTACAAGGGAGAGCACCAAAGCCATGCCGCGGACAGCCCTGGACTGTGCATCCTACCGTGGTTTGATGCTGTACCCCCTTCCGCCCCCTACGGCAGCAACAGTTTTCCCCCAAGTGAATGTGCATGGAACAAAATGGTGCTTATTGATCATGTACTGGCCGTTCTGTTTCCATGGGCAACATCTCAGTCCAATTTTCTCCTCTTGCCATGATTTCAGTGTTGACTGCAAGATGCTCGATAGTGAAAACTGGTCCCACACATCATCAAAACCGGTTCCATGTTGCACTGGTCCGATTGTTCAGCTGAAAAATTGCATTTGCTAAGAGACCCTTGGCGATAGTCCGTGGTGCGCTTGGACCAGCTGCAGGTCATCATTCGCTGACAATAGAAGCCCATGCAAAGCACATGGGGCCTCTGTCAGGTGGGCAATGGTGTCTAGCCCATTTTAATCACATTGGTAAAGGTTTCTATTTTCTTGTGAATTGAACTTGCTGAAGGCGATACACTTTTGCAGGTTTGACCCTCTGAGGTGGAAATCATTTTGTAGCTGAAAATCATGTTCGATGGCAAAAAGTAGAGCAATGTTCCTTCGCATCCAGATGGTCATGGGTTGGATTCCTACATTTGCACCTACGGTGGTGGATGGTGCCCACCCTCGACCCACAGCCCTTGGTTTACGAGTGCAGGTTTGCCTGCTAAACGGCACTCTGTCAAAAATGCCCATTTTGCGATAAAACTCTGTCTCTGACCCACGTTTCCGACATCCAACATTTTTCTGCATATTTTGAGGGTGCTAAATCCATTGGAGGGGTGTATTTCATCTGGATTGACATCATGTTGGAGAACAAGGTGTACAATAGCCCAGAATGGGTCACCAATATTTTCCCTCCACTCAACTGCATCCTTGCAGAATCGTCCGATCAAGAAAAATTCGGCTCCAGCCTCAACACCCATCCACATCAGCTCTCTTGATGACGGAAAAACGAATTCAGTGAAAAACGAAGGTGCTTGACGGTCAATTATAATTGAAATTAGCGCTCGCCCTTAGCCCCCCCCCTCCCCTCAATTCCACCCTCTGCACTTCAATTTATTTATTTTGTTTTTCTGAACACGGACGGCCAAAACACAACCCCTCCCCCTTTTGTGACCCATTGTAACATCAATAGGAAGACAGCAAAATTTAGCAAACAGAAATGCGGGTGCTCTTGGACATGGTGACCTTGCGTTTCACGGGATGCGTCTGATGCACGGTTGTCTGCAGGCACCCCGGGTACACGTGGCACACCTGCAATGCCAAGGGATCAGTCTGTAGCGCTAGAGTCCTCTCGGTCCCGTGAGCAGTCCCTCGACCGCAACACGAAGTCACCGCGGGAGAGCACTTCGGCGCTTGCCAAAAAGGTGGCCCTTATGGCAGAGGACATGCTCCAGGATTTGTCCTTCCATGTGCCGGATCTAGTGAGCAGGTCAAGATCGAATACGCCTGAGCGAGCTGGTATACCGGTCGCCTTGCCAAGTGCACTGGCTTCAAGCCGAGGAGGTGGTGGTGACTCAAAGCCAGCTTCGGCAGCAGGACCGGACCGAAAAAACCGAGTTGTTTTCTTTCAGCTGGATCGCACCCAAGTGTATGCGCTCTCGCCTCGTCGCTTGTGTTGAACTGTGCACAACGCCGTACCCCAACAGGACAAGGGTCGGACACGTCTGGACGGACGTTGAAGCACGACATATACCACACCCCTCGCTGGTTTACCTCAGGGCAAGCGGAGGGTGTTGCGCAGGGCGAATGGGATATCTTTGTGTCGGCGAGTGCATTCGCGTGCAGTGCTGCGTGCTGATCCATTGAATGGTGTCCCAGGCCGCCCTTGGAGACAAATTAACAGAAATCCTCAAAAAGACGGCGAAGTGCACAAGTGAGCACTGCAACGAACGAACATGTCATCAGGATCCCACGTGCCCGACGAAGAACGCCCTATTTAGAAAACCTGTAGCTCTAAGGTGAAGAAGTGGAGGGGAGGACGCAGTTTGTCTTGCAAATTCATCACACAACGACACGGACGATGTGGTGCCGATCGGGGGCTGATCGCTGGGCACGTGCGTGCACGGATGGCTCGGCCAAGCAAGTTCGGGGGCGGATGCAAACAGGCTGTTGTATGTGGGGGGGGGGGGGGGTCAGCCTGCAAGTTTTATAGCGCATGAGCGTGAAGGGAAGCGGCAGAGTGTGGGCGAGGGAAGATTGCGCAAGAGGTCAACCCTTGACGCCATCTTTGAAGAGGAGGGGTCCAGGAAAGGGGTGTGGCGACGCAATATAAGGGTGGCCTTTGGAGCCCCGTTTCTCAGCCCGTACAATGAGAAAATGGCTGTTTCCCGCGAAGTCCTCCACCGGATAATCGGGGCCGGATGGGCCGAGGCGTATTCTGTCTCCCAGGATTGAGCCAGTCGTGCATGACGACTCCGAAGGGGAGGACGCTGAGAATGAAGACCACATGTTCCCCGACCGATTCTATTCCGACGACTCTGAAGATGCAGGCACCTGGGACACTGTCATGTCCCCAGTTTTGCCCAAGAAGGATGCGTTGGCCTTCGAGCCAGAGAAAGAGGGTACCGCCAGCAACAAAGAGCCCCGCGACTCGTCAGCAGACGACCCGGCGCCCAAACAAGAGGGAACCGGGAATGCGCTGAAGGGCACTGATAAGCCGCAGGTGATTCGCCGGAGTGCCAACGCGACCCCGCGCCCAAAGCCCAAGGCTCCCCTAGACTCTGCTCGACTGAAGCCTGTCCAAGACACATCTAAACCCAAACTGCATCTCGACGCCCCAATAGCGACCGCCGAGACTCCGAGGCACAAATTGCGGACAGACAGTGGGGCCCACCTCCGCCGGTCCACCAGCCCCGCTCCCCGTCTGTCGTCCCGTGGCTCCAGAGCCTTGTGGTCAGTGCTCAAGAAGGAGGCTTTGACCAAACAGAAGCCCCCACCCGCCCGTCTGCCGCCCGCACTGTCTGTCCGTAAAGACAAACGTCCCGTGCCGGTGGTGCATTCCAGTGATTTGGCAGCACCGCAGCCAGACAAAGAGGCTGTTGCACAATCGAGCCCGGCGGCAGACACAACCCCGGCGGCAGATGTGAGCCCTGAGGCAGACGCAAGCCCTGCGGCAGATGTGAGCCCTGAGGCAGACGCAAGCCCTGCAGCAGATGTGAGCCCTGAGGCAGACGCAAGCCCTGCGGCAGATGTGAGCCCTGAGGCACGTGCAAGCCCTGAGGCAGACGCAAGCCTTGCGGCGTACACAAGCTCTGCGGTTGACGCAGCCACAGAAGTGGATTCACCTGTGAGTGACTCGGACACAGAAGACCAGGGTAATCACCCATTGCAAAGCTCCACAGCGCCCGCAACGGCAGCAGTGATCATCCCCTCAGCTGCACATGCAGATGCGTCTGAAGATGAAGGTGGTGATGAGCCAAAAAGACCGACAAGAGTCGCGAGCAAGGTGAGGGGGTTGAAGAGGACGAACAGTGGCAAAAGGCCTCCCAATAAGAAAGTCCCCGCAGACGATCAGGTGCTGCATTTCGGTGATGCAGGTCAGGAGTGGGCCATCAATTTGTAGGATATTCTGAGGGATGCTGTGGCTTGAGGTGCTTTGTCATGGTATGATCTGGCATTGTTTGGCCCCCTTCTCCACGAAGCACGAAATCACCTCGAAGAGGTTGTTAGATCAAGCGCAGCCGCGAACGCCATATACCCCCAGTTTTCGGGGATATTTGTGCAGCACACCCCGTCTTATGAAATCAGATGTTTAACCCCTTGTAAGGCCATCATCTGGAGATACAAAATTATCCCCCAATGCATTTTTCGATTTTGACCACTCGCACCCCTGCTGGCTGGATCGCACTTTTGGGGGGGGGGGTTGCGTTGGGGGGGGGGGGGGGGTGCGGTGAGGGATCAAGGATCGAAAAATTCGACTGCCCCATTTGTTGACCCCGGGATTTCAACTGTAGGGGCCTCCTCATTTGTTGTTTTCACAGAGAACAAGCCTCTCTCATGATGCAGTACCTGTGCCTGCCTCACGAGATAGCATTGTAGGCTACCGATACAATCTGTACATTACAGGTGAGGACTGCATACTTGTATGTTGTTTGGTATTCACGGCGCTACCGCCGTAAATTTTACGGCTTTGGCGCCCTAAACTGCGAATTTGCTATCAAATGAGGTAATGGACCATAACTTTTGTTCAAATTTGTCCAACTTTGCCCAACGGCCAAGCCAATCTATGGCTTTTTTTTCTCCAAGATATATTTGCCTGCTGACACAAAGGTTTCTTTTTTGATTCAGTGCTCAAGAGCACATCAATGGACGCTTCGTTTGGTTGGAGTGAGAGAACCTGATGTACTGCATGATTTTTATACTGCATTCTTAGCTTGTTTGGCAATGTTATCTGTGCTATGTCGCTATGCTGCTGCTGCTGGCTGCTGTTTGTGTATTGCACCGTGTGGGCCATCTCGGAACAGTGGTGTGGGGGGGGGGGGGGGGCACTTAGGGCCTGCCCAGCCTGTCCTATCCCTACCCCCCTGGTGCACTCGAAGTATCTTTTTGTAGGCCCCCCTTTTACAGTCATTACTTTATTTTCATTTACGGCGCTGGCGCCGTAAAATTTAAGGGTGCCCCCCCTGAAAGCAGTGGTCCCGTCGGGGCCGGTTTCCCCCAAAAAGACAGCTGTATCTTTTTGAATCCTGCCCATTAGGGTCGTATTGTGTCCCATGTCTTTTCCATGTGTACCAAATAGTGTACATAAACTGCCTCCAATCCATCACTAAAATCAAGCATAGGTAAAACAGTGTAGAATTGAGGTGACAATTACTTCGCTAATTTGTCATTGACTGAAACAATGCAGCCACACAAGGTGTCCATCCATTAATGATGTCTCTTTTTTGTTAAATATCGGCTTCGACGAAAGGTGAAAAATCCAACATCCTGTCCAAATTTTTACGGCAACGGCGCCATAAATTTTCCGGGCGTCAGTGGTTTGATTTCAGGGGGTTATTGACTGCCAGACAGTGTTTTTTTTAAAAAGCAGTCATTTTTTACAGCGACCCTTGTTTTTGGGTTTACGGCTGTGCATGTACGCGTAGTGCACCCCAAGTCCATGGCTGAATTGCATGCATGCCATGCTGCATTAGGCAAAGGGGAGGGGGGTCATTGGTCCTACTGGGCCATCATCCCACTACCCCTTCACCCTGGCAGGTCCCTGAGCTCTCCCTATGACCTGCTTTCCTCGGCCCCCTACCCTTCTACCCTACTGCAAACCTGGCCGCCAAGTCGCCGTCTAAGCCCCACTGCAGCCTCCACGTCGTCGGCCGCCTGACCTATGAGGTGGGGCGGGCGGGCGTGCAAGAGATTGGGGGACTGCAAGGGGTGGTGGGGGGTGGCACCGGCCCGGGGGGGGGGGGGGGGGGCTGCCGGGCTACGGTGCGGGGGCCCTGTGTGTGGGGCGGGTGTGTGTAAGGGGAAGAAGGGGATGCTGTGCCAGCCGTCTTCTCTAGGGGTCGCTGGCCGGTTCCCAGGGCCCATGGGGCTACTCGGGGGGTCACGGGACCCTAGGGGATGGTGCTTAGTGCTGGAGCACGCGTACACCCGACACTGTGAGTACACCACCTTAGGGAGTGGTGCCGCTCCTTGTTGTGGGGGGCTTCGCACCCGGCACCAAGCCCGTGGGCAGGGCTGGGGAGTTCTCAGGGTGTGGTGTGGCGTGGTGTGGTGTGGAGTGGTGTGGTGTATGGTGTGGTGTGTGGTACGTGGCGTGTGTGTGTGTGGCGTAGTGTGTGGTATGGGGAAGAGTAGGATGGTGCGGTGTCTTGTGGTGTGCTATAGTGTGGGGTAGGACATGGTAGGGTCGGGTAGGGTAGGGTAGGGTAGGGTAGGGTAGGGTAGGGTAGGGTAGGGTAGGGTAGGGTAGGGTAGGGTAGGGTAGGGTAGGGTAGGGTAGGGTAGGGTAGGATAGGGTAGGGTAGGGTAGGATAGGGTGGCGCAGGGTAAGGTCAGGTGGGGTAGGCTAGGGTAGGCTCAGCTAGGCTAGGCTAGGCTAGGCTAGAGTAGGATAGGGGAGTGTGGGGCATGGCGAAGTGGTCTGAGTTGGCACATGCCACAACACAGTTAGGTATGCCTGCTGTTGGTATGCTTTGGCTTGATTATGCAGCCCCAGCATGCATCAGCACGTTTTTTTTTCGGGCTGCATGTGGGGGTCTTGAAGCATGCCACAGTATGTTACTGCGAGCATAAATTATGATACTTCATTATATTGCCTGTCTGCAGTGATAATTTATTTCACTTTTTGTATGTTATGCAGACCTGTAGTCCATGTGCTCTTCTCATGGCTGAGCCAACGGCACCTGCAACACCACTTTCCCAATCAAATGGGCCTAGACGGATTAAGGAGACAACCACAAGTACCAGTGACCCCTTGCAGTGGGCCAATGGTGAAGGCATTGCTGAAGATCTCAAATTGACTGATTTTTCAATTTCAACAAAGGGGCTGTTTTAAAGGGCCATGTGCATGGCAAGGACAAAAACCATGCAGATGGTGGACTCGCATGTAAACCTGGGACACACGGTCACGAGCATTCAGCTTGATGGGCCACATCCAGACTCGAGACCGGCAGCATATGGACAACAAAATTTTGTGCCATTTGGCTATGCTGTATTTGAACAAAGCCACCACAGACGATTTGGAGGTTGAAAGTGATAAATTTGGCCCAACAGCTTTGTGGGTGTTGTCTGCTGTTTGTAAGTTCAGGGTCCATGGGAAACGGGCACCCACAACTGCAAGTACAAGCATGCTTCCTCACGCCACAGCACCACAATAATTTTCAGGGGGCTGCATCAGCTTGATTATGCGAACTTTTGCATTCTGACCTCCCTCCAGGCATCAAGGATCGAAAGTGGATGCGAGAGGGAGCGCTTCAAGCTCGGCTCAGGAAAGAAAGTCTTTAGTGGCAAGATCAGCCGGTCCTACGTGGAATCTCAGGTTTGAATATCCTGTTTGTAATGCTGCTCGAAGCGCTTTAAAAACTCTGATGGTACAGACTTGGGAGTTTTTTGTGCCCAGACACCGCTCTAGTGGTAGCACCCATCCCTACCTCTGCATAGAAATTTTTGCATGTGTGGTGTTTGGGTTGGATAAGTCCCCGCCATATCCCTCTTTTCGGACAGACGATGCAACAAAAAAAGATCTCAGAGCCCCCAGGACCACATTGCTTCTGTCGGTGGAGGGTGCTCTTGGGGCCAGAGGTCCTGGCGAAGGGCTTAGCTGGATTCGAGGAGGTTACAGCATGCGCCTCTGCAATTGGTTGGCGCCGACAAGGGTGTCAAACCAAACCAAAGCTCCCCAAACCCAAAACAATGCCATTTCTACACCATGATGCCCTGTGCGCATTTTGCGTCCTCGTGCACCAATGCTGACTCTGCAGTGCAACGCTGTGACACAGATGCACATAGGCAACGTGGCCGGGGGTAGTCGCTGCTGCTGAGTGGAGGCAGGCGGGAGTTGTGCAGTTTGCAGGCGCACAGTGCCCCCCCCCCCCCCCCACTTCACTCCCACAGGGACGCGGGGGGGGGGGGGTGCAGCTCAGGTGGACGTGTTCGTGCCCATGTTGGCGGCGCTCAGCAGCATGTTGCGGGCGCAGACTGAGTCGGGGCACCCCCGTCCCACAGGGGCGGTGGGGGGGGGGGGGGGGGCAACATTCTAGGGGTCTTTTTCAACTCTCCCAGTGACGGTGAGGAGGCACGCAGCCCGTGAGCTGGGCATGGGCGCTCCTCCGGAGATCCCACTTGACGCGGCAGCCCCAGTCCTTCCGTCACACCGCCATGCGCCGGCGGGCTCAGGCAGGCTGTTACCCGCTAACCCGCCCCGTCGGAGCAGGCAGCGCACTCAGGGTTTTGCGCCAGCCGGGGGGGCACGGGATCCCCCACCCCCAGGGGACGATGATATGGGTATGGGCCCCTCACCTCAGAGGATCCTACATCACCCCGGGCGCCCAATCCTTCCGTCACGTCGCGACGCCAGGGGGGGCGGGGGACGGGAGGGTCGGCCCTAGCCCCTAGCCCCTTACCCCCCGCTTACCCTGTCGCACAGCGTCCAGGACTACAATCGGCCTTTACCCACCTGAATACAATATTCCTCCCCACAAACACACACAGACACACACACACACACACAGGTGTTTTGTTTGGTGCCTGCCAGCTGGTAACACTACAATCCCAACCGAAAGCCAAACAGGCACGCATATCGGTGATACGTCCCCCACACAGGTTGCTCACGCCCCACCCTGGGCCTGTGAAACTACTGCTCGGCACGACCCCCCGGGTCACACACAATGTCGGGTTTGGCTCATGAACTTATGGAAGTGCTACGGCAGCCAGAGCTCCTGCAAGCTCTGGCAACTGCCGTTGCACCACTTCTCAGTGGAAAGAAGCCGCCGCAGCCGCAGCCGCAGCCGACAGCGAACACTGCACGGGAAGAAGAACTCCTAGGAGTCATCCGAGAGCTGAAGGACACAATTCGTGAACTGCTTGCAGCACTGCAAGCAGCAGGGGGTAAAACCGCACCCCCCAAGGAGCAGCCCGCAGCGGCTACGGAGGAACAACAATCCCCATATCGCGCCGCTCTCACTCGGCGAATGAAGTCACAGAGCCACCTCATTGTGAAGGATGTCCCGAACCTGGGGGAACCGCTGCAACCCACAGCAACCGCGGTACGCGAGATTGAAGGCAAACACGCCTTTACAGCAGTGCAGGGGTGTCGCCTCTACGCGGGGACGCGGAAAGCTCAGCTCAATTCCATTCAGCAAATCGGTGCAAGCAAACCTGTTCATGACTGGAAGGTCACTGAAGCTACTGCGAAAGCATTTGAGCATATCCTACTCGTTGGCCGACCACTGGCGGAAGCACATGCGATTGCTGCGCAGGCATTGGCGAAATACGATAGTGTTAAGAGCGTGAGTGCACACGTGCTGGCAGTGGGGTGCAAACGCAACGTCATCAACATCCCGGGTGTTCTTGCTGCGCTGGGCAGCTCACGAGAGAGCCTGGAGATCAAGGATTTCACCCTCAGCATCAAGGTGATCACGAAACGAATGGCATGGGAAGTAAAGAAGGATCCGGACACCACTGTGATCCCTCCTGAACACTCGATTCTCCTGAGCTGGGAAAGGCCGGCAGAGGGCGTCGAATGTAACGATTCCGAGCCGGCTCAACTGCCACAAGACAAAACTGCAATCAGAATTGTCTGCTGCTTAGACCCAGCTGCCCTGCGAGTAGGGCAGGGGGGCGAGGCCAAAATCAAAGCAAGCCGCTGGGCTGAGGACAAGTGCTGGGAACTGACTGCCCCACACTTACAGCCGACTCTGACAGCTCCCCCCCCCATGCAAGTAGGGAAACGGGGTGCCAAGTATGAGGTGACCATAGTGTTGCCTGCCCCCATGGCGAAACAGGTACTGTGTAACAGTGGGAAAGTGACGGGCCAGGAGTACAGGCTGTTCATGAGTAAAGACGTAGATGCAGATGACCTACAGGCCAACATGGTATGAGTCAAACTCCCTTCCTCCAACAAGCGCTCTATCGCTGAACAATGGCGCAAGCTGAGCAAGTAGCCATGGTTCGCTGGCCTCATTGCAGGGGATAAGGAAGACCGCCTTGGGGTCAGGGTGTGGGGGGGACCTGTCCTCCCTGAAGTCAGAGAGGAAATTGCCGGCCTGCTGGGAATTCAGCTCGCCCCCCCCGTAACACGTGTGAGGGTGAGGGGATACGGTATATCTATGGGACTTGTCTCAGGATCGCAGTCCGCTGCGCAGAGAGAGGCTGATAGGGTTTTTGGACCAAAGACGGTCACGGTCACACGGTGCCAGCACCTCCGACACAGTGGACTGGTGAACCCTGTCTTTGACCTTGACATCACCGGAGTGCCTCCGGGCTGGGATGGGTGCACTGCACCAGCAAGCGATTCGAGAATGCCTGTCCGCCGATGGCATCGGTGCCTGCGCAAGTCCACTGGTCCCCTGTACACACCTGTAGGGAAGAAATCTGTCCTTCCAGCAGTGCAAGGATGTGCGGTCCCTGAAGATGAGGAGATGGAAGACTCACCCCCTGGGGCGACCGCGACGGAGGAGGATGATAGTATCCTTTGACCCCCCCCCTTGGATGAAGGCACTCAGTCACAGGTCCTTTGAAATTTATCAATACAAATGTCACATCACTGCGCGTCCACCATGAGGACGTTTTCCATTTTCAGGCTGATGTCATTGGAATGGAGGAGACTCGGCTTACAGAAGCCGGGCAACGCTACATGAAGGCCACAGCCGCAGAATGGGGATGGGATTGTTATTGGGGGAAGCCACTGAGTTCCCCCACTGGGGGTATTTGGGGTGCACCACAAGGGGGAGTGGGCCTCTTGTTCAAAAAGGGCTGGAATGTACGCAAAGTAGAACCAGATGAGGATGATCCCATCACCTGCAGGCTATGGCATTCAGGGCGGTGGTTGCATACCAGTGCAGGAATAGGTGCAGGACAATGTGTGCTGAACGTGTGTGTTGCATATGGCGTGGCGGGCAATGAATCACTGAATCGGGAATTTTGGGAATTGGTTATTTGCTACCTGAGCCGGCTGGGGAACGCAGGCTGTATATTACTCACTGATGCCAATTTCAACTTTGATCTTTTGCATAAAATTCCGTCGGCCCCACTGACTGCGATGGCGAATGGCTGGTTGGTGGACGCTGACCGAGCCCATGCCATCTTGCACGGCAAGCCGTGTGTGTGCGGCTTTTCAAAGGACGGCAAGTCTGCTAACCGCATTGATGGTCTTCTAGTCACTCCAGCTCAGGCAGGCACGCTGGCTGATGTTTCGGCTTTGCATGATCATTCCCTTCCCGGGCATGTCCCAGTATGCTTTACCTTTTCTCTGGATGCCCCGCTCCAGAAAGTCATTAAAATGAGGAAGCTACCTCCTTTTCTACCCCCCCCCCAAGGTCAGAGGAAGACGCGCAGAAAATCAGCGAGACCCTACTCCGTCCGCATCAGGACGAATGGGAACAGCTACTGCTCGGGGGAGATGTGAATGCCATCTGGGCACAGTGGACCTGGCTAGCGGAAGAAGTGGGCATGGCACTGTCATGCACCCACCTCACGATTGACACCCCTGCCCCTGAACTTCCTTTTGCTCCCAAGGCGACTCCCAGGGGGCGCGGCACAGAGCGCATGCTGCAGGAGACCACATTGGCTCCGCGGAGCATAGCCCCCACAGGGGGGCCGAGAACACGTCTTCTCTCTAAAATTACAGGAACGCTGGGCGCTCTCCGCACAGTGATACAATGGCAGCGCAGCCAGGCAGGCATTAAAGGGAAAAAGGTGCCAGCCTCGGCCCGGCGCAAGGCCAGACAGATTTTCAGACCAGGTGCAATACCAAAACAGGTAGAGCTGTCGTGGAAGGCTGCGTGCCGTCGCATGCGCAAAGTGGGCTCAGCCTTTCGAGAGGATCTGTTACTCCATGAATTTGTTGCGCTGGCCCCTGACCCCACGCTTCCCAGCGACCGCCCAGACCTCGGCAAGGAAATCCTCCTGCACGGTAGCTTCTACGAGGCCGAGATGGACTGGGACATGATCGTCGGGTACGACTTCATGATGGAGACGGACTCCGGCGTCCTCCCGGCCCAGGCTTCCATGACCCTGTACCAGGACGACCAACTCTCGTGGCTTTCGTCACCTGAGCACCATGTGGAATGCCAATGGATCCACCCCGAACGCAATCAGCTCGAAGTGGCCGCGCTGGACACTGAGCCCACTGGGCCAGCAAACCAGGAGTACGGCGTAAGGCCCGAAGTGGCGAACCGAGTGGTCGCGGACCTGGGAGCTTCGGATCTGGCCCTGGATGCGTTCTCTTCAGGAACCTCCGCCCATCTGCGGGTATGTGAGAAGTACTGGAGCGCCCAGGACTCCGCGTGGAAGAAGCACTGGGGTCCGCATCAAGGATTGATGTGGATCCATTGCCCCCGCTGGGACATTCCAAGAGCGATAGCGAAGATTCGCAAGGACCGCTCCAAGGCAGTGCTGGTTGTTCCTATGGGATGCACCGAGGAGGAAAGTACCCGACATTGGGTAGCCTCATTGACCAACATGACCTTAAACAAGGTCGTCCTACCGGCTGGAGAGAGTGTCTATCAGGACGCTAAGGGACAGCCCATGCCGCCCCAGAGATGGCCAACAGAATTCCACTATGTGGATGGGGGCCTTGATCAGGCCGACACCACGGACTTCGTGTGTGTCAACCGCATCATAGCAGAGCCATGGCGGCAATGCTTTGCGGTTCCCCCTGTTGACATCGAAGAATCGGATTCGGAAGACCCCCTCACTGAAGAGGAGTGGGATCTGGTTCAGGGGTATATGGATCAGCCCTTTCACGACTGGGGAAACCAGCGTGAGGGCAAGGGCCAGGACAAAGCCTGGTGGGAAGTGGACTCAATCGTCTCCGGTTCCTATGACGGGAATACCTTCGTACAGAGGGTGCTGGATCACATGTCCAGCCAAGACGAGCCGCCTGGCGGTAACCCACCCACCTACGGCGATCTGTTCCGAGGCAAGACCAGAGATGGCCCTTTGGGCCACCTGGGAAGACCACCTGAGCCGAAAGCGAGCGGGGTCGCTACCCCTCAAGTAAGCTCCGTGGTTCAAGTGCCCGGAAAAGCCAAGGCGGAGTCCGATGACTGCCCCAAGATCCAGGCGTTGAGGGCCAGGCTGAAGCAGAAGTATGGTGACACCTTCTTCAGCGGTAAGCCTGTGTTTCCCCCACCGGTGCGTGGACCGTATGGCGAGGCCAAGATACGACTGAAGCAGGACCCCCGTGTGTACCGGCACCGGGAGTTTGCCCTGAGGGGCGAGAGGAAGGAGGCCATGGAGATGATCCTCCGTGACTTCATCCAGAGAGGCTGGCTCGAGCCGTGCCACTCCGAATGGGCCTCTCCTTGCTTCGTCGTCCCCAAGAAGGTTGCCGGTGAGTGGCGGCTCGTGGTCGACTACCGCGGCCTGAACGCCCAAACGCAGCACGACAGCTATACGCTGCCCCTCATTGAGGACATGCTGCAAAAGCAACACCGGCGGAGGATCTTCACGGTGATTGACCTGAAACATGGTTATCATCAGATGCCTCTCGCCGAAGAGTCCCGTGCCTGCACAGCCATGAGCACCCCACTTGGACCTCTCCAGTGGAAGGTGATGCCTATGGGCGTTACCAACGGCAATGCGGCTTTTCAGCGGATGCTGGAGAACCTGCTTGAGCCGGTGCGCGATTGTGCGGACCCCTTCGTGGACGACGTGATCATCGCGTCCGGGGACCCCAGCATGAGCTACGAGGAGCTCCTGGAGGCACATGAGAGGGACGTCACTCGAGTGCTCGACCTTCTGGTTCGGCACAAACTCACGGGCAGCAGTGACAAGGCCACCATTGCGGTAAGCGAGGTGGTCTTCGCTGGCCACGTAGTCGGGAACGGGCAGCGAAAGCCCATACCTGGCAAGGTGGCTGCGATTGAGCACTGGGAAAAGCCCAAGACGGTCTCTGAGCTACGGGCGTATCTGGGGTTCTGCAACTACTACTCGGGGTATATCAAAATGTATGCCGAGTATGCAGCCCCCATGACGACCATGCTCAAGGGCAACCGAGAGGAGACCAAGAAGGGGTCCAAGAAGGCTCTGGTCTGGACAGCTGAGTCCGACCGTGCCTTTGAGGGGATGAAGCAGGCGCTGCTATCCGCAGTGGGTCTGCACCTCGTGGATCCCGACCGAGGGTTCGTCCTGCGCACCGACGCTTCCGACTACGCCATTGGCGCTGTGTTGGAGCAAGTGCTTGACAACGGGAGGCACGTGCCCGTGGCCTTCTGGAGCCGAGTCCTGGCGGAAGGCCAGAGACGGACGTGGACGCCCCGTGAAAAGGAGGCGTATGCCATCGTCATGGCTCTCAGGAAATGGGCTGGGTACATAGCCCTCCATCCCGTCACCGTCTGCACCGACCATCAGAGTCTGCAGTCGTGGCACAAGGAGCACGTGGACACCCCCTCAGGTCCCGCCTCCCGACGGGCAAGATGGCACGAGACCTTGGCCAAGTTCGACCTTACGGTTGTGTATATTCCTGGAAAGGATAACACCGTGGCGGACTGTCTCAGTAGGTGGGCCTATCCCGCCAGCAAGGGCATGCAGGACATCTCTGCCCATGGCGATGAGGCTGAGACCGCTGAAGCCAAGAGGATCATCGAAATGGAGCGCCTGATGGAGGAGGAGGGTGCTAAATGCTTCGTCGTCATGGCTGCAGATGCCCCCCTCGCTTCGAGGGTGAGCAGAACAGTCAGTGTGCTCGCCCCTGTGGGTGCCGCGGGCGGAAGGCCCGGGCCGGCACCCCCTGTGGGAACTGAGTCCGACAAGCACCTCTTCCCGGAGTCTTGCCTCCAGGACGACTGGACCGACGATTACGCCAAGTCTGAGGCCTTTGCGGCCGAGTATAGGGCTGTGACCGACCCTGATGACGGGCAGAAGTGGCCAAAGGGGCTGACTGAGGAAGATGGCAAGCTCTACCGGAATGGTAAGTTGCTAGTACCAGAGTCCCGGGTGCTCGAGCTGTGTGAAGCTTGGCACCACCACATGCTGCACCCAGGGGTCAAGAAGCAAGCTCTTGACATGCAGCGTCGGTTCGAGATCGACCATATCGTTCTCTACACCGCCATCAAGAAGGTCAGGAAGGGTTGCTCGGTCTGTCAGGCCTGCAATCCCGATAACCGGAACGTCAAGGGGGAACCCCAATGGACCCCGGTTCCTGACCAGCCCATGGAGAGTGTGGCCATGGACGTCTTCTCCATGCCCGAAGTGCACATTGGCAAGGAGACCTTTGACTGTGTGGTTCTCTGTGTGGACCGCCACAGCGGCTACGTTGTAGCCGTTCCGGCACGCAAAAAGGGGTTGCTTGCCAAGGAAGTGGCAGTCATGATGATTCGTCATTGGCTGACCGTCTTTGACATCCCCCGCACCATTTGCAGTGACCGAGGGCCCCAGTTTACTGGTGGCTGGTTCAAGGCTATGTGTTCCCTCATGGGTATACGTCATGCCAAGAGCGTCGCCTATCTCAGCCGGTCTAACGGCCGTGCTGAAGTGGCTGGACGGCAGCTGTTCGAGAAGCTGCGCAAGATCCACATCACCAATCCACAGCGGAACTGGTTCGAGGAGATGTGGCCTGCTCTGAAGGCCCATCATGACACCCCCACTCCGGGCGGTTTGTCCCCTCACCAGATTCTGTTTGGCAGGGACCCCCTGGGTAGGGGACTTCCCTTGTCTGGTGATGGCATGGCTATGGATGCCAAGGAGTTCTTCGCGCGGCAAGAGCAAACGGCGCGGGACATCCGCCAGCAGCTTGAGAAGGAGCATGCTGAGCGTCAGAAGTCCGCCCCGAGCTCGACAGCGCAGAAGTTCAGGGTGGGAGACCCGGTGTGGGTGATCAGACCCCGCCCCATGGGCACCCACCGCACCAAGACCTGGTTCACACCCGGCGAGGTGGTCCGCAGGATTGGTGAGGACACCTACCGCATCAAGGTGGGTCACGGACAGTTCCGGGAGCGCCACGAGAGTCAACTCCGTGTGCGGGAACCCGACCTCCGTGGCCGTCATGTGTCCCTGGACTACGCCAAACATGAGGCCGATTCGGACGACGACTATGCTGAGCAGGACGACTATACTGTCGAGAAGATCCTGGCTCAGCGTCCGAAGGCCTCGGCACCCGGAGGTCTGGAGTTCAAGGTTCGTTGGCGAGGCTATGGGCCGTCCCACGACACCTGGGAACCCGTCTCCTCGTTTGTGCCGCGGGTCAATACTCCCTTCATGGAGTACATCCGCAAGCACAAGACCAAGATCCACGTTTCGGACTTGGCAGCACTCACCCGGGCGATTGCAGCCAGGGGTGCCTGATCAGCGCCCTGAGCTCTCTCCTGATGGGTTTTGAGCGCTTGTGAGGCCGACGAATCGTCCCTTACTTGCTTGCTCTCTTCCATCTTTCGGTGACGGAGTGGCCATATACCCCCCCCTGCTGTATCCAGAGGAGGATGGCCCCTCTCTTTCAATTCTATTCGTCACTCACCCCCCCCCTGCTGAATCCTTGGGAAACCAGGTAGGGCGACTGACCTTCATTTTTCTGAGCTCTTGGGGCCTTGAAGCCCATACGACGTTGCGCAACGGATGCCGCTGTCATCGGCATTGCGATTTTTGAGTGTGTGGTCTGGTTCCATGGCATTTGCGGAATCCAGACCAGTCGACGTGTGTCTCGAGACTATATATGGCCTGAACTCAGGCGTTTTCCTGTCCACCCTCCTGCATTGCCTTATCCTGACCGTGGCGTGGTTTGGCGCTCTGTCCAGAGCGTGTTTACACGCCTATTTACCAGATTATTGCTTGTTTTTCTGCCCTCCAGGATGTGTGCATCTGTATGTTAAGTGTCATCAGCCCATCGCTGTGGGATGGACTGCTTTTCACCACGAATCGGGATACAGAGGCGCCTTGAGTCGCCGTGTACATACTCTTACAGCCTGGTCCAGCCTGGACCAGTACTTGATTACATGTTCTTCTGTTTGAGTGCCTGTGATACCGTGTTGCCCTATTCGCTGTGATGTGTGGAGATCCTGATGGCGCCAGGCGGGAAGCCCAGTTGCCTGACTACACTCCCAGCGGTCCGCCACTGTCAGTCCCAGTGTGAGCCTACCGATTCGCAGACGCACTTGCATTCGGATGGCGGCCTCCGGTGCTCCTGACCTCGGTCAGTCTGCCTGGGAAACTGGTGGTTTGAGGAGTCGACGCCTCCGCCCACACTGCATGAGGACTCCCTCATGTATGGCCTTCGTGGCAGTAGGGCGAGGGAAAAGACGGCCTTGATGCCCGATCCCTTCAGGAGGAGTTCCCTTACGATCTGGGGTTTGTAAGGAGTTCGACTATGGCACTCTGGACTCGCGTCGTATGGATATGGACATGGTGCGCCCGAGGAAGGACCCGTGGGGACTCTCCCCAGTCGGCGGGCCTTGGGAAGCTTGGGGTAGCCTGATGGATCTTTGTGGTCGCTCTCGACTTGTGGGACCACCTCGGTCGTCGTGTGTCGCCTATGTTGGCCGTGTATGCCACTACCACTGTGGTGGTGACCGTAGCAGCCGGCACCCGGTGCGCCTGGTATGGGTTAACGGGTCCTTTGGATGCCGAACAATCGCCGCCAGGACCCGGGACTTGATACTTGATACTATACATGTGCTACGAGCTTATACAGCATCATACCTATCTTACTGTGACTCACTGAAGTGAGGATGTGACACCCCCCCCCCTTTCAGGAAGTGGTCCTGGGTACCCGCTGCCATGCGTGGGTGTTATCGAGCCCCCCCCAGGGTTTGCTCTAAGGAGGGGGGTGAAGCGGTACCCAGAACCCCATGGCCAGGTTACGGCATACAACCGGTCTCCGGTCTACTAACCCCATGTACGGAAGTGTTCCGTGCCGTAAAGCCCCGCATCGGCAACCGATGCACCGCCAGCGGAGATTTGTGTATCAGAACATCAGGAATCAACAGGGTTTTATTTTCATATTGTTTCCGTCAATTTTTACGCTTCCGTTCTGATACTCACTGTTTTGACTGCTGGCGGTTGGATCGCGACTTTACCGTAACCGCCAGTTTAACTGTAATTAATGGAAATTTTAACGCTATCCGTCACGAAGGCTCCAAAGTCGTCAGGAACTGCATGGATGCTTCCGCAGTTTTCATAATTAATACTCGCAACCTTAATCCGAATTTTTCAGGATGTCGAAATCGGATTTTCGACTTCGACATCCCCGCACTGGATTTGACCTCCTTCGAGTGGACCTACGTGCTTCCCTATGCACGAATCAACTTTCCTTTTATCTTGCCCTCCATTTGTCTTAGAGATACGGGCAAAACAAAGTCGATTCGTGAGGCCACTTGTGAGGGTCATATCTCGTGCCGCTTGCGAGCAATGACGATAAGGAAACGTGGGATGTATTCACAATACTCCCGACGTAATTTAGGAAGCACTATATGCCTTGCGTCTCCACACGTGCGCGCTAGTGTAATGGATCATGGTCAAGAGGGTAGAGTTTGCGTTACAATTCATTGGCCATGATATTGCGTGCGTTAAGATAACTTTCGAGTGTAGCGCGCAAGTGTTGGTGTTGCATAGGAACTCTCCTTGAGTTCCTATGAGCGATTGACACAAAGTTATGCCCTTGGAGGGGCATGACATATCGTGGTGGGAGCCACCTTTTTGGGCAATATGGAGTATGTGCCTTGTGTTGTGTTGCGTGCCCATTTGGCGGGTCTATCGCGCCAAGCCAAACCCGCCAATGGACCTCATATTGTGCAAGCCCCTTCTCCATACTCCCTACGGTCAATCGCAAGCCTAACCTTCGTGAAGGGAAGCTTGTGGGGTGATCCCGAAGCGATGCGTTGGGAGCAAGGTGTGCATTTTGCAATTTTCCATATTTTCATGTGCCCACTTGGGAAGCAGCGCTCGTAACCTTTCAAGGCGCCCCAAGTGGAGCACATATGTGGGATCGAAGGTCATTGGTGTCAAGTCATTGTGTTTAGAAGGATTAGTTGATTGCACGATCCAATCCGGAGATATTATAATATAATTGTGTGCCTTTCAAGGCACTTTTGTGTGTCTTTGTACCAATTTTGCCGTTTTTGGCCCGTCATGATGTCAAGTGGCGACCGTGTATTTCAACGTTGCGCTCAATTGACATCATGACCCAAGTATGTTATGAGGGTACATACTTCGGTCCCCAACATATCTTGGACCCGGCGAATAACTCCTCTTGAGCTTGGCATACCATGGCCGCCATGTTGGCGATTTGGGACTATCCCAAATCATGGGCTCACTTGGCGACCCTGCCATGCCCAATACCGGAGGAGTTGGGCGACGCCCAAAAGATATGTTGGACACACATGACTTGATACCAATCCTATGGCACACTCCGGTCCAAGTCGGGCATGTGCCTCATTTGCCCCAACCATGAGTGTGCGCATTTTTGGCCATTTTGAGCAATTTTCTACTTTCGCTGCCCGCCGTGCACTATGTTCTAACCCTCGTGCACGCCGGACGCATGGACCAATGGACCACATATGACATGGGTGTTATGGGTAATGGTCCCCATGGTCCACACACCACGTGGGCGAAGCGGAGCCACCTTCGTTAAGGCGTTAGCCCAAAGTGAGTGTGGGCAATTTTGCAATTTTGACATTTGTGGACCCAATTGGGATCGTCACCACGCCGAGTGGCATGGAGATCTTTGAGAGCCAAGGGCATGGGAGTCTCCATTGGGCTCCCGGTGGATCGCGTATGGGATGGCGGATCCGATCTCCAAGCCGGCGTGGAGATATACTATTGGGAGCACACCGAATTTTGGCTCATTTCAAGCAGCCAAAACGACCCCATTTTGGGACCCCAATTTCCTCCTTCCGTGTGGTCAATTGGCGGCCCCATTTCTCTAAGCCCATAGGGAGCCCGGACCTAATTCCAAGTTGTACACTCAGATATAAGTCCTAGGTCCTGCCTCCTACCCTGTGAGCCATTGGCCTTACCTTGGCCGGGCGAGCCACGCGTGGGAATGACGCCAATTTTGGTGATTTTGGCATCATGACCCCACTTGACTCATCCGTGTTGCCCTGATGCCGGAACCTCAGAGGGAACCAGGTTGGGTGAGGGCTCCAGGGAGTTCGTACTCGAAGGGCATAGGGTCAGTTGCCTCGTCCCTACCTCTGGCGGGTCCGGACGAGGGGTCAATTTTGGGTATTTTTGAGTTAATTTCAGTTTGGGCTGAAACAGCCCATTTTCAGCTACCAACTCCTGGGTGATAATGGCGGGGCCATATCTCTGGCTCAGAGTGGAGTTGGGACCTGCCATTAAGGGAGCATAGGGAGCCACTGTCGGTTGGCCTTGGAGCCCCTTGGTTCCCAGGAACTCGCCTGTGGCTGGGCGGGACACCCCCCCTATTGGCAGGGTTTCAGGGTCCGGACTGAGCAGGGCATGGGTTGAGTTTGAGCCCCCGCCCCCATCAGCCACTGAGAGGGTCGGACCTGGGATTGGGATATGAGTTAGGACTGAGTGTCTATTGTCCTGTGATGCCCTTACCCCAGTCCAGTCTTAACCCCATGTGTACATATCCTGATGTGTTGCTGTACATACTTTCGTTCCCTCATTTCAGAGTGGCAAGGATTCTGAAACGCTTTGTCACATGACATGAGCGCATTGATGCCCCTGTGAGCGTAGTGCTTTGCCTGCCTGCTCACTTGCGCGTGTCCCGCAGCGTCCCGTGGCCGGCCCCCCACGGGAACGCGTCAAGACCTGCTGGGAATTCAGCTCGCCCCCCCCGTAACACGTGTGAGGGTGAGGGGATACGGTATATCTATGGGACTTGTCTCAGGATCGCAGTCCGCTGCGCAGAGAGAGGCTGATAGGGTTTTTGGACCAAAGACGGTCACGGTCACACGGTGCCAGCACCTCCGACACAGTGGACTGGTGAACCCTGTCTTTGACCTTGACATCACCGGAGTGCCTCCGGGCTGGGATGGGTGCACTGCACCAGCAAGCGATTCGAGAATGCCTGTCCGCCGATGGCATCGGTGCCTGCGCAAGTCCACTGGTCCCCTGTACACACCTGTAGGGAAGAAATCTGTCCTTCCAGCAGTGCAAGGATGTGCGGTCCCTGAAGATGAGGAGATGGAAGACTCACCCCCTGGGGCGACCGCGACGGAGGAGGATGATAGTATCCTTTGACCCCCCCCCTTGGATGAAGGCACTCAGTCACAGATCCTTTGAAATTTATCAATACAAATGTCACATCACTGCGCGTCCACCATGAGGACGTTTTCCATTTTCAGGCTGATGTCATTGGAATGGAGGAGACTCGGCTTACAGAAGCCGGGCAACGCTACATGAAGGCCACAGCCGCAGAATGGGGATGGGATTGTTATTGGGGGAAGCCACTGAGTTCCCCCACTGGGGGTATTTGGGGTGCACCACAAGGGGGAGTGGGCCTCTTGTTCAAAAAGGGCTGGAATGTACGCAAAGTAGAACCAGATGAGGATGATCCCATCACCTGCAGGCTATGGCATTCAGGGCGGTGGTTGCATACCAGTGCAGGAATAGGTGCAGGACAATGTGTGCTGAACGTGTGTGTTGCATATGGCGTGGCGGGCAATGAATCACTGAATCGGGAATTTTGGGAATTGGTTATTTGCTACCTGAGCCGGCTGGGGAACGCAGGCTGTATATTACTCACTGATGCCAATTTCAACTTTGATCTTTTGCATAAAATTCCGTCGGCCCCACTGACTGCGATGGCGGATGGCTGGTTGGTGGACGCTGACCGAGCCCATGCCATCTTGCACGGCAAGCCGTGTGTGTGCGGCTTTTCAAAGGACGGCAAGTCTGCTAACCGCATTGATGGTCTTCTAGTCACTCCAGCTCAGGCAGGCACGCTGGCTGATGTTTCGGCTTTGCATGATCATTCCCTTCCCGGGCATGTCCCAGTATGCTTTACCTTTTCTCTGGATGCCCCGCTCCAGAAAGTCATTAAAATGAGGAAGCTACCTCCTTTTCTACCCCCCCCAAGGTCAGAGGAAGACGCGCAGAAAATCAGCGAGACCCTACTCCGTCCGCATCAGGACGAATGGGAACAGCTACTGCTCGGGGGAGATGTGAATGCCATCTGGGCACAGTGGACCTGGCTAGCGGAAGAAGTGGGCATGGCACTGTCATGCACCCACCTCACGATTGACACCCCTGCCCCTGAACTTCCTTTTGCTCCCAAGGCGACTCCCAGGGGGCGCGGCACAGAGCGCATGCTGCAGGAGACCACATTGGCTCCGCGGAGCATAGCCCCCACAGGGGGGCCGAGAACACGTCTTCTCTCTAAAATTACAGGAACGCTGGGCGCTCTCCGCACAGTGATACAATGGCAGCGCAGCCAGGCAGGCATTAAAGGGAAAAAGGTGCCAGCCTCGGCCCGGCGCAAGGCCAGACAGATTTTCAGACCAGGTGCAATACCAAAACAGGTAGAGCTGTCGTGGAAGGCTGCGTGCCGTCGCATGCGCAAAGTGGGCTCAGCCTTTCGAGAGGATCTGTTACTCCATGAATTTGTTGCGCTGGCCCCTGACCCCACGCTTCCCAGCGACCGCCCGTTGCCAGCACTGGTCGATACCATGCATACGTACGACCAGCTGTGCTTATTGGGGAAAAAATATGCCCGACATGAGGAACGCGCCAGACTAGAGAAATGGAAAGCCAAAATGGACAGTGCGTGGATGGATAAACCGAAGGAAGTGTACAAATGGATCCAAAATGAATACCAACCCCCCCTGGTCATGCTTCTGGACCCTGACACAAATCAACCCACATCCAATATCCAGCGGATGGATGAAATTTTGCACGCCTCATGGGACAAAGTCATGAGAAAATATGCGGACACACCTGAGCCCGACGTGCGCGCTTTTGCGCTAAAGTATGACCGGTTTTTGGAAAAAGGAGCGCGCATGCAGGCGAATCCCATCACGGGAGCCCGCCTCGCAAAATGCCTAAGAAAAATGGGGGTGCATACGGCCACTGGGCTGGATGGGTGGTGTGTGGCTGATCTGCTACCGTTGCCTGTCCGTCCGCTGGACATGCTGTCTCAGTTATTGCACCTCATAGAGCAAACTGGCTGCTGGCCAATCATCCTGGCGAGGGGATATGTCTCCCTCATTCCAAAGGGGGAGGGCATGCTGCCCATGCAGCAGAGGCCCCTGTCAGTCTTGTCTCAAATTTACAGAGTCTGGGCCGGTATACGCCTGGAGAAATGCATGCAGTGGCAGGAACACTGGATCCACCCCCATGCGTATGGCTTCAGGAAAAAGAGGGGAGCCACAGATGCAGCCTCTCATATCTCGATGCTTCTTGAGCTGCACAAACTCATAAAGAAAGTCTTGCACGGTTTCGGGCTGGATTATGTGAAGTGCTTTGATTTGATACCGCAGTCCATTGTTCTGTACATTGCCCTCGCGCAGGGCATGGACCCAGGAACACACAAAGCCCTCAGTGGCATGTATCACACACTCACACGCTGTTTTAAAATCATGGGATGTTGCGCCAGTTTTTTCGCTGCCACAAACGGCATACTTCAAGGTTGTCCATTGAGTGTTATCCTCATAAACCTCATGACGAGTGTTTGGAAGCGTGTGTTAGATGCCCAGCAGCAAGGCATCACGGTTTCAGTGCAGAGACTCCCCCCCAGTGATCAGCCAGTGCAGGTGATGCATTACGTACTGACGGCACTAGGGTATGCAGATGACACGTATGGTTTTGCAGCGGGGTCCAACACACTCACGCCGCTGTTGGACTGCACGTCCACCTGGTTGCAGGACACAGGTCAAGGGGTAAATGCGAAGAAATCAGTCGGCTTCTCGTCTGACAAGCAACATCCAGTGCAGGCTGCGTTGCAAGGAGTCCCCTTCCCCATCTCCACGGAGTTTAAATCTTTGGGAGCGGGCGTCCGCACCACTGACGCCACTTGCTCGGGCCCGTTAATCCTCAAACGCATCGCTAGGGCATGCAGTTTACTCGGCAGGGTACACGGGGCACAAGGGAACTTTGAACGGCGGTGCGATGTCATTTCGACAATGATCACCGCCACAGGCTTGCATGCAGCGGAGATAGTACCCCTGCGACCCAGGGATTTGCTGCCATTTGAATCAAAGGTCATGAGGACAATCTAGGGGCCATCACGGCCCGGCAGGGCCAAGGAAGTTTTCTTCACCTTGCTCTGCAAGGGACACAGAATTGCACCAACTCTGGTGCTCAAATACCACCGCATATTATGGCTGGCACATCTATGCCGCACCAGAGGTGCAAACCAGATCACCAGCCAGGCGATTTGGGAAACAGATCGGTGCCACAAGGGGTCAGGGCCTTTCGGCCGTGCAATTCACACCGCACACGAATGTGGGTGGGTGTCAGTGCAGGGGTGGTGGAGTTGGAAGGTACCGGGGAAAAGCGACCCCCTGCTACTCTACAGGGACAAAAACACAGTGAAGCACGAAGTGCGTGAACAGCTGCGTTCCCAAATGCTGGATGCGTTAGTGCAGCGGCGGCCCCGACTTTTTGCTGGGGTCCATTACGCCACGTGCAGGCAGCTGGTACAACCCAGTGTAGCTGCTTTTGACACGGAACTACAGCGGGGCATCCTCTCTGGGGCCACTTGGACGGCACTCAGGGCATACCAGAGGGGTATGCGCGTGGCCTCGACATGCCCTTTTTGTGGCAATGCACCAGAGGACGAGGAACACATATTGTGGCACTGCACTGCTTGGCACACTGCACGCACCGCTCACATGCCGGACGTCCTCGATGCGGCCGCACACATACCGAGCCTTCTCCCCCCAGATCAATGGCCTCCATGCCTCAGATGTTGTGGGCTGGCACCTGAAATCCCAGATGACTGCATCAAATCAGGGAGGGCTTGCACCTTCTTGAACACTTTGCATACCATGTTCGTAGCTGTCTTGCAAGCTCGGAAAGTGCGCGACGCGCAGGCCCCAGCCGTTTTTTCAGGAACCGCCCGGTCACAACAGTTACGACAGTACCCATACCAACAGTTGGTAGGGCCACTGCCATATAGTGGGGAGAAAGACACACTACTGCTCCGCACCCCCAAAAAGCATGAGTGGCCGTGGGAAATGCCTTTCCTAGCCGATCTTCTGCGATGGTTGAGGGCTCTGACCTGGACACAAGAACCGGGTTCAGTGACCTTCTTAGAGTTAGCTCTGGACTTCGAAGAATTTGCCGAGCGTACCCTGCCACATGCACCACAAGCCAAATTCAAGGGAACGACACTTTCACTGCAGGAAAGGGGCAGGGTGCTGCGGCTGGCCATGAACAGTGTGCAGCGGCTTGTCACCAAAGGCCAACTGCACCCAGCACGCATCGTCACGCGATGCAGTTCGTTGGTCCTTCTGGGAGGACCAGCGCTGTGTGGACTGAATTGCCGCCCTTATTTCGCAGGCAGGAATGCAATGCTTTTCCACATCCAAAAGTTGGCAGATTACTGCGAACAATTATGGTCCTCCAAAGTGGGTGCGCACAGAGTGCATGCGCCACGGCCATACGCATATCGCCCGCGCAGGTCAGCCGCAGAAGTGGAATCACACAGGCTGCACCGGGCTCTTCATGGCAATCTGCAGACAGGACTGGCACCTCCATCAGAGCAGATAATGCCAGCCAAGGGGGGGGGATCGAACTCGTCTTTTGGGGCCGATTTCTTCCCAGTCATTGGGGATGGGCGCTTGCCACAACGCCCCTACACAGGCACGCGCAGACACGTGTCAACACACACCACGCCACACTTGGCACCGAGGGTCGACCATTCCAAATGCGTGGCACACACAGCGCTGGCATGTATGACCTGCAAGAGACTGCGCAAATCGGCAGAAGAGTGCTGCAAACTCGGGCATCACGCAGCAAGCCACGTGGCTCGTAGGCCACAGTTGCAACTATGCCCCTTGCATAACTTACCCCCCTGCCCGAGATGTACCCTCAAGCAGAGAGGGGTGCGCCATTGTTGTGACCGGGGGCACCACAAGGTATGCACCCCGGTCCCGGCACACAGGAAACGTACTCTCCCTATGCAATCTCTGTTGCCCCACAAAAAGCCTTGCCTGCAAAGGCCAGCACGGCACTCATCAGGTCTGCTGAGGTCCTCACACCAACCGCCCACGCCACCGGCGCCCAAGCGCAGAAGGCCGAAAACACCACCGCCCCCATCCCCCCCAGCACCTGTTCCACAGGGACTGGAAGGTGACGAAGCCGAGGATGCAGTAGCCCGACCACTCTTTTTGTCGAGGCATGGGAGAGCCAGTACTTCGGTCACATAACCAACCAAACACAGAGGTTCTGATTCCGCAGAAGGGGGGGAAACAACGTCACACAGAGGCCTCAGCAGACCTGAGCTGAATGGGACGTCCAACCCAATGCTGCACAAGGATCTACCTCATCAAAGTACAGAGCACACACACACACACACACACACACACATCGACACTCACTCCTGTGGACATTACCTTTCTTGCAGTGCATGACCACCTGCATTTGTTGTTCATACACCTGGTAGGCATAGTATCCGCACTGCCATAGTAGTATACCACTGCAGGCGTATGCTGGTTGTTCCAGGGCAATGATGTATTGATGCACCACCCGAAACAGTGGCTTTTTCGCGATGGAATACAATGCCAATGGATGTGGGGTGTGTAGCACTGAAAGTACACATGTTCCACAACTGGGACTTCGCTTTGTACAAATGCACTGATACAATATGTTCGTGATGCTGTTGCTGATGCCCACAGTCGCTGCAGGGCTCTCAGCATCGCCTTGCATCAAAACTCAGCTGACAATTTCTTGTTGCATTCCCTCAGAGTCCCCCGAGATTCGCTGGCAGTCCACCTGCAAGCCCACGTGCACGTTCGAGATCGCCGCCTGAGAGTCCAGCATCGTCGACGGGGCGTCCGCGTTCGCCAGTTCATCAGTTCGCCTCGCTTAAGTGGTCCACCGACTCATACAAATATGTACCCACGTCGTACGTCGTGGACGACAATGAAATGGCTGTGGCGGTATAGCATTTCATTGGGGCTGCAGGGGTACCACCTTTCGGTAAATATATTGAAACAGCCAATGATTCATCTACCTCTCCTGACCCGCCTCTCTCCTTTGGTAGTGTGAGTGGCAGGTCAGGCACCGTTGCGGTGCTCACCCCAGCGTTGCCACACCCCTAAGTCCGTTGAATTGAATTGAATTGAATTCAGGGCGGTTCCCGAGGGAAGCAGGCAAATGCCTTCTGTGGGGCGAGATAGTGGCAAGAGGGCGGCAGGGGCGACTCATAAGGCGGTGGTTAGAGGACTGGAGTGGGGAGTTGCTGGCACAGGTCAATGCTAATGCGGTGCCTATGTGGCGCAGGCGGCGAAACCATACGCCTCAAGGCATAGACATGCAGCATTTTGACAACTGTGAGGGTGATTATGCCCCTCCCCCCCCTCGGGAACTGGGAGCCGGTTTCTGTGTTCGTAAGTGATCCTGTGGGCCTCTTTTTGGGCCAGGGGCTCGTGCCTTGCTGGGGCACATGCCCTGAGGCAGACGGGTTAGAAAACGGGACAATGTGCAGTGCATACATTCTGTGTGTTGTCGGAGTGGTCCCTCTGCTGAGTGGCAGTGGGCTGTGTGAGCCGCACCCGCTTACCATGGATGGACGACGGCATGGCGAACACGGACAACATATCACACACTGTTTTGGGGGTCTACAGCACTTTCGACGTGACAAAACCTCTGTCTGAATTGTTGTCAAGGAAAGGCGTTCCGCAAAGTCCAAGGCCAGAAAGTCCAAGGCCGACGGCGGTGGCAGGGTAAGGAACCCCGAACTCGGATGGCCCACATGTCACCGACGGCGGAGGTTGGACGGAAATTGTAACCGACGGTATTTTGCGGTCGATGGAGTCCGTTGCTCGCTACAGGCGAGCTGGTGACCGCAGTTGCCTTCTCTGTTGGACATCATTAAGGACAGCCCAGCACCGCGCGTGCCTCCACACACAATTATACAACAACCATAGGTACCAGAATTTTTCATGAGACAACACCATGGACTAGAAGTCGTACAATGGCTGCGGAGGGCTTGGTCACTGTTGACGGCCATAGATGTGACACATGAGGCACCAACAGTTATCGTCCAGCCGTATGGGGAGTCCATCCTCATCTGAACGAGTGCCAAGACTGCATATAACAGGGGTGCTCTAGGCAATGGGGGGCGTTGGGGCACCGGGCTTACAGTATCTTATGTAGCCAGTAGGCTACAAACTGGAGGCTGTCGTGAGGCTGTCATGTTAGAATGTATGCCACGAACCCTTGTCTCCGCGCCCATGCCATCTACACCCCCACATTTGACAGACACTTGAAGATGTAGTCAACGCATGTGACGAGACTCCACGTGATTGGCTTACACACACCACTTGCCCCGCAGCATGTTTACTGCAGCAGGCCTTGGGTATAAGAGCTGTTTTGCAGTAGGGTGAGGGGGTCTGGGTGGGTGGGTGGGTGTCGGGCTGGGTGAATGGGTGTTCTTCTTATGCTTTGTCAAGACTAGCAATCCCTGCCCCACAGCCACAAAACTGTTTTTGCATGGTGCCTGCGTGCATGCATAGGGAATAGAATACCTAACCAGGGAGGCATCTCTGTTTGAGAACAAACTAGGGGCTGAACCCTACAAGCATGATCCCCCTTTGGGTATAGGGAATGTCAGGCACAAAAATTGGTCGCAAAGCAAGAAGTCAATGTGGCCTCTCCAGTTTCTGGTTATTTCCAAGGAAGCCAACATACAAGAAGGCAGCAGCGGCATGGTCAGCAGCAGCAGTCGGAGTGACCGGCAACAGTCAATAGCCAACGTATCAGCAGAGAGTACCACTGATAATAAGCCACCTGAGCAAACCATCTGCACCTTCATCCCCTTTATGAACCACTCAGGCCCCTTGCTCAGCACTCCGAGCAAGCCCCGCACATTCACAACAAGCAACAACACCCGTTCTCTGTCTAAAAAATTAAATTTCCCCAAGAGCAGCAACAACGAAGCGAAAAAGCAAATCAACAGGCGGGGCCAGACTGTTTTGTTCACGTATGGCAGCATCACCCTGCAATGCACAGGTGGTGCCGGGGTGCCTAACCCAGCAGAGCGCCTGAACTGTTGCATTCAACAAAATTCCTCCTCCCCTCCAAACGGGTATAACGAGGGGAGGGGGGTCTGGGTGGGTCTCATCTTGGATAGGTGGGTCACAAGCTCCAGACCCCCCCCCCTTACACCCGAGGCCTGTACTGCAGTGGTGGTTTGCAGTTACGAAAAGGGCCTGACACCAGACGTGCACATGATTTAGGAGAAGTGTGCACACACGCTATGAATTTGTTTTCTTTTGATTTCCTGCGGCCTCTTTGATTTCGACGCCTGTGCATTCCACACCGCTGAGTTTGGCGGCACGGCATCTGCACAAAGTCACTGGGCTGCTGCTTGGCAGTGCTGCTGACGTCAGTTCTGGTTTGTTTTGGACCCTTGGGTGACGTGCAGCATCATGTGAGCAGCGGCGCCAGCAGAGCTCGGGCTGATAGCTCGGGCACCAAGCAGTGCTTCGCCTCCTCTCCCACAACCTGCACCGTACTGCCATTCCATCTAGTTGCACGTTTCTTGCAACATTCGTTTGCAGGCTCGAACGGATTACAGTGCACGTCACCCCAGACTGCCGTTGCGCAGCGACACTGAGCTGTTGACCGCAGATGTGAATGACTCGTTAAGCAGCGCAGACAGACGGTATTTCGCCAGGTCGCCCAATAAGCTTTCGGTTGAGGTACAGCAGGGCCCTGACGATACCCTTCGTTACAACCGCCTGAAACAGTACCGCGATGGGAAATACTCCAATCAGCAGGTTAGCGTGATGTTCCGCATCGCATGGCATACCATGTGTGACATACCGGATCGCCACATGATTTGTTGCATTGTGGACCGATCCCCTGCCCTGTCGCGAGGTATGTGCAGTGTATTTTTGTATGCAATGTCCTGATACTTGCTGCCAGTTTGATATTACTATGCGGCTGCCACGGTGTTAAGGTGAGGGTGATAATTGGTGATGTGGCTGGTTCTGCAGCAATGGCTGTCCTTGTGCTTGCAGACCACAACAGAGACGGGGGTGATGAGAATATGGGGTCTACCTTAATGCTGCGCCCCTGTTCTTTTTTGGCGGTGTCTGGCGTCGGCATCTACCATTTGCCCTGGAAGGGCCTGTGGTGTGGCCCTGTGGTGGTGCTTCCATCACAGCCTTACTTCTGCATCTCCCAGATCTACGTCGCTGGATGCCGCAGATTGGGCTTTGAGCCAGACAACTTCGTCCTTCATCAGTTGTCCAGTACCCGTGGCTGCTACGACCTTGCGATATTGGATTTGATGTGTCGTGGGCTCGAGACGGCCGACCATCTCTTGGACGTCATCAGCATGAATCTACAGGTTTGCATGTTCATTGTGGGATGCATGGCCGCCTGGTGGGGGGGGGGGGGGGGACGAGGCCATGGTGTTGGTTTGTTTGCCTTTGGCGGCGCCTATTGGCCTCTCGCCACTGCACATCCCGACCCTCTGTGGGTTCGAACATGTTCTGGTTGTGTCAACGGAGCCCCTGGATAACTTGTCCTTTTTGACTCCTCCGGGGTCGGCTGTCCTGGAGAGGAGACGGGCTGCTGCCCGTGCCGTTGACCAGGTGCATCCAGATGCACACTCCGAGTTCATGCTGGGTTTGCCGCCTGGGGGAGGGGAGGGCGGACCGGTTTATTCCTCGGCACAAGCCCACACTTCGCTGATGCACTGGCTTCAAAGTGCCCAAGGGTTAATAGCCCCCATCCACATCGGAACGAAAAGGGCCTTCCATCGGGAGGGGGGGCAGAGCTACGCTTGGACCTCAATAGGAAACAGCCGACTGACAGCCACTGTCGGTCAATGGCCAACCAACGATGACTGCCAACCGCCATCGATTGGCCAGACCCTGCGACATCAGCATGCCCGGTCGGGTTCATTGTGGACCTGCACGCCTTCTCGCTCTGACCCCACCTCTGCTTCCCCCTGCGGCTGACTGACCTCCTGTTGCTGCCTCTCCCTGAGTTTCTCCTGCTCCCTCATGCACAAGTGCTGCATTCAATGCGGGGGTTATAACCCCCCAAAAAATTTAGTGCGCCCCCAAAATGTAGTACCCCCCGAAATGCAGCACTACCCACTCTTGTCGTTCAGTTGACGTCACTGGATCTGCGTGGCAATTTTGTGACAGTCGATGGCATCGCATCACTTGTGGAGAGATTGGCGTCGCACCCGGGCATCCGGGAGATCGATGTCAGCAGCAATTCAGTCACGGAGGCTGACGCCCACATTGCTGGCAGACATTTGCTGAACCTTGCCCAACAAAATCCCCAGGTCACAGTGATTTACTGTAGTTATTTGGAGATGTCCGAATCCATGTTGCTGTCCATTGAGCAGGCTCTGGATTGGAACATTTACCACAGGGCAGTGTCGCAGACTAAGCTCGACGAATCGTGGAAGACGTATATGAGTGTGCTGCAGTTCTGCAACGGCAAAATGGTCTCTCCTCAGCCTGTGTCCTTTGCAACTGGCTCCTTCCGACCTTCAACAGCCCAATGCAGCCTTGTGCGCTCCCAATCAACCCTCGACGTCCGTCGCCCTCTGCACTCACCAACCTCAGCAACGTTTCAGGGGGGGGGATTTTGTGGGTGGGGCACTGTGCAGGTTGGGGTGGCGGAGCATGTGCTTCATCAACCGCCTACATCCTCGGCTTTTCCTGCAAGCAACTCCGCATCCTCGGGTTCAGTCCAGAGGCACTTGGCTGCAAATTGATGGCTAAGGGTCGACCAACCCTTCAAGAGTCTACGGCCCTCTGCACGACATCTCTTACCCGCGCAACCTGCAGGTCGAAGTCTAAAACACCAGCTGCGGTTTCAGGCCCCCGTCTCCGCTTTTGGGCTGCTAGAAAATAGCGACCTATCGCCCTTCTTGAATTTGGCGGGTATTTTTGGAGGGTTGTCAAGAGTCATGCAGGCCGATGAAGGGTTTACACAGAGCTTTAGATGTGTGTAAAGGATGTGGGAGGAGAGAGAGAAGGCTCACTCCCCCGTACCACCCTTCCATAAGTGACGGCGATTAGAGAGTGCTAGGGGGTAGTGGGATTTGTAATTCCCCGTGTATTGGAGGGATTGAAGATGGGCTGAGGTGGAGCGGGTTTCGGTGCGGCGCGGCGCCGTGCAATGAGGTGGGTGGAGTGGGGTGCACCCGCGAGATTGGGAGTTGGGGCATTGGTGCGATTTGTAGGGGGCTGTAGAGTTGTTCTACAGTGTTGGTGTGGGCTATAGAGGACTATGTAGGGGTTTTGAGAGGTATGAGAGTTGTGGAGCGATGTAGGGCCGTGGTGACATTGGTGAGGTTTGCAAAGAGATGATGACGTTCCACAGTAATGGTGAGGGCTGAGGAGGGTTGCAAGACCTCAGGTGGTCCATGCAGGTCTTCTCCCTACGCCCAAGGTCAACCTCATTATTCATGTACTCAAGAAGGTGCAAGAAAGAAGGTGCACGAGAACAAGAAGGTTCTCCAGAACAATGTCCAACTCATGGAACATGGCTTCCACCCATCGCACACCAATGCGAAGCGAGAAACAAAACTCAGCCCTACGTTCTCAGGGGTCCCCAAAAAAGGGGACAAAATCAGAATTGGCTACATCTCCCTTGCCTTCTCGGGAGCCTGAAAAAGGGCGGTATTGCTACGTAACCCCTGCGTTCTCGGGGGTCCCCAAAAAAGGGGACAAAATCAGAAATGGCTACATCTCCTCTGCCTTCTCGGGGGCCCGAAAGAGGGCGGTATTGCTATGTAACCCCTCCATTCTCAGGAGTCCCCAATCGAAGGGGTACGCTCACCCAACCCTCACCACACTCTCACCAAACCTCACCAACCCTCACCAACCCTCACGAGGGGGGTCCTTAAGGAACCAGATTTTGTTTTTTGTTAAGACCCTCCCCTAAGGACTGCTCCCAGGGCCCTTTTTCCACTGGCCTGACGTGGGCCATGTTTGTCCTCCTTTTGGGGGACCCCTGAGAATGGAGGGGTTACGTAGCAATACCGCCCTCTTTTAGGCCCCCGAGAAGGCAGGGGTGATGTAGCCAATTCTGATTTTGTCCCCCTGTTTGGGGACCCCGGGAACGCCGGGGTTACATAGCAATACCGCCCTCTTTCGGGCCCCCGAGAAGGCAGGGGTGATGTAGCCAATTCTGATTTTGTGGAGTGAGGGTTGGGTGAGCGTGGAGTGAGGGTTGGGTGAGCGTGGAGTGAGGGTGTGGTGAGGGTTGGGTGAGTGTGTGGTGAGGGTGTGGTCAAGGTATGGGACTGCGGAGGATGTATTGCTGAGCGTTGGTGAGCGGACAAGGATGAGGAACCCCAACAGTTGATGACATTTTAGAGGATTGACAAGAACTGGAGAGGGAGATGCTTATTTGGTGCAGGGCTGTGGACGCATATCAGCGGTTGATGAGGTTGAAGTTGTGTGAGCACTAGTAGCTAGCCCCCCAGGGAAACGCCTCCCATTGAACCCCCCCTCCCATTTGTCGAGCACTGGTTGCAACCACATTAGCCCCCCCCACCCACCCAACCCAACCCAAGCCCCAAACCTCCTCCTCCCTGCCCCCCCTCATCTCTAGGTCAGATGAAAGGCAGGGCTCTAGGGACATCTTTCAGCGGCACCAAAAAGTTTTTCTTGAGCTCCTGTGGCGCCCATTGAGGAGGCTACTTTGTGATCAACATCAACCGAACGGGGGAGCAGCACGCACTGTGTGCACACCGTGCGCCTATGTAGATAATTTACATGACGCCATTGTTTTGCTTTGTTGTTGCCCCTACCCCATTTCATCCTGCATGCCCCAAGGACTGCATTATATATATTATTCCTTGGTCTCTAGCTCAGCAACACAATGTCATTGTCTTGGGTTTGCACCGGTACCCGTGTCTTCTACAACCGTAGCAGTGCAAATGAGTGGGTTCTTGCTACTTTTCAGGGCCCCTCGCAACGCCCTGGTGATTACATACACATACAATATGAGGTGAATGGGACTGTCCGTTTGGGGGGTGAAAGCTGTGGAATTGCCCAAAACACAACGTGCACGGTGCACACTGTGTGCGCACCGTGCACCTGCCCCCACAATGTTCTTTCTTGTGCAGATACAAGGAGCATGGACAGGTAAGGGAACTATTGATGTGACACACAAGATTATTTGAGGGTCTTAGCTGTAGGCCAAGAAGCCCAATTTGCTGTGATCAGGTCAGGCTCGCACAGGAGGGGGGCAAAAGGACCCCCCACCCCTCCTCCCATGAAAACAACACGAAATTCCTGGGTACAGCAGACTCCGCGCGCATGCTACCGGCTGCGATGGCGCCCCCGGCTATGACTACCCAAGGGGTCAGAGAGCATCGTGTCCGCTGTGCGCGTGCTGTTTACCAATTCAGCCATTTTGGACCCCCCCCCCCTCCCGCTCAAGGTACATTTTCTTTCTCGACGTACCCCACCAAGTCACAAGAATGCCCTCCTCACAGGCTCCAACAAAACCATTCAAAGACATCTTGCTACATCTATTGAGTTGCGAAGTAGCTGATGTGATGAAGGCGTTTTGGATGATTGAGCACCAGCGAGCGTGAGCGACAAGGCTCTGCCTTGATGACGGCAAAATGTTCTGCTCGCCGGTCCCGGTATCCGCATGGGGGCTCAGGAGGGGCTTGGTGGGGGCAGCGACAGCGGGCGTGGCACAGTCGGCTGGACAAGATGTCACTGGGGCAGGGGACAGTGGCTCGCAGGGCATCACAGGCAGCGCCCAGGGCCTAGCGGGGGCGACAGGAGAGCGACGGATGCTACCACTTTGTCCCTTGGTACACGTAGCCCCTCTGGTATGCCATGCTGCCACAGGGGTGGCACAGGGGCATCGGGAACCCCGTGCCTTGGACGTTCAGCTTTTCCCCAGGCACAAGAGCGACCTGGGGCTCTTGTACAATTTTGTGCTCAGCCAATACGGGTCCTTCTATCATGCCGCAGTGCTCAGGGGCTTGGAGGAGTAGGGGCAGACACCACAAAACCCCCTTCAGCACGTTTCGCAGTAGTTTCCAGGACCTAAAGGCCATTGCCCGCCCAAATATTGTGACACCCGTGATGCACATCCATGCGCACACTTATGCTGTCGTCTTGGATCTTGTTTGCGAGACCCCTTTGCCTATGAAAGTACCTTTGATCACTGACACTCACGCCTTGGATCTTGTTTGCGAGACCCCTTTGCCGATGAAAGTACCTTTGATCGCCGACACTCACGCCTTGGCACTCCTCTTGTTCTTAGGACCTCTACGGCCTGTTGAGATACCTTGGCTCATGTCTACAGCAAGGGAGGGCTCAAGATGCGTCCACGGCCTGCACCAAAACCCTTGTTCTCTCCCTAGTGGAGGCTCTGAAGGGGGATCACCGCAAGCGCCTGCAGTTTGTGGACGTTGTGTCTCTCTCCTTTGACACCATTCCGCGTCATGTTCTTCGAAAAGCAGTCAAGAAATATGAGTCTCGCAAGGCGCAGTACGCTGCAGTGTGACCTGCTTACCCGATGCAATGGAGTTGTGGGGAATGTTGCATCTTCAAATGTGTTTGTGGTGATGAAATAAACTAAAACCCAACCCAGGGCACAGCCCTATGAATGTGAAGTCAGGATATTTAAGTTCATAGCCAAAGCAGGTCATCGGACGTCAGAAAACAGTGAGTTGAGTGCATGTGTACATGGCTGTACACATGTACACATGTACAAGTCTGTACATGGCTCACACAATCCCCAAAAGGAAATGGCTTCAAAACAGATGGAGAGACACAACAGCAATGTGTCAATATCAATCTAGCCCACGTGCGAACAGGCCTAGCAAGCTGCCCCGAGTGGAGGGGACTGACAGACCTGGCCCCTTGGATACCCCTGTACGCACTGCGTTCCATAGACCCGTTGGGGGGCCCGTAGAGATCTTTGTTTCTCCATCTTTTTGATGGGAAATGGCGGCAGTTGGATTGCCACCGTCCGGTTTGCGCTGTTTATTGGGATTCACAGGCGATGAATACCCACAGTAGTGGCGTGATGGCCTCATTCTTTGGCCTCCTCCTTCTTCCTCCTTCTTCTCAGATCGGTGTTTTACAGCTTTTTCACCCCGTCCCACTGTCCCCTTGACGCCCCCTCCCTCCTCAAGCGATTGTAAATGCTCTTTTCAGCGTCTTGGCCATGAGCACCTTCTCCGGCGCGTCCTGTGCGGGTCTTCTCGGGACAAAATTTCCATCCGTCTTGGCACCAATCACAATCGAAAGCAGCGCTAGGGGCGAGGGGTCAGGGGACAGGGTCAGCATTCACACCCCTAACCGCGCTCCTGCCTAGCTGAAACTTTGCAGGACCCAGTCGAAATGTGACTCAGGACCAGAGAAATCCTTCATTGCAGTGCATCATGTACCCTAAGGCAAGTAACAAGGGCGCCGATGTCGAGCAATGCTGTGCAAAACAAACACACACGCCATCCAGAACGCGTGCAAATTGCAACCAAAGTGTACTCCACGTAAAGCCTGCATCATGTCTTCATGAGACCACGGCAAGAGATTCACACATATGCCCCACGTATTTATATTGAGGTCATATCCACTGCACGTCAGCCATAGGCAGAGTCAATGTTGCAGTCAGGGCACACCAAAAATGGGCCAGGGTTTAGTCTGCCCAAAAAGGCTCTGTGTGACCTGTGGAAGCATTTCACCTCTTCCAATTGATAAAGTGACCTTTCCAGCTTGACGGAATGATCTGCATTGGCAACAGCAGGCATTACTTTGACGACATTGATATGTCTGAATATCAGTAGCTTTACATGTCAAAGTGTCGTTGTCGGTGCACCAACTGTAAATATGAGGATCCTTTCGGTATATTCAGCCAGCATGGCATTGTCTGGTGTGCCTCAGACATGTCTGACCATAACATACTTTAGGATTTAATATTGACTCAAGCTGGTTTCCCTCCGTAAAGATGATCACCCTCCACAAACACACACTGGTGGCCTTTGTGAGGCAATGCCTTGGTCACAGGTTCGAACCCAGACAATATGCACCAAGATGAGCACAACTGCCATTCAGAGCCCCGTTTGGAGTCGCAAAAAGGCATTTTTGGACCATTGTCACCTGGTTTGGCATGTATACAACCTCCAGCACGGTCCCATCAGGAGGTTGTGATTGGACTGCAGCATGTTGATGTTGGACGCATTGGTCCCCATCGAATGCTAGGTATCCCAGGAACGCTTGCAGCATGTTATGTTAGGCTGCAGTGCAAGGACTACAAACGACAAATTACACACTGTTCACCAAAAAGCATGGAACAAGTGAGGAGTCACTTGTGTTCCTGTCATTTCAACGTGCAAAGTGTCACACAAAATTAGTTGCAATAACAGGGATGTGCTGAGTGGTCAGCATCATTCACAAGGTGCAGGAAAAGGATATCCGCGGCCAGATTTTAGAGAGCACCAGCAGCATCTCTGGACAAAATATTTTTCATTTCTGCAATACCGTCATTCATCCTGTCTCTGGAAGAGACATACATCACCAAATATTGATCAAATGGTGTGATTTGTGTTCATTGTGCATGTATGTACATGCATGCATGCATGTCAGTTTGTCCCATTGTTTGTTGAACAGGGTAGCCACAGCTGGCCGTGCAACAGCCATTGTGATGTTTGGTAGCCGAGGAACCCAATTTTCCAGGGATGAAATGCCGGAAGGCAGGGATTGGTTTTTTTTGTTCGTAATCCAGTTCCAACGATTGTGCTGGGCTAACGTACCACCCCATGGTATTTGCAGTGCATTGCAGTATCATACAGAGGTGGGCAGACTAGTGGAGCGTTGACCGGTCCGGACACACCTTGAATGTTTTCTGGTTGGTTTTTCTCTCGTCCATCAGTCCCTGCTGTGCTGGGTCTGTTTTTCAATAAAGTCTTTGTGGTTTGAATAGATGAGGTGCAACTATGTTTTTTTGGGGTATGCAAATTTGCCCAAATAACGTATCCACAGCTTAAAATTGGGGCATTGTTGTACAGATAGAATGTTACAAAGTATTTCATTATTGATTTGCATCCCCACCAATGCACAAATTCTCAGCTTGTTGTTCAAAGGTGGTACACGAAATGAAGATAGAGTATTCTTCCACCAGTTTGAATTTCCATTGCAAAGAATCCAGGTTTTCAACACTCCGGCCCAATCCAAATTTGTCAACAGTGCAAATTGAAAATTGTGGCGCATATATTTCCAAGTCATTTGCAGATTTCAGATGTAATCCAAAATGATCACATTCTTTTTACTCTGGCTCCCAGCTATCCAAGTGGGGCTTCCCGGAAAATGATCATATTGTCACCACAAAAAAGGCAGAACACATAAGATTATTGTAAACCAGCTGCTCATGGTCATAGTTTTCATAAATATGGTCGGACCACATGCCAGTCGCTGAGCTCTATCCAATTTGCTGTCATAGGCACGCAAGTCGGGACACGCCACTCATTAAGTAGACGGACAACTAAAGGGGAGTCAGTTTTTGCCCTTTCTAATTACGGATTTTACAATTTCGGACCCTTTTTGGGTATGAAATCAAGTGAAATGAAATTAAAAAAACGTGCCAAATTGGGCAAAATTGGCAAAAATAGCCAAAAACGGGTGCCTGCTGGGTTGAAATCGTAGTATGGAAACATGCATTTTGGAGGTGTAGCCCAAATTAACACGGTATGAAATTGTTGATTGCCCTGTCTGTTGTGTTTCTTCACGCAATACATAGAAGAAGCTAAGCCGATAAGTTGCCGCAAAAGCAATACCAAAAGTAGAATGAGGAGTCATAGTCAGAGTCATAGTGAACCTTAAGGCGTCTTTGACATCCACAGCATGAGAAAATCAGTTTTCATGCAAATTTGGTTGGTACGTTTGAGAATGCGGTTTGTCGTTGCCCAGCATTAAGCAATCTATTTGGATTTTTTTCCTAACTGTTTGATTAATACGAAACAATATTTGAAATTTGATGTCCAATACAGCCAAACATTTTCAAAAAATAGTTTGCAAAGGGGTTGTAGTGTTTAATCACAACGGGTCTCTAAGGGAGTAGATTTTTTTGTTTTTGTTAAGGAATGCCACAGAGAACCATCAACCATCAACCGTTGCCCACCGCCAACACATAGTGCGAGCGGGCTTCTTTGAGAAAACTACGAGGAAACCTTTTTGTTTTGTTTTGTTTTGTTTTCTCCGTCAAGGATTGCACTGGCTTGATCGCTTAGGGGTTGGACAAATGATTTTTTTTTCCAACCGAGTCACCGATAAGAATATTCGTTTTCACTGCAAATCATCAGTCGCAAAGTTTTCATCCAAAGTTTGTTGCACAAATTTCAAGAAAATCGCTTCGCAAAAAAGCATGTAACGGATTCGCTGCACTAGCGTCAACTGCAAGCTCTGCCATTGCACATGGCACTAAATTATTCGGTGACAATGATTAATTTTAAATCCATCGCATCCCCGCAGGGAAAAGAAAATCAAATGCATTGTGCTAATATTGATAACTGCTTAGATAAATTCGCGAAATAAACTTTTAACCCAGGAGCACGGTTGGGTGTTAACCCAAGGCGCTCATTGCGCCCATTGTCAATTCTGACTGTTGTGTCTTTTTGGGCAACATTTTTTGCTTTTGTTGGTTCTTACGTTGCGACTAGCAACTCTAGTCATATTTGCAACAGTGAATAGCCCCAAAATTCAGTTGTCCACAAATTTGCCAAACACAAAAAGATTCAAAGTAAACTTGCATTGAGTTAAGCTAGTATTCGGAAGTTTCAGGCTTTCTTGTCCAAAGGTTACAGTTCCATGGTAAGAAAACGTGTCATGCTTTTGATTGACTTCCTCCCATACTGAGCCTATTATCTAGTATCGCCATGTTTTCAAAACAACAATGCGACATAGAGCATGAGATTGGCAGTTACATGTTGAACCGGCAAAATAAAGCAGACGTTCTAAAGTCAAATGACAACAAAGTCGCGGACCATGTCTTTTGACTTTGGAGTGCAAAAACAACATTCCAAAAGCAAGAATTGCCTGATTGTTTCGGTATTTTTATTGAAAAAGAAGGAAAAATAAAGCAGTGGTTTGACTTTGGAGTGCAAAATCAGCTTGCCAATTAAGGCCTTTGACTTTCAAGTGCCGTGACGTTTGGCACACCCCCGTAGCGATTTCATCTCTATGCCATTCAGCGATCTACCAAGGCTCAGGCTTCAGCATTGATGCTCTGTGGCAAAATCAGCCAAACAAGCGGAGGGGGGCTCCGAGAGATGGGGAAGGGCAGTGTGCGGGCTGCGATCGCCTCTGAAGGGTATCTGTCGGACGACGAATTCAGATTGCACGATATGCACGTGCATGATCAGGTATTTATAACAAAGAACCATGAGCATGTTGAGGAAATTTCAATGAAGCAATGAAACATGATATGTTGTGGAGGGTGTGGAAAAGTAAGGTTAAATGAATCCTTTGTCTTTCGTGCTTGGTCCGGCTTTTCCTTTGCTGGTGCGAAGCACCATCAAAAGAAAAGCCTTAAGGTAAAGGGACCGGTTCATCCCCGGTGACCAGTTGAGCCCCACCCTGGGGATTATCAGGGCAGGGTGGGGATGAATAAGACACCCCCTGGGGATAAAAAGGGCACCCCCGGGGATAAAGAGGACACACCCTAAAATACTACAAACCATAAAAAGCTTGTGGCACATGTTTTCCTTTACAAACCCTGTAATGTTTTTCTTTCTCGTAAAAGGTTGTTCTCTTTTCTTTTTGTGAAACCATGCAGAGAGTTACGTCGCTCAAAACCCCGTGATGTGTTTTCTCCGTACCAAAAGTGTTTGACTAATGGTTTGTAAAAACATGCAACGTTTATTGGTTTTCTTACAACCGTGTACTATTGATGTGCCCTGTTTTGTACAACCATGCAGAGGCTTTTTATTTTTGAAAACTTTGTAATCTATTTGTAAGTACCAGGTTGCACTCTCCTATTTCATACCACTGTACAACTTTTAATTTTTTGTAAAACCATGCAACGTTTATTTCTTTGTAAAACCAATCAATGTTTGTTTTTTCGGGCAAAAGGTTGCACTGTTCTGTTTTGGAAAACCATGCAAGGTTTATTTTTTTTCCAAAACCTTGGACTGTTTTTTTTCTTGCTAAAGGTGGATGTCTCCCATTATGTAGAACCATGCAAGGTGTTTGTTTTTTTAAAACCGTGCAATGTTTTTTTGTTGCAAAAGGTATTTTCGTTTGTAAAACCATGCTTTTCAAAATTAAGGAGTGGTTTTTTTTTTTGGGAAAACGTGGTAATCTCCTGCTTTGTATACCTGTGCACTGTCTCCCTAGCACACTTGCACAGAGCAACACGGTGACAGTTTCTGAATGCTCCCGTACACCTGTTGTAAAGGTACTTGAAGCACTGAGACAGCTTATGGACATAAGCGTGTACCTGGCTGAAAGTGTATGGCTTTGCACTTTTGATGACCGCGCCTAAAAGCACAATCATTCTAAGTCTGCCAGTGTGTCCCATGACATACCCGGGGGTAGCCGGAGTCACGGGTGTGCAGAGTCACCACCCCGATTTTGAACTGGTTTTTTCGTGTTCAAAACTTCTCATCGTTTTAATTTGTAATGTCTGCGGTCCCCATGGCATCAAGCAATTGCCAGCAAGTGGCAAGCACGTGGGATGGGAGAGCATCAACCCTGCAGAAAGGAGGCTTCTCTTCACAATCTGTTGAAGCGTGTACCCTGCACCATATGCACCACAGATTGTAACGCGCACGCTTCCCACTGTACTCTGCTCCCAGCACGCTGTTCGGAGCAGGATGTGCACTGCACACAGCACTCAACCCGATGCAGACCACACCTTGCGCACTGCACCAACTGCCCTGTGCAGTGTGCACACTTCATACTGTCCATACACAGAGCACGACACGGTGTATGCAAGGAAAGTGGCTGGCGCGGTGGTTCCAGAGGGGATAGGAAGAAATTGTCTCAGGAGCAACAACGGCCCATGTTGACCTCGGTGGAGATATGGCAGGCACATCCTGTTGAAGGCAGATTACATTAGTGCGTGCGTGCATTGTGCACGATGCGGGCGTGCAGCGTGCACAATGCATGCGTGCAGTGTGCACAGTACGTGCGTGCAGCGTGTACAATGCGTGCGTGCAGTGTGTACGATGCGTGCGTGCAGTGTGCACAGCGGGTGCGTGCGATTTGCTGGCTGGGATACGACCGGTGCGCACTGGCAGAGGGGTTGCATGAGAAACGGTGGCAAAACAGCAGTGGCTCTCGGGCACCGAACCGAATGTTTCCTTCTGGTTTCTGAAAGGCACTCCAGGCATCATGAGTTTGTCGTTCCGATTTGTATGGGCACTGTATGATGGAGGCACCTGAGAATCCAAGGCACTTGGCCTCCATGAAGAAGTCGTAATCAAACTGCTCGAGCTGCATTTTCTGCATGGCCACTGCATGTGTGTGCATCATGAAAAAGCGCTGCAGGAACCAATTGTCAATCTTCGTGATGTCGTGGATCTCCGTAATGGTCATTCCCATCTGAAGCGAGGGAATTCAGACACTTGGAATTGTGACTGGATCCCACTTGGAATCAAATGACTGCCCCTGTTGCAGACTTGTCGCAGCACATAGGTGGAAGACAGAGATGTCCCTCCGGAGAAGTAATTGTGGGCTCCGTTGCACCCAAGCCTCCAGCAAGTCACTTGCCGAGTGCCGTCAGTCCCAATGTCAAACGCCCTCCTTTGTCTTTGACTGCTGACTGCTGTCAACTATTTGCCAACCGTAGTCAATTAATAGTAAAAAAAACCAGTGTCGGAAGGGCGACCTCATGGAGAATAACAGCACTTTGAGACAAGCAACGTGCGAAATTAACAGCGGACAAACATGTACGACCAGGGGTGCAGAGGTTTGTGGGCTCAACCCATGTGTGAAACACCAAAGTCACGCATCAAACCGTTGCTCGTGCCTGATCTGTCCTGTACGAATCCGCTGACCGGCCAGGCTCGACACGATGGACTAAATTTGCATCGCGTTCTGAACCTGGTTCTGCACCAACAGTCCACTGCAAGAAGAACTGAAAGCGTCGCTTTTGCTCCCTGTTTTCTCTGTGTGTTTGCGCTGGTAGTGCAGGTGGGTCCCAACCGCATTATCTAAAATGAAAAAAAACAAAGGGAAATCAATCTCGGAATCGTATATTTCGCGCAGTATTCATTTTGCTTTTACGTGGTGACATTTGGGCTTACGTAACTTTGCGGCGCTAATTTACGCAATTTCCCGCGGTAGTATCTGGCGATTTACGGGATCGCCAGATGGATCTCGATTATTTTTATAATGTTCAAAAGAATATTTCTTTGATTATAAATCGTCATCTCCTGATAACATTATTTGCCTGGCGATCCTGCGCCGCGACAGTGGGTGTCTAACTGGTCCCTTTACCTTATTACGTTTTTAGCCACTTTCGGGTCACCTTTCTATGTCGGAAATGGAGCCGGGCGGTGACAAACAAACGCAAAAACACTCCTTTGCGTTATGTTTAAGCTAGCAGCGCAAGGACAGGGAGGGTGCATTGGGCAAGATTAGCGACACAGGGTGCAAATAGCATACAATTGACATATTCATAACTCGGGCCTATTGTATCAGATTTTGACGAAATTAAGGGCATTTTTGGTCAATTTGGGTGTGTTCTTTTCATTTTTGAGCTTAAAAAGGCGGCTAAGTGCGCTGAAAACCGTCAAATCGAAAAGCGGTGCTAAAACAAAATGACGGCGGTTTCTCAATTGAACAGCAAGACGAGGCTTTTAGAATCATTTATAAATCTGGTCTTAGATCGAAATTTCGTGCATTGTAGCCCGATTTCACTTTGGACAGTCAAAATGAAAGATCGCAAATGCCGGCGACTGCAAAATGCACGCGTGCAGAGCAAATAAATAATATGTCAAATAGATTCCTTGAGATTTGGGGCCTTTGGCTTATATATCGTGTCGTTCGGCACCTTAACTTTGCTAGTGCACCTTTAAATCGCATCCCTAGCTTATATGGAACTAGTGGATGTTGGTAAAGAAGTTGAAACCTTGTAAAAGTCCTAACTTTGCAAAACAGCCATGATTGATCGAAACGAATATGACGGCGCGAATCAGCTCTTTGAGGCGGTCATTTAGAGGGGCTGCATCGTACACTTTTGGGATATGTTTCATTTCGGCGCTCGGATCGTATATAATGGCATAAGGACCCATTCCCCGCCCCCCCAATTAAAAGCCCCCCATGGGGGGGGGGGGTGAACAAGGGGATGAGTGCGGTGGTCTAGAGGGTGGGCAATTTGCATTGGGAGGGTTGTTTTTGGAGGTGATACATACCACGGAAGCCCTTTGTTTCCTTGTACGTTTGGGGGAAATATTTTCAAAGCAATGTTCGGGCTATGTTGTTGAGCCTAACATTCGGGCCAAAGATGGTGAGAGCAATGTAGGGGCCACCTTGTGGCAAGTGATGGCTGTATGGCAAACAAATAGGTGCCATAAATGTTGAAACCTTTGCGTAGCAAAATACTTGTGGGGCGCTTCCCACTCGATGCCCCTTTGGGTAGGCGCCGCGGGGGGGGGGGGGCTTTGCCTTTTGCCCGAAAAACAACGGTTGTTTGGTGCCGCAAAACAACACAAATTGACCAGCAAACATGTTGGCCCTCATTGTTTGCCCATTTAAAAATGTTGGGAATACATATGTATGCATGTTGTTCACCGCATACCTGCACCAAAAGGCCATCGAGAGTCAACAAATTGGAAAATTGGCACACAACTGTGGCATGTTCTTTCTCTTCCAACCGACGCTGCCCCACAACTTGTGCACCTTGCCGTTCAGCCGAACCCTTACCAGCACGTACCCCACTTGACAACAAACAGCATGGCTTTTATCCACCTGTGGTAGCTAGCCCACGCACCCCCCTCCCGCCCCTCAAAGCATGCAGGACCCCCCCCCCCCCAGTCACGCAATTTCCTGAGGTAAGTGAATGGATACCTGAGTGGATGCGATGAGTGAGTGGATACTTGAGTGGATGCGATGGTGCCATGCACCATCGCATCCACCCCCCCTCTCTTTGTGTGTTCCCCCTCCCGGCGAAGGCGGGGGGGGGGGGGGAGTGGTGGACTAGTTAGTTTTCCCCTAGCTGGGGCAAAAGTTGCCGAAACGTGAAGTACAACTAAACATGCCATAAAAAGATGGTCAAATTGGCTAAAAATCTTCATGAGGTTATGCAAAGCAAAACCAGCAATGTGCACGCCACTCCTAAGCTTGGGGGTGCAAAACCAGTTTCTTCACCAACTGCCCGATGGGAATCAAAATTATGCACTTGATCTGTTTTACAGCGTTGTTTGTAGAAACAATGTTTCTGTGACATTGCACTTGCCATCAATGTATTTGATCATTTCGCCCCTTTCACTTATTCCGTGCCATCCAACGTTGTTGTTTCTAAATGAAAATGTACAATGCTCCCCCTGTCACCAAATTTTACTGCTTTCTCTCATGAACATTGACAAAAAGCCTTTTGTTTCGAAAAAAAACAATCTCTGCTTTCAGTGGAGCAAAAACAAAACACATCACACAACACACAAATGACACACAGATGGCAAAAGGCAGACACACAAATGACACACAGATGGCAAAATGGCAGACACACATATGACACACAGATGGCAAAATGGCAGACACAAATGACACACAGATGGCAAAATGGCAGACACAAACGACACACACATTCACAAATGACAAACACATTCACAAATGACAAACACATTCACAACTGACAGACAGGACAAATGACACACACATTGCGCGCTGACACAGAAAAGACACACACACAGTGCACTAACACACACACACAGCGCTCTAACACACCAATGACACACACCCAGCGCGCCAACACACAAAAGACACACACCCAGCACTCGCCAGACACACAGCGACACACCCAGCGCGCTGCAAACACACAATCACACACCCAGCGCGCGGCGAACACACTATCACACACCCAGCGCGCGCCGAACACACAATGACATACCCAGCGCGCGGCGAACACACTATCACACACCCAGCGCGGGCCAGACACACAGTGACACACCCAGCGCGCGGCGAACACACAATCACACACCCAGCGCGCGGCAAACACACAAGCACACACCCAGCGCGCGGCGAACACACTAACACATTGCGCGCTGACACACAGATCACACACACAGCGCGCCGACACACACACTGCGCGCTGACACAAAAGACACACTCGTGTGTGATTGTGTGTCCGGCGCGCGCTGGGTGTGTGATGGTGTGTTCGCCGCGCTGGGTGTGTCATTGTGTGTTTGCCGCGCGCTGGGTGTGTAATGGTGTGTCCGGCGCGCGTTGGGTGTGGGATAGTGTGTTTGCGGCGCGCTGGGTGTGTGTTTGTGTGTCCGGCTCGCGCTGGGTGTGTCACTGTGTGTCCGGCGAGCGCTGGGTGTGTGTCATTTGTGTGCTGGCGCGTGTCATGTGTCAGCGCGCTGTGTGTGTGTGTGTCATTTGTGTGGCAGTGCACTGTGTGTGTGTCATCTCTGTGTCACCGCGCAAAGTGTGTGTAACTTGTGTGTCCAGCGCGCGCTGTGTGTGTGCCATGCGTGTGTCAGCGCGCAATGATTGTCTCAACTGTGCCACTTGAGTGTCAGCGCGCCGTTTTTGTATGATTTTTGTGTCGGTGCACTCTAATGCGAAATCAAACTCAAACGGGGCACACACAAGCAAGCTCCAGCGAACCAACCAAGCAGGGCACGGATTGCAGGCAAGCATGCACGCGCAAAACCAAATCGACAAACTCCATCTGAATCTGCATGCATTCACCCCTGCAAAACGAAACACACCAAATCAACTCCGGGCATCACACCAGTAGCCGCCGGCAGTGGTCAACAACGGTTGCGGCTCGTCTGCGACCTTCATGTCAGCGGCTGGAGTGGGCACGGCAAAGAGCAAACAGCAAACAGCCAACACGAAACGAAACACGAAGAGCAAAGCCACGACAGCAATATAAAGGAACATATTTTTCTTTTTGACCGCAAATGACAATCACTCACCTTTTATTTTTGCCAACCAGAATTTATTGAAGTGCTGCGAGTTTGCGCCGCCGCCAAGAGCGCTGTCGCCAGTGCTAGAAATTAATTAACCTTATGATTCGATTTTTTAGAATTTCAGCCCTGAGATTCATACATTACATCAGTTTGCATATTAACTTTGGTCGCGCAACCTTAAATCCGATCCCTATACATACAGGAATTCTTGGATCCTTGCTTACAAACTACCAACTTCAAGGGCTCCTAACTATTTAAAACGACTATAAACCACGAAAAAGAAGGGGCACGCTACGATCGCCACGTCGAGGCGGTCATTTTGAGGGGTAAGTGTGTAGGGGTGATAGAACCGGAATTTCGACGTTAGGGGGTTCCCTATTATAGGGGGTTGAGAGGTGGCCATTGACTTGTGCGGAGGGGGCCCCTCCCCCTCTCCGCGCGCGTGGCAAGGCGGGCCGGGGGCCCAATCTGAACAAGCGGGGGAAAGATGCACGAGGTGGGGTCGCACGGATGCTCAGATGAGAACGGGGAGGACCAGGAGCACAAAGGCAAAAAGACCATTCAAAGGCGGAGAAGGAGAAAACCATGAAAACACGGGAGCAACGGCGCCAGCGCCGGCCGCTAGGCTCCGTTTTTGTGGGCCAAGCCCCAGAAAAAGGAAGCCTAGCGGGTGCTGCCTCTTGCCTCTTGCACAATATGGTTGCCCCGTTAGCAGAAAAGGTTTGCCAGATGGGCAGCAAGTATACATGCCAAATATGGCGAAAAAAATGGCAAAAAACTGCCAAAAAACGCGTAAAATTGACCGTAAATCATCAAAAAGGTACCTGACTTGGCCAATTAGGTTGCTTTTCCGACGTTTTGGCCCGAGCCGGTCATTTTAAGGGGCTACAACATGATGTAACTTCGCAAGCAAGAGCCAATACGGAATTCAGCCCCAAATTTTCGGAGACTGCCCGAAAAACTGCTTAAAACGGTCCTAATTCACCAAAACGACCATCATCGGCCATAAAGAAGAAAAGTCGCGTTCTTAGAATTCCATTGCGATCATTTTAAGGGGCTGCATTGCGGGGTTTTGAGAAGGGCTGTCTTCCAGGGGGGGGGGGTCGCGTAACGTAGTAGTTGGTCACTGCTTCTGGCGCGGGGTCAGGGGCCCCCAACACCCCGACCCCCACAGAAGCCAGCCCCCTGCGGGGGGGATTTGAACAAGTGGGGGAAAGTTGCACGAGGTGGGGTCGCACGGGTGTTCAGATGAGAAAGGGGAGGACAAGGAACACAAAGGCAAAAGACCATTCAAAGGCGGAGAAGGAGAAAACCATGAAAACACGGGAGCAACGGCGCCAGCGCCGGCCGCTAGGCTCCGTTTTTGTGGGCCAAGCCCCACAAAAACGTAGCCTAGCGGGAGCTGCCTCCTGCTTTTTGCACAATATGGTTGCCCTATTGGCAGAAAAGGATTGCCAGATGGGCAGCAAGTATACATGCCAAATATGGCGAAAAAAATGGCAGAAAACTGCCAAAAAACGCTCAAAATTGACCGTAAATCATCGAAACGGCACCAGATTTGGCCAATGAGGTTGCTTTTCTGACGTTTTGCTCCGAGCGGGTCATTTTAAGGGGCTACAACATGATGTAACTTCGCAAGCAGAAGCCAATACGGAATTCAGCCCCAAATTTTCGGAGACTGCCCGAAAAACTGCTTAAAACGGTCCTAATTCACCAAAACGAACATCGTCGGCCAAAAAGAAGAATAGTCGCGTTCTTGGAATTCGATTGCGATCATTTTAAGGGGCTGCATTGCGGGGTTTTGAGAAGGGCTGTCTTCCAGGGGGGGGGGGTGGCGTAACGTAGTAGTTGGTCACTGCTTCTGGCGCGGGGTCAGGGGCCCCCAACACCCCGACCCCCACAGAAGCCAGCCCCCTGCGGGGGGGATTTGAACAAGTGGGGGAAAGTTGCACGAGATGGGGTCGCACGGGTGCTCAGATGAGAACGGGGAGGACAAGGAACACAAAGGCAAAAGACCATTCAAAGGCGGAGAAGGAGAAAACCATGAAAACACGGGAGCAACGGCGCCAGCGCCGGCCGCTAGGCTCCGTTTTTGTGGGCCAAGCCCCACAAAAACGTAGCCTAGCGGGAGCTGCCTCCTGCCTTTTGCACAATATTGTTGCCCTATTGGCAGAAAAGGTTTGCCAGATGGGCAGCAAGTATACATGCCAAATATGGCGAAAAAAATGGCAGAAAACTGCCACAAAACGCACAAAATTGACTGTAAATCATCGAAACGGCACCAGATTTGGCCAATGAGGTTGCTTTTCTGGCGTTTTGGCCCGAGCCGGTCATTTTAAGGGGCTACAACATGATGTAACTTCGCAGATAAGACGCAATACGGAATTCAGCCCCAAATTTTCGGAGACTGCCCGAAAAACTGCTTAAAACGGTCCTAACTCACCAAAACGACCATCGTCGGCCAAAAGAAAGAAAAGTCGCATTCTTAGAATTCCATTGCGATCATTTTAAGGGGCTGCATTGCACGGTTTTGAGAAGGGCTGTCTTCCAGGGGGGGGGGGTCGCGTAACGTAGTAGTTGGTCACTGCTTCTGGCGCGGGGTCAGGGGCCCCCAACACCCCGACCCCCACAGAAGCCAGCCCCCTGCGGGGGGGATTTGAACAAGCGGGGGGAAATTGCACGAGGTGGGCTCGCACGGGTGCTCAGATGAGAACGGGGAGGACAAGGTGCACAAAGGCAAAAAGACCATTCAAAGGCGGAGAAGGAGAAAACCATGAAAACACGGGAGCAACGGCGCTAGCGCCGGCCGCTAGGCTCCGTTTTTGTGGGCCAAGCCCCACAAAAACGTACCCTAGCGGGTGCTGCCTCGTGCCTCTTGCACAATATGGTTGCACCATTGGCAAAAAAGGCTTGCCAGATGATCAGCAAGTATACATGCCAAATATGGCGAAAAATATGGCAAAAAGCTGCCAAAAAACACACAAAATTGACCGTAAATCATCGAAACGGCACCCGATTTGGCCAATGAGGTTGCTTTTCTGACGTTTTGGCCCGAGCTGGTCATTTTAAGGGGCTACAACATGATGTAACTTCGCAAGCAAGAGCCAATACGGAACTCAGCCCCAAATTTTCAGAGACTGCCCGAAAAACTTCTTAAAGCGGTCCTAATTCACCAAAACGACCATCGTCGGCCAAAAAGAAGAAAAGTCGCGTTCTTAGAATTCGATTGCAATCATTTTAAGGGGCTGCATTGCAGGGTTTTGAGAAGGGCTGTCTTCCAGGGGGGGGGGGTGGCGTAACGTGGTAGTTGGTCACTGCTTCTGGCGCGGGGTCAGGGGCCCCCAACACCCCGACCCCCACAGAAGCCAGCCCCCTGCGGGGGGGAATTGAACAAGCGGGGGGAAATTGCACGAGATGGGGTCGCACGGGTGCTCAGATGAGAACGGGGAGGACCAGGAGCACAAAGGCAAAAAGACCATTCAAAGGCGGAGAAGGAGAAAACCATGAAAATACGGGAGCAACGGCGCCAGCGCCGGCCGCTAGGCTCCGTTTTTGTGGGCCCAAGCCCCACAAAAACCTAGCCTAGCGGGAGCTGCCTCCTGCCTTTTGCACAATATGGTTGCCCTATTGGCAGAAAAGGGTTGCCAGATGGGCAGCAAGTATACATGCCAAATATGGCAAAAAACTGCCAAAAAACGCACAAAATTGACCATAAATCGTCAAAACGGCACCGGATTGGGCCAATGAGGTTGCTTTTCTGACATTTTGGCCCGAGCGGGTCATTTTAAGGGGCTACAACATGATGTAACTTCGCAAGCAAGAGCCAATTGGGAATTCAGCCCCATATTTCCGGAGACTGCCCGAAAAACTGCTTAAAACGGTCCTAATTCACCAAAACGACCATCATCGGCCATAAAGAAGAAAAGTCGCATTCTTAGAATTTCATTGCGATCATTTTAAGGGGCTGCATTGCAGGGTTTTGAGAAGGGCTGTCTTCCAGGGGGGGGGGGTCGCGTAACGTAGTAGTTGGTCACTGCTTCTGGCGCGGGGTCAGGGGCCCCCAACACCCCGACCCCCACAGAAGCCAGCCCCCTGCGGGGGGGATTTGAACAAGCGGGGGGAAAGTTGCACGAGGTGGGGTCGCACGGGTGTTCAGATGAGAAAGGGGAGGACAAGGAACACAAAGGCAAAAGACCATTCAAAGGCGGAGAAGGAGAAAACCATGAAAACACGGGAGCAACGGCGCCAGCGCCGGCCGCTAGGCTCCGTTTTTGTGGGCCAAGCCCCACAAAAACGTAGCCTAGCGGGAGCTGCCTCCTGCTTTTTGCACAATATGGTTGCCCTATTGGCAGAAAAGGATTGCCAGATGGGCAGCAAGTATACATGCCAAATATGGCGAAAAAAATGGCAGAAAACTGCCAAAAAACGCTCAAAATTGACCGTAAATCATCGAAACGGCACCAGATTTGGCCAATGAGGTTGCTTTTCTGACGTTTTGGCCCGAGCCGGTCATTTTAAGGGGCTACAACATGATGTAACTTCGCAAGCAGAAGCCAATACGGAATTCAGCCCCAAATTTTCGGAGACTGCCCGAAAAACTGCTTAAAACGGTCCTAATTCACCAAAACGAACATCGTCGGCCAAAAAGAAGAAAAGTCACGTTCTTAGAATTCGATTGCGATCATTTTAAGGGGCTGCATTGCGGGGTTTTGAGAAGGGCTGTCTTCCAGGGGGGGGGGGGTGGCGTAATGTGGTAGTTGGTCACTGCTTCTGGCGCGGGGTCAGGGGCCCCCAACACCCCGACCCCCACAGAAGCCAGCCCCCTGCGGGGGGGATTTGAACAAGCGGGGGGAAATTGCACGAGGTGGGGTCGCACGGGTGCTCAGATGAGAACGGGGAGGACAAGGAGCACAAAGGCAAAAAGACCATTCAAAGGCGGAGAAGGAGAAAACCATGAAAACACGGGAGCAACGGCGCCAGCGCCGGCCGCTAGGCTCCGTTTTTGTGGGCCAAGCCCCACAAAAACGAAGCCTAGCGGGTGCTGCTTCGTGCCTCTTGCACAATATGGTTGCACCATTGGCAAAAAAGGCTTGCTAGATGGGCAGCAAGTATACATGCCAAATATGGCGGAAAAAATGGCAGAAAACTGCCAAAAAACGCACAAAATTGACAGTAAATCATCAAAAAGGCACCTGATTTGGCCAATTAATTTGCTTTTCTGACGTTTTGGCCCGAGCCGGTCATTTTAAGGGGCTACAACATGATGTAACTTCGCAAGCAAAAGCCAATACGGAATTCAGCCCCAAATTTTCGGAGACTGCCCGAAAAACTGCTTAAAACAGTCCTAATTCATCAAAACGACCATCATCGGCCAAAAAGAAGAAAAGTCGCGTTCTTAGAATTCCATTGCGATCATTTTAAGGGGCTGCATTGCGGGGTTTTGAGAAGGGCTGTCTTCCAGGGGGGGGGGGTGGCGTAACGTAGTAGTTGGTCACTGCTTCTGGCGCGGGGTCAGGGGCCCCCAACACCCCGACCCCCACAGAAGCCAGCCCCCTGCGGGGGGGATTTGAACAAGCGGGGGGAAATTGCACGAGGTGGGGTCGCACGGGTGCTCAGATGAGAACGGGGAGGACAAGGAGCACAAAGGCAAAAAGACCATTCAAAGGCGGAGAAGGAGAAAACCATGAAAACACGGGAGCAACGGCGCCAGCGCCGGCCGCTAGGCTCCGTTTTTGTGTGCCAAGCCCCACAAAAATGTAGCCTAGCGGGTGCTGCTTCGTGCCTCTTGCACAACATGGTTGCACCATTGGCAAAAAAGGCTTGCCAGATGGGCAGCAAGTATACATGCCAAATATGGCGAAAAAAATGGCAGAAAACTGCCAAAAAACGCACAAAATTGACTGTAAATCATCGAAACAGCACCCGATTTGGCCAATTAGGTTGCTTTTCTGGCGTTTTGGCCCGAGCCGGTCATTTTAAGGGGCTACAACATGATGTAACTTCGCAAGCAAGAGGCAATACAGAATTCAGCCCCAAATTTTCGGAGACTGCCCGAAAAACTGCTTAAAACGACCCTAATGCGCCAAAACGAGCATCGTCGGCCAAAAAGAAGAAAAGTCGCATTCTTAGAATTTCATTGCGATCATTTTAAGGGGCTGCATTGCGGGGTTTTGAGAAGGGCTGTCTTCCAGGGGGGGGGGGTCGCGTAACGTAGTAGTTGGTCACTGCTTCTGGCGCGGGGTCAGGGGCCCCCAACACCCCGACCCCCACAGAAGCCAGCCCCCTGCGGGGGGGATTTGAACAAGCGGAGGGGGGCTCCACGAGATGGGGAAGGGCAGTGTGCGGGCTGTGATCGCCTCCGAAGGGTATCTGTCGGACGACGAATTCAGATTGCACGATATGCACATGCATGATCACGTATTCATAACAAAGAAAGATGAGCATGTTGAGGAAATTTCAATGAAGCAATGATACATGATATGTTGCGGAGGGTGTGGAAAAGTAAGGTTAAATGAATCCTTCGTCTTTCGTGCTTGGTGTGGCTTTTCCTTTGCTGGTGCGAAGCACCATCAAAAGAAAAGCCTTATTACGTTTTTAGCCATTTTCGGGTCACTTTTCTATGTCGGAAACATAGCCGGGGGGTGACAAACAAACGCAAAAACACTCCTTTGCCTTATGTTTGAGCTAGCAGCGCAAGGACAGGGAGGGTGCATTGGGCAAGATTAGCGACACAGGGTGCAAATAGCATAAAATTGACATATTCATAACTCGGGCCTATTGTATCGGATTTTGACGAAATCAAGGGCAATTTTGGTCAATTTGGGGGTGTTCTTTCCATTTTTGAGCTTAAAAAGGCGGCTGAAGGGCGCTGAAAACCGTCAAATTGAAAAGCGGTGCTAAAACAAAATGACGGCGGTTTCTCGATTCGACAGCAACACGAGGCTTTTAGAATCATTTATAAATCTGGTCTTAGATCGAAATTTAGTGCATTGTAGCCCGATTTCACTTTGCACAGTCAAAATGAAAGATCGCAAATGCCGGCGACTGCAAAATGCACGCGTGCACAGCAAATAAATAATATGTCAAACAGATTTCTTCAGATTTGGGGCCTGTGGCTTATATATCGTGTCGTTCGGCACCTTAACTTTGCTAGTGCACCTTTAAATCGCATCCCTAGCTTATATGGAATTAGTGGATGTTGGTAAAGAAGTTAAAACCTTGTAGAGGTCCTAACTTTGCAAAACTGCCATGATGAACGAAACAAATATGACGGCGCGAATCAGCTCTCTGAGGCGGTCATTTAGAGGGGCTGCATCGTACACTTTTGGGATATGTTTCGTTTCGGCGCGCGGATTGTATATAATGGCATAAGGACTGCTTTTAGAGGGGGGCGGGGCCCCATTCCCCGGCCCCCCAATTAAAAGCCCCCCATGGGGGGGGAGGTGGACAAGATTATGTGAGATCTCCAAAGCAGCCTGCGGCTAGATTTGCCGGTCCCATTAGGTCTCCTGTACACAAGAATGCCCAACGTTAAATTCACCAAATTGAAAGAAAACAAAGAAAAAATATGAAAGCACACCCAACAGATTGATTCAGATTTACTATGCATGGTGGTTTCCCGCCCAATACTACACACAATAATGCCTCTTATATGAAATTTGCCGAAGGACAGCCGCATGTTTACAAAAAAATGTGGCCATAAGTTTCTGCCCAAGGTACGGACACACTTTCCGGGGAAACCGGAGGCTTGGGGCAGGTTTTTGTGCAATATATCGGCTTATGGGTAAAGCCGGAGACACCGTGGGTGGTGCAACATTGAAGTCGCAAACAAAACAAAAATTGCGAAAGTTTTCAGGCAAATATAGAGCACGGAATCAAGTGAGAGTGCGAACTGATTTTTGCTATGGTAAAATACACATGTAATGGATTGTACATGAACATGGAATCTCAGCAGCATATCTGTAACAGACCTTTGCACAGCAATTTCTTCAACCTCTGTAACAGACCTTTGCACAGCAATTTCTTCAAGCTGGACAAATCAGCTCCACTGAATTTTCTGGTAGACTTGTGCTTGGATTGTGCCTGGACCGTATTAGCATCAATTGGTGTGTGGAACATCACTTTTTCCCGGTCTCCCTAGATTTTGTCCCAAACCCAAATTGTTAAGAGACTCTCCACACATTTGGTACCTCATGCTCAGAAACTGCCATATGTGTTGCTCAAGCAAAATCAAAAAAAATTCTATTGCCTACTCCAAGCAACACATACCCAAGGATGCTCATTTTAGGTGATCACAATATCAAAAACATAAGTTTCAGAAACTTTGATTTTTGAGCTGTGTGTAGGCTGAAAAAACTGCACAAGCAGGTTGTTTACCCATCCCGTTTGACTCCCCTGACCCCCGCGCCCAATACCCAAAGAGAGTGAAAAACACGTAAATATGGCCTAAAAGATGCTTTACATACCTTGGATGGTAATTTTTGGAGATCACCGTATCAAAACATTAGATTCATTTTTGAGTTGCACAAGGGGAAGAACTTCATCGGCAGGTTGTGTACCACTCCATTGGGTGACCCCCCTCCCCACAACCTACTCCCAAATAGGGTGAAAAACACATACACACTGCCTAAAACGCGCTTTACACAGCTTGCTTGGTCACAATGTCAAAAAAATAAATCTCCGAGCCTTCGTTTTTTGAGCTGCCTAGGGTTAAAAACTGCTTGGACCCTCCCGGGCGCACCCAATACCCAAATAAGGTGAAAAACACCGAAATACTGCCTGAAACATGCTTGGCATACCTTGAATGGTCCTTTTACGTGATCACAATATCAAAAAAATAAATTTCCAAAACTGCGATTTTTGAGCAGTCCAGGGTGAAAAACTGCATTAGTAGATTGTGCACCGGCCCATTCACTCATGTGAGCCATTACCTGTGGAAACGGTCAGTTCGCGTCTTTGGCACGGGTTTTGACCGGCCCTTGGCAAGGCTACAGACTGCAAAAAATGTTCTTTCGTATCCTAATAGGCATATACTGCGCTCGTCCCACTCCGCCCCATATAAACCCCATGGAGCCGGGACCTGGAAACACTTTTTCGGCTCAAAATCAAAAAAACCAGAAGATTCATGATTTTCGACCCAAAAAAAAGGGGGGTCATTTTTGGCTGGAAAACACCAGGGATTGGGCACTTCTTTTTTAATCCCCCCTCACATTTCAGAACAGAGGAGCAAAAAACAGAAGCAGAACAACAACGCTACAGAAAAGCAAAACCACACGCCACACAATTCCCATAGCAGTATGCCTATGAAACATGAAAATGGGGCTGTCGTGACCAACAACCAGGGGCATCACAGACGGAGAGCTGCAGAGAAAAATGTGGCTTGCCAACACCAATGAGGAGAGGTGGCGCACAATTATGCATAACCTGATGCCAAATCCAGCAGGTCTTGTTTGCACGCAGTTTGTGTGCTTTTGGCAGCAATTACGCCATGCAGGCAACAACCGACAGTGACCGATGCGGGCGCCTGCAAAGCTCAAGGATATTTGCGTGTGTAGCCATATATAATGCAGCCCTCCCCCCTTCCCCCTCACCAGCGCATAAACAGCTCCTCTTCAATGCACACACATGTGCAATGCGCTTGACTGGGTCAACTTCCCAAAAAAAAGAACCAAAATTCCTGCCATATCAATGGGGGTGGGTGGGGGTGGGGGGTTTCAAGGTCAACACTGGTCAGCGGTTTAACCAAAAACGAGGCCGCTGATGGTGTTTCGTGGTTTCCAATGTGTTTACCTGACGGGCCTCCGCAAACCACAGCAATTTATGCCATATTCCCAGCCCCCCTCCATGGCCATGCTGTAGCGTTTTCTGCTAGCTTCCACAAGTGATGCCACACTGGCCCACAGCCCCTCTGGCGGCTATCCACAATTACGTGCACCAGGGCACACCCCAAAATTCGCCTCAGCCACGTGCCACAGAGCGGCCAGGGATAGGTAAATCTGCTGACATTTCGGCGTCATGGACCAGAAGGTAGCAGGATGTCTTTACTACTCCAGGGTGCTGGGATCGACATACACACCAATCCCCATTGTTGAGGAGAGGACAAACTTCTTCATGTACACACCCTTCACGCTGGCAGGCTTGACCTTTTGGAGCTCCTTGTAGATAGCAGCGATGTTCTCCTTGAGGGTTGCTGGTTCAAAATCGACCTTGCCAACAGGAACATGCACCACACCAGCCTTATCAGATCGATACTTTACCTATGGAGAAAACATATGGGCAACATCTGGTGGGGCCAATCCCTCAAACAGAAAAAAAAACAAGACCGACCAGCACAATTGAATAGAGCAAGACCTACATATCCCACTGGCAGCTTCCGCTTGGTTTGTCCTGGGCACGTAGGCACCATGATGCGCAACCCATTTGGTATCCTCCCAAATTTTTGCTGGCTCCTGGTGATTTGCCCCAATTATTTTCGCCACGGTGACCAGTTTTGCCAAAACTGTTCGGTTTGAAAGCACGGAAAAATCAGAGAACCTTGTTGGCACCAGTCGACCAAACAAAACCACTGTCAATTGGTGCAAATTTCGTCTCGGGTAAGATTGTATGCAGATAAGGTTGTTCGACCCGTCCCAACAAACAGCCAACCCACAAAATCTTGGCAGGATTTTGGATCTGTTTTCACGGCTATGGCTGGTTCGGTCGCCTTCTCAGATGGAAGGGGGGAGGCTTGACCACCATTTCGCTACTGCTGTGCATCACAATTTGACAACATGTCTGCTGTAAAGCCTATGATAGGACTGACAGGATGGAGAGCTGTTGCAAGACCAAAAAACTTCATCCCAAATTGATCTGAATCCAGCAAAAAGGCGTACCTGTCCGGCCTTGGCTTTTGTAATCGCAGCCTCAATATCAGCGGATACGGTCCCATCCTTTGGATTCGGCATAAGCCCACGGGGTCCCAAAATCCTACCCAGCTGCAACGCCACACGCATGGCGTCTGGAGTAGCAACCACGACGTCGAACCCAGTCTCTCCACCCTTGATGAGCTCTGCCAAATCATCGAGACCCGCGAACTCGGCTCCTGCGGCCTTGGCTTTTTCCACGTTGTCATCAGTGCAGAACGCAGCTACGCGCACCACCTTCCCAGTGCCCCCGGGCAACACCACTGAACCTCGAAGCATCTGGTCAGACTTGCGGGGATTGATGTTGAGAGAGACAGCCACATCGACTCCCTGAGAGTGGATGAAGAATCAGCATGCGCCACTTTGGCGTGGAGTGAGGTTGTGGGAAGGGCGTGCATGTTGACTCCCGAAGAGACAGCTGTTCATGTATCCACCTGGCTCCACCTCGCGAATGTTGAAAATCATTGGCACCATCGTGTAGATCAATACCACAACCAGAGGGTGCATCGCGCAAAGCAAGTGCGATTTTCCTTGTGGTGAACTATTATCTGGCCCTTTCGGTGGTTAACATGGCAACCATCTTAACCACCGCAACAGGTCAGGTGGTCAACAGGACAGAACAGGTGCAGGGCGGGACCTCAACAAAGCCGGCAGTGGAGCATTGCTGCACCAACGCAATAGCCTCATCCACTGGATACAACTTCTTGGCCTCATACATCGCCTCCAATGCCTGACGCCGTTTGGAGTACTTGGACTTCACCTTTTTCCCACGTGCGCTGCCCGGAGCCTCTGGAAGGCAGAATTGACGAGAACAGCACCAACCTCACACCGAGGCTTGGATACAAGCAACGTCAGAGAAAGAAAGGAATACCGATATCGGAGCCCTCGACCATGACTGTGGCCATCGCGAGGCGCTCTTGGGCGGCCAAAAGCGGGTCCACCGGCTCTGTCTTCGACCAAAAAGTGCGGATCGCGAGAGCGATGGAGACAACTGGGAGCATGATAGCGCTTGCCAACATCAAGAGGCCTCTGCTCGGCGAGGTCACCGGGGCTGTCAAGTGAAGTGGATCCAACGGGGCTGCATTTTGATATCCTGTGCACACAGAGAGATGGAACACTCACCACACTTGTTCATTTCGCAACTCTGTTAGCAGAGATGTCTGCACCCGTTTCTTCCGGGTCGACGCATCAGGAAGGTGCCAGTTTGCCCTGACAAACACAAGTCGTGCTTGAAACGCAAGCGGACTGACTCAGGTGCGTCGAACGACGCTTCGGTTCACGAACGCATGATTCTGCTACACAGATTTGCACACACAAACACCACAGACACAGACGATACCTCGGAACTCGGCCTCCTCGGCCGCAAAAAGCACATCCTGTGCTGCATTGGCACGCACGGTTGGGGCGGGAGCGACGTTGGCAGCGTATGCGGTCGCGGGCTTAACCATGGTGGCACCAGAAGTGTAAGCCATTGTGGAGGAGGATTGTGCGCCATTCACGGCCAGCATAAAGACCATTCCGCACACGAATCCGGCACCCATGCCCAACCCCACCTTGGGCAACAAGCCTGTTTGAGGATACGGACGAAACAAGGCGGCACCATTGGCCCTTTTGGAATTTTCACGTCCAACGTGTCGGGTCGCGAACTATAATGTGAAGCAGCTCGAGTGGTTACATAATTTGATCGGTCAGTTGCTGTAATGCCCAGACGCGCACAAGGCTTGAGAAATTCGAGCCACAGGGAAACAGCATATAATACCTGGGCTCTGGGATTCACACGAAGACTCAAGGCTTGTGTACATCGGCATACTGACCTGACAAAGTGCGCACCGACGTTTGGACCGAAACGCAACATCAGAACACTAGGCCGCGTTTATTGAAACCATAACTCATCAGCAACGGGTAAAATATTATGGACTCGAAAGACAGACAAGAATCTTGAGCTTACGATTTCCAGCCAACCCCGGTAAGAATCCCTCCTGCTCGTACTGTATTGCTCTCAGAGCTGTGGCGCCTGGGGGTCGTGGGGTACTTAGTTAGTGGTCATGAACACGAATGTAGCCAACCATGACTTGCGCTAAAGCGAACCATTTTTCTCTGTTTAAATATTTTGCTCACGTAACTTCAACCCCGCGATCGATTCCGGCAATTCTTTCCCGGCGGAAGGCCTGCGGCAGCATTCGGTGCTTACATTTGCCGTTGGTGCCTTATATAATCCTGGAATTATGCACTGTTTGGGTGAAACATTTCCTAAAGTATCAGATTTGTCTATTGCAGGTCCATTACTGTAAACTACAGGTAGACGAGGAATAATGGTGTTGCAAGTGCGGATTTTTTCCTTATCCTTGTTTTTTCATAATGTGGTTGTAAGCCAAGATGCGTAGTTTAATTTTCAACTGAGCTGTGTCTCGAAGATGTGTTTTGGTCTTGTCTTAAACTCTACATCATCGTTGTTGAGATGAAATCAGGAGTTGGTAACCATGGCATGATACTGCACTAGACTAGTTTGCCTACTTGACTTGAATGTGCTTTTGAATCACCAAGATTGATGTGGAATCGGTTACTTTGTTTGTCGCCTCTTCATCTCTGTCTCCACTTCATCTGCATGTAGGACTCAGCCTAAGCCAAGTCTTTTTTATCCGCGTCGTCACATTACATAAACATCAACCATGTTGTTCTACATTAATAGTTTTGATGTGGTTATAACATTTTTGTTCTCAAGCAATTGTTTTGTTGTTCTTATGCCATTGGGTTATGTAACACGTACGACTTTGGTCAATTGTAGTGCTCTATCGAGCAAGATCAAAATCCGCATATTTTAATGTAAAATAATTAGCCAATTAGCAGACCGAGAATGCGCCAATTCGAACTGCTGATTGCGCATTGATTTTTACACCAAATAACTGCATCTACACGGTCAAAACATTGAAGTTTTGAAATAAATCTTCGTTATGCTGTGAAATTTACTGTAGCAATCTGGCGCCGATGAAAATCGGCAGCTCGCGCAGGCCGGAATCGCCGCAGCACCAATTCGTGGACTTCTTTTTAAATACTGCATGAAATGAAATAATCTTTGGATATTTGTGCAACAGAGTTTTTACTCTTTCGGAATCGGTGTTGAAAATGCGTGCAGCGAAAGGCCGTGCTCGCACCTAGATCGCGGAGGTTTGCAGGGTCGCCCAGGAGCAGAAGCCGGGGGCCGAGGTTAACAAGAAGCCGCAGAACCCTCCCTCCTACATAATTTACGCCCATCTCTTGACGAAAAAAACGACGCCCCTTGAGGAAGCAACAGCAACTAACGTAAGTCACCAGGGGTGGCGGCACCGCGGTGGCCACCGCTGCGGCTGGCTCCGGAGTGGACGCCACTGCCCATGGCTCCGGCCGTAACTCTCACCTCTTCGGCCGGCTTGTCGTCCTGGTGGAGGTCCGGGCTGAGGCTAGGCAGCTGGCTGGTGTCTTGGCAGACTCGCCACCTCTTGCGGCCATGGGAATACTAATCCCCCATGGCCTGGAGTTTGGCTTCGTGGCCACATAAGTTTGGAACTCCGTTAAGGACCTCTACCCACTGAGGGGCCTTGATGCCATCCTCACACCGGCAGTGGCAAAACTCCCGGCCCTTCTCCAGGCTGGCCACTAGGGTCTTAATGGCCCGCGAAGTGGGGACTAGCGGGACTGAGGCCCCGGCTCCGACCGTGGTGGAGCGGGGCATGGGGGCTGTAGTTGTGGAGACGGTTTTTGCGGTACCTATTCTCGTTTTCGGAGTTCCGGACCTTGAGTGGCTCGCTAGGATAGGGTACCTCAGCGGCGGTAGAATGCTTTTGACGCATTCCCGTGGGGGTCTTGTCCACGTGGCACGCTGGCGCGGACACACAAGCAGGCAGGCGAAGCAATGTGCGCTTAGGGCATCCCCATAGAACAAAGCATTCTAGAATCACTGCCACTCTGCAAACAAAGCGAATGTACGTACAACCACACATCAGGATATGTACGCACGACAGGTGGGTTAAGTCGCTGATAGGGGTAAGGGCATCTCAGGGCAATAGACGCTCAGTTCCTAACCATATCCCAGTCCCAGGCCCTTCCTCTCCAGTGGCACGCAGAGACATGCCACCACCATTATCCCATAGGGACTTGGGGTATGAAAATGGGCTGTTCCAGCGCAGACTGATTCTGGCTAAAAGAGGTCCAAAAATGACCCCTCGTCTGGGCCATATGAGGGCAGAGGCGAGGCAACCAACCCTTAACCCTTTGAGTATAAACTTTTTGGAGGGCCTGTGCAATCTGGGTCTTTCAAATCCTCCAACGGCCTGGAGCCCTGGGGTCGCCAAGTGGGCTCAGGACACCAAGATTAGCAAAATCGGCTCTCCTAAGTGACCAAGCAGGGTAGACAATTGGGTCGATCTTCTGGAGCCAAGCTTGAATACACAGGCATTGATAGTCCCTATGCTCAAGTGCATTGGGATTTGGTTTGCTGTCACACTGCCTCTTTGATGTTCCCCAAGGGAATGGTCCCACTATACGGCACGAAATAGCAATATATGCGAAAAGTGTTATGCCCCTTGTTTAGTGGGTGACACTTTGAAGTAATCTATCTCTGCTCCGACAACCAGGAATCTTCTGATACCCCAATCCCAAAGTGCAGCGCCAATACTGATAATACCCACAAGGACAATGTCCCGACAGCAAATAAGTCCAATCACATGGGTGTCTGCGAATAGCATAGATAACAATGAATAAGGATACAATCTGATAATCCCAGATCCCAAATCCGACGTGAAACAACGGTAACACTTTATCTCGGATATTGCGCACGCGACGACTCTGCAGAAGGCAGTCTGGCCCATCACACCCCCCCCACAAGACCCGACACCAGGGTGGAGGGGATGAAAACGAAGTAGGCATGGACCAGAGTGCCCTAGGACACAAGAACGGAACACTGAAGCGTGCCCACACACAACTTACAACACGGTTAACCCCCCTCCTGGCACCACACAGGCTCGCTCACACCCAGCAAGTCGGCAACGCACACCCGCGCTCAAACTACCCCGGCACCACACACCACGCGCGCACAAGCAGCACACTGGCACCAAGTGGCGCGCCCACACAGAACGGGCAGGCAACTCCTGGCGCGCACATGGCACAAGCAACCCACGCAGACGCCCGAATGTCACTGTAGACCAGGCGGACACTGAAACTGACAGTCAAAATAGAACGTTTGACACCCGCTGACGGACGATCTTGCTGAAAAAACAATGGTCGGGCCCGCAATTTCACTGAAAAGAACAGAGATGGCCGCTGCTGTACATAGGGATCGCCAACTGGCAGACGTGTAGCCGAACACTCAAATGTTGCGCGGATGAAGGGTGGGATGAGGCCATACGCCTAGCATCATTTTCAGAACTCTCTGATGGCCGCGATGGCTGCCCTGACCCCGCAGCCAACCAAAGATGTACCTAAAAAACCTGCAGAGCGAAAGGGCACAAACACTGTCCAGCACACCAAAAAACTGCACGGCATACTTCAAAACATCGGTGGACCGAGCAAAGAAGATGGGAGCGACCCAGCCAAAACCGAGGGCAGCATTCAGGAGTTCATGACAGGAGTGAGGCCGAAGGCCTAGCACGGAGTTGAAGATGTAGCACCCAGACAGGGACAAAAACAGCATATCAAACCTTCAAGAAGGCCATATATACAACTCAGGTTGAAAGCACAGACATTGGTGTAGTGAGGCCACAGGCCTAGCACTAATTTGGACAATGAGTTTCTCAGTGAATACCAAAACTGTGACAAAACAGCAAGACAAACAGGTAGCAACAGGCATTAAACCTTCAAAGGCCTCCGTCTCTTGCGTGTACCCCTGTGGGTCTTTTTGCTGGGCCCCAGAGCAGGCTACATCCGTGCTGGTGCCAATGCAGGCGCCGGCGATGGCGCTGATGCCGGCGGCAGCGTCGCTGGCGGATTTGGCGAAGATGGAGGTGGCGTCGTTGCCAACAACCAGGAAGATGGCGCCGAAGACGAGGCCGCGACAGAAGCAGGCAGCGTTGCTGGAGGTGTCGACGTTGAGAAAGGCAATGCTGCTGATAGCGCTGACAAGGACGGTGTCGCTGCTGTTGGTGTTGACGAACAAGGCGTTAGAGAGCTAGAGGGCTTCACTGCAGAACTCCTTTGTGCCGTCGATGTCGCTGCAGGTGCTGGACTTGGAGAAAGCAACGACCTCAGGGACCCCTGTAGCGCTGTGCCTGATGTTGAACTCGGCGACGCGGATGAAGGTGCTGATCGGCTTGCTGAGAGGACGAAGGCTTCCAGGTCGTCGTCAGTCACAGCCTCTACCCTAGGCCGTGATGATGGCGCCGCCAACAGCCGCTGACACTTCCTGAGAAAATCACAACGAAGGTTGGTAGAGCCAAACTGTTCCCAACCCACGACATCCAGCCGCTGCTCAGCCTCGTGCTCAAAAAGCTCACGAACGGCAGTTTCCCACGGCGACTCAGCCCTTAGCGGTTGTAACTTTGCCTCCAACCGCAGAAGGGTAGCCTTGCTAGATGATATGAGGCCCTCTCGATCCTGCTCAAAGTGATGTTGGTGAGTCGAGTGCCGATGAAGGTCCCAAGCAAACGACTCTTTACACTGTGCCAGATCGAGCTCCAAGTGATCAAGCTTGTTCCAACGGCCCTGCTCCCATGAATGCTTCTGCAGAGCCAACCTCTCTGTTGACAACGGTCGAGCCGCAGTCTCCGGATTGACGGCTACAGCTGCCACCATGCACGCTACACGGGCCGCCACTCGTGACTCCTCCTCTGGGTGAACGGATCCCTGAACCCGTGAACACGGATTCGCTGTCATGTTATGCCCTTTGTTTAGTGGGTGACACTTTGAAGTAATCTATCTCTGCTCCGACAACCAGGAATCTTCTGATACCCCAATCCCAAAGTGCAGCGCCAATACTGATAATACCCACAAGGACAATGTCCCGACAGCAAATAAGTCCAATCACATGGGTGTCTGCGAATAGCATAGATAACAATGAATAAGGATACAATCTGATAATCCCAGATCCCAAATCCGACGTGAAACAACGGTAACACTTTATCTCGGATACTGCACACGCGACGACTTTGCAGAAGGCAGTCTGGCCCAAAAGAGGGAGGTCGCTAAATGTTGTATATCTCCAAGCAAGTCGGACGAGAAAATACGAAAACATATTGCGATTGATCCTTCGTCATATGATACAAGAATTGACCTTCTTTTCCCCCTAGGTCTGTGGGCATATGGACATATGATGAATGAAAGATGGCACAAACGGGGCAAAAAGGTTAAAATTGGCCGAAACGGCCCACCCTCATGATCCCATATCTCCCCGACCTTGGCGAGTTGGAACCAAAGCAAGGATGCTATCGGCACATGGGACTCATGTCTCCATAAACGCACCATACCAGCCCAAGAGATTGCTTCTAGTAGTTTTTCCACCTAAGGCAAACATAGCACATGAAAATTCCCAAGCAGCAATACGCACCAAAAGAAGCCCCTATGTATTTTCCATCCAAAGGCGAGGATACATGGGGACATACCCAATTGGAGGAAGGTTTTTGTACCGATGACAAATTGCCCTTCATATTCAAGAATGGGCACACACAACAGCGGGGGTGAAATCAGGGAGAAAAGGAGTTAGGGAACATTTTCGTCCAAAAGAGGAAAAGTTGTCCAAAAAGTGGTAACTCCAAATTTTGTATCTCCGAATCCCAAGAGAGATAGACTTTGGGAATTTGCACGGAAGTTGCCCAACGCCTGAAGCCTGATTAACGACAATAGTTTGGGTTCAAAGCATTGGAAAAGGACTTTTAGCACCTCAACCGTTGTAGCATATGAAAAATGGAAAAAAGTGCAAGAATGCCAATATTGGGACATATATACCAACAAGATCCCTAAAACAGAGAGATAAATAATGTAAAATGCAAACATATTTTCAAAACGAAAATCTCAGTGCAACTATATTAGCGTATGTGCGCACGCATGTATATCACAGTGTTCTGCGGCGCAGCTTACCTATACTTCTGCACCTACATTTGCTTAAACAAATTCTGTAATAAAACAAAATCTGTTTCCGGCACAATAACCTATTACACTATTTGGAAGCTATTTAGAGGCTTCAAAAACACTCTCGCGATTGTTGGTGTCTTTTGTCGCCTGTCACAATCTACGACATCGTGACGGGGCCTACGATTTAAAAACGTTCACAAAGTTGCATTAGAAATATGGTTTTATTACCGTTTTCTTAAGATCTTTTTGTTACATTGATTTGCACCTTAATTTCTTGTTGTCTAGGAATGTGAACCCTTATTTCTGGACCGGCCAGTTGGTCCGGTTGGATGGTCGTGATTTCAAGTCGCCTTTTGTGTGCTTCAAGATGGGCTTAACGTCGAAATGAAGGAGTCGTGACAAGATTGGGCCAAGGAGGTGTTTAACACAAACTTGAAACTCAAGACAAGGAATGTGGTGAATCATATTACAGCCCCGAAGCCTATCACAATACAGCCTATTGCCCGCAGGTGTCCGAGAGTTGGCAAAGAATTGTTCCACCGTCGGGGCGCGTGAGCAAGTTGGGAGCCAACTTTGTAATGAGCGAATGGAGAAAGTCTTCGCTGAGAATAAAGACACCACGCTCTCCGGTAAGCTCATCAAGAACCCTTCTGTGGGTGGCCTGCAAGCGAGGCGCCCATCAAGCTAAAAGAAGGAGTGAAGATTTTGTGTCGCGATACATGTTTAGATAAAAATGTAGTGTGTCCCCTTAGTGTCTTTACTACAACTCAAGCTACTATGGTTGCATTGGTTATGCACTTTTTCTTACTAGCAGGTGGGAAAATACGTGCTGGTGCTAAAGAATCCGTAATAGGCAGACTTTTTTCCAAAAGGTTATCTGAGGTTTTTTTCTTGAAAGCAGTAAGGAAATTTTTGGCTATGAATGAGGACATGTGGAAGAAATTGGTAATTGGATACGCACAAAGCCTACGGCTTAACAAACATGCGGCCCAAAGACCGCAAAGGCAAATGGCGTAACTTGAACCAACCAGAAACGAGACAACAACCGTATAGTGGTTTCCAAAAAGAACAAATGAGCCAGATATGCTACACTGCAGAAAGGGCAAACGAAAGTGTTCCCGGTAAAGAAGGAGTGTAATAAACAGCATCTAGCACACAAAGATGAGCGCATGCTAAGCTGAAGAGCGCACGCGCATTTGTATATGTGTCTGTCATGTAAATAAAATAGAGGCTCAGATCGCATTGCTACTGTTGCAGAACAACAGGATGAAATTATGTTTTGGTTGCATTTGATTGTGCATTGCAACAGTGGATTTGGATAATCGGTCACGGAAAACTGAGTTCGGAGATTTCAAACAAAATTGAATGGATTATGAAAAACATCCTGGATATCAACAAAGGCATTACAATCCTGTTGTTCGAGTCGCATAATTTGACAGATGCCGTCGTCTCGCCGTGCCAGCTCGTCGCACTGCAGGAGGTCCAGAGATTTAGCGGAGCACTACCAGTCTCGCCGTGCCAGCTCGTCGCGCTGCAGGAGATCCAGAGATCATGCAGAGCAGCACAGGACGAACGCACATCCGAGTTCACGCCGTGCAGGAGATGGGAGCCGGACGGGAGCTAATTTCGAAGGTGTGCATCGTTACGGCCGATTCTATGGAACGTAGAGTTCGAGGTTCAGTAGCTGAATCAAGCATTGCAGCCGGAGTTTGAAGTTCAGCGGCTGGATCAAGCAATAGAGCCGGAGATCAAAGTTCGGCGACTGGATCAAGCAATGGAGCCACCAAGGGTAGCCTACGAGAGGAGTTCTTGTCTGACGTGGAGGAGTCCCGTCTGAAAGTTGAGGTGTTGCAGTTACGTGATCGCATACTGCAGCGGGCTTCGCAGATCGAAGATTTGAAAGCCCAACTGAAGAATACACGAAGGTCCAGCGACAAGATCTCAAAGCGCAAGCGGAACAAGTGCAGGATCAGACGCGCGAAGTTGGAGCAGTGCCAGTTGGAGGTACGTGAAGCGCGTGAGAAAACGAGCGCTTGAAGGCCAAAGAGATGGAGTATCAAAAGCGCTTGGAGTATATGGAGCAGCGCATTCACCGACTTTGTCAAGCGTTGGTCGAAGAGAATAAGGAAGTACACGACGGAGGTGCGCGAAAAAACGACCAAGAGGAGATAGTAGAGAGGAAGCGACAAGGGAAGCCGTCTTTTGTTTAAAGGTTTCTGTTTTTGTGGTTTGTGCGTTGTAGTGTGTTTGTTGGCGATTTTTTTCTACCATTTCAGTTCCGGCGGTGTATCCAAGTAGTCCAGTACGCGGGAGTAAAAAAAGGTCCCACCCTCTGACCTGGGGTGGTGTCACCTTCCGCCAACATGTCTTTAGAGAAAGGTACAGGGACCCCCGCTGTTTAAGTGCTGAGAGGGCACAACAATCCGCACGGGTGTGTATCAGCCAGTTACGTCCAAGTGGCAGGGCTGATCTAGGAGGCAGCCACCCCCGCCCTTCGCGACGTGTACACCGCAGGGCAGGACTTGCTCTGGCGGGCCAAGATGATGCTTGGGTGCCCTGAAACGGCCTTTTTGGCCATCCCCAGATTTGGGGGCTGAAAACACAAAAGGTGGACCGCTGGAGCGTGCAGATGTGGACTCCTGGCGCTCGGCAGTCTTTGCTACGCATGTACGGGTGCATTCGTTTTTCATATTGCTCATCACATAAGGACGCCCGTGTGTCAGATGTTAGTGTTGTCGTCTTCTTCGTTTCGTTTTCGTTGTTTTCCTTTCTTGCTTCCTTTGTGGCAGAGCTACTGGTGTGTCAATTCGACCACTAGTGTGTTTCTTTCGTTCGTTCGGTCGTACATGGCCCTTTGCTTTGGTATATAAGAGTGTATGTTATATGTATGTTTGCCTTCCTCTCCCTGCAAGATAGCTGGAGCCACAAAATATGATCACGGGAAATGTGGAGACCGCCGATGCGGAGAACAGATCAAAGAAAATATCAATACAAGTCAAGGAGAGACATAAGAAGTAACAAAAGAACTTAAATAATGCACAGTGGAATGCACTTGTAAAATACGGTGCACGACCTGACAGGATCATTGTGCGTGGCATTGTCATGTATACTGCACCCTGCAGGTGAACTGAAGCAGCAGCAGGTGTTTTTTACATGGCTCCGTGCTTATTCTCTGCAGGGACACAGGGTAGCCTTTTCAATTTTTTTCAGAACTTTGTTCAAAGTATATGTGTCAGCACAGGTGAGTAGGTACAGTGGAATACAGTGGCAGGGGACAGTACTATGGGGACCTGGAGTGGAAATCAGGGTAGATCCATGAGACAGGGTGTAGCGGGAGTGAACCGGGTCCACCTCCCCACAGATGGATGGAGCCCCCCGGGCCACGGTACAAAACACCAACCCCAGGGTATAGCCCTCCCCAGCACAGGGACAGCTCAGCCACCCCCTATGCCGGATCGCTTTAAAAAAGAAAGCCGGGTAAGGTCCATAGGGCAGTGGATATTTTTCTGAGTGTCTATTTGTTTGTATATTTCGGTTTCTATTTACTACAGTGCTACATACATTCATCAGTCTGTTTTTCAGCTTAACCCCCAAGGTTCAGCTTGTGAGGGGAGTGTAATCTACTGCATGTAGCACACAAAGATGAGCGCATGCTGAGCTGAAGAGCGTACGCGCGTTTGTATATGTGTCTGTCATGTAAATAAAATAGAGGCTTAGATCGCATTGCTACTGTTGCAGAACAACAGGATGAAATTATGCTTTGGTTGGATTTGATTGTGCATTTCAACAGTGGATTTGGATAATCGGTCACGGAAAACTGATTTCGGAGATTTCAAACAAAATTGAATGGATTATGAAAAACATCCTGGATATCAACAAAGCCATTACAGGAGATGGGAAGCAAGCAAGTTGGTTGGGGGCCAACTCAGCAATGTCTCAGCCGTAGTCAGTAAGGTGCCCAGTGGTCGAATAGTCAAAGGTGGTGAACAATGAAGGGATTAGATAATGGGAGCAACAACTCGTCGCGCCAGGAGGTGTGCTAATGTAATGGAGTAGCCCCTGAAACTTCCATTGTAGTGCCTTGCTCTACGTTAACCAAAAATCAAAAATAGAAAAAAGCTAGGGGCTTGAGATTTCTCTAAAATTTCAAAAAGAAAAATCCCCGAGCAAAGCTAATAAAATTTGCACAAACCCTCACCAAGACGAGGCAAACAGCACACAATACAACACAATTTTGTGTCTGACTTTTCCTCGTGGTCCCGGTTGTGCTTGGTGCGCGGAATGGGCTCGGCGCTTACCTTCACGATTGATATGACTCTCCTTGTAACAAATTGATAATCCACCACTTGAATTGAATTGAGTATTAATTGAAATTCATTGCAAAGAGTCCTGAGATACGAAAGAATTAGACCAAATCAAAGAGTGTCATCGAGGCACTCCATGCATGAAACATGTCGAACACATGGAAAAAGAGATGGAACGAAATTTGATCAAACATCAAACCTATAACTTAACCTCAAGACAAACATTGCATTCACTCGTGAGGTCATGAATGTAATTACACCACGGAGGTCAAAATACATAATGCATATCATGGCATGACACATGGTCGAATATCGACTCGCATGATGAAGCATGCACACCTACTTGAGCCACCTCAAGTTGGTCATTAATCTAACATGGCAAATCAATTGCATACTATGTCTATTTATCCATGAAATGTAAATTCAAACAACAACATGGACCAATGTCGTGTAAATCCACAAGAGTTCAACGAAAGAGTATCCAAGACTAACCTTCATTAATTTTCACGGTTCAAAAGCGAAGCATTGAACAATCAACCAACTTCAAGAGAAATATTGGCTCCTTGCAACAAGATGAAAATTCATGCCCAATTGAGAACAATACCATGGTAGGTTGGAAGACTCCCATCAATTGAAAAGATTCAAGGATAATTGAATTCATGGCATTCCAACAACCATTCACAACTCACCACAAGAGTGTGCAAACCCTTCGAAATTGTCACATGGACCAACATACACATACATGATTGTAACAACAATCCATTGGCACCATGAAGGCTTCGCGTGACGAACATGGTAAAGGGAACCTCACAATTCCTAATTTAGGGATGATCTTGAGTAACACCTCGTGATCGAATATGCATTCATTAACCATGGAAACCTTACGAACATTCACGGATTCTAATTTATGGACGGCTTTGTGTAACACCTCATAATTTGAATATACATTCATTTGCTCGAACACTCTTGGTCTCTCAGGGAAGCATGCATGTCTTCGACATTACAACAATACGCGTGGCTTCCGAATTAGACTGGTACATCCTTCAATTCAAAGCGACAATTAATTATGCTCGACCCATATTCAATTCATTCTTGGCGGCGTGACTCAGTCAATGGATAGTAAATCGAACTGACCAGGGAATGCGAAAAAACACCAGATTGGAACAAACAACATATCTGTCGAGACTCAATCATCCAAAATTCTGTCTTCGTCACTGGAGATTGCAATCCGCGACCTGTCCGGTCTCGGCCAGCGACTGTCCAATTCCTGCAACTGGATTACTGAATTTCTGAGTCCTGACTGTTGACTGTCACCGATCCAGAGATGTGCAGTTCTATTACACTCCCTTCCTAAGCTACGAAGTCCCTGACTGAGTGGCTGATAACCACACTGATAGAAATGCACAGAACCTGGCATCTCAGGAATCTCATCTGGAATTCATCTGGAAACCTCATCTGGAATTCATCTGGAAATCTCATCTGGAAGTCTGCAATCTGTAAAGGAATCGGGAACTGGAAACACAACAGACACTGGGGGAGGGAACAAGCATCATTGCACAGAAGAGGATGGGGTGACAGTTCAGGGGGTTGAGAAAAAACAATGCGACTGGCATCTGGAATGTGACCGGCCCCATATAGCGGGGACGACGCTTCTGCCGATATATTTACCAAGATTCCACCCAAAAAATAGAAAAACAATACATTGGCCTTGACAACAATCTGTCCTTCAGGGTCTACCGGGAAAGCGGTTACCGACCGTGCATGTACACAGTCCGAGACTGATCTCGGGTCCATAATCCCATCAGTTGTCAAAGAAAGGGGGTGGGGGTCATTGGGGGGGTTACGAACCTCAGTAAATACATCCCTGCAGCAATAACTTGAAGACATGGGGGGGGACTTACATCATAACGGCTGCCCATCTATCATATGTTTCCCTATACATCCGTAGACTACGTATACCCCTCAACTCCTTGGCATCTGCCACTGCCAGAGGAACAAAAGGAGTCAGTCTGGCTCGTTCAGCGGCAGCTTGTCTCAAAATACATCTCCATCCCAACTGCTCTTCCTGCAACACATCTGCCCTTCCCTGCATGGTCACTGAACCAGCTGCTTCCATCTCCTCACACACATCTGTATTATGTCTGTAACAAGCATGCGAAGTTGTCTTTGCCTGTAGTGTACGTACCTGACTGAGTGTGAGGTCTATACCATGCTTGGTATTGTATGTGCGCCAGTCCTCATTAATATCATGTAAAAATGAGGTAGCTGGCTGCCACTCCGGTTCCGGGTAGCCGCGGTACTTCACATACCACTCGTATCGTTTATTTTTACCCTTGCCCACTTCCCTGTGGTCCAAAACTTTTTCAAGTATGTATGTGTCAGACTCCACCAGAAAGTCAGAGTCCGAATAGTAGTGCAGGGGTGGGGTCAATTCTTGATCCCGTTCCCCTTTCATTGATATGTATGGTTTGACACGCATGCTATCCAAAACCACCTCATGATCCCGTTCCGTTTTCACTCGGTACTGGTTTCGCCCCATACGCTGCATAATCATTCCAGGCCCCGTCCACACCCTGTGGAGCTTGGAATTCTTAGCCTTATCGTGCCCCCTGTACCACACATATTCCCCTTCCTGGTACACATGGGTGGGGTGGTCAGCTAAAAACTTTTTTGCTTGCGCATCGTGGATGCGCTGTAGCTGTCGCTGTACATACTGCCGATTTGTAATCATGTCGGCAAAAAATTTGACTGCATCCTGAGACCCATGCTCAGGAATAACAGGGGGGCAGTCCCCAAACCCAATTGGGTGGCGACCGAAAAGGAGAAAATGGGGGGAATACCCATGTACCGGACCAGGAATGTCATTTGCAGCCCAGACTGCCAAAGGCAGTAACTGAGCCCAATTCTTTTTCCTGGTCTGCTCCAAAAACTTTCGCAGACTGTCGATGACAACCTGCACTGCACGCTCTGCTCGCCCATTAGAACGAGGGCGGTAAATGGGGCTCTGCTTCATGTCGATGCCCGACAAGGAACAGAGTGTTGTGAAAAATTTCGCAGTGACCAAATGGTCATGATCACTAAAAATTTGCTGCGGCAATCCCATAAAACCAACCACTCTGTCCAAAAACAATTCAGCGAGCTGTTCGGCTGTAATCGTTTTTGAACAGGGCAGAGCGACTACATAACCAGTTAGCCGGCAAACCACGACTAGTACATAATCGTAGGTATTGCCGTTACTTACTACAGGGTCAGAGGACAGATCGCAAAAATCGATGCAGATGCTGCTGAAAGGGAATTCAGGAATGGGGGCTGGCTGGTTAGCCTCCGGCTGAGTGCCACGGCGTGGTTTGCATGACTGGCAAACAGGGCACCTTCGCAGCACATCTGAAATACACTTATCCAGATCTGAACCCTTGCATCGCACTGAATATTTGCGGTCCATCATTTCTCTGGTTTTACGTACACCAGGATGGCTGAATGCATGCGTCGCTCTGACCACCTGGTCTAACAGGCCAGTGGGTACACATATCTTCCCTTGACTCCTCACCTTCCCTTCATGGAAAGTATACTCCTTCCCTTCTATTTCAATAAACTTGTCACTGACCATTTTGTCCCAGTGAGGACTAAAAAATTTGTCCTGTGCGTATTCTGGGGACCAATCCCTGGTCAGTACTGCCACTGCAGGGGGTATCTTGACGGTCTTGATATCCCTGACTCCCATCACCGAATCCTGTTGCACCAGATTGTACATCCCTGGTAAGTGCCAAGACATATGCTGAAATGCATCATACATCTGTGAAACAGTCATGTACCTGCGTGAAGCTGGTTTGGACTGCATCTGACGAATCCGACGTCGTTCTGCTCTGGATAACTTCGCTGTGCTCTGAGTGGAAGCAACAGACGGTTCTGAGGGGGGTGTCTGAAGTGCAACAGTTCCAGGTTCAGGAATAGGGCAAGTATGCATGAAAAATTCGTCCATGGCATAAAATTGACGTCCCTCAGAATCAATGCCACAGATTTCATCTGTCATACCCTCGTGTACAGATGAGACGCTGACCTCCCTGAGCGCCCGTTCAACCCTGGGAGCATCCCAGCCTTCTATCTGTACCCTTTCCACCTTTCGCTCATCCCCAGTGGGTTTGTTGACAGAAAATGTTTGTGATGATCGCAAGGGTTCAAAACTTTCTGGGTATTGCTTGTGCAATAACTGCCTGATTCGGTCCCTCTCTGCCCTCTCTGCAGCTTGCCAACCCTCCAAGTCGCAGTCACTGCCGTGAAAATTGGTATCTTGCGCCTCTCCCGCCGGATATGCCCAACGGGAGAGGGCATCCGCCGCTTCGTTGTCTTTTCCTGGCCGGTACTGAATAAAAAGATTGAACCGGCTCAGGAACTCATGCCAACGCCCACGGCGGCCGAGGGGACCTGAAATTGTGGTCAACTCCTCTTTATACCATTTTACTATGGCACTGTGATCTGTTTGGACCGTAACTTCCTGGCCCCCGATCCAGCTCTGAAATTTGAGCAAACAGGTCACAATGGCATAGGTTTCTTTTTCACGGGGCGTCCAGGCAATTTGCCCCAAATTTTTATGAAAATTTACTCCGTCAGCCCTTTGACCCTGCAATTTCCGGCTGTAAAATGCAACAGGCCTCCAAGATTGTTCATCCTGAGGGTTCTGCTGTTGCTCCAGCACACCTCCCACAGCATAATCGCTGGCATCACAAACAATTCTCCACTTACCGTGTGGGTTGGGAAGCCAGAGACCGTCCCCATCAACAAACTTGACAAGTTTGTCCTTGAGAATTTGAAAATTCTCAACCATCTCTGGCGTCCATTCAATTTTCGCTTCCTTCCCTGTCAATTTCACCCTGCGACGTTTTTTTGGTAATCCTGTGGCATCCCTGGCAACAGGTGCACTGGGATCCTGGGCCTCGTACCTATATTTGCCCTTCAGAGCCTCCATAAGGGGCTGGGCATGCTTGGCAAAATTTTCAATATATATTTGGTACCACCCCACAAGGCCCAAGAACCCTTTGAGACGCTTGGGGGTGGTAATGGTACGATGGTCCCAGTTTGCGACAGCCTCAACCCTGGACGGACAGGGAAAACGGCGTCCATCCTTAAGGATGTGCCCGACATACTTCACTGTCTTGCGGAAAAAATGACATTTCTCCGGTTTGACAGTGAGCATGGCCCGTTCCAACGCCTCAAACAAGGAAAATAGGTCTTCGTAATGTTTTTGAAAATATTTTTCAAGTACCTCAGGTTCCTGTTTCTGACTGACTGTCACTTTCCCTGGCACTAACTCCTCCCTCCCATTTGCCGAAAGTATATCATCTATGTATGGGCGGGAGGAGGGGCATTTCTTGGTGACGTGCTGTACCATTTCCTGGTACGCTGCCGGTCCCACTTTGACCCCCATTGGCAGGACGTTCCACTCAAACACACCAAAAGGAGTGCAAAACGCCGTGAGGTGTTTGCTGTCCTCCTCCAGGTGCATCTGGTGGAAACCATCCTCCAAATCAATCAGAGTGAATAAAAAATTTCCACTCTGATTGGCCAATTGGTCTTCAATGACCGGAATTGGAAAATTTTTTCCCTTCAGCTGGGAATTAAGCCAGCGATAGTCAATGACTAATCGCCACTTATTACTTCCCGGCTTTGGCACCAAGAAACACCTAGAGACCCATTGGGGGCTCGCCTGTGCCTCCCTTAAAAACCCACGCGACTCAAAATCTTTCAGCTTCTGCTGAAGCATAGTTTCTCTCAATCCCACTGCTCTGATGGGCTTGGCCGCCCTGGGTTCTGCACCCTCAATTAACTCCAGCTTTACAATGGCATGCTCACCCCGCGCCTCTTGAGCAGCTGGGGTTATATGGGAAGCATGCTTGGGGGTAAATACAGTACTCCCAAAGCGCTGCAGGAGTGCATCACGATACTTTTCAGCCCCAGGCCACATTTCGTCAGCCTGGATCACTGATCGTACATTTCTGGTATACTTGGACCTGTCGCCATATGAACTACCCAAAACCTGCACTGAATCTTTAAACAACCCTTCCCGATGGCCATATCCAATTTTGGCCTTTCCCTCAGAGGTGAATCGCTGGGATGTTGAATATTCTGCAGACCCTTTCAGGGGTGGTTCATCTGTGTCACTCTCAGACACTGGTCCAGGTGACGCCTCAGCCATCGAGGCCTCTGACAACTCATCAGTTTCAAGAGACCCCTTTTTGGCAGTAGGTCTGGGTTTCTCATAATCTGCACACCTGATCTTAAGTATTCGTCGCTGCTTCCTGTTCATTTGAGATCGTTGGGATTCGACGTCCTTGACTGCGCACAGGTCCTGAGCAGTAGGGGTATTGGGGATAGGATCAGTGGGGGCGTCCCAATCAGCATCATTGGGGACAGTGTGAGGGATCTTGTATGCATTCTGAACACTCTCAGGGGGGGGTTCTGTCCCATATGCGTCAAACAGTACAATACGATACGGCACCGTGGTACACAATTGCTGTCCGGTCGAATTGATGAAAAGGGGGGACCCCACTTCCACATCGATCCAGTCAATGGCAATTTCCCCAAAAGCCCAAAACCAAGGTTTGGACTTACGCACCGGGAGAAGGGCCAAACCCTTAGCACCTTCACCTATTACTTTAGTGACAGTCTGGTCCCACAAGGACTCAGGCGCATGTACCCATACCGCCTTGTCCGACCATGGCCGGTTCAAGGCTGACCTGGGGTTTGCCCCGTCCATCACAAGACGTTGCAAACCCCTACTATTACCGTACACATCAATGGAAAGCTGAAATTCCTTATTGTCTGGATCAACTCGGGCTGCCCAGGCCGCAAGCCGATCAAAAACCTCTGGTCGAACTGGGTTTACTTCATCCATCTTACGTTTCCTGTACTTCTTGAAACCTGCTTGTGTTTTTATATGCTGGACCCTCCTATCTGAGGATCGTGCTGGGCTCCTCTGAGCCTTACTGTTGGAAAGAGGCCTTGACAAGGGCGTGCACACCCCTGCGGACATATCATCCATGTCCGCCCACAGGTCGAGCTGCTGCAGATCAGCACACTCGGCGACTGGGAGCGTCGCCGGTGACTCCAGGCATTGCCTCCGTTCATAACCCCACCCATCTTGAAACCAATCTGGCGCCCACTGTGGATCGTCCCTTAAACAGTGGTCCTCTGGGGGTTCAGTCACTTCACCTGTGTGTTGTACCTCCGCCATACTGGGGATTTCCTGGCATCCCGTGCCACCTTCCTGAACCAGCTGAATGGCTTTAACTAGTATGGCCTCAGCACGATGTTCAGAAGCGTCCACTCCCAAATGCCTATCGGCACTCAGGGACGACTCCAGACGCCGACAAAGCGTCGGAGAATTCTGTTTTGGTACCGGTGGATAGTCACCAGCCACTGGAGCCCTCGACCCCGTCGATGCTCCAAAACACGTCACTACAACCGGCAACACAAGAGCCATTACCGGGAGGACAGAAAGCAAGAGCTGCAATTTTTGCAGGTCACCAGGCGACTGCACCGTCAAGCCTGGGGTCGCAGAAGATACAGGATGATTCGTGTTTTGATTGTAACTAGGCTCCCCTGAGCCAGCCACACTCATGGGCAATATGATTCGATGTATGTATAATAGTGTGTGATACACATATGGCAAGAGTTCAATCAGGGGTAAGGATGGGGCAGGGGTAGGGGGGGGGGGGGTATCAGGCACCCTGATGCTTGGCGCCTCCACCAAAGAATCAGGATAGTCAACAAGTGAAATCTCATGTAAACCCGTACTACCAAATCCAGCTGTGCCCCTGGTTGATGTGGGTAGGTCCTGGACTACTGTCAGGCACGTAGGAACGTAATATTCAATAATGATCTGAGCGATTCTGTCGCCTTTGAACACAGCATAGGGCGATGAGCCATTATTATAAAGTATGACCTGGATGTTGCCTCGATAATCCCGGTCAATGACTCCACCCCTCACCTGCAAGCTGTGTTTCCACGCTAAGGAGGACCTGTCAGCGATCCTTCCATATGTGCTGGGAGGTCCCATCAATGAGACGTCAGTTGGAACCAATACTTTATCCTGTGGAGGGATTACTATATGCACAGCAGAATACAAATCATATCCTGCCGACTCGGGTGTTCCTTTTGTAGGAATGGTGGCATTTTCAGACAGAATTCTCACGTGCAGTGGCATGAGGCTGGTAGGACCTGCCAGGCAGGGGGGGGGGTACTCAGACTCAGGCTGCTGTAAGAAAGGTTGAGTTTTCAGACCTGGTCTGGACTTTCCCAGATATGGACGGTCCTGCAGGTCAGCCTCACGCAATGCTCGCACTCCCTTCCTAAGGAATTGAGCATCCTCTTGCCTGTCCTCTAAGCAACCCTGAACCAACCTGCTTGCTCTGACATGTACCCGTACCTCAGGTCCGTGATCCATGACAATCATCTGGTTCCCAGGATAATATTGTACAGGATGGTGAAATTGTTCTGAAAAGGAAGGGCGGGGGTAACAACAGTCACACAAATGAGGAACATAATCGAGAAACGCGTTGTCATCACCGGTAACTGTTGAAAAAATTCTGCCACACCCTTGTCTGGTGCACTCGAACTGCCAAAAATATTGCAAGCGAACCCTCTGAAGCTCTGGGGGGGCGTCAAAAGCCTCAGGCAGTTCTGTGAACAAGACTGTCTGCGTTCCATACCTGATCTGCTGTCCATCGCCACTTCTGTCGTCCGCTGTACAATGACCAGCTTGATCGGACAGTCGTTTTGATGACTTCTGTGGTGCTTCTGCAACCACCTGTACGTGGGAAACATGATGTACATTCTCAGAACGCCCATGCTGATAATGGGGCTTATTGCGACGAAGTTTCACACATTCTGCCTGCACATATGCATCATATCCTGGCACGACGGCCAGCCCGTACCGAACCATAAATGGCAAACCCAAAATCAGGCGGGGCCCAATGGCAGCTACGTATACAAAAACATCCACGCATTTGAAAATTTTGAGTTTTCCATTTTTGGTGTAAACCGGCACAGAAACTGTCACTTTCACGCCCTTATCACCACCCTTGAGGCGGGATTTTCCCGCCGTCACCAACACGATTGGGTGTGGGGCATCTTCAAGTGGAATATTTTGAAATAGCTCATATCCACCAATGGCTACGAGCTCACTTCCTGTGTCCGCCAGGGCCAGAGTGACGATGGTTTCCTTGCCCATCGCATCAGGGAATTGTACCCGTGCTTGTACAAGTACTTCCCTCCTCATCTTGGAACCACGTTTGCCCCTGGTACGTGGTTCCCGGTAAATCTCCTCATCAAGGTCGTCCAGTTTGATCACATTCCCGTTGGCAAACTCTGCTCCTTGACCCACATTCAGCACCCGATGCGCTCCCACATGGTATAATTTCCTCCGTGTAGGTAACGGTAGGTCAGGCAATGACATCGGGGCGGTACTACGCCACTTCCGGAACTTATTCAGTTTTCGGTGGTGGCGGCGATGTCGCCTGGCCCCCTACGGGGCTGAGGGGCAGTCTTGGGCCCAGTGGCCCTTTCCACCACACTTCTTGCATATGTCCTTGGACTGTGGTCTACTTCGAGGTTTGGACCCTGACCGCGATTCTCGGCTCCGGCTGCGACTCTTGGGTCTCCCCCGTTCAGGATAACGATCTTTGCTTCGACTTCGCCCTCGTTCGCGATCCGGTGGTTTCTCATACCCAGGAGTATGCCCTCGCTCACTTCTGCGATCTCCACTGCGTGGTCGACCGTCAGCACTGGACCGCCCTGGGCTCCGACCACGGTCCTGTCCGCTTTTACGGCGATCCGGCTGAAGGCAATCCTTCGAGGTATGGTCTGTGGCATCGCAATTGTAACACCTCAATTTATGAGGACAGTCCTTTTGAGTGTGGTCTTTAGACTTGCAATTGAAGCATCGACCCTCAGATTTGAGCTTGGCCGTAATATGTGACCGGCTTGACAGTACACTGCCATGTGGAGAATTTCTCCTGTCGTCATATCGCGACTGAGATGGCCCGCGGCCTCCGGTTTCTCCTCCACTGCGATCCTTGCTGTCCCTTCTGTGGTATGGGGACCTTGGCGTACCATCTCGATGTTGCCGACGGTCATTGTGTCGATCACGGCTGCCATTTCGACGTTCTCGGCTGCCGTCTCGGCGGCCCTGGCTGCCATCCCGGCGTGAACGGTGCTCATCTCGTCCCCGGGATCGTGATCGTTCTCTGGAAACTGCCCGTACACTGGCCGCGTCATCCGTCAAAAACTCCTCCTCCATCTCAGCATACTCGGCGGAACTTAAGAAAGGCATGACATGCATAAATAGTTCCCAATAATTGAATTCTAGGCCTCCATGATCTGCCTGAACTCGATAAATTTTGTTGTATGCCGCCTTAGTTGCAGCATCCTGTGGGCATTCTTTCACATGTCTGCGAAGCTCCTTGATGAGTCGGTCACGTGCTTGTCTGTGGGTGACGCCTCCCCTCACCAGACTGCCCTCCTCTGACCAGTCATTCATGAAATCTGTCCACGAGAGGGTCGTGAGGGGTTCATTGGGCAACGCACGTCTTCTCCACTTTGCTCCAGGTTTGTGGATGTTTACCATGCGACGTCCAGTGATGTCTTGCCACAGCTCCTCCAGGGATAGACCTTCTCTCCTTCTATTTTTGGCATGGCGGTCACGGACGTCTTCATTTGTCAGCGCCGCCAGAAGGATGTCAGACTGATGTTTTTCATCAAATCGCTCGGCGTAATCGGCCCTCCACTCATTGAATCGTTTGATCCACGCCTCTTGCGTCGCTCGCTCGCAATCCCAAGTGGGCACTTTGGCCATCTTTTTCAGTACTTCATTTACTTGGGGATCAAGCCACGAATTTGTTTGCGTTCCAAACATACCCTGTTCCGTCCGCGGGGCCTCACCAGAATCCTTCAAGTATTTCTGCAACTCATCCATCAATGGCACTGCCCGGACCTCCTTGAACGCTCGCATGTCATCTGGTACACCTGTAGGGCGTACTCTGTACTTCATCTTCATGTTATCGGCGCTCCTGCGTACCATATTAGGCACAAAATGCCCATCCTTCACATATGGCGCCACTTGTAACCACGTCAGTGGATTTTCTTTGGGACACCAATCTGGTGGAGGTTCGTCCGAGCTATTGCCCATGGCACTCGCCACCTCGTATGGGTGTGTATACGGGCGCACCATCTCAGATGCCTCACTTCTCGTGGGCAACGGGGCCGCGTGGTGCATGGGTGGCACCGAGCTCAGTGGCGGCTCTGGATGGTCTAAGACCACAGACGATGTTCCGGGGATGTCGTGCGCTGCTGTATGAGCTGGTGGTGCTGCAGCAGTGGGTGCTGCAGCCCCATGTGAGACCCTGGACACAGTGAAAGCGGCAATCTGGGCTCGCACATCCTGCATTGCCTGTTCCACCTGCGTTTTGTCCGCCTTCTCCTTCTGTAATTCTTCAATGTGACTCAGACGGGACTCCACGTGCGCTTTGTCGACCTTCTCATTTTGTGTGGCTTTGACCCTTCTGATTTTATCTTCCAACGCTCTGAGATCTTCAGAATTTGTGAAGTTGAGGTCCTGAATAGCCTCACCAAGGCGCTCCCGATCAGCCCTGTGATCCTTGTCGGAATCTTGGAGTTGCTGTGTGAGGGTACCTATTTGCGTCTTGAACTCCTCCCTCGTGACTTTCTCATTGTGGATCTTAATGTTCGCTTGGTCAAGGCGATCAATACTCTCCTGCACACTTTCGGAGACGCCCTGTATCGCCCTGGCATGATTCTCATTAGCCTGTGCGACTTCAGATTTGGTGGCCTTCTCGCACTGCATTTTGTTTTGCATATTTTCCACGCGGGCTAAATTCGTACTCAGTGCAGACGAGGCGTCCTCCAAAGACTTGTTTTGTGCAGCGGTCGCACTCGCCAGTTCCATCTTCGTGGCATATACCAGATCCAGCTGCACCCTCAGGGCTGTAGTGTCTACAGTGCCCGGGCTCGGACTCTTTGGGCCCTGTGGGGTGCGTGGGGAGCGATTGTCTGCTCCACTGACCTTGGCTGACTCTGCATAAGCCAGCAACCATGATTCCATCTCTGTGGCCTTGGTCATTAAACCCTGTGTCTGGGCAACGAGCTGGGTGTGTGATTTCTGCATGTACTGCACCCTTTCCTCAATTTGCCTGCTAGTGTCGCCCACCTGTTTCATTGCGGCCTCCGCCTTAGCGACTGCAGCAGTGTGGACACCCTGAATTTGTATGTGGATCTCCTGGTTGATTCGGGTTTCGTTCTCCATGGCAGCCTTGACCTTCTGTCCAGCAGTGCTCAGTCGGCCCTCGGTTTCACAGACCTTGTTGGCCACAGTGTCAATTGCCTGCTTCACCTCTTGGACAGAGGTCGCCACATCCTTCACACTGATCATGTCCCTCTCCATTCTGGCGGCCATTGTCTCCACTCGTTGTGATTCGAAGGCGATGGTTCGCACCGCTTCTGCCGCCTTGTCTTTCTGGCTTTTCGCCTCCCGTGCGCCCTGGGCAGCATCCTCTGCATGCTGCTTTATGGCCCCTTCAGTGGCTACCACCCTGGCCACCGCCGTGTTGGCACTCTGGGCTGCCTTCACCGCCGTGTTGCTGAATTCCTCGATTCGCCTTGCCATTGTGGCGTCCCCTGAAGGGGTGTTGTGTTCTGGATGTGGTGCCCTGACACTCTGGCGCTCTAACTCGTGAATTCGTGCGCCCAGGCTATCCACCTCGTGCGTTGCTGCACCTTTGTGGACGTCCAACGTCTTCTCCAACTTGTCAATCCACTTCTCCGCTCGTTCAACCCGTGACTCAAGAATCTGGTTTTGCGTCCTTGGGATACCTTCGTGAGCGTCTTTTTCTAACGTAGATATCCTGTGCTCCAGCTTACTTTCGTGATGAGCCTCTCTTCGCTGGAGCTCGGCACAGTCTTGGCGACGGGCGGCCTCCTGCTGCTCCATTCGTGCCGCCAAGGTATTGACTTGTACCTCCAACTCGTTCATCCGCTCATCCAATCCACGATGGTCCGCAAGGAGTGCATTCCATTTGGATGTAGCTTGTCTGTCTACTTCCTGGACCCGGGTCTGCACCACCTGGATCGCCTTCTCCACCCCGGCTGGCATCTCCACCACACGTGACGCCTCCTTGGTCTCCAAAGTTGTCACTATCCTGGACAACTGGTCCAATTGCCTCACGATGTCACTGACGTCGACGTCTGACCTTCGTTTCGACACCTCTGGTCTGGTCTGCTTGGCCGTCATCTTATGGATGGCTCTCTTGACGATGGTGTCGATGGTGGCGTCCGGTAGGGCCAAGATATCAACTTGGGAACCTTCATCAGGACGATGCCGCTTGCGCTGGATGAATGTAGTAGGCTTTCGTGATGGCGGTGGTGGCATATCGGTTGACGAGGAACGGGACTTGGTGGGCACATAGGTGATCTTCTTGTTTCCCAAGCCAAATGAGGCCCTTTTGGCTGTTTCACCATAGCTAACCCGCCGATTTACAGGGATGTTTGTCCCGTGTGCCGCCTCGTCTATTCCATCTCCAAACGGAGTTTCTGAAATGTGAGTCAATTTGGCTCCCATTTGCCCGGTTTGGGTTTTCAATAATGACCTTTTGGTCTCCGTGTGGATTGGGGTGAGCAATTGCTCAACTTCTTGGTCCCACTCTTCCATTTCGGCTCTATGGATTTCCTGAGCGCTCATGTGTCCCAAAGGGGATCGATTTGTACTGCTACCATGTAATGGAGTAGCCCCTGAAACTTCCATTGTAGTGCCCTGCTCTACGTTAACCAAAAATCAAAAATAGAAAAAAGCTAGGGGCTTGAGATTTCTCTAAAATTTCAAAAAGAAAAATCCCCGAGCAAAGCTAATAAAATTTGCACAAACCCTCACCAAGACGAGGCAAACAGCACACAATACAACACAATTTTGTGTCTGACTTTTCCTCGTGGTCCCGGTTGTGCTTGGTGCGCGGAATGGGCTCGGCGCTTACCTTCACGATTGATATGACTCTCCTTGTAACAAATTGATAATCCACCACTTGAATTGAATTGAGTATTAATTGAAATTCATTGCAAAGAGTCCTGAGATACGAAAGAATTAGACCAAATCAAAGAGTGTCATCGAGGCACTCCATGCATGAAACATGTCGAACACATGGAAAAAGAGATGGAACGAAATTTGATCAAACATCAAACCTATAACTTAACCTCAAGACAAACATTGCATTCACTCGTGAGGTCATGAATGTAATTACACCACGGAGGTCAAAATACATAATGCATATCATGGCATGACACATGGTCGAATATCGACTCGCATGATGAAGCATGCACACCTACTTGAGCCACCTCAAGTTGGTCATTAATCTAACATGGCAAATCAATTGCATACTATGTCTATTTATCCATGAAATGTAAATTCAAACAACAACATGGACCAATGTCGTGTAAATCCACAAGAGTTCAACGAAAGAGTATCCAAGACTAACCTTCATTAATTTTCACGGTTCAAAAGCGAAGCATTGAACAATCAACCAACTTCAAGAGAAATATTGGCTCCTTGCAACAAGATGAAAATTCATGCCCAATTGAGAACAATACCATGGTAGGTTGGAAGACTCCCATCAATTGAAAAGATTCAAGGATAATTGAATTCATGGCATTCCAACAACCATTCACAACTCACCACAAGAGTGTGCAAACCCTTCGAAATTGTCACATGGACCAACATACACATACATGATTGTAACAACAATCCATTGGCACCATGAAGGCTTCGCGTGACGAACATGGTAAAGGGAACCTCACAATTCCTAATTTAGGGATGATCTTGAGTAACACCTCGTGATCGAATATGCATTCATTAACCATGGAAACCTTACGAACATTCACGGATTCTAATTTATGGACGGCTTTGTGTAACACCTCATAATTTGAATATACATTCATTTGCTCGAACACTCTTGGTCTCTCAGGGAAGCATGCATGTCTTCGACATTACAACAATACGCGTGGCTTCCGAATTAGACTGGTACATCCTTCAATTCAAAGCGACAATTAATTATGCTCGACCCATATTCAATTCATTCTTGGCGGCGTGACTCAGTCAATGGATAGTAAATCGAACTGACCAGGGAATGCGAAAAAACACCAGATTGGAACAAACAACATATCTGTCGAGACTCAATCATCCAAAATTCTGTCTTCGTCACTGGAGATTGCAATCCGCGACCTGTCCGGTCTCGGCCAGCGACTGTCCAATTCCTGCAACTGGATTACTGAATTTCTGAGTCCTGACTGTTGACTGTCACCGATCCAGAGATGTGCAGTTCTATTACAGCTAAGCAACCAAGTTTCCGCATACACCGCCACAGCTGGCAAACATGGCTGCAAAGAAAGTGGCTCCATGAGGCGTTGCATCTCTTCTACTTTTGACCTCGACATGGTGCAAAGATACTGCATCATCCGATCTGTTAACATCCATCCTCTTGGTTTTGTTTCTCGAGCGCAACTCACTTTGACAACCTAAGATGTTTGTGCAAAGACTTGGATGTTCAGGGATATTACAAAGTGCGACATGCATCACCATTCCATACATTGCCGTCCTCCGCCACGTGTATGGCACCAAGCTCTGCTGCGGTACAAATGAAAGAGATAAAGATTGGCTGTTTCAAATTCTACTCTCCATTTGTCAGCCACTGCTCAAGAATGGAGCCATCGTAGACAACTCCTGCCTGCTGGATTCTCATTTTGCCGTGCAGGTTCAGTAAGCAAATTAGCATCTTTGCAATGCACCTCCATTTAATACAAAACATCAACAAAATGACTTGAGATCTTTGTGCAAAAGCACGTACCAACGGCCGGTTGGCTATGTAGTCCACGTTCGGCTACTACGTCCAGTGCATCATGACCGGTAATAGTTCTGTTTAGAACTAGGCTACATTGCCGACCGACTCGACATCAATGGTCTATCCTTGGTATAAGGTCTGCAAGCGGTTGTGCAATTGACCGGTAGTACCAGTATACCGCCGATCACTTCTTTGAAAACTGAATTAACCTCCAATTACCGGTGATTGTAGTAAAATCCCAATTTCGTGACATTCTGGCCTTTGCGATGCCTTGCTGGTGCTTTTTTGGGCTTGTGAAATACTCTGCGTGAATCAATGATTACTTTCTTAAACTGGCAGCTAAATAGCAAATTTCTACATTTCTTACTTTGCAAGTCTTTCTCTCTTCCTCAACAAGGGATCCGCAGTGGTGCGGGGTCAGGTTTTGTAGTTGCTGTGTTGGGTTCTTGTCAGTTTTTTGTGAGATTGCAGCTTTGGTTAATCGTTCTCAAAAAGTTGCACCGAAAGACACCTTTTGGAGAGGGAGATGCTAGACACAAAGCCAAGCCACTCCTAGAGTTCAAGTGGTACAACGGTTCTCTTTTCTCAGCTTGTTCTTTCAAGAATGGGCAACATAAGGTGGCAACAATGGCAATCTCGGTGTACCAACAGTTGCCATCTCAGTGTACCACTAGTGGCAATCTCAACGTAAAGACAGTGGACATCTCAACGTAAAGGTAGCGCCTTTCCGAAATTCCTTCTATGTATAATGCCGGAGAATAGTTAGACATAGCCAAAAGCCTTTGAGCCAAGCTGGCGGGCAGCAAGACTCGAACCTCCCAAAGGAGGTCTCAGAGCAGAATTCCTTGAAAGACTGGTCATTCACAACAGCTGGAGGCAGTTTCGTTTGAATAATCAACCATGCCAGACCTCTACAAGCCTTGTGCCACTTGTGCTTGTCCAGTTGATTGCCGTGTGTTGCACTTCAAGAACTCCGTTACCTGTTGCTTCCAATGTGTGTTGGGTTGGTACCTCATTTGCTTTTTGTTGCACTACCCAATCTTTATGGGATGCATTCAAGTGGGACCATCGGTTGCTTGTGCCACCGCTCCTGCATATGGTTTGCCCACACAATGTGCCATCCAACTTCTTTACTTGACAGATAGCAAAATCGTTGCCACCTTCTTAAGGAGTTGCTTCATAAAATGCTTTTCACACAAAAGAGGTTTGCTTCCGCTGGGGACTAAGTTGAGGGGTTTGTGAAGTATCTGCATTGGATGAGGATGACCCCTCTTGCGCTTTTTGTTTCTCCTTTTGTCGCTCTAGTTCAGCCTCAGCATCAGGTTTCTTTTTCTCTTCAGTCCAACGTGCCACATACTCCAGGGCATCACTAAGATGTACTAGAGGTTCCCAGGTGTCGTCAGCCTCGCTGTACCCTTGCCAATGCACCAAATGTTGAATTTGCCCATAATGCCAGCGCTCTGCAATGATGTCTTGGACATTGTACATGTCTTTGCCACCAGCAGGATGTGCAGTGTGCTTCGGTATCCTAAGGTTACCATCTTTTTTATGAGGGGGTAGACGTGTAGGTGCTTGTGGTTTGGCACTCTTTGGCTGTGGACCCTTCTTTCCTATTGAAAATGCTAAGAATAAACACATGGGCATACAAGTTGAAAAACAAAGGCACAACAAAGCATTGTCAAAAGTTTGAAAATTTGTGCATGGTCAAAAATTTTCAAAATTTGTCTCAACTCTTTGGAAATTGGAGTGATTTTGATGATGTGGCAAGTGACATCATGATGACTACACATGACGCAGCCGGATGACATCATCAAGGAAAATCCTACTCGGATATCAATAAGTACATTTGCCTATTGGGTGTAGTAGAAGTCATGGTTCACAACACATTATGCACCAAAAAAACAGGTGCATGGATCTAATATTAGGTCCATTGAATACTGGTACCTACCGGTTGTTAAAAAACCTACCACCTCCACCTACCGGTGAAAAATTAAAAAAAAACCTCCAACACGCAGTTGTTTTCAAAACTACCAAGTTGCAGACCTTACCTTGGTATTTCTTGCCCATTTCTGCCGACCAATTAAAATTGTGCCTATAAATATTGAATGGCCAATCAACGTGAATGGAGAATGTAGTTGATCGATCTGTTGTGCTATATGGTGGTGCGGTGCCATGTAATGCAAAGGATGGCTATAGAGAGAGACACTTGTACCGCCGAAATGTTGTCCAGCATTTTTATGGTTGGATGCCTCATAGACATCAAATGGGCACACAATGCCATCACAACGTACTCAGACTTCAACCATGCCGTTGTAAAGATATGACTCAAAATGCAGCCTATTCAAGTGTTAGTGGAAGATGTAACGGAGACATTTTTTTGGGCTACCAACTGCATACACAAAAAGCACAGAAGCCACATTGCTGCCTTTACCAGATGTGTGCACATTTTCTCTCCATTGCAATATTCCGAGCGTCTGAATTGTTGGTGACATCATGCTTTCAACTTGAACCCTGTTTCACGGGTGAGTTGCAGGGAAAGCAGACAGCTAAGTTGAAATACTGCAACTATTTGGCTGAACTGCCCAGTTCGAATCTTGCATTGCCCATCATTTGGAAAATTTGTACCACATTTTTGCATGGTATTGAAGATTTTGTACCAAATTTTCCCTCTGCCAAATTTTGCTTTACCAAAATAAGCAGGCACCAATCCTGGTGAATACCAAAAAACCCCGCACTTTGTACCAACAACCCCAGGTTCTGGCGCAAAATGCCCCAGAAAAAACCCCAAAATGTACCAAAAAACCCCCCTGTGGGGGGTTTTTTGGGGCATTTTGGGGGTTGTGTGGGGGGTTTTCGTATATTTTGGGTTTTTTTTGGTATTTGGCGGGGAGTTTTTTGGTACATTTTGGGGGTTTTTTCGGTACATTTCGGAGGGTGTTTTGGTACATTTGGGGGGGGGTTTATGGTACAATTAGGGGGGTTTTGCGGTGCAACTAAAGGGTTTATGATACAATTCAGGGGGTTTCAAATTCTGGGATTTTCAGTACATTTTGTTGGGTCAAAAAGGGTGTAATGGGGACACACAAACACAACAAACACAGCGCACAGAACAGCATCGTTGTAATTGTATTGCATTCTCCGCTTGTTTATGCTATTTTGATACCTTGCTTGTTGATCATTCAGTATATCGTTTGTGATCTGTAAACAATCATGTGATCCGATTTATGAGCAGGTTGAATGCTGCCAATCATCACCATGGAGTCTTGGATTCATAGATGAATGTGCATTGCTACGTAGAGATTTCGGATCTACTGGTTTGCTGGAAGAGCTATTTTGCATAGGAAGTCTCACAGTGTCGGCATAACAACTTCAAAACAAGCTGCAGCGAGCTGCAAAAGCCACAAAGCTAAAGCCCATAGCCCGCGAATGGAACATGGCTTTCACCTATAAAATGTGTAGCTTCAATGGACACGCACACGAAAAGAACAGGCTGTGGAGGTGGTGGTGGTGGTAGGGGGGGAGTGGTGGTGGTCCAGCACATGGTGTATTAAGGGGGCCACTCACCAGTAGGGTGACGTGCCACCTGCAGTTGACCTGCCACGACTCGCCCCATTCGTTCTGGCTGCAGGAGACATTGCTGCAGCGCCAAAAAAAAATCAGCATTGAATAGACTGCTCCCAGGGTCCTTACAGTACACCAGGCAAATGGACACTGATGTGAAATTGAATGCAATCAAAAGGGAGCGGCGGGTACATACCACATCTTCTGGGACCTTCAGTTTCTCAGCTTTCATTGTCCATTCATCCTCCATGAACCACCAGTCAATAATTGTACACTGCACGGGGCCACTTGTATACACACCGTGTGTGTGCACATGCAGACGGGCGCATGTGCACACACATCCGATGCCGAAGATATCCGCTAAGGCAGGCCAGTCAATGGCTTGGCCTCCAATTTGCTGCCCAAAGCGAATCCTCCTCCTACTCCTAATTTCTTGGTGTAATAGGCGATGCCAGCCACCAGCAGCACCACCATTGCCATGCAGCAGAAATACAGAAATGCCATGAATGACGTCAGCGATGTCCCGGGCCCCACCCCGTCTTGAGTCTCAGGAACAAAAAAAATTTGGTAAAGCAGCAGTGCAATCGTTCCTGTAAAGGCGGCCGCATCACTTATGAAAATGAGGAATGTGCACGTGCCCTCAAACTTGGTCGCCGCCACCAACCGGTCGTACCAGGGCCCACACATGATGCCATAGCCACTGTAAATGCACACACCTGCCAATATGCACCAGGCCTGACCGCCGATCATTTCAGCCTGAGACATCTCGGAGGCGCCTAGCAGCACACACGCGCACAGATACGCCACTCCCATCATGGCCCGCAATGCTACCCCATTGTCTGAGAACCGGTTGAAAGAAAGCATCACCCCGCACGCCATCAATGACCCAGGCACATCAACCAGGAAGAAGAAGATGGAGGACGGAGGGGTTTGGCGATGCAACGCCGCTGTGAAAATGTCCTGCCCATAAAACTCTCGCAGGCTGCGCAAGCTGCTCATGAGAGTGAGGGACAAGATGAGGCAAAAGAGACCGAGTGCATTGTCGCACATGAACTGCCACTGCACCCGCGGCCCAACCGGTTTCCGCTGCGCCCGCTCTTGGATATCTGCTGCAGAGGGCCGCACACCCCGCGATCGATCCGCCAGGTACAACAGGACGACAGCCACGGGGCATGTCGTGGCACCCAAAACCAGCGGCATTTTGCTGACCGGCACCCCCACCTCCAACACGAATCGAGCCGCAGATCGACTCGCGGGGCCAGCAAACGTGTACAAACACATGACAATGGCTACCAATGTCTCAGTGCATTTCCGTCCCTCTAAATATGAGAAGAGGCCGCCGAAGATCCATGACTGGAAGAAAGTTGAAAAGAACACGCATGTGACTTGGTGCAGCGGGGCCCGGGCAAAACAGAAGATGCCCAGCCCATGGATCAGCATGCTCACCACCATGACGCTCCCCAACACGGTCAAGCGGTGGGAATGAAAATACTGCCCTGTCATCACAATCACCCCCGGCATCTTGGCAAGGCCGAAGCCAAATGAGAATGCCAGAGAGAACGCCACTTGCAGGTCGATGTCGCGGCCAAATATGACGCCGACCTTCTGCTGAAGCACCTGGAAAGAACAGTCATGCGTCGCTCTGGTGGGGCTCACTTGGACAGGGCATGATGCCTCAGTAGACTAAGCCCCATCAAAAACGGTGAACAACATCCCCACAAAATACTCCACGACCCTCCACAACCCATACTCCCACTCGCAGGCCATACTGTGATTGGTGTTTGGGGGGGGGGGGGGGCTTGAGCCACTACCCAACACCAACCACCCACCACAACAAACTCTTCAGTGGCATTGTTATAGGTGCCTTTCACCGGACAGAAGAAGAAACCCGTGATGTGTTTGTGAGGGCTTGTTCCAGTGCTGCACCTCTAAAACTAAGCTACACAATGTTTGCACATCAAATAAAGTCCAATCCTACTGTACACCCCTCCCCCGGTGGGGTGGGACGGGTCCACTGGGCAAGGACGGATTGGAGCGGAGGAGGAGGGGGGGGTGGGGGGTCTGAGGGGGGGGGGTTGACCCTCCTCCTTGACCCTCCTCCTTGACAACTGCTCCATGAAAAATTTTGGTCACCGCAAGCAGTGGCTGAATGGTAATGCAGCTGAACCGTGCACTCTTAGGGCGGTGGTTCGAATCCTGGCTGACGACGTTGGTGGGCCGGGATTTGAACCACCAACCCAAAATTCTGCAGTTGGCTGCATTACCATTCGACCGCCGTTTGTTGTAGCAACATTGTGTCTCCCCACTCATTGAACCTTTCTTCACCCTCAAGTTGCACCTGAAACTGTGAACCTAAAAATTTTTCCAGGACCCCAACTCAGACTTTCACCTGCATTGGAAGAGGGGGAGGGGGGGTGTGTGGAGGGAGGGGGGGGTTGGACCCGGGTGGGGGGGGTCCTCCTTCCATTTTTTTTGTTCTAATGCGTGCCTGCCACTGGGGTACTGGGTGCCTCGGCACGAGAAGCTATATAGGCGTTGCTTCCACCCACATTCACAAAGGGAGTTGGGTGCAAGATGGTTTCAGCACCTCCTTCTCCCACTTTTGTGGCACCAATTTTACCTCATCCCTATCCTTGAACTGTCTGGCAAGGCACTCCACTCCAACCAAGTAGTGAATGCACCCATCGCTGTAGATACACAACAAATATACAACTCTATTGCGGATTGGCTACATAACCCCTGCGGTCTAGGGGGTCCCAAATGCTTCAAAGCAGGGGGACAAAATCAGCAGTGGCCCACAAGTGGGCTGATTGGCTACATGATGCCTGCCGTGTGGAGGGTCCCCAACGCCTCAAAGCGGGGGACAAAATCAGTAGTGGCCCACAAGTGGGCTGATTGGCTACATAACCCCCGCCGTCTAGGGGGTCCCCAATGCTTCAAAGCGGGGGACAAAATCAGCAATGGCCCACAAGTGGGCGGATTGCGACGCTTTACAACGGGGTATAAAATGAGCAGTGGCCCACAAATGGGCGCTTTTTGACTAAGCTTTTTGCTTAGCAAATTTTTTTTTAGTTAGTTTTTTGCTCAGCATTTTTTTTTGTTTTCTGCTAGATAATTTACCCAATAGCAGAACATGTTTTTATATTAAGTTAAATTACTCCGTAAAAAATCCACTCGCCGAGGAAAAACTTAGTAACCGAAAGTTTTTTCCTAAGTTTTGAAATTGAGAAAAAAATTTCAAAACAATTTTGTTTACTAAGTTTTACCATGGACCCTACAACAATCCCCCAAAGACCTTATGTCTACAACGTGCACTAGCCACGCATGCATGCCAATTGGCCCCTGCTCCCTCCATCGTGGTAGCTGTATGGACAGCTTTTGGTGGCACGATGAAAAACACACACAACCCTCAATGGTACATCATGTGGCACGTTTTGGAGTGTTATTGTGTAACCCTTGCCTGTACTAGGGCCCCTTCCCCAAGCCGCATTGGCGTGGGAGATGTTCCACCTTGCAGCCTAATCCGGCACCGCTAGTAGTCTCTCCTCCGTGGCCTCCTTTCCCCTTACCTTTCTTCCCTAGCCTCTTGCTGGCGGTTGTGCTCCGCATTATACCGCTGGTTCCATACCAAGCACACACCTCCAAATCTAAGGTGCATACCAGGGTGTATACGAAGGTCAATGGTACAGCATGGGCAGCTTCCTTGCTTCCATGGGTTGAGATTATTGGTGAAAAATGAGAAGATGGATCAACCCTTTTGGGGAGGGTGGGAGGAGGGGGGGCAGGGTATTCATCAAAGGGACCTGTGTCGTGAATGCGCAACACTATCCCAACTAAACCCAAAAAGTTGGTACTTTTCATGCGCTACGTGCAAAGGGACAGATCCCGTGGCGTCTAGGGTGCCCTGGAGATGTTGTGCACTACCACCTTGCTGTTCATGTTGTTTAGCGAGGCTCATCACTTCACCATCCTCCAACCACAGTGGTGCATCATACAGAGTGGACGTATCATCCAGGACATCTTGCACCCTGGAGTTGACAGAAGGGTGCTTGCAGTGCGCTGTGTGTGCCAAATGAAAACTGCCCCGCTGCAGGACTGATTTCCATAATACTTAGGGCTCGCTCGCTTGATTGCCCGTGGCAGTCCATGGATTTGGGGTTTGCCTGCAAGTTCCTCTCCTGCTCTGCACTGTGCACCTGAGGCCTTGGGTGGGTTGGGTTGCGTTGGGTTGGGTCTCAGCTTGCACCAAAGGCCAGGGTCCCACAGCCTGTGCATCCTTACCTTGCCGGCAAGCTGGGCCTCTGCCTCCAGTTGTGTGGTCTCACATCCGGCCGGAATGTTGACAATCCCCGAACCCCACCAAGGCGGTGGTGGGAGGAAGATACCACCGTGCCTGCGTGTGTTGTCGGCTGTGTGTGTTGTCGGCGCACGTCCAGGGGGCACTGGGTCTCACCTCTGGGAGGTGCAGGGCCCAGTGTCTGTCGTGGCAGGTGCTGCTCTGTGTGTGCCACTCAGGTTCTGCGCTGTGGCATGGGGTGCTGTGTGTGCCAGGTGCTCTGGGCCCCAGTGGCGGAGCAGGGGAGCCCTACACTGGGGCTGCTGGTGGAGTCTGTGGGTCGTGGGTCAGGCAACTTGCAGCTTCCTCTGGCCCACAACTGAACCCCCTCCGGGGTGCACAGTGTGTAGCCAGGACGTGTGGTCTGTGGCACTCCTTGACTAACCCAGATGGGCACAGGCGGCGCTGCACAGAGTGCTAGACCAGCTGGGGGCGTCCTGGTGGATGGAAGGTCCCGGGGTGTGCTGAGCACTTCCCTGCCCCAGGAGCACTCAAAGGGAGCAGATCCCCCTGGTGAGCCTGCTACCCCTTGGTCACATTAGACGAGATGGGACCCTGAGGGGCTACACTGCTCGTTGACCCCTCCTAACGCCTTGGGTTGGGGTGGGGGGGTCCATTTTTACCGTCGTGGCATCTTGTATGGTTCCTCCACGGTGCTTCCCGTGCTGAGGGGTCATGCAGAGCTGATGCCAGCCGAATCAGGTTGTGAATCTGGCAGCCTGTAGGCACCAAACCCCCCCCCCCTTCAAAATAATGTAGCACAATTGCTCATTAGTTCCCCGACGATGTTTGGGCTGCAGGGAATGGAAAGGGCGCCAACACCCAGTGACTGTGGGCCAGCATGGTGGGGATGATGAATAAGCCAGACTCAGAGTGGAGTCCAGCCGTGAGCCATGGGACCATTAAAATGCAAAATGGTGTCACGGGCCAATATAATGCTGACATCATGGAGTCGGGTGTTATGGCTAGTATGCGTGAATTTTGTGGCGGTAAATTTCGCTGCGGGAAATTTTGAGGAGTCCTTGGATTTTGTCTGGTAAATTTCGCAGACACTCCACGAAATGTTGTGGTGTGTAGAGGTTTGCAGGCTCGGTGGAGCTCAGCCACAGGTGCCACTCATAATGCAGGGCAGACCCATCTGCCACACTCTCCCGCTGACGAAGGTCCAGTTGGTCTCAATTCCTGACATGTTCTCAAACTTTGACAATGGGATTCAACGTACACCCCAGGCATGGGCAACTGGAACTCTCTGCAAAGGAGCGCCCGGGCCTTCCTCTTTTCTCTTGATGGGCATTCATTGTTTGCAGTGGCCCGCCTCTTTGCAGTTCACATTCATAAATAATACATGGCATCGAAGATTAAAATAAATACCCAAAAAGTTGGCAAGCTGGGGCTCTGCGCCCAAAAATACTGATAATGACTTGCCATACACACAGCGCAAGACAGGATGTTGCAGAAGATTGAAAATTTACTTCTTTGACCTCTTGCATGCTCTCTTGGACTCTCTGGGTGCCAACGGCGTCCTCTCTCCCCCTTTGCCGACGAACCCAGACCCCTTGGTTACCTTGGCACCCAACCTTGTAGATAGCGACGTTTCAACCAGAATGAGTGGAAATGTTTTGAAGTGACGCGATCTACGAAACCCTGTGCTGAACAAAGATTATTTGTTTGAAAGAAAGCGGAGAGGGAGTCGAGAGCAGGAGAGGGGATTAAAGGGTACACACACTCTTAGGACAAGATTAGGTCCCCCACACCGAAGGAGGGACCCCAGTTGCATCAACCCCCCCTTCCCCCACACTGACCAGAAATTTGACCCCCTTGTTATGCCTATCCTTGGCAAGCAGGCGCGGCAAGTGTGAGTGAAATTTCGCTGAATCCCCTGGATTTTGTGCGGTAAATGTGGCCAATTCGTGGCCAATTTGAAACAGCAAACTTCCCACTCGAAGTTGCCCACAAAATCAGCCCCCCGTAGCACAGTGTGCAGTGCAGAATGGGGCAAAGAACAAAGAACAGGTCCCGTCAGAAAATAGACACGTGCCATGGAGCATGCTCTTATCTGGTGGGGCGTGTGGATCCATGAATCAGAATGGGTGCAGAGAATGGACACTGCACACTTGATGTACATTGGGCCATGAATGCAAACCCACATAAACAGTGCAGAGCACTTCCACATGCATGCTAGTGCAGCTACCTACCCGGACACAGGATTCAACCAGGCATGCATGAGATGGCTACAGATGCACATACACCCCCACACCCAATGATAACACACCTCAGGGGGGAGGACAAATATTGTAGTCCGCCAGAAATCACACAGTGAATAAGATATGGCAACCAGAACACCAACATATACTGCATCTTTGTCCCATTGCTCTTTGGACCTGTGAAGTAGAACAACAGAAATGGAAGAGACAAGTGCTGACTATATCAAAAGCGCATGATGCAAATGGGCAGTGGGGAAATGCTTACCAGGCAAGCCTGAAATAAACACTTGTCAACGGCCATTTGACCAGTGACAAGTACCTTGTATATTTTGGTGTATTTTGATGTCTGAAGTTGACGAACACCCAAAGTGACAAGAATCCAGGAAATTGCACAACAAGACAGCCCAAAACCTTCCCCAAGCAATGCAAGAATATGAAAAAAACACAAAAAACAACAATAAACATTGGTACACGACGGTGGTTGCCAAAAATCTGGTGTTTTTGAAAAATAAACGTATAAACTTGTTTATTTTTGATTTGACCAGTGGCACAACCAGCGTTTAATTCAAGGGTGTTACCAGGAGGCAGGGGGGTGGGATATACTGTGTGGGGAAATTCTACAGCAGGTAATTCTAACATGGCAACTTGTGTGCATGAACAAATTATGCATGGCTGGCCAAAATCTGCCCATGACAAACAAAGAGCGCTTGAATGGTTGCCAGGTCCACCGCTGTTGCTACACTGTTGCAAGGAAGGCGTTGGCTGAATTATGTGCAAAATGTCAAACTAAATGTTCCATTGTGTTTTACCCTATGGGGCCCCTATGGTGGTATCTCTGTTTTGGTCTCCTTTAGCTAGCGGTTACGTGACTAATTGCTCAACTAAATCACCTTCCACATCACATCACAGGGGCCTTCAAGAAACTTGCAGAAGTTTTCACAATTCTCTCCCCATCTCAGGCCCCAAATGACTTCATGATGCTCTTGAGGTTTTCCTGTGTCAGCCCAATTCAACTCAATGCTCAGATCCCTGTAGAGGATGGTGTTTGCATACCCTGTAATGGGTTGTTCCCACCTTAGCTGCTGGTTGTGCAGGGAGTTCTTGTTGCTGCACAACAACTGTCACAAGCAAATACATCATCACAAGCAAATACAGCATCCACATCAGTCAGTACAAAGACTCAGCCGGCAGGCTTCAGTACAGTTCCCTGAACTTCAGTTCTCCAGCAAACTACATATTCTCCACATCTGGTTGGACCACCAGACAAATGATCGGAATGTGCAAAACGCCACCAGCTTGGGTGGTGGGGAGCCGTAAAGGGGCTTGTTCCAACAGGAGATGGGATTGTGTGGTCTGGTGCTGAGACAAAAAATGCGAAAGCTGCACAGGCACAGCAACTCAGAGCTTCCAAACAGTGCCATACAATGCTGATTGACTTTGCAGGGGACACAAAAAAAATGTTAAGTCAATGTTATCTTCAGTACTGTCATCATGTGCGCCCTCTCTGTCAGATGTACATTTGACTTGCTGTGCCTGCATGCACACACACACACACGAGGCACACACACACACGAGGCACACACACACACCCACACCCACACCCACACCCACCCACCCACACACACACACACCTTTTTGGGGTCTCTTGCATAATGTTGCTCAGGTAGCAACGACATTTGACATCGATGCCTAAAAAAGAAAATAAGAAGTTCCTTGGTGTAATGGGTGAAGATTCCCCTGTCCTTCCCCATGTAAAAACATTTTGCAAGTGTGGATGATGAAAAAAAAATTCAGGTTTGAAATTTTCAATCTGTAAGATGTCAAGGCTGAAAACAGTTTGTACACTAGCCCCTTATGCTCCCAAGCAGGCAATGGCCAAAATGGGGTGAAAAACACATGAAGAGGGGATAGGGCGGGCTAGCGGGCCGATCAGGGCGGGAAGAAAATTGCTTTGTGGGCGGGGGGGGGGGGGTGGATGCATGGAAGCCCATTTGCCCAACCCCCCCCTCCCCCTCCTTGGTCGCCGTGCGGGGAGGGGGATTTGGGCTGGGGCTGCCGTACCTGCCGTGCCGGGGGGGGGGGGGGGGTCCGACCCCAACATACATGGCTCAAAATGATCCCCATGTCGCGCTGATCATGTTGACTACACATATGTGGGGGAAAATTTTTTCGTGAAAAAAAATTTTCCGGGCCAAAATTTGTGTTCCGGCGCCTTTGGTGGCAATATCCGTCCTTACATAAAACAAAGGGCCCGGCACTGAAGCCCATTTCTGGAACCCCCCCCCCCCCGTCCTTCGCCAGGCGCCCATGCCATCCCCCCCCCCCCCCCCGCAAAGTAATTTTCGGGCCGCCCAGAGTTCAGGCGCCTGCCCTCCTGTGGTCACCCCCTGCGTATGGAGAGAGGGACAAGCTGGTCGGGACTATGTCTCTTCCATACTTGTGTTCCTGTGCTGTCATCATGGCGGTGTCTGAGCTCCCTGAGGGGGTGCATGGGGCACCCGAGTGGATCCCCTTGTGGGGGGCGCGTCAAGCCCATGGCAAAAAGGGTTGCCTGCTGGCCCGTGTTGGAGAACACGGGCCTGCTGGGCTACTGCGCCACTGCGGGCACTCCTGACCCCCTTGAGGGCAGGGTTTGTTGCACCCCTGGGCCCTGCCCTGCCCTCCTTGGGGTCAGCCCCCCCCCCCCCCCACTGCCAGTATCAAGTGCGAATGCAAGGCGCCGGGGATGTGCCAAAAAAATGTTCGGAAGCAATGGGGCATTGCTCGCCACTTGTGGGCGCCTCCCGCACCAGAGGGTGGATCTAGAGGGGGCTGGCTGAAGGGCAAAGGGGATACGGCCAGGGGATGGTCCTGGCCTCCATGGGCCGCCACTGCTGGTGAGAGCAGCAGGGGGGGGGGGGGGGGGCTTCCATGGGCTGTCACCCCGGCACTAGGCTATGCGGTCTGTCGAGAGGTGTAGAGCTCGACGTTGCTATACCGGCTGGTCCTCTGGCGCCGGAGGGTTGGACGGCCTCTCCGGGTTGGGTGCTATTCCCTCTGAGGCTGGCTGGGCTTGGCCTAGCTAGGCAAAGAGTGTTGTTCCCCCTATGTGGCCTACTTGTGGGGGCTGCAGCTGGTATCCCTCAGCAGCGAGGCCTCTTTTTCCAAACAGTGGCTGGCCGCCGCGCCTTGAGCCCACACGCGGCGTGGCACCGTCGGCTCTCGTGCATGCAGTGTTGGACTTGCTTGAGGGGCTCCGTCACGAAGTGCAGGAGCTCGATTTGGCCCGGCACACATTGGGACCACCAGCCCTCATGCGGCCACTGCATGTAGTAGGCACATGGTGTGAAGCGTGTGCCCCACAGACCACGTTGTGTGGGGCTGCCCGCCATGTTCCCACCTGGCCCATAGTTGCCTGGGCATGCGGCACCTCTTCGCCCATGCCCAAGCCCAACAATACGTGGCACCATTGCATGAAGTGCCACCGGACGACCACCGTGTTGTCATCGGCCACACCCAACTATCGAGCCGGCGCCCTTGTGCAACAGTACCCGTGGGCCCTGTGGGGGAGCTATCCCAGATGCCCCCTCCCAGGGCCTGCCCCCCCAAAAAGCCTTGCCACCCCTCCTCTCATGCGTGTGCACTCATAACATGCTACCATGTGGTGGTGAGGTGATTCTCCTCCAGCAGCATGAGTTTGCCTCCTAGGCAAACACACATGTGCCCGTGTCCGTGGAGGGAGGTGATGTTGGCCACCACCACACACATCGGGCCCGGTTGGGGATGCACGTCCACACCCCATGCACTGCGAGCACACCGTGTCGCCCAGTGAGGGGAGGGGGCAGGGAGGGATGGGGGGCTAGGCGGCACAAGGGCACAGCACCGATGGCGTGCCATAAGGCCAATTGAGGGCCACCTCCCATGGCAACGGGCGTGGGGACACCCTCCGCGATTCCACAGTTCCCACCAGGCACACGTCGGGCGAACCGCGGCATTAGCACCCAATGATGGATGAAAACCAATTTGGACCAAATATCAATGCCAGCCCTATGCAGAGGTATGTCAGAGATGGCCCATACCCTAGTGGGTAAAGCAGTGCCTCTGCAACTCTAGGGTCATGGGTCCCATTCCCCAGTGGGGGCAATTTGCAGGACCCTGGATAGGGTCAGGGACAAGATGGAAAATTTTTTCTTTCTTTTTTTTTGTTTTTCCTTGTGCTTTGATGCTGTCCCCTTTGTTGGGGATCCCCGAGAATGCAGGGGTTATGTAGCATTTCCGCCCACTTGTGGGCCAATTCTGATTTTGTCGCCCTTTATTTGGGGATCCCCGAGAATGTAGGGGTTATGTAGCATACACCAACTCTGCCTTGAAAACAGCATGGTTTGGCCTGGGTGGGGCGCCACTAGCAATAGTGGCCGGGAATTGACTCGGGGGTGCTAGGCCCTTAAGCAAAAGTACCACCTACCACCCCCCCCCCCGTGTTGCATTTTTTTTTTGCTCCTACATCTGTACCTCAAAGTGATCGGCGCGATAAGGCGGCCATTTCACACCATATATGTAGGGGTTTGGAGCCCCCCCGCCCCCTCTAGCTGGCCCCCTACCCCCCCAGACCCCCCCAGACCCCCCCCCCCCCCCCCAACGCCGTGAAAGTGGCACCGAAGCGGGAAGGAGTCGGCGTATGGCCCATTGTCCCGACCCCCCCGGGGCCAGAACTATTACTAGGGAACTGCCAAAGGCAAGAACTAAATGAGTGAAAAACCACCCCCGCAGCGGGGCAATTGGCAGTTGGCGCACACACGCGCGCGCACACACATTGCACGTGGACACGGCGGTGTTAGGGTGGTTCTCCTGAAAAAACTGAGTATTTTGAGTATAGACACATAGGGTGAAAACCCATCTTTTGACCCTCTAATGGTTCAAGTAAATTTGCCTTAGGGTGCCTTTGGCGCTGATGGTCCGGCACTTTGGTGCCAATTTCCAAGCAGGGGGGGGGGGGGGGGACGGGGGGGGGGGGTCGGCGTAAAGGACCCGGGCCCGGCGACCCCCCCCGTGGTTCTGGCACTCTCTTGATGCCATGGATTTCTCTCCCTGCCCCGGCCCTGCTTGCATACTGAGATAGGTTTGTTGGTCAGTGTACAATGTCCTCGGCAGCCTGTTTGGCACTTAATGCGGCCGAGGGTCCGGGATATCAAGGGCCACATTGCGCATCACTGTATGTCTGTGTCGTATGTGTGCTGGCCCGTCGTAGTCTGTGCTGTCGTTTGACACCTGTAGCGCTGCCTGTCTCTTGATTCCCTTGCCCCTGGTCCGTTTTCGTCTGGTGGCCACTGGACTGACCTGTGGCATGTCCTTGACACGCCTCGGTCTATGCACCTTCGTCATCGCCGCCCCCCTTTGCCTGGGTGCCCACTTTTCATTATACACACGCTTCTTGTGGCCGTACACGTGTGTCATTGAAATGTGTGCTGTACTGGCCTGGCACATCTGGTATATATCCTCCCACACGTCATGGTGTCGCACCGGCTTCTTGCCTTGCGCCATCCACCCTCTGTGTTTATATCCACGCAAATTGGAAAAGATGTTCACGCACCACTTGGAATCACGAAAAAGACACGGGTATGGGATTCCGGCACCCATTGGATTGCTGTCCTCACTGATGAGACTTCTACTCTATCATGTGGCATCTTCCACTGTGCTGTCCGCAGAGCCCAGCTACGAGTGCCCAGGGCTATGCCCACTACCATGTTGGCTTTTTGGATAACCTCCTGCGTTTAAAAAAACAGAACCGCCACGTGCCAGATGACAAGGCATTCCCATGCTTATAATGCTTGGATTGTTTTCATCGGCCTGCAAAGGCAATGAGGCAAGAAACTGTGCCCGGACCATTAATTTGGCCAGCGGGCCGTGCTACTGATCCACGATGGACACGCGTCCCAACCACGTGCCCAGGTATTTCACCTTGGAACACACACCTTCACTCCATAGAGCACCGTACCTGCGGGTAAGTTCTCGGGGCCTTGAAAAACAACCCCACACTTGCCCATGTTGAGCCTGTAACTTGAAATGTCACCGCACTCCTTGAGCATCTGTAGGAGGGAGTCAAGCGTGGCACGTACTTGCCGGATGGATTCTGGTATGTAAAACAATGTATCTTTGCAAACAGAAATGACCGAACCCATGGAAGCCTCACCTGTGCTTTGCGGATCGGTACCGCTGTTAATAATGAGAAGATGGCAAGGGACAAGGTGTGCCCTTGCTTTATGCCTAACTCTGGCTGAAGGATCGCGGGTGTCAGCTGATTGCCTACCAGAAAGCGGATGGCTCCTTTGAGAAATTGAATAAGCGCTAGGCACCACGCTGCCGGCGCCCCCAAGACCTCGAGAAAGAGTTGCAGGAGTTTGTGACTGCCGGAGTTGAACGCCTTCGCGAAATTTATACTCAACCACGCCCCCCCCCCCCCCTGTGATTTCTATATGCGCTGAACTAAAAAGAGGTGGGTGTCCATTTGCCATTTAGGCATGAACCCCGCTTGCTGGCTGGGAACTACCTATGACACCAGGTCGGCCAGCGCCAACTTTAAAACTCCTATGAGCCACTTGATCTTACAGGCGAGCGGAGTGAAAGGGCGCTTTTATCGACCCCAATGCAACCCTGTTCTTTCGGTACACAACGCGTCATCCCCTCACACCACTCTTGCGGAAGCAGTCCACTACTCCCCACCACTGAAATGATGTCTAGTAACGCGGGCGCAAACAATTGCGAATAGGGCTTGTAAAAGGACCCCGTGGATCCTTCGTGGCCGGGCGCTGTCGACATGTCCAGGGCTTCGAGGGGTTTGGAGAACCATTTCAATGTCCGGCTGCTTCAAAAGCTTGTGAGCCGCATCTTTCCCCCCCAGTATCGACAAAGAGACTGTGCGAAAAGGTCCTCGTCGGTGAGGATTTCCCATGTCTGGGATTTGAGCACCGACATTTTGCATTTGGATTGTAGCAGCTGCACTAACCGCAGCACTTGCTTCGATTGATGCTTTCAGTCGTCGTATGCCTGGACCCGACAATGTAATATTTGCAGAACTTCCTCTCCCTGGATCTTGTCCTTTTCCTTGTCGACTAACTGTGACAATGCCCTGTGTCCCCGTGGATCCGTGTCATATTGCACCTCCCTCTCCCTCAGGATCGCTGTGGCGGCCGTGCTCAAATGGTCCACTGACGACGTCGCCAATGCGTGTTGCATGGCTAACACTCCCTTTGTTTATCCTCGTGTCTTCTCAACCGTGTGTTTCGCCACTTCCTGTGCCATGCAAAAAACCTTTTCCCACCCACCACGCCACTCGCTGCATATGCCGTGAGTCTCGGAGGATTGCCTGCACGCTTGCTTGGAAAGAATCGTTGCCCAATAGATACACTGAGAATTTCCATAAATTGGACCTTTTGCGATCAGATGTGGGCGGCAGCCGCATAAGCACGGCCTGATGGACCGCCTGTCGTATTGGCGTGGTAAAGGCTAATTGTACGTGTTCTGCAACACAAGGCGGTAGGAGGACACAATCAATGTGTCTGTCCCCTCTAGTCATTCCCACTTCCACCGAAGACTCTCCCTCCGGGTACACCCTGCGCCAGGTGGCGTGAAGTCCCATGGTCCGCATGCTGGCTATTTTCGTTTCCCTTGCCCTTTGGATGTTAACCGACTTTGCCACTGGGACTTGTGTTTCAAACATAGACAAATTGTCCCATTGTGGATGCAAAATAGAATTCGCATCTCCGGAAACCATTGCCGGTAACTCCGCGCACCTCTGTCTCTCTGTCTGGGTAAGACACGTCTAGAGCCTTTGGTGTTTGGACGGCTCGTTTGGGAAAATGCACTGCAAAAATAAGCTAGTGCTGCCCATGGGAGGCAGACAAGACTGCCCCTAGCGTGCGCCGTGAGGGGGGTGAAGGCTGAGATCAAACACCACATGTCTTTTCACCAAGCCGGAGCCACGCCACTACGTTCCGAGATTGATGGGTTAGCCAGGACAAACCACCGGTTTGGAAAATTATTCTGAAGTTTATTCGTAACAACATCCTGCGAGACATGTGAAGGCGGGTAGAGCACATGGTGCTCTTGCATCCCCAGAAGAGACACGTTAGATCTGGTGATCGTGAGCATTAGATGTTTGTGCCTGGGCAATGCCCGCAAAATTGACAGTTGTTCATCTTTCCGTGCACCCTTGGGCACAACCCAAAGGCCATTCACGTTGGCAATCATACATGCCATGGGTTTGGAGATGAACGTTGGGATGGCAAATTACCCTTTCCCTCTCCCCCTACCTCTGCCCCATGCTGTGTCTGTGTCGGAGACATTCCACCTGCGGTTTGACCCTAAGCTGCTTGCACTGTCCCTATCTTGACCACCTTTCCCTTTCCCCTTTCGCGCACCCGAAGCTTCCTTCTGGCGGGCTCGTTCACCGTTATACTACCTGTTACCGATCCCTTACGTACAAGCATCGGTATCCGGATCACGAACGACCATTCCAACGAGGGGAATCGGCCCATTTTACGTGCAGCACTAGCACGCATTTTGCAAATTCAGCGCCTAAGAACCGAGGAAGGGACCTTCGAGCAAAGTACGAAGTTTCAACGAGATTGCACATGAGTTCTTGCTTCTCCTCCCGATCCACAGAAAGATGGTCAGTCCGAGGCACTCCTTTGGCCCTGCCTTCGGACGTTCGGTACACATTGCCTTTCTTTTCTATTGGCCTCAACACTTGTGGCACAAGATTGTTGTCCACTTGAACCGTGTACCGGTTGAGGTAAGCAATTTGTACCTTAACTTCCCTGCCGGCAGTGAGCTCGCCGGGTGCCAGCATTCTCAAAGTCATATATTGCGGCGCCAGTCTTGTTTCTCTCTCCGAGGGCCAAGATTGGCCCACAAAGTACATTAGCCCCGAGTCCCATGACACGCGGGTGATGCTGTCTACTGCGACTTCCACCTAAAGCCGTCGAAGCAGCGCCGACACCTCATCATCCTCAAGCCAAGGAGGCAGATCATACAATATCACCATGTTATCCAATGCATCATGGATCCCGGACTTTAGCGATCCGTTACACAAGTACCCTGCGCCCCCCCCCCCTCCCCAAGGGGCCAATATAGACCACATGTCAGCAGCCAAGGATGATGTGGTGCCTAGGCTGTGGTCCCTGGTGTACATTTCCACGTTGTCTTCCTTTTCCGGGAGTGGCACAAAATCTGCACTGCAGGTCATGTCACAATACAAGGTTCGACTATTCTGAATTTGATGCGGCCACTTGGGCTTCATGGTCATTGCCAGAGCTCAATGGGTCGCGACTGCTTGTTAAGAACGAGAAGACTGATCGGAGGCGCTGCAGCGCTTTGACCTGCCGGCTAAGTCCACGCAGGAGGCGCGCGAACAGGTACAATAGCAAATTGACCACGTGAGGGGGGTAGGCAGGTGAAATATTGGGGCACATCAACGCAGGCGGCTCATGATGCAGAGTTGAAGTCCCGGAGGGACAATCTCACGCAGTATGTGAAATCTAATCTAATCTAATCTGCGAGATCTTGCTAGGGCGGCTTCCCAAGAGGGGACCTCTGCGCGTCACCACGCCAAGCAGTCCGAGGAAACACGCACAGGGGAATAAATCGGCGTTCAAGCCGGCTATCCTTGAGTGGCGACCATCGCACTGCAGGGACACCCCCCTACAAAAGTTGGCTGCTCTCCTGCAGAATTCGGGCGACATTGTCCCAGTCGAATTGCATGACAAGTTGTGCGTGCTCATCCGCCAGAATGCCTGGCACCGTTGCGGGCTCAACCTGCTTGTGGAGTTGCTGTCTGGCCTGTTGCACCTTTCGGATGCGACGTGCACAGGATGTTTCCAGAGGCAGACTATGACAACCTGCTGGGTAGGAAACACGACGAGCTTTCCAATCTCTAATGGCTGAGCAAAATTGTCCTTTTCAAGGCGAAAGCACACAGAGTAGATAATCTCATTGAAGCGAAGCTAGACGCACCTCTGTTGGCAACTACGGCTGACATCAACACTCCCATACCATTTCCGGTGCGAAGGGTGTTTCACTTGTCACGACGTCTAGTTATTTTTGGACGTTTCGCGTACTGTTTTTCCGCCGTAGTCAGTTGACCCAGCACCACGCTCAGCGGATGATCTTCGCTGACATCCAATGTTCGTACTTTCAGCACTATGCGGTCTCCAAGAAACTTGACTTTCGCCATCAACGAGGACACTTCATCCGGTGTGGAGTCATCCACGTCCATGAGAGCACCACCAAGCTTGTCTAGGGCATCTTGCGATTCGCGCCTCATGGTTAACAGAGCGTTCAAAGATAGTTGCCCCTCGCCTGGGCACCCCCTGAGCCTGAGGCAGCAGGGCTGCACTACGCAGAGCTGTGAGTGCCCACATTCACGCCCGCAGATCCCGTACTCGTCGCAGCCTTGGTGGTCATGGTAATTGTACGATGTGGATCTCAAAAGAAAAAGCAAAAACGAGTCTCAGACAGCTGCTACTCGCTGCAGATGATGTAAACACGAACCTAGTGCCTGTGCGGTCTCGTGGTCCCAAAAATTAGCAAACATACATGTTGCAAGAAGCGGGACATATAAAGACGCCTGTGTGTGCGCGCGCGCCAAGGGAATCCATTCCATCATTCTCAATCTGCAAGGTTCAACATTCCTACATTCATACAGCTACTGCAAACCACCAGTTCAATGTTGGGCCCTGCAAAGGGCCAGCCCAATCGGATGCTGGCTCTCCGTATCTACAAGGCACCGCCAACACACCGTTGGTCCTAGCCTTGTGACCCAGCCATGTTGCAACATGTCACACATTGTATGCCGTGTGCCCTACCTCTCCCCCTAGACCACCCCCATGCATCCCATTGGAAGACTTTGGGGGGACATCAAATGCGGAAACACCTACCTCTACCCCCGGGTGGGAACGGTAGGCGCTAGATGGCTGGAGAACATTCATTGACCATGTCACGAAGCCCACCTAGTATGACCCTCCGGGGCTCGAATCTAGCCCCCCGGGCCGTCGGGCTACACACATAGCCACTGTGCTATAGAGGAGACGAGGTTGGGTTACCCGCCGTGCAAGTAGAAAAGGGGCTATTGAGGTTGCTCGGTGCATCCCAATCCCACTCCTCAGCCGTGTACTCGCGAGCACTAGGGGACTCGTCCATGGTATAAGAGTCCGACTCTTGGTAGATGTCGTATTGGGGCCCAGTCGGAGGGGACCCATCGGAGACCAAATTCTTTGCAGCAAGCACCCACATGTAATGGGGACCGGCAGCACGTGGGGCCGCATGTGAGGCGGCCGCCGCTAGCGCTTGCATTACGAATCGATGGAGCTCGCAGCCGCCGCAAGCAGAGACAACTCAAAGGACATGGTAGGCCACATTGTACGTAGGCACGTGGTTCGTCACGACTCGTGGCCTAGGCGCAGAGCCCAGGCCTGACGACAAGGGCACATCACAAAGAAAACATTGTGCCCACTTTTGTGTGTGTGTGTGTGTGTGTGTGTGTATGTGTGTGTCACGCCCAAATAATTCAATCAAAGCTAAAATTGCGAGGTTCTGCATTCCTACATTCCTTACAAGGCGTCATGTGTGTGTGCGTGTGTGTGTGTGTTTGGGTGGGTGTGTGTGTGTGATGCCCATTCTATTTAGCCAAATCAATAGCGTTCACTATAATACAACACCTCTCTACAGCAATGTTCGCATTGCAGCAATGTTTGGACTCTCCTCCAGCGGAGCCTTTCTGCCCTCTTAGCAGCACAGCAAGGCTCGGAGAAAATTGAAAAGCCCCCCGGGGGGGGGGGGGGCTTGCTGCCCCTTTTCCAGACCCCTCCCCTTGGACGGGGGGCTCCAAGGGCAAGTGGCCAATGGAGCCCCTTTATGTGTACCGCCCCCCTTTCCCGTAATAATGGGGTGATGGATGTGCTTTCCATTGAGGAGGGGTTATATTTGGGACACCCAACCACCCGGACAATTGGCCAACTCACCTACTCAAAAAATGGCCATCCCGGGGGGGGGGGTGGGGGCATAACCCACCAACCCACCACAAGATAGCTCATGGTGCATGCACTTCATGCCCATGGGCCGGACACATGTGGGTGGATGTGGTCATCCCCAGACCATCTTTGGGCGGATGCACTTCATGCCCGCAGGCCTAGACGAATGATGTAACTTCTTGGAGGGCTTTATGCCGTACGCATGGTAAAGATTCGCGGAATCCTAATTTTTGTGTTGGGTGTTTTGAATGAAGAATAATCAAAATTTTTGCGACGGCATCCAAAATGGTAAAAATATTTTATTTTTGCGATTTTTTTTTGCAAAACCCAATGTTGATTCATTTTGTTGCTACGGCAAGAGACGGTGCCCACGTTGGACTCTGGGATTGCAGTCCATTCCTACAGAGGCATACAAACGTGGACTCTGGGACACCTTGGACTCTGGGATTGCAGCCCATAGCACAGATGAGCACCAACAAGCATGATTCAGGTCGACCAGTGCGGGTGTTTTGCTTGCCATTAGGAATACTGAAAGCGCTACCCCTGCCTTTGACATCCTGTAGATGTCCGTATATAAATACACATGCATAACTTTCACGCAGAAAACGTGTACCGTGCTGAGCTTTAAAGGACAGAAAACCTGTGTGGGATTTACTGCGTACCTGAAAAACGATGCACAGTGCACTTTGATAGTGCAGTGACATTAGGCATTGCCAGTGCACTAATGGAAATAAAGGAAGCCACCAAAAGCAGTTCATGCATCTGAGGGTGCAGATGTGAGGTCGGAACCACTCAGATACACTGTCGGAACTACTATCAGAACCGCTGTCGGAACTCGTGTCAGAACTGGTGTCAGAGCTACTGGTTTCCTGCATGGAAACGAGTGATGGTGCTGCTGTGGACAGGTGTGGGGCGACTGTCGAGGAGGGAGGTTGTGGCTCTACATCCGTGGACGGCATGTCTATGCGAGTGGCAGCACTGTTGTCCATTGCCTGGCACAGCCTAATGGGGGAATAATGATCACCCGTTTGCAAAATGCCATGCAGTTCAGTGGGCGCATCAATGTTCTTAGGCCCAATTGTGGTACACAGTCCAATGGAGGACTTCTGAACAACCATGCATGGCAGGCCCGCACACACAGAAATGTGATACAGGTGCAAATCTGTAAGAAATTGGAGATGAACAGCGGCATCTGGAGCAACGTCAGCAGGGCCGTCTTGCAGCAGAAGGCGGCGGAGGGAGAAAGCAATTGTTGCCCGGTACGCTGAGGGCGTTGATGGGGGGTGGCTGGAATAGACATGGCAGCAAGTAATACAGGATGCTGTAGAGCCCACAGTCTCCTTGACTTGGTGTTTCCTCAGGTTGCGCAGTGGCAGCAACTTGTCGCACTGCAAAGGTGTACGAATCAATGACAGCTTCAGCACGTTGAAAACGACCGCCCAGACAGATCTCCCGCACAACAGCTTGCACATTGGAGTGGGTGGCCTAAGCAGATGACATATGACATATGACAGATGACAGATGACACCAACATCAGTCCCAGCTGGCAAGAGGAAAGGCATCAGGGAGAGGTCAGGGAGAACTGAGCAGGCATGGTGGCTGACGGGCAAACACTGCCTTGGGGGGGGGGCGGGGCATGCATTAGGCCTTAAAGATTGGTGTCAATGTATTGCGTCACAAATTTTCAGATAAAAATTGTGCATCAGAAAATGTAGGAAATATAACCCTCCCCCCCTGCCGGTATGTGAGACGACGCGACATGAGATGGCCAGCCCCCCAGCCCATCCCTAGGCTAAGTGTTTGCACTGCGTGTGCACTGCGTGCGCACTGCGTGCATATTGTGCACGCAGAGGCTAGGATACTCACCCAAGAATACCTGTCACCTGTTTACTAGGGGGAAGACTGAAAGGTGTCAATACCATAGGGTTGGCCAGGTGTCCATCGATACTTCTGGTTGTAGTTATAACCAACAGCATCGTCGAAGAAGAACTGTCCGGTCCTGGTGTCGACTCGCCACCATCGAGTATCGGCGATCGAGAGCCTTCGAGCGACGATGACCACGTGGACTTCTTTGCAGTTGTGGACGTGGCCATACCGATCGATGATCTTGAGCATCTCGGTTCGAGAATCACCTTGAAGTCGACCAAGGTTTTGGTGCGCGTACTATCTGTCCGGAAGAGTACTCTGCAGGGCGAATCGAACCGCCTCTACGGATACGAGGCTCGCTGCAGTGTCGACAATGACGACGTCGAGATCCAGGTCGTGTCGACTGTGTACACTTTGTCGATGGGCCTCTTCTAGGGGGAAATGGTTGACAATTCAAATATGCCACATCCCAAATGCTTGGGAAGCCAAAAAAACCCTGGTACGGAACCAAAAACTTGTGAAAAGGGGCCAAAACTAGGGTTCGAGTATTTGCCGACATCCAAAACTTTGCACTGCGTGCGCACTGCGTGCGCACTGCGTGCGCACTGCGTGCATGGCATTCCCCTAGATAGCTAGGAACGTCACCCGATCCCAACAACACTGCCCAAGAGCCCCACACCACATCACAGTCCGCGTACCTGCTGAACAGATGGCGGGTGTGCATCAGCCTGCAGCGAACTCCCAGGAGGCCCAATCACTGCATGAAGCAGATGGTCCATAGCTCTAGTAGGGGTAATATTGTGCGCCTCCGCGATGGTCGAAACTGCTTGTGTCACCACACGCTCTGCACTAGAACCCCATGGTACCGCTTTGCCCTCGTGGTTGGCCACAGGTGACTGGTCACTGGGTTCTGGCACGCGTTGCACTTTTGCAGCAGGCCGCCAAAAATCATGCAACGTGCGCTTGAGCGGGCGTGCCTCTGGAGTTTGAACAGTGGCCAACGGTCGGGCTGGGTTCTGTAGCTGCAGCAGCATCTCGTCAAGAGCTTGCTGCCAATGCAGATCAACGTTCGCCACAGCGTGTTTCGTGACACTTAGCCTTGCGGTGGGCCTGGCAGCAGGTTGGCCCCTGGCATCAATGTAATGCCAACCAACCACGTGGCATGGCTCTGCAGCTGTTTGCCGCGTCTCTTGCACTCTGTGAATGATGGCCTGCAGTTTGTTTCCCACACCTGGGCGGTTGTCGGTAGGGCAGTGCTGCACCGCAGCATACAAATTCTAGCGAGCCTGCACCACCCAATTGCGCTCAGCACACGTTGCTGTTGAGCGCACAGCCCAGACATGGGGGCCTCTGCAATCCAGAATTCCTGATACCGCCCAATCGGGGGCTCATAAACATGCCATGGCCGCTTCAAGAAAAAGGACATGGCAATCACACATCCTGAGAGGCAAGCAACACTGGTTGTCCATGGTCCTTGAGCAAGAACTTGTCAGCCATGTAGCTGCAAGGCTGCATCACTGGGTCCTACAAACGTGAACAATGTCTTCTATTGTGACGTTGTTGAAATGCAGCTATCACTGCCCTGCTGGGCCACCTTCCCAAACCCCTGCACCCCAAAACCTGATGCAGATGAGATTGTAGATGAGATTGCACAAGCAACAGCATATATAGCCAAAAAGAGATCAGGGCCAACCACGCAAAACATGTCTTGTCTGCAAACAGGTTGAATGCATACTCGTGTTTGCCCTCTCAGACTAGGCTAGCCACGCAACACATGTCTACTGCCCTGGTCGCCTCCTCCTGCCATGTACAGCCATTCTGACGCTTCCGTGGCCCTTGGAGCCCTTCTGGGGCACACATAGTGGGGAATTAACCTTGGAGCCCCTTTTCCCAACCCCCCCCCCTTAAATTTTGGGGGGCTCCAAGGCCCCCCCCTGTGCCTTTTCAATTTTCCACCAACCCAAGGCTATGTACAGGGAGTGTGTGTGTGTGTGTGTGTGTGTGTGTGTGCATTGTACTATGAACGAGGGCAAAGGCTGCTTAAAGTCCTGGATGCTGTGCGACGGGTTAAGCGAGGGGGTCATGGGTTAGCCGTTTTTGGCCGTAGTGCAACCTGTATACTTAGCCCGACACTGGCATATACTCGTCTTTGCTTCTTTCCGCGGAGTCTCTCTGTGGTATAGCGGGATCAAGTGACTTCCGAAGATGTGCGCCCATGGCCCTGCAAGAACAGGGTCCTCACCACCGCTGTGTCATCATCCACCTGCATGCCCTGCGGTCGTGGGAGGGGGGGACGGGGGATTTGGGTCTCCGTCGCTTGGGGGCTGGCGGTGTAGGTGTGTGTGTGTGTGTGTGTGTGACGCCCAATTCTTCGAAATCATGCTCAAACTGCGAGGTTCAACAATGATGCGACCAAACCATGAGTGCTGTTGTTCTGTTGCCCTGTCGCCGGGCTTCAGGAACCGGGTTGAGATTACACGCAACATGCAACAAGAGGGAGTGGGGCTTGTGCTCCTACCGCTTCCCGCATCCCTGGTCCGTGCTCCCTTGCTTCCCTGCGCGGAGGCCCCACTGGGTGAGTCCGGTGTGCTGCTTGTGGACGCGGGGGTGAGAGACCCACGGGTGCCGCTGGAGCTCATGTGCTGGGAGGGGGCGGAAGGGGGTGGGGTGGCGACTGGTTCTATGTGACCTGTTTGCCTCCGCTGAACTCTTGACCATACAATAGCATTGGCTTGCCGAGGGCTAGCGGCTCATAACCATGGCTTTTGGCCTCGTGCCGCAGCGGCTGTGCAGCCGGCTGCTGCCTCGAAGACGCCGGTTCGAATCCCCCAAGGGGAATACGAGGAGGAGATGCGGCTCCCGTCGGCCGGCGGTACCAGTGACGGGGGGCACTGCTGCACGTGTGCTGTGCTCGGTGCCTTGTTTTTCTGTGTGCTCCGTGGTCTGCTCTGTGGTCTGGACTGGGTAATGACAAAAATAAAACTACGAGGACGAGACACGCCACCCATCCATCGGCGGTACCGGTGGTGGAGGGGGATGCTGAAGGGGGCGGTGGCGGGGACCTCGCCAACGGGCCCCTGGACGGATGGACGAACCGGGGCTCGAACCCCCGACGACGACGAGCGCCACCCATGGCGCATACCACTAGACCGTCCATGCCTCTTATGCTATTTGGTGCAAAAATGGTTCAAACCTGACATGACTTCACTGCAGGTGGGGGGGGGAGTGTTCAGAACCCACAAGTCCATATCTGTCATCTGTGTGGCAGTTGCCCTGCCGCCCACGCTGATGCGGTCCCGCCTACTGGAAGAGCTGAAGGGCCGTTCTTGGCTGTTTTCGTGCTCTCTTTAGCATGCGCTGCACCTCCGCACTGCTTAGGGGGGTACGGGAGGGGGCTGATTTCCGGTGTAACCGACTCATCCCCCGCCCCAACTTCCGCCTGCGACCGTCTAATCATCCTTTCCACCTCCGCACTGCCCAGGGGGGTGTACGGGAGTGGGGCGAACATTGGCGTATCCGGTGCTTCCCAGGCTTGCACCTCTCTCTGCGGTGTGCCCCCCCCCCCGAATTGCTGGGGGGGAGTATTCGGATGAACCATCCGTGTCCCTTCCCAAGTTGACTGGCGAGCCTGGCGCACCCTCTGGTGACCCAGGCTGCTCCCCGGCCGAGCTACACTCGAGCGAGTGCTCACTTGCCGACTTTAATAGTGATTGAAGTTCTGAATGAGACGAGTGTGTTGTGTGTGTCCATAACACCGGCGTATCCCTGGAGGTACAACAGTCCGCAATATATACTAGCAGGGGCCACGCACTGTCCACTCTTGCGGACCACTCCGACGTCCGCCCCTGTAACACTTTTTCAGGCACATTCACCCTTAACTCCGAGTCCTGACAAGAAAATCGCAGGGGAACATCCTGTGGTGTGTCTCTGAGGACCTGTGCCAGTACCGCACATTCGCCCTGAAGTGGAGATATGTCGGGCTCAAACACCCTGTGAAAATTTCCCCTGCCGCCGTGCCCGAAGCTGGCGCCTCCCGCCACAAGTCCCCCTGGGGAACGTAGAGCCGCCGTACATACCGAGAGGGAAGGGGGGTTTGCTGCTGCCACCGGTTGGCAGGCTCTCTTCCGTTTGGTCCGCTGGTGTGGCTCTAAGAAACCCAATCGAAAATATCGTTGCTTTCTGGGAACCGGCAGTACCGCCGAGCTTTGTCTGACCTGAAGGAACTGCGCTAATGCGTGTAACGTGGTCTTGACCACACTGGCCGGTAGCGCCCCTTGCGAAAGGGAGCCCCATAGTTGGATCACAGAGTACCACCTTTGCAAAACTGCTGTCGTGGCGTCCACCCGCTGAAAAGAGATCTATTCACACCGAATAAGCCACCTCGCATAGATGGCTGCCCAGCACAACCATCCTTGTACTGAATTCAAAGACATCGAACTGTGCTCGAGGCACAACCTGGAGGGTTCGATCCATGAGTTGTCGTTGACCACCGCCCCCCATAACCTTCTGATGACTGAAAAGGGAATGGAAAGATATGGGCATCGCTTCAATATGTGTGTGTGATCCTCTTGTCGTGAGCAGAGGGTGCAGTCCGGCGTGGACACCAACCCAAATGCGAACATTCTGGCCGCCACGGGCACTTTCCGCCACAACGCTCGGAGGACGAAGTGGTAGAGCCTGCACGGCACATTGAACTCCCGTAGGTGCTCCCATACCTCTGAGTCTTGCCTCTCCTCTATCCGAACTATACGTGCCCTTGCTCTCCGGACATTGGCAAAGGACCACGCGTCCAGGGGGGGGGGGCTGGATAGGGTTGCCCCGTCCCCTTGTGAGGCCGCCGCCCTGTCCGCCAGATGCACGATGCGTCTGGTATACAGCACCCTGTAGCTGCGCGAGATTTTTGGGATCAGCTCTGTGTTCACCTGTCCTGTTGTCGTGAGACAGTCCCCTAGCACCCGGAATCCTCTGTTGACCAATCTCGGGCAACAGTATGAGCGTTGCCTCATTTCACGCACCCTGGATGGATTCTGTCCGGAGAAAATCGCCGAATGCCAGAGCGGAAGCTCAAGAAGGCTGTGTGTGTGTGTGTGTGTGTGTGTGATCTGTACTTTTAGAGGTGGATCCTTGTGCAGCGTTGGGCTGGACGCCTCATTTGGCTCAGGTCTGCTGAGGCCTCTTTGTGACGTTGTTTCCCTCCCTTCTGCGGAATCAGAACCTCTGTATTTTGCTGGCTAGGTATCCAGAGTGTTTGCTCTCCCGTGCCTCGTCACGAAAAGCGGGCGGGCGACATCCTCGGCCACGGTCTCCTCCAGCCCCCGTGGAACTGGGGCTGGTGGGGACGGAGGGGGGGGTGTTTTCGGCCTCCTGCGTTTGGGGGCTGGAGGGGTGGGGGGTTGGTGTGGGGACCTCAGCAGACCCGTAGAGATACGTGCAGGCCCTTGCAGGCGTGGTCGTTTGTTGGGCAGTTGTGCATGTGCAGCAAGTGGGCGCTTCCGGCGCGTAGGCACTGGGGTGCACACTTTATGGTGTCCCCGCTGACAGCAGTGGCGCACTCCCCTTTGCTTGAGTGTGCACCTCGGGCACGGTGGCAGGCCATGCAGTGGGCATAGTTGCAGTTGCGGTCTGCGTGCTATGTGGTCATCAGCGTGATGTCCCAGCGCACAGCATGCTTCAGCTGTGCGCTGAAGTCTCTTGCAGGTCGTGCATGCGTCAGCAGAGTGCTGGGCACGTTTTGACGGATCAGCCGGCGGCGCCGGTGGTGGCGCCCTGTGTGTGTTTGCGCGCCTGCGTGTCCCGGTGTAGGGGCGCTGTGGGAGCTTCCCATCCCCTATCACAGGGAAGAAATCAGCTGCAAAGGAGGAGCAGCCCCCCCCCCCTTTGGCAAAAGTGGTCTGCTCCGAGGACGGAGCCAGCCCCAACTGCAGATTCCCCTGGAGTGCACGCTGTAGTCGATGCTCCTCCACTTCCTGCGCTGTTCTGCGTGGCCTATGTGTGTACGGGCGCAGTTTGTGTATCCTGTTGAGACCAACCTTGGTGGCCCACGTGCGCTCACAGTATGCCGCTAACTGTTGAACGTGCATGTTCATGGCACTGCGGCAGGTGAAATAGGGGCGGCAGTTCAGGCCGCAGAGTGCCGGCCCCCCCAAAGGAACTAAAGAGCTGCAGCGCGTGACCACACGCGCTGGATGCAAATGGCCTTTGGTGACCAGGCGCTGCGCATTTGCCATTGCCAGTCGTAAGACCCGGCCTCTCTCCTGCAGTGAAAGGGTGGTGCCCTTAAATTTTGCCTGTGGAGCGTGTGGGAGGGTGCGTTGCGCAAATTCCTCAAAATCCAGTGCGAGTTCCAAGAACGTTACTGTGCCTGGTTCAGGGGCCCAGTGCAGTTCCCTCAGCCAGCATAGCAGGTCCGCCAAAAAGGGCATTTCCCACTGCCATTCCACCTTCTTAGGGGTACGCAAAAGAAGTAACCCTTTGTCTTCCGGTCTGGGGAGGGGTCCCACCAGTTGGTGGTACGGGTATTGCCGAAGCTGCTGTGAGAGGCTCGACCCCATGAAAAGCATGGGGGATTGTGTGTCTCGTAACTTGCGGGCCTGCAAAACGGCTACTAACATATTGTGCAGAGCTGTCATGAATGCGAGCGCTGTCCCTGACTTGACGCTGTCTGTGTCTAACTTTGGGGCTAATCCACAAAGTCGTAAACATGGGGGCCACTGGTCCATGAGGGGAAGGCCTGTGATCTGTGCTGCCGCCGTCCTGATGCCCGGCAGGTGGGTGTCCCGCACCGTACTCCAGGCTGAACACTGCCAAAAAATGTGCTCCTCGTTTTCCGGAGCGTTGCCACAGTACGGGCACGTGGATGTGGCTCTCATGCCACGTTGATAGGCCCGGAGGGCTGTCCAGGTTGCTCCTGATAGGATGCCCCGCAGGATAGAGCGCTGTAACTCTGTGGCAAATGACGCTATGCTGGGCTGGACCAGGCGCCGGCATGTGGTGTAATGAGCCCCCGCGAAAAGGCGGGGACGTCTCTGAACCAGGCTGTCCAGCATTTGCGAGCGCAGCTGTTCACGCACCTCGTGCTTGATAGTGTTTTTATCCCCGTATAGGAGGAGGGGTTCCTGGTGCCCAGGCACTTTCCATCCCCACCATCCCTGCGTGGCAGTGCGGATACTATGCCTACTAGGTGTATGAACAACAAATGCAGGTGGTCATGCACTGCAAGAAAGGTAATGTCCACACGAGTGAGTGTCGATGTGTGTGTGTGTGTGTGTGTGTGTGTGTGTGTGTGTGTGTGTGATCTGTACTTTTAGAGGTGGATCCTTGTGCAGCGTTGGGCTAGACGCCCCATTTGGCTCAGGTCTGCTGAGGCCTCTTTGTGACGTTGTTTCCCTCCCTTTTGCGGAATCAGAACCTCTGTATTTTACTGGCTAGGTATCCAGAGTGTTTGCTCTCCCGTGCCTCGTCACGAAAAGCGGGCGGGCGACATCCTCGGCCACGGTCTCCTCCAGCCCCCGTGGAACTGGGGCTGGTGGGGACGGAGGGGGGGGTGTTTTCGGCCTCCTGCGCTTGGGAGCTGGAGGGGTGGGGGGTTGGTGTGGGGACCTCAGCAGACCCGTTGAGATACGTGCAGGCCCTTGCAGGCGTGGTCGTTTGTTGGGCAGTTGTGCATGTGCAGCAAGTGGGCGTTTCCGGCGCGCAGGCACTGGGGTGCACACTTTATGGTGTCCCCGCTGACAGCAGTGGCGCACTCCCCTTTGCTTGAGTGTGCACCTCGGGCACGGTGGCAGGCCATGCAGTGGGCACATTTGCAGTTGCGGTCTGCGTGCTATGTGGTCATCAGCGTGATGTCCCAGCGCACAGCACGCTTCAGCTGTGCGCCGAAATCTCTTGCAGGTCGTGCATGCGTCAGCCGAGTGCTGGGCACACTTTGACGGATCAGCCGGCGGCGCCGGTGGTGGCCCCCTGTGTGTGTTTGCGCGCCTGCGTGTCCCGGTGTAGGGGCGCTGTGGGAGCTTCCCATCCCCTATCACAGGGAAGAAATCAGCTGCAAAGGAGGAGCAGCCCCCCCCCCCTTTGGCAAAAGTGGTCTGCTCCGAGGACGGAGCCAGCCCCAACTGCAGATTCCCCTGGAGTGCACGCTGTAGTCGATGCTCCTCCACTTCCTGCGCTGTTCTGCGTGGCCTATGTGTGTACGGGCGCAGTTTGTGTATCCTGTTGAGACCAACCTTGGTGGCCCACGTGCGCTCACAGTATGCCGCTAACTGCTGAACGTGCATGTTCATGGCACTGCGGCAGGTGAAATAGGGGCGGCAGTTCAGGCCGCAGAGTGCCGGCCCCCCCAAAGGAACTAAAGAGCTGCAGCGCGTGACCACACGCGCTGGATGCAAATGGCCTTTGGTGACCAGGCGCTGCGCATTTGCCATTGCCAGTCGTAAGACCCGGCCTCTCTCTTGCAGCGAAAGGGTGGTGCCCTTAAATTTTGCCTGTGGAGCGTGTGGGAGGGTGCGTTGCGCAAATTCCTCAAAGTCCAGTGCGAGTTCCAAGAACGTCACTGTGCCTGGTTCAGGGGCCCAGTGCAGTTCCCTCAGCCAGCGTAGTAGGTCCGCCAAAAAGGGCATTTCCCACTGCCATTCCACCTTCTTAGGGGTACGCAAAAGAAGTAACCCTTTGTCTTCCGGTCTGGGGAGGGGTCCCACCAGCTGGTGGTACGGGTATTGCCGAAGCTGCTGTGAGAGGCTCGACCCCATGAAAAGCATGGGGGATTGTGTGTCTCGTAACTTGCGGGCCTGCAAGACGGCTACTAACATATTGTGCAGAGCTGTCATGAATGCGAGCGCTGTCCCTGACTTGACGCTGTCTGTGTCTAACTCTGGGGCTAATCCACAAAGTCGTAAACATGAGGGCCACTGGTCCATGAGGGGAAGGCCTGTGATCTGTGCTGCCGCCGTCCTGATGCCCGGCAGGTGGGTGTCCCGCACCGTACTCCAGGCTGAACACTGCCAAAAAATGTGCTCCTCGTTTTCCGGAGCATTGCCACAGTACGGGCACGTGGATGTGGCTCGCATGCCACGTTGGTAGGCCCGGAGGGCTGTCCAGGTTGCTCCTGATAGGATGCCCCGCAGGAGAGAGCGCTGTAACTCTGTGGCAAATGACGCTATGCTGGGCTGGACCAGGCGCCGGCATGTGGTGTAATGAGCCCCTGCGAACAGGCGGGGACGCCTCTGAACCAGGCTGTCCAGCATTTGCGAGCGCAGCTGCTCACGCACCTCGTGCTTGATAGTGTTTTTATCCCCGTATAGGAGGAGGGGTTCCTGGTGCCCAGGCACTTTCCATCCCCACCATCCCTGCGTAGCGACCCAGCCACAGTCCTGTGCTGTGGACATGGCTCGGCCGTATGGGCCGGAGCCTTTGTGAAATGTTGTCATCTCCCAAATGGCCTGGGCTGTGATCTGTCCAGCACCCCTGGTGCGACACAGCTGGGATAGCCACAGGATGCGATGATACTTAAGTACCAGGGTAGGTGCAATCCGGTGCCCTTTGCACAGCAAGGTGAAAAAAATTTCTTTGGCCCTACCGGGCCGTGACCGTCCCCAAATGGTCTGCATGATCTTAGTCTCGAAGGGCAGGAGGTCTTTGGGCTGAAGTGGCACTATTTCTGCTGCGTGCAGGCCAGTGGCCGTGATCATTGTGGAGATGATGTCGCATCTCCTTTCAAAATTGCCCTGAGCGCCATGCACCCTATCCAGGAGGCTGCAGGCTCTGGAAATCCTTTTCTTGATGAGCGGTCCCGAACAAGTCGCGTCCGTGGTGCGGACCCCCGCGCCCAGGGACTTAAACTCAGAAGAGATAGGGAAGGGCACCCCCTGTAGTGCAGCCTTCACTGGGTGACGGGCGTCTGACGAAAAACCGACAGATTTCTTCGCGTTCACCCCTTGACCCGTGTCCTCAAGCCAGTCAGTGGTGCAGTCTAGCAGGGGGGTGAGGGTATTGCTTCCGGCTGCAAACCCATAAGTATCATCCGCATACCCAAGGGCAGTTAGGATGAATTGCAGGGCCTGCGCTGGCTGATCGCTGGGGGGGAGGGCCTGTACTGCGACTTTGATGCCCTGTTGCTGTGCATCCAGCACCCGTTTCCAGACCGAGGTCAGGAGGTTGATGAGTATCTGTGTGTGTGTGTGTGTGTGTGTGTGTGTGTGTGTGTGTGTGTGCCAAGGAATCCATTCGAATCTGCTCCAACTGCGAGGTTCAACAATCCTAAGGTCCTATCACTGCTGCAAACCATGAGTTCGATTGTTTTGCTTTGCAGGCGGGGCTGCCAAGCGGGCACTCGACGCCATAAGTACAGATGCCGCCAACGCACCACGGCTCCTGCCCTCAGAACCATCCGCACGACAGCAAGATACACATTGCATGCTCGTGCGCCCTACCGCTCCCCACATCTCAGCCCCATGCATCCCTTGAGACTCAAAGGCGGGGGGGGGGGGGGTGGACTCAATATTGGGCGCCAGGTAGCTGGAAAAACCCAGATATTAGGTAGATATTCCTTGATCATAACACGAAATCTACGCATTTCGAGCCGCCCCGGAATCGAACCTGGCTTTTTCCGGCCAGCATCCGACACCTTGGCCACTATGCCATACCGACGAGGTCAGCTTACCCGCTCTGCTAGCACAAAAGGCAGGGCCGCCCCACCGCCCGGTGTATCCCAACCCTCCTCGGGGTTCAAACCACCGCCTACGGCATGCGAGACCCGGCACATGCCATTCATCTACAGAGACAATACAGACTTGTACCTCACCAACATGTACCGTGCAGTTCACACCAATAGTGAGAGGAGGGGGGGCATGAGCAAGCTTTCATGTCCCCCCTTGCTGGTCCTCAGGACCGCCAACCAGCCAACCATGGAGAAAGAGGGAGTAGGCTATTTCGGCACACCGTTTCCCCGGTTGCACCCCGCAGCAAACAAGTAGACCCGGTTACGAGGGGGAATACGAGGAGGAGATGCGGCTCCCGTCGGCTGGCGGTGCAGGTGGCGGGGCGCGCTGCTACAGGTATGCTGGTGCCCGGCGCTTTGTCTATTTTTGCAGAAGAAAAATATGACGAGGACGAGAAACACCACCCATCCACTGGCGGTGCCGGTGGTGGCGCGGGATGCTGAAGGGGCGGTGGCGGGGGCACCGCCAATAGCCCCTGGATGGGGGGGCGGGGGTTCGAACCCCCGACAACGACGATTGCCAGTCTATGGCGCATACCACTATACCATCCATGTCTCTTACGCCATAAAGTGCAAAAGTGTCACAGAGCTAACAAGGGTCTTCACCCTAGGGCACAGTGCAACCATCCCCGGTAGCGAGGGCAGGCTAAGAGGCTAGCACCACTGGGCGCTGGCCCTGGCGGGCAAGCTGGTCTTGGAGATAGCGCGCCCTATCAAGGTGACATCACCGCCCCTGATTCGCCAACAAATCTGCTTAATTACAAACTATACCGACACGATTGTATACATGCTGCCAGAGCGTTTCTGCCGAACGGGCCTGCAGCACCGCTTTGAGGGACTCCCATAGGTCCTGGTTGGTAACCCGGCGGCCCTGTAGCGCCCAGCGATGCATGTATATGGTCACACCATCATACACATACTTACTGCCTGTAATGATACACAATGGCTGTGACAATGGGACTGCCCGCAGGGCCTCAAGGCATGCAGTCAATTCCGCTCTATTATGACACCGCCGCCCTTGATTCGCCAACGAATTTGCTTCATTACAAACTAGTATACATGCTGCCAGAGTGTTTCTGCTGAACGAGCTTGCGGCACCCAGCGATGCATGTATATGGTCACACCATCATACACATACTTACTGCCTGTAATGATACACAATGGCTGTGACAATGGGACTGCCCGCAGGGCCTGAAGGCATGCAGTCAATTCGGCTCCATTATTTTTCTGGACTGGCGTTGGCAGGGGGGAGGATATATTGAGGGGGTGGCGGGCACCAAACCACACCCGATAACCCGCGACCCCCCCCGGCCCTTCCTCTGCATACGAACCGTCAGTGTAAGCGTCACGCACATGAATTGACTCCACTACCCTCCCTGCTTGCTCCGCGTGTGCCTGTTTCTGCCCCACTTTGTCCGCACCAGAGGGACGGAACATGTAAGGCTTTGGGGTCCCAGGCAAGTCTGCCGGGCGCTTCGCTCTGTCTACCTCTGAGCCAAGTAAAACCGGGATGTTGCCATCCGAGAGCCAACCCTGAATACCACGTAAAAACAAATGCCCCGCCTCACACGAGAGGGACAAGGAAGGCATCTCCAGCCACTTGGACACCTCAGAGTACACCACCTGCATAAATGCCGAATCATCCATGTGTGTGTGTGTGTGTGTGTGTGTGTGTGTGTGTGTGTGTGTGTGTGTGTGTGTGTGTGTGGGTGGGTGGGTGGGGGCCGGGGTGGGGGCATGCCGTTAGGTTTTGAATTAACCAGCATGATCTTGACCTCATGCCAAACACAATCAATTCAACTTCAACCAATCCTGAATGTTGCCTTGAGTTCGTCACCCATTGGTGGCCATTGAATGTTTCTTGGTTGGGTTAATGTCCAATAGCTCAAGGATAGGCATGCCCCAACACGTTTGACCCATCTCCTAACCAGAAAGAAAAATGCCGGCACCAGAAAACCATTTGGCTTACCACCCCGGTGGGGGCAACATCTACCACGGACAGTATGATGATTTTTATCGACTACAGCACGAATACCGTGTACCATGGGCCACCACAGGGCGTAAACTGGCCGCACGATGCTCCGAGCACGGGTGTACCCTCACCCCCCCGTGTCGTTCCCCACCCCAGGGAAGACCGTCCCCCACCACCCCCTGGGGGATGGCCACCAAGTGACGCCCCCCCCCCCCCCCCGGGGGACCACACCCCAACCGTACACGCACATTTCCAGGCACAGAAATTGCAGCATAAAACGAAAGTACTCAACATAGGATGCGTTCAAAGGGCTGCCAATGTACGGAGACCTACTCCTTGACCGGCTTGGTGTAAAATTTCTTGGTCCTGCCCCACTTCACCTTGAACTCTTGCACATGCTCACCACTTTCCACTGGAATGCTTTGGGCAGCACTCTTGGGTGGTGGTTTTGCCTTCTTGGTAGGAGGCTTGGGTTGACTTTGGGTTGACCAAGTGACCCCCCCCCCCCCCCGGGGAACGACAAGGGGTGGGGAACAACACGGGGGGGGAGGGTATGACCACTATGATAAGACAATGAGCCGACCAAAAAAAAACGCGTTTCTCCTCCGCACTAACGGTGCCTCCTCAACAAGGATCGAACCCATGTCTCTAGCGCACGAGCCACGCGGTCTATCTGCTAGGCTATGATGACGCTGTTATGTAATTGGCCCCAGAACCACTAGCCTCCGGTATTTCATGCTGGTGCCCCCGCGCTCCACTTTTTATGGTTTTAATACCGAACTAAATTAGGATGGTAACGGGGTTCGAATCTGCGCCGGCACCGCTGCCTACATGGCAACAACGCATCCCACATGGAGGGCCCGCGAGATGTGTTTCTACCATGCTTCCTCGCCCTTTTCTCCACCTCAATTCTTACTCAATTGTGCCCACCCTACTGATTCACCCACCCGTCCATGGGAGCCCTCTCACAAGGCACCTATGCTATTGGGGCGATTAAACATACCCCGTGTAGTGCCTTGGGGAGGGTGAAAAGACAACCGGCCCAGCACGCTCATTCCTTTTCCCTCCTGCTTGCAACGGGGGGTCACCTCCCATTCCTAGTAGCTATTGTTGAGCTGTTTGCACCTACCTTTCCTAGCTACTATGCAACCGTGCACGGGGGGCGTCCTTGCACTGTGCGCTACTTTTCCACCAGATTCCCCCCAAAGAGCCCCAAGCACACCCCTTCCAAACACCCTTAAAATTAGGTGATCCAAACCACCCTAGCTCAAGACATTTGCAAGCCACCTTCCTTTCACATAAGACCATTTTGGCACAATTTTTGGGATGGAGGTTCATTTTTAGTGATGGAGGTTGAGATGGGGCAAATTTGCAAGTTTTGCTGGTGTCCACCAACCGCCCCCCCCTCCCCCCCCCATCCTCTTGTGCCCATTACAATGACATTTTGGCTGGCACCATATAGTGGCAAATTCACCGCTGAGGTTGAGACTTATGTGCATTGAAGAAATATGCGAGCAATTGAAATTCGGTGGGACTGAACTGTCATCAACTGCACATCGAATCTCTCATCCATGAACGCCCTTTCCCTAACGTACATGGCACTCACACAAGCCTTAATAGCGTCCTGGTATCCAATAATGGGACTTGTTTCAACGCTTCCACTTCCCAATGGAATCTTTGGCCGCCCGATGCGTGCTTGTCATCCCGAGACGAAATGGTTCTTTGCCACTTTGAACAGATACAAGGTAGGCAAGGATGAATTAAACACTGGCCATGAGGTTTTTGGCTAGTGGCCAATAGAATGTTTATTTCAATGTTTATTTTTGGTGTTTTTGTGTTTTTGTCAAAAAAATGCATGACATGAATGAGTGTACATGGCGTGTCCGTGTGTGGATTTATGCCATCACCTACATCCCAGATCTTCCCACTATGATGCACCATGCCGGGTGACACACAATGCTAATCACCTCCCCTCACCTGCACCAGATTCCAAGTTTGATACCCTCAAAGATGCACAAACGCACAAATGATGTAAGGATACGTCACAAAGGGGACAAAAACCATCAGCAACGAATGCAGAAATGTCAATAAACTCCAATAAACGTCAATAAACAACCGCTATCCCCCCAAAAAGGGCATTTTTTTTGAAAAATAAACGCATTTATTTGCCATTTGGCTAGTGGCCTGGCAAGTGCTTAATTCATCCTTGAATGTAGGGCATAGAAACGAGTGTGTGCCATCGAACTCTTGCCTTCTCGGGGTCCCCATGGTGGGGAGAAATCAACCTAGAAAAGAGTGGATGTGGTGGACATGAGCAAAAAAAAGTGTGACCAGGGGTGGAAATGGGTGAAATTGGGTGGAGATCTAAAAATGCCATATCCCCAATGTGGAAGAAGCATCAAAACCTACTCTCAAACAACAATGATGCCCCTAGTATCACAAAGTATGGGTCTCTAATTAGGCTAGACGCTCAAATAGTTGCACTGCGCGCACTGTGCTAAGTGCGCCCCCAGTAACACATTACTCTTGATTCCCGTTGTTCTTGTTGACCGTGTGCCGATGAGACACCTGCTGTGGGGACTGCTGCCTCCTCAACACCACTGTTGTGCTCTAGCCTTGGCCAACCTGTCCACCTCTTGGTTATGCTCCATTCATCTGTGCCCATAGACGTGCGTGCACTACGCGCAACATCCTCTGAAAGATGTCCTCCCACATATCCTGATGCCAACCTGGCACGCTTGCTACGATGTACCATTTGCAGCGCCATTAGACAATGATATGTTTCTGCATCACTGTGAGTCCGAGTACAGTCCGATATTCTTGTGCTGCTACACTATGTGCAACATCGCCTTGATTGCTGACACCTCTGCCCTATCATTGGTCTAAGGCCCTACAACTGGCTCACTACAGTTGTTCTACTCCCCAAACAGGAAGCACACGCTGTATCCTGCCCTACCTCAATACACTGACCCATCCGTCCATACTGGTAAACCGTCCATCCCCCTTGTGAGCTGCAGCTCAGGCTCTATCTGATTAACCAAATCTGCGTCATAGGCTTCCCCACCCACCCACCCTGCCCACCTTTCGGGGTGATGCAGTGCTGACGCAGCCACTGTCTCTCTCCTCTACCCCAGAGAACGTTTGCTGATTAAATATTCCTCATGGAATTCAGGTATCATATCTAATGCATACACGTCCAGCAGCCAATCCTCCTCTTGCTGCCTCCCAACCTCCAGCGAAAAATCAAAGGGCATGCGCGCTGGGGAGTAATTCAGGTCTAACTCACTGTCACTGACAGAGTCCCCACTGTATGTTTGCCCATTGCCATTGGCCCTGCCCCATCGTCTTCTGTCCAGCGAAATTCCGGCAAAAATTGGAAAATTGTGCACGCTGGGGAGTAGCACAGCACCATAGTTGCAGGGTGCAGCCCTGATTCAATGATAATGGCCTACAATTGAACGTGTTGGTCACTGTCCTGTGAAAACTCAGTTGAGGACGCTGGGGTGTACTCCAAATCTACTTCACTGTCACTGATGGAGTGCTGCAAACCCGCTTCAATCACCATTGCTGTTGGCTGATCCACATTGTCCCGCACCACTGAGAGTTCCACTCTGGAGCACACTGGAGAATAGTGCTGATCTTGAGCAGACTCATCCCCCGTTGTTGTCTCCAAATCAGAGAGGACGTGCACTTCCGGTCTGGACTCCCTGACAGTAGTGTCCTTGTCGGACACAGGCATCCCATGCTCGCTTGCTGCCCCTGAGAGTGCGTCCACCCAATGCTGTGGATCCCCTGCTGTTTGCGCCTACGCTTCTGCTTGTGTCCGCTGCCCCTGTATTTTCCTTTCTCGGCCTTGTGTGTGTGTGTGTGTGTGCGTGTGCGTGTGCCAATGACCTATTGCCCCGGTGCAGGGGTTGATTGAATGCGCTCTCAGTTCATGCCTTTGGTAGTTCTTGACTGTCCATGTATGTACAGGATCGTTCTCGGGCTGCAGTTGTGTGTGTGTGTGTGTGTGTGTGTGTGTGTGTGTGTGTGAGTGCGTGCGTGAGTTTCCATGCATCATGGCTATGCACCCAGAAACCAAATACTTGGACACGTGCGTCATTGCTCTCTCGGTCTCTGCCATAAATGGATGCACAATTGGTTTGCATTGGAAGGGTTCTCATCACAAACACACGCCTTGAAAACCCTCACGAAACACCACACAATACACATGCACAAATGCTGAATTCAGAAAATGTAAACAATGTAGATATAACAGTGTTCCTTGCAAAGCCTTGCTGTGCACTGCACTGCACAGATGCAGGCATGATGGCGTTGCCAGGCAAATATATAAATTTGGATAAGCTATGCACCTCAGATGCTAAGTAATTCTGCAACTTTCAATCAAATATCTTGATAGTACCGGATTGCATATTTCAGACACCTTTCCTCAGCCACAACCGTATTCTGGGAAGAATGCATCCAATGGGGGAATCCTTGCACTGCGCGCTACTTTTAGACTATGTTCCCCCCCAAAGAGCCCCTAGTCACGCCCCTTGGAAACACCCTTAGAATTAGGCGACCCAAACTGGACCGGAGGGGACCTTCAGGGGGACCTTCCTGGTTCTTGTGGCATGGTGAAGGACCAGGGGCCTTTGGGGGGGAACTTGTCTGTGTGTTGGGCGGTGCAGATGGAGGGCAGTCAGGTGGCAAGTTTGAACTTGGGATGGCAAAGGAGATAGACTCCATCTTGCATTGCCGATTCACCATTCTCAACCCATCTTGGTAGTATTCCAAGTGGAGGAGTCCGTCTTCAGGCGTCCCAACCACCGTGGCAGGAGGTTGCAAGCCGTTGGAGCGGATGTAGAACACCCCATCCCCAATACTGAGATCCATGGAGAAAGCGGGCCTAAGAAATGAGGAGGGAAGTATGATGTCGTGTAGCAGGCACCCTCAAAGTGTATCACCATATCAATCTACCGAGTAGATGTGGTGGAAATGGGTAAAAAAATGTGTGCAAAAAAGTAGAGGCGGGTGAAACAGGGTGAACATCCAAAAGTGCCAGATCCCCAATGCATCAAAATCTACTACCAGACAACAATGATGCCCAAAGTACCACAAAGTATGGGTTTCTACTAGGGCCAAATAGTTGCACTGCGCGCGCACTGCACACACACTGCGCTTAAGGCGCCCCCAATTGTGGTGTGTTTTTTATTTTGAAACTTACACGTCTTGAACTAGGCGAAAACCAACCCATCTCCAGAGGCGTCGCATGGGAATAGCACTAGACCTTTTCTTGGACTGCTAGACTGCAAGGAGGAATGAGTGGCCCAAGCTGCTGCTAAGCATTGTGATGCACCTGCACCTGATACAGTCTGCCGTGCATGGCTCAAACTAGGAGTGCACCCACTGACTGCTGGCAATCAATTAGTTGCCATGTTGGGCATTGGCCTGTCAGCATCCACTGCCAGCACTTGGTCAACCTTGGTACAGGAGCCCATTTTACAAGCTCAATATTTCTCCTTTTTGCTGTACAAAAACCTTGAAATGCAGGAAATATTGCTGAGCCGGCTGTCAGATTTGCCCAATTGGCAAACCCAATCAGTCCTTGGCTGCCAAAGATTGTAGACAACAGACAACAACTCCACAGTCTGTACATAGTGTCAGTGAGTGACTGTTGGCAGTTTCTGCCTGTCAAGAAATAAGGATAGGTGGTGACCTCTGCACAGATGTACAAATTTACTCGTCGTATGGCCCAAACACACAGACTGAGTTGTGACCCCCAAAGCCGAAAGAGTTGGAGATCGCGGCGGTCACCTCGTGGGCCTGCTTCTTGTGAGGCACGCAATCGATGCCAGCAATCTCATCGATGGGGTCATCCAGGTTCAAGGTGGGGTGGAGCTCCCCGGTGGTAATGGCCTTGACAGTGGCCACCGCTTCCATCCCACCAGCGGCTCCCAAGCAGTGCCCAATCAGCGACTTAGTGGCATTCATCTTAATGCCATCCGTGTTGTGGAACACCTTCTTAATAGCCTTCACCTCAGCTACATCCCCAAGCTCAGTGCTGGTGGCGTGAGCATTGATATAATTGACCTGGTCCCTCTCGATCCCGGCATCTTCGATGGCCATCTCAATGCTGGAAGCCACACCCAACCCATCTTCACGTGGCATCGTCACATGATGAGCATCACAGGTAATAGCACCACCCAAGTACTCGCAGATGATTGTGGCTCCACGAGCCTTGGCGTGCTCCAAATCTTCCAGGACCAGAACACCAGCCCCTTCTCCCATCACAAATCCATCACGGTTTTTGTCCCAAGGGCGAGAGGCTCCTGTGGGGTTTTCATTGTTCTTGGACAGCGCCCGGCAGGCCACAAAGCCTCCCAGTCCCACGGGGCAGATCGAGCCCTCCGATCCCCCACTTACCATGATGTCGGCGCGCCCCTGACGGATGTGCTCAGCAGCAGCGCAGAAGGCGTAGTTGGCACTGGCACAGGCAGTGGCAATGGAGTAGTTTGGGCCCATGAACCCTTGCTCAATGGCCACAAGCGAGCCCCCCATATTGGCGATGGAGTAGGGGATCACAAATGGGCTCATCGCCCGCACCCCCCTTCTAGACAGTGCGTTCACGCCAGTCTCCAGAGTCGACAGCCCACCCATTCCAGAGCCGATGAGCACTCCCACTCGAGACTTGTCCAGCTTCTCATGGGCATCAGGGTTCTCTTCCTTCTCAATACCTGCTTGCCTCATAGCCTTCTTGGCGGCCACGACAGCGTAGCGGATGGTCTCATCATACTTCTTGTCCACTTTGGGAGGAATCAGGCCCTCACTACTAAAGTCAGTGAACTGGCCCGCAAACTTTGTTGGGAACTTTTCGGTGTCGAACTTGTCGATCATCTTGATCCCACTCTTTCCCTCCAGCAAAGCGTTGTAGTACTCATCCACATCGTTTCCAAATACCGAGGAAATTCCCAGACCAGTCACCACCACACGTCTCCGGGGCTCGCCACTTACTGCTGCCATGGCTACATTGGCTTCCATGCTAATTGGCTCGGAGGTACTGCAGGAGGCCCGGCGAAGGAACTGCATAGCAATGGCCATGGCCCCCAGAACAAGCCCTCCCAATAGCATCAATGAGGACGTTATGCTCCTGGTGGCAGGTTCAAGTGCAATCTTGTTTGGCACGTGCATCTGCGCATTGACCTCGCCTCCCACATACCGTGCGTGCACACTCGAAGCGATCCAGCTCTCGGCCCGGGGTGCGCTGTGGCTGGGGCTGAGTCCAACAGGTTGAGATGCGGCAACAGCCGATACGGTCTGTGGCATGGCATACAAATTTTGTTTCTGCCCCCCAACACTGCTCAGCAGCAAGGTCAAGCCAGCGAACGCTGTCACACCGAAACCCATAGCAGTGAGAGCCGCTTTCGTAGTGGCGTCTCGTGGCTGCCCAAAGGTAGCGCTCTCGAAACTGTTGTACCCAGTATGAGACATGCTAACAATAAATACACGAGCCCCTGCAAAGTAAGGTAAAAAAGAAAGCAACTGCAACAGGATATCAAGTGCACTAGCCATGCCATACTGTTGGGCATGGGCGCTAGCATGCTCAGGGCCTTTGTGGGTGTACAATGGCAACCACAGCACCACTGCAAAGTGATACCATGAAGGTCCCGTTGGAGGCATAGGGTCTTCGGAATGCGTGCCTGATTTTCCTAATTTGTCATGTGCCAAAGCAACATTTCAACCTAACCACGATCTGCAATATGTATGTGACCCTGATGGTCACCCTTTTGCTTTGCACTGCACCAGCGCCTTCAAAATACGTAATCCTGAGGGGTTGCAGCACTACACACCCTTTTGGAGAAAAGCTGACCAATAAATTGAAAATCAGTCCACGTCCCCTGAACATGTCCAATGTTTTACTGACCCAAATTGTACCCAATTACAGTACATGATTGACACAGGGATCATTTCCGCAAAGCGCACGCACAACGCCCATTATTAGGGGGACTCCTTGCACTGCGCGCGCACTGCGCGCTACTTTTAGCCCTTGGAAATACCCTTAGCACATGGACTTGTGCTTAGCAGATGGAGGGCAGTCAGGTGGCAAGTCTGAACTTGGGATGGCAAAGGAGATAGACTCCATCTTGCATTGCCGATTCACCATTCTCAACCCATCTTGGTAGTATTCCAAGTGGAGGAGTCCGTCTTCAGGCGTCCCAACCACCGTGGCAGGAGGTCGCAAGCCGTTGGAGCGGATGTAGAACACCCCATCCCAATACTGAGATCCATGGAGAAAGCGGGCCTAAGAAATGAGGAGGGAAGTATGATGTCGTGTAGCAGGCACCCTCAAAGTGTATCACCATATCAATCTACCGAGTAGATGTGGTGGAAATGGGTAAAAAATGTGTGCAAAAAAGTAGAGGCGGGTGAAACAGGGTGAACATCCAAAAGTGCCAGATCCCCAATGCATCAAAACCTACAACCAAACAACAATGACGCCCAAAGTACCACAGAGTATGGGTTTCTACTACGGCCAGGCGCCCAAATAGTTGCACTGCGCGCGCACTGCGCTTAAGGCGCCCCCTTAGGGTGACTGCATTTGAATGAACCGAAACCACCAAGCAATCAAAACTCCATGTGCAACGGCCAAAAGCTAAAAAAGAGACCTGCTCCTCAAACTTCCGCTTCTTGGCTTATAATGTTCTTGCCACTTGCCATGATTCTTTGAATGATATAGGTAAAGTGGTGCATGTGCGTCTAATTCTAGTTGGGGTCCAAAATGGCTGTGCGTGCCCTGTGCAGACCTCCTTGCAAAACAACAACATAGGAGTAAACAAAGGGAAGCCGCTTCATTCTGTAGCGGCGCAACCACAAATTATCCCCAATTACTGAGCGTACATACCTCTACTGGGTACATGGCTCTGCTGGGAGTTTGGGGCATGTTTTGAGTGTCATGATCCCCTGCACACTCCGCGTGGCCTGTCTTGCTTCTGCTCCTTGAAACAAACAATGATTCCGCCACCCCAAGCATCACACCCCCAACAACATGTAAGGTTCCTTCTGTTCACTTGTCACACATTGACAACTTCTCGTGATTAAATTTGGTGCAACAAAGCACAAACACATTCTCATTGTCACCCACAACATCCTCATCATCATTGCCCTCACGTGCATGTGCCGCCCATACATGTGCAGGTATGTGTTCCCATGGACCACATGGAGGGTACCATGCTTTATCAATGCAGGAGAAGCACCAAAAATTCTGTTGTCAAACAACAATGATGCCCCTAGTAAAATATGGGTTTGTAGGGGGGCATTTGTGCAAAGTGCACGCTGTGCGCATTTTACAGGGAGAAGTTGGGGATTTTGTGGGCAATTAGCAACATTGTGGCCTATACAGACAACCCTACAACCACACAACCCCATGTTTCACCCCGGCCCCACCCATCCAAGGCCCCAAATTGCAATCTTGACACCACCTCACAACACAGTGAAAAGCACATGCGCATGGCATATGTGGGGACACCCTCCCACACCCCATAAATGACTCCTTCCTCCAACTCAACAGGTGGAGTAACCACTTGCATACATTTCCAAGGCCAAACAAAGAACTTGCAATGACATGCTCCCTTGCTACCATTTAGGTTGTTGGTAGCCATTGTAGTTGCGTAGGATCAAAACTTTTGCCAAAAGAGACTGGTTGGGTTGGATATTCTTGAGCGGCACACATGGGCTGGGTGGCTGTGGTCATGGCAAGTTACACGCGGGAGCGGCTTTGTGAGGCGTATGAGCAGTGGGAGGGGTGGTTGCCCCTTCTTCCCTCCTGCAATGTCAAAGGAGGCAGCCTGAGCACCTGAAGATACCTACCTACCTACCTTGAGTCCCGTACAAACTTGCACAGCGTATTGCACAGCGTGCAATACGCGCCCTAGTAATGCCTAACGCCCCAATAGTTGCACTGCACTCGCACTGCACAAAGGGCACCCCGCATAAGCTAGGAAAGCCACACTTAGCAGGTGTGCTTCAAGGGTATCTTCCTGACCCATTGTGCATTGGGGATCAACCTTTGTCCTCAAAGATGCACCATCATGACTTTGCATCCATGAGTATGTCCTGTGGTTTTGGTTGTTGGGTGACAACTAGGAGATTGTAACCCACCAGTCGTCGGATGTCTTGTTGCCTACTATCTCACAACAATTCTTGGTATGTTTAGGTTTTCAGTGTCGGGGTCCAGTGTACTAAGAGTTGTTTCAAGCATTTGCATGGCCTATATCGATGTGGTCTTGATCTGTTACGGTACCCTTTTGGGCTGTCCACAGGTCACAAAGCGCTCCACACATGCACGTCTTGGTATACATATGCAGCAATGTTCGGCAGTTCAACGCCTGAGCCACACAATTGCTATGCTACAATCTTTGTACTGCGGGTTTATTTCTGCCTGGTCAGACTGTGTTTTGTCAACTGCAAAGCGATTTACATGGTACTATACAGTAAGGCGCACTTCAGTTCTCTTGCTTTTGGCTTTGCCTTGCCTGAGGCTCATCCCTCTTGATCAAGCTACACCTGGCCACTAAATCTGAAGCGGAAGGGTACCCTTTTTTGGGGTCTGTCTTACCTTTACCAATCCATGATTGTCGAGCACGATTTTGTTTCTGTTGTTGGCCAGCTCGCGGGCTACAGCATCAATCGTGGTCTCTCCCAGTACACCTGTACTGTGGCCCAGAGACCCAGAAAGCTGCTTGCTACATTTCATTTGTAGTGCTGCCTTGGACACCAACTCCAAACCAGCATGTTTACCTCCATTCAGAGAAAACAGAATGTGTCAATAAACAAAAACAAACACCCTAATCACTGTTGACCAACAAGCAACAAGCACCACCAAAACCAATCAGAGATCCATCATGTCTCTTGGTCACATAGTGTGCGAACCTTTAATTCTAATGAACTGTCAATCTAAAATGAATACAAATTTGGATACTGGTGGCTGCCAAGAGTCAGACCTTGCACTCCTTCTGGGCATCCAGCAGACCATAGGACGTGCCTTGGCAAAAGCAAACAAGCCCTACGGATTGGTCTAATCAATGGGAAAGGGAACATGTTAGAGGAAGGAGGGGAGAAAGGAGGTGATGAGAAATCACCAGCATCACCGACCACTGGGGTCGGAGCACAAGGGTAATGGTTAGCAGCGGTCACTAGTCACTAGGCTGGGCTTGAAAGACTATCCTTTCACATCCTGAGCAGTGCATGTAACGTATCTTGTTGCTACTGTACCTTTTTTTTTTATGACTTGTGGGGAAAAGCAAATAAAATGAAGCAAGGGCCAGTGCCCGTTGCGCGTCTTTTACATAGGGAGGAAGGGAACATCTGATGCTCAGAACGTGGCACCTATCAAAAGTGGCATGCGCATGGTAGCTTTCTGTGCCTTATATAAACCTGCTGAAAAATCCATTTCAGAGTTCGCAATGGGGCCTGCGGATGGTAAGCAGGCCACATCTACACAGGCTGCTTGGGGCACGCGTGAGCTGCTATAGCTGCAAATCCAGAGGTCAAGGGTGGCACCACACAATTTACCGCTGCATCGAACATGCCAAACAAATGTCTGTCAAACCGGCAGAGGCATGAAGTTCAACCCACATGCAACTGAATGGGGCGACAGGACAAACAGAAAACCTCACTGAAGCAGCTCATTTCCTCAAGCAGAAAAAGATGTGTGTGTCCAATAGCTTCACATGTGGTAAATGTGGACACTGGCAACAGCTGATATCAGGCAGTAGAAATGACCATGGTAGAGCACTGCATGCTGGTTGTGCATACGCAAAAAAGACAACCAGATTCTTAAGGAAATTGCACACGCCAGGACACTGAAGTAAATGCTGGGCATCCCAGGGCGCAGCACAAATGGTGGGCAGCAACACATGTCAGCTGAAGAAATGGCAGACATGTGCTGCATCTGATAGCATAGCCGAGGAGTGATGGGTTGTCTGAACAAAGCAGATCTATACAGCACACAAAGGCCGCATGTGACACATGTTGAGGCAAAGAATCAGGGATGGGAAGCAAGTGGCGGCTACCTGGCTATTCCTTTGATTGGATCAAGATGGCATTGTGATTCCAAGATGGCACCGCCTGTATCCAGTTACCACATTTTGATATATGACTGAAAGGGAAGGGGGTTGCCGAATCTCTGGGTACCATGAGCCTAACATCAAAAGGGGGGCACATGAACCGACGATTCCTTTTTTTTGTGCACGATTATGCATCACTGAACTCCAGAATTTCATGTGTGAGGCAACTGCAGATATCGTCTCGTGTGCCTTTTGATTTTCAGCACAAAGCAAAGCATACTGTGAGCTGTCTTGATCACCATCATTAAGAACAATAATGATATGGACGCTGCTCGTGCTATGAATATGAACAGATGCCAACATTTTCTCGGGGGGCATCTGGAACAGAGACACAAGATGGTCGGACCATGCGGGCGCCCGCAGCTTTCGAATCGTGGCAAAACGCTGCACCATCGCTGCGCTTATGCAACAGCCACGCGGGGGCAGCCACGGCCGGCTTGGAACCCCTTGCCTTCCGGGGGGCTACAGATTTGAATGCCCAACAATCCCTGGCCACGTAAACCTTTAAATTTGCCCCGGGAGGCTTTGGCCCTCACATCCCATGACTCCGGCCCAGGGCTGCACGCCTGCAGCTCATTCGGCACCGGCGCAATCTGCAGGGCGTCCTCATCATCACTGATCTCCCCATCCTCGGGCCCGACCGAACTCAGAGGACTCTCGCCGCTTGTGGCACTGCTGTTCCGCCTCGAGCGCGTCAACCACTGCGACTCCATTTCACTGTTAAAGTCCTGCACCAGCGTCAGTTTGGGGCTGCCACGGTCCGCGTGGAAGGGGATCATCTGATGTGCTGGGGTGCCGACAGGACTGAAGTTCGGACAAGGCTTCACGCTCTCGGGGCTTGAGGTCTGGATCCGGATACGTTCGGCGTGGTGGCTTGGAGAGACCATCTTGGGACCGGCACTCACATCTGCCTGCGATTTGGGGAGCAAGTCGGTCAGCAACGTGGGGGCCACATGCGCCGCGGCGTGGCTGCACTTCTTCGTCTGTGTTTCGGGGGTCGCCAGGATCTGAGGAGCACTGGGCTGTGCTGGTGCGCTGAACTGCATCGCCTCCTGCGATGGACAGGGGGGAATGACGCCCACCGGAGGCACGGCGGCGGCCACGGGTGTGGACACGGGGGGCGGCATGACCGGACTGCTCGCGAAACCCGGGGTCGGCAGGAAGACAAACTGGGGCTGGTTGTCCAGAAGAGTCTGGAGCCCAATGCGGGCGAGGACCGCCTCAAAGTCAGGACTGAAAAAGGTCGGGGGCGGCACGCCTGGGGCGTCCGGCGCGGGGGGCGGGGGAATGTTGACTTGAAAGGGGAACATGGGTGCGGGCATCGGGGACGGTGGGGGCGGTGGGGGCGCCGCGGTGGGGAGCGCGAAAGGGGGCGCGTCCGCTGGCGGAGAGAGGGGCATCGGCACCGGTTGGAACCCGCCGTGCTGGGCCGGCGGGGTCGGCTGGTGGTGGTGCACGTTGGGGGAATGGAATGGCGCGGGGGGTGGCGACATGGCCGGCGGCGGCGACATCGGCATGGCCGGCGGTGGCGACATAGGCGGGGCTTGCGGCGGCACTGGCAGGTTGGGCAGGGGGGCCTGCCAGCTGAGTGGCGGGGGCGGCGCATTGGGCGGTGGGGTTCGCTGTGGGCTCGAGAAGGCGTCCAGTGGGGGCGGGGGCGGGGGGGCAGGCGGCGAAAACATCGGCACCGCTTGTGGGGGCAGACTTGGGTTGGGGCTGGGCGGCGACTGCACCTCCGGCGCGAGGGGCGACGCGGGTGAGGGCAGCACTGGGCACTGCAGGGGCGGATTGACGACAAAAGCGCCCCGTGTCTGCTCCGCCGATGACTCGACAGGATGCTGCGGCGCGCAGATGTCTTGTACATTGACCTGCGCGGCGGGCGTGGCCAGCAGCCCCTTCAGGGAATTCGGCACCTCATGCGTCCCTTCCGCAGTCTCCGACACTGTGCCCGTCTCTGTGCCGTCCTTGCCTTTGGAGTCCTGCTTCTGCTTCGACAGCGTCAAAGGCTTGGTCACGGACGCCCAAAGCTCACGGCAAACGTGAATTTTGGTGCAGTTGGATCCATTGAGGCACGTGTTTCTTTGGTGGGCATCGCACACTTGGCTCGAGAGAAACGTGAACTTGGAATCTTCTGTGCAAAACGACGACACAGCCCTCTGCCACTGCGGTACGCAAGAACACAACCCGTGCCCATGTGGTACACAAGAACACAGCCCTGCACCACTGATACAACAACACAGCCCTGTACAATTGTCATACAACAACGCCCCGCACTACTGCGGCACACAGCAATACCGCCCTGTGCCACTGATACAACAACATAGTCTCGTACCCCTGTGATACAACAACACCGCCTACCACCACATCGCCCTGTGCCACTGCGACACACAACACTACGGCCCTGTGCCCCTGTGATACAACGCTGTGGCGCACAACAACACGGCCCTGTACCACTGCATTACACAACAACACATCGCTGTACCACTGAGATACAGCAACAAGACAGCCCTGGGCGGGAACAAAATTGCTTTGCGGGGGGGGGGGATGGCACGGAAGCCCATTTGCCCCCCTCCCCCCCCCTGGTCGCCGCGCCGGGAGGGGGTTTGGGCTGGGGCTGCCTTACCTGCCGTGCCCGGGGGGGGGGGGGGTCGATCCCCAACATATATGGCTCAAAATGATCAGTGCAACTACACAGATGTGGGGGAAAAATTTTTCGTGAAAAAAACTTTTCTGGGCCAAAATTTGTGTTCCGGCGCCTTTGGCGGCAACATCCGTCCTTACACAAAACAAGGGGCCCAGCAAGGAAGCTCATTTCTGGAACCCCCCCCCCCCCCCTCCTTTGCCGGGTGCCCATGCCATCCCCCAATTTTCGGGTCGCCCTGTGCACAACGGTCCCTTTGCATCCCCGGGGAATGGTACCCAAGTGACGGTCCCCCCAACCCCCAAGGGGACGGTGCTGTCACCGTACACAAATTTAGTTTGCATGGAAAAGGAGGCACAGCACAGTCTCGCTAGTGATACATCGGTATGCATCACTGCGTTGCCAAGGACCGTCAACCTGGGCCACGGCAACCTTCCTAGTTGAGTGGGATCGACACCCATCCCAGCTGGGAATGTGGATGCCCTAGCAGATTCCATGGCAGTGAAAGCAATTCATAACGTGACCTGCCAACCACACATAGCATGGGGAAATGGAAGTGGACATTGGTGCGAAGCAGAGGGAACACCAAATGATCTACCTGCCCCATAGAACTCATGAACTCAGGAGGACCTCAACTATCCCTGCTCCTGGGATGGCATCACTGGTCATTTGGGGGGGGGGGGGGGGGGTTCACATTTCCTACTGTGCTCTTTCAACTCCTCCCCTAGCCTGTTCCCAATTTTTGGTGGTCAGCAAGGCAAGGGGGGGGGGGCGGAAAAAAATTCCTTGTTACGGCATACAGCGTTATTTTTGCAGGCATCCCGGGAGGGAGGGGGGGTACGAAAAATTTTTCCTTACACATACATCCAAAATTTCGTTGAAATGTGGATGTTTCTAGCTGAATGGTCAGTTCATTGCATAGAAAGCAAACATGACAAGTGACAAACGGTGCATGTTGATCTTTTGACACCATCGCTCCATCAATGTGAAGACTACGGCCTCTGCTCAACGTGCAAAGTGTGGAGGGGAAGTCTCACCCTTCAACTGTGGTTAAGGAGGAGGGGCGTTGCTCCCTCGGTCACAAGCCCCAATACTACTTCTTTCCCCGTACCCCGTGGATCAGGCAACAACATGTCACACAATGGCTAAGTACTTGGTTGTACCATGGTTGTGTGTGTGTGTGTGTGTATGTGGATGTGTATGTGGATGTGTGTGCCGCGGCACTACCAGATTTTTGCACGCACATCGCAACCAAAATATGTGCCCATAAACCAAACACGATGTTTGTTTTGGGTTGTGTTTGCCTTCTGAGGAACATGGTACAATTCTTATGAGCAGAGAGAAAAAAGATAATTTGCAAAATAAAAAAAAATGCCCTGCTCGTGTCAGAAGCACCGTGTTGCACATCGTTCGTCCATCCCCCCCACCATGCAACAACCTTGCATCTGGGCAAGGTGTGTGTTGCCTGACCCACTACATGACACGGTGCCCATTTCTATCATGTAGTCTTTTCGCTTCGCATGTTGCAACGTTTCGCGTGTCGAGTTGCCTTGCCTGTTGTCACCCTAGTAGCTATGGCTTCTTGGCCTTTCCACCTTGGGAAGCTGCTGGCCGCTTCTTGCACTTGCTGCTAACTGGCTGCTTTTTGGCTAGGGTTTGGTTGTCGCTGTCGCCGTCGCTGCCCTCGGAAGCTGCTGCTTGCTTGGTGCCCTTCTTTGCAGGTGCCTTCTTTGTGGCTGGGTTTCTGCTGTTACCGCTGCTACTGTTCCTGATGCTGGTACTGCTACTTGTAGTGCCCACTAAAATGCTGCCGCTGCTACTGCTACTTGTGCTACCTCCGCACACGTAATTTCTCCCCGGATTCACCAACCGGTGCCACCTTGGTGCAAGGGGGGTTCATGGAAACCGTCCCCATACCGTCAACGTATCTCCAATGAACCTTCTCGTGTGCGTACCGCATCACGGGGTATTGGCCACGCAAGGCATTGGCATTTGGCACACCAAATGGCAGTGCTTCTGTGCACTTCCAATCGGCACCTAGGGCAAGAGCACTGCCATCGGCCCCTGGGCTTGTTGCAACCTCATCCTCCCCTCCAATCTCTCCAGCAGGGGGCGCATCATCATCGGCGGGCGGTGTAGGTGCAGCAGCAGCGGAGAAGAACTGCGTCATTGGCAATTGGCGCTTTGCCTTCAATGGCGGAGCTATACTAGCCTTGCGTTTCTTGCCCTGGCAATGGGTGGCAAATTGTTGTGTGTCCGCTCCCCACAAATGCAATTCCAACCATTCGTAGTGCGGTTTGCCCATGCAGCATCCAGTGAGGAAGAAAGCAAATGAGTTGACATTTGCTGAGATCTAAAGTGGAAAGGAAGATGGGAGTCTTGGGGGCTTGGGATGCTAAACTTGGGTCCATACACTTCATGACCTATTGACAACACATACATCCTGTGAGAGGAGAGCAAGGAGCACAATGGGACAAGGGCACGAGCATTGGCAGATTTTTGGGGAAGAACAAATCATCACATGCAATGTACATAGAGGTGATCCAAGTACATTAACTAATTCAATTAATTAATTTGGTGCAACCACTACCAAAATTGTACAATTTGTTGTCCAAGAGAAAAAAATTTCCAAATGCTACAGTTTTAGTGCAACAGATATTTTCGCGACCAACCCCTGGAGGGGGGAGGGGGTACGAAAATTTTCCAGGTGCGAAGTTTTTTTCCACCCCCGTATGGTGACGTGTGAGCTGTCACGTGTGTGTTGGTTGAGACGAAGTCAGCACAACAGGCAGCACATGCAGATCACAAGAAGGAGAGAAAAAGCTTGTCAAGAGCCGAGACGGCCCTAGGCGCCTTTCGCAAAAAGTCTGTGAGGAGAATGTGCAGATGACTTTTTGCATGGGAAAGAGGGCAACATCAGACTGTGATCAAAATGCAGCACATACATACAATACTATATCATGAGGTAGAAAAAAGCGGACCCTCCCCTCCCCTCCCACGGGAAGGTGGGAGGTTGGCGATGCTCTGTCACACGACCCAGTCGGTGTTCCAATCAGCGCACCAGTCATGATGCTCACCAGGGTGTAAAACATGAAAAGAGGCATACCGATAATCGTCCCAATGTGCGCAGCGCCTGAGCCAGGCGCACACTAGGGCGGCTATATGGTTTTTGGAGGAAGGCAATGAGGGCATCAGAAAAGCGATGCACCTGGAGCTGGGACCTATGGCATAAGGGGTACGGGCTACAACTCGTGTCAAAGCACGATGGGCAGCACGCAGTGTGACCGCTGTGGAATGTCCGCACAGGAGTCCCATATTGATCCATGCAGCACAACTCAGAAGTAGACCTCCCCAGGAGCGAACAAAAGGAAGACACTTTACGAGGACGCTGGCGTATAAGTTGGCCAGCGCGCTGTCTTATACCGCCCAAGAAGACTTTAGTGGGGGCCCTAATTTCAGGGACCAATCGGCAGTGAACGCAGATGGATGAGCTACACAAGAACCCTGGCCGTTTGTGCGGTGCATACTTATGCCTAAGGCACGAAGTTCGCCGGTCATGCACACCGACTTGCAGTGGTCCATAGGTGACTCCATACATGGGCAAAGTACGGGTAGCTTCCACATCGCAGACAATGTATCGCACACTTCGCGCATGGCGTCGGCAGCGCGTGGGCCTCGAGAAGCTACAATAATATTGTCTCGGAACTGAGCTAAAGCCATAAGGCGACCTGCAGCAGTGCGCCATATAGGATACCCTCCAGAGGATGTACTCAGGATGCCCCACTGTCTGGACCGTGCCTTGTGCAAGTGAAATGCCCATATACAATATAAATCAGCGGATTGTGCGCTAAAGGACCCGCCCATCGGTATGGCGAAAAGTCGCTGCCAAACCTGTCCAGCAGCCCAAAAGAAATTATCGCGACACAAAGAGAATTCAATTAGTTGAATCAAGTCTACATGTGTGATGACAGAAAAGTTAAAATCAGTGGCTTTGCCAGCACGATCCATTGTCTTGTCGGTCTTATGGATAGACCAGCACATCTGTGTGGCCCGCCACTTGCGCTGTGTTTTAAGCCATTCTGTGCTCTCCCGGAGGTACTGTACAACCAGTTTGGGGTCTACGTTATTGAATTGGTCTTTACAATCGGCTTCACCGATGTAATCACACGACCAGGTATCCAGCCACTCGTACCAGGCAGCGACACTGTGTACGTGATGGTGGTGAAAACAGCCAGTAATTTCGCTGGTCAAAACGCGCAGGAAACATGAAAATGCACGCGCAGCAAGGCGCAGTCGGTGTCTTGGTATGACGGGTCTGGAAACAGCACAAATCGGACGCCAAGTGATGGCCGCCAAGCGCAGCGACTTTCCGTTGCCAATTAAATATAGCAGTGCCATACGCGCATCGTGAGACACCGACCAGGTGCGTCGAGTGAGCAGTTCAGTAAGACCCTGGATGATTTGTTTTGGCGAGGTGCAGTGTGACTGGTATTTTTCTTTGCAAAGGAACTGTTGCAGCTGGTGCCACATCCAATTACGGCAAAAGCCCCACAGTGCTCCGGGGAATTTGTCGACGACACGAACAATGGCTACAGTGGACACCTACTGTGCAATGTGCTGCGCCCAGTTCAGCATATTCCCAGTCTCAGGAAAAAGACGCTGTGGCAGTGGCGCTTCCCAGTTCTCAGGAAAAGGGACATTTAACATGCGTGCAAGAGCGACGCACTCAGAAATAGCCTTGGAACGGGCATCCGGCCCACGAATAGGGAGAGGATCTTTGGAACGAAGCACCTGTCCGTCGTAGCTCAGGGTGACAGGCAAAAGTGCAAAGTGGCCCTGATGCAGTGTGACAGTTCCTCCTAATTCCCATATACTACGATGTGTCTCGTTACAGTGGCAGGGGGGTGGAATATCGATTCACTCACACTTGTTGCTGTGACGTTCAAAAATAGAACGAGTCGTGCGTGGGACCGTGCGCACCAGGAAAATCCGTGATTTTAGGGCCTGTCGTTCCCAGGAAGTGCATCGGACCCTGCACAGCATGCGGGTGATTATGCGCGCGAAAGCGGGTTTTTGCTCCCCATTGAGGTATGGGACCCTCACATATGCATGCATGAAAAGAGGAATCTGCAGCTCTCGTGCAATGCTGGCAGCTTCCTTCCGCAGAGCAGCACTCCGGACAAAGTCCCTGTCAGCCTTTGCAACAGATAAGCTACGGAACACCTGTACTGCGCGATGTGGTGCCTTTTTACAGGGTTTTCCGTTTTCATGTGGAATGGCAGGTGGTAGGTCGTTGATGGCCCAGCGTCTGTACCTGTCCCACCAGGCGCGCTCAGCAATGGCTGCTGGCAATTTACCCCAGACTGCCTGTAAAGGTACAATGTACCAGTCCTCCAAGTTTGTGGACCGTAGGAGCTGGTGTAACCGGCAGTCTTCAGCGTGTGCCAAGGCAGTGGTAATGTGTTTCCGGAGGCGTTGAATCAGAGCAAGGTGGGTACGCCCCACATAGATGCATATCATATGCAGGTGCAAGATGGCATAAATAAATTCATCAGGAGGTGGTACAGATATATCCCATGAATGGACACGAGAAACAGCCCGGATCATCGTGGCGTGCCGGTGAACCCATGGGTGTGTTACCGACACGCTTTCGGGGCCAATGGAGGAAGAGTCGAACCCTGCGGGCTGCGACTGGCCCGTTGGTAGACACACAGAAGTTGGGACGAGGAGTTGGGATTGTCGACGGTGGACAGTGCTGGCTCTGCCCGCCCCCCCCCTAGCTAACAGAGACCGTAGACAGGGGATGACAGTGACGGTACAAGTGGCACGGGTACGCAGGAATCACAGGTGCAGCCGCGTGTAATACACGGGAGTGTGAGTGTAACACTGGAGACAGTCCCATGGCCTCATCGGTACCCGACACTGATGCAGGTTGGTGCGTGCGTTCAATCTCGTGGAGCTGCGGGGAGTGTATGGCCTCTGGTCCGCCTCCTTTGACTTCTCGGCCCAAACTTGGTGCCTACGCAACAGCCCAGAGACGTGACCGTGAGGCTCTGCCTAGTCGTGGGATGTCATGTCTTTGACTGCATCCGAAGCTTTGGTGCAGTCTTGGGTCCAGCGGGTGGAACTGGTGTCACACGGGTGCGGAACTCCCTCGGCAGGGTGAATAGGGGTCCCCCATGCCCCTCTAGCCGTGCCCCGAGATGTGTCTTCCCCTGTCTGTAGCCCTGTACCCCACAATGCCGCATCCCTTTGCGTCCAAGTCACCGGCAGCACAAGCGGATGAGGTCCGCCCAGCCAATGTGTTCCCGATCACCAACGCGTCCTGGGATGCGGAGTCCGGTAAGATTGTCCTCTCCTTCCGCCATATGGCAGCCGCAGTGGACCTTCGTGCAGTCCCCGCCACTGATCTGCTGCTCTCCTCGCGCACCCTTTGGTGGGCGGTGTTGGTGGTGGGGGGTGCAGCCTCTTGATGTCCTTGCCCTCCACGACCACGACCCGAACCACTTGTGGCAGAGCTACCAGGAAGACATGCTGCACCTGGTGGACAAGCTGGCGGAGGGCGGCAGAGACCTGCAGACGGCCCTCCACCACAAGGCCGCCTCCTACGTCGCCGAGTATGGGCTGGACCTGCGATCCCTGTCCACAGAGGGGTTCCTGCTGCTGTTGGCTGGAGATGAAGACCCCAAGAAGCCGTATCAGCGTGTTCCTCTTTTGCAATGGCTGTCCAGGTGGGTTGCGCAGGACAAGGGTAAGACGCTGGCTTCAGCCCTGGTGCGCATTCCGGAGTCGGGCCTGCCCGGTCCCTCGCCACTGTCGGAGAAGCAATGGGCTGGTGAGATCAAGACACATCGAGACGCCCTAGTATTCCCCGGGATCCTGTCCAGACTGGCCTTCAAGGAAGCCCATCTACGGTTGGGGCGCACGGTGAACGGCCCGGCGGGCAACCTAGTATGGCTGGAGATGTTGACGGCCCCGGAACTGGGCGGGGCCCACACCAATTTCCTGGCGACCTTGGAGAGGTGCTTTGTGGTGCCTGACACACAGGCTCAGTGTGTAGCGCACACGGTTCGGGTGATGTGCCAGGATTCCAGCGTGCCTGATTCGGCCTCTGCGGTTCTGACGAAGGCCACCACCACCAAGGCCCTCCTGGGGGGCCGGAAGTCCACCTGGCTGTCCACGCCGAACTCCCTACAGGTCATAGTGCGCCAGAATATGCTCAGGATCATTGAGGCCTTGGAGGCGCAGTACGGCTCCACACATGCGGAGGTGCACCGCCAGGAGACCCTCAAACACTTGGACAAGATTCTGGTGAATGCGGGGCATGCAACCTCCGGGTCTACTGTGGCTTCCACAGTTATCTCAAGGCAGGCTGCCCCTATAGGAGCGGTTGATGCCCTCCTTGTGTCGACCGACGAGCGGACTTTCCGCCAGGCCCTATTTGAGTGTGTGCCGTCCAGCCATACCAAGGCTCAACTAGATGCCCTTCACGCGGTTCACTCGGCCTATTCTTGGTTTTTGTCCGGAGGCTCGAGCACACCCTCTCCCCAACTCTAGCGTACCCTCCCCCCCCACCCCTTGGCACAGCCCTCCCCGCAGATGCTGGGTACTGCCGCACCGGCCTACCCCCCCGCCTCTCCCTCCCCTCTGGCCCCTCCTGCCGCTGGCCTGCTCCCCCCTGATGGCGATTGCCATAGGCACGTGGTCCGTGTCAGAGGCCTCGAGTCGGTTCCTGATGCCTCTCAACTGTCGGCAGTATTGACGCACTGCTTCGGCATGCCGGTTGGGGTCACCCCTGAGGACCTGCAGTAGGGACATAAGTATATTTCGGTATCACGCATGACTTTCCGTCAGCTTTTTGCGGAAGCCCCGGTGCGTCACTATGTTGACCCTGAGAAGGGCGAAAAGATTGATTTGGAGTCCAAACAGGCGTGAGGTGACCCATTTCATATCCCGTCCATAGCCCTGACGCCCACGTTGAGAGCAAGCGCAAGTGTCCCAAGTCAGGCACCATGAAGAGCAAGGTAGATAAGCGCCAGAAGGCTAATGACACTCCCGGACCCCCCCCCCCGTACCCGAGGCCCCAAGCGCTTATTTCCAGAGCACCACTCGGGAGTGCCCCCCCGGCCCCCCCATGATGTTCCCCCCCCCTACTATGAGTCAGTGCCGCGTATCCAGGGTGATCCCCAGAGGGGTGAGGCCCTAGTCTCAGCACGTGGTATGCCCTTCCAGGGCCAGTCTTGGCGCTGACCACTACTGCCCGACCTCTTGCCGGCTGGCGTAGTGCCGGACACACTGTTGATGACGGCATGTGTAAGCCTCGCTGAAGCCTAGCTGGTTGTCCCTTGCTTGGGGGCCATTGCGGATGTCCTGCACTCCCTACGCCTCTCCCAGCAGAAGGCGCCGCTTGTACATTCTGCGGTCCAGACCTGTTGTGTGTGCTGCTGGGGCTGGGGCTGTGGCTCGTTTTATAGCTTGCCGCGGGACGAGTGCCAAGTGTGCGGGGGCCGGTCCTGGCTACGGCTGCACTCCTGCCCGGCAGATTACGCCGCGGTTCCCGCGGCGGACATACCGGTTTTCTTACGTGAGCAGCTGCTCAGACTGCCGCAATCCCTCGGGGTTATGGTTATTGAGCGCTTGTCTGCATGGATTGCAGTGGTTTGCAGTGAGTATTCCCAGGCCGCAGATAAAGGCAATTTCTATGCCACTCCCCCATTGTATGTTGGTGGGCAGGCAGTGGTCTTTCATGGGGCGGCGTGTCCATCGCGCCCCCTGAGTGGGGTCCGGTATGTCTACAGCCCCCGTTCGGATAGCGGGCGGGGAGGGCCCCTTCACCTTCAACCCCTCCAATGGCCACTCCAGGCTACCCTGTATGCTACGTTTTGCAAGCCGTGTGGGCGTCCCTCTCCGTTAGATGCCGAGGTTCTGACTCTGGGTGGTGTTTGTATGCCGAGGGTGTTCTGTCTGCACCGGTGCAGTATGCCGGCAGTCTTCACAGGGGGGGTGGCCTCTTGGTCGAGAGTGCAGGCGGGCACTTTGCGGCTGATTCCCGGGGTGCCAGTCGATGCAGTGGATTGGCGAGGCTCGTGCTACCACTCAGCCCGTGGGCTTATGGTGCCTACCACGCGGTTCCTGGAGTCTTTTGGCCATATCGATCATCCGCCGCCCTAGTTGCAGCTGTTGGAGGGCCTGCGAGTCCTCGTGCATAACATGGGGGGGGGGGGGGCTGGGGATCAAGCTGAGTGGATTTTTCAGGTGTTGGTGGCCCTTCAGATAGACCTATACCTGCTGTAGGAAGTGTGGGATGCGATTCCCCTTGTGGCTACGGCCCCGTCGCAGTACCGTATGTTAGTCAGTGAGACCATGGGTCAAGGAACAGGGTTTGCCATTGGGTGGCGTCGCGCCCTACAGCAGGAATCTACGTTGCCTCGTGTGGCCCATGATACAGTGGACTTCCTTGCAGTGTTAATCCCGTTCAAGGTCTTTGGCAGGGTGCTCGCTGTCAGCCCCCATCTCTCCCCCTCCCATGAATACAAGCAACAGAAAGAGGCCCTCTATCGTATGTCAGCACTGGCCTTTGTGGTTCGTGTGGATCTAGATGTTATGGGGCGCGACTACAACATGAGCCAGACTTCGGCCCGGGATGCCCTGGCACCCTCCCTCCGGCCATCAGGATGCCTCTGCACGTTTGTGTCTGCCCTCCTGGAGGGCACCATAACCAATATTACATTCGGTAGTGGGGTGTTCCGGTACACCTCCATAGACCATATCCTGGTCCGGCGTCACACGCGCATTTCAAATGCCGCGACCATCCCCTCTCCCTCGTCCCACAGCCTCCTGTTTGCTATCATAGAGACGGACAGGCACATGCCTGATGTTCGTTCCTGGAAGTTTGTGGCGTGGCGCCGCGCCTCCGAGCTCCAGATCACAGCCCTTTCTAGAGTACTAGATATAGTATGGGGTCTCATGACCTTCATGCTGCTGCCCCCCAATGCGTACCTTCGGGTAATGTGGCACTACGCCAAGCACTTCATCCCCACCCCCATGTCCAGCAGAGAGGTCCAGGCCCACATGAGGCGCCAGGGTCCCCGATACACTGACCTGCAACTGTTGTCCATCGCCAGCACAGTTCGTGAGGCGGCACAACTGCCGGGCTATGTGAGCAAAGCCCAGGTGCTGTCTGCAGCGTCCATTACTTAGGCCACAGGCCCAGTCTTAGGCCGCACGGGCAAACCACTTTGTCCCTACAAGGGTATCACCTCGGGTCCGGGCGTCGTCCTCGCTAGCCCCGAGGCCCGCACACGAGAGGTTCGTGCCCAAGCCATGCACAAAACCCTCTCTATTCACCAGACAATCCACGAGTGGCATTTTGCAGCCCATACAGGACACGGCCTTGGGGCGTGACTCCTCCCAGCCAGCCCGGCACCTGCCCCTCTCCCTCCTGGCAGATATCCTGTTTGCGGGGGTTGACCCCACAAATGTGCGGCAGACGAAGGACTATGCCCGCCGCCTTGCGGTTGGGCAACTCCTCACAGTGTGCCGGTCAGTCACCACGCCAGGCTCCCGCTTTACTTCGCTAGATCAGGTTCCTCAGGCACTGCTTTCCCGCAGTGGCCACGGTGGTGTCCGGGCAGTCCAGAGGCAGCTGTCCCTCATGGCCCACCAGCCGCCGTCAGTCAGCCAAAGATCGGTGCAACAGGGCATAGATAAAGGCAAGGGGATATCGCACTTGTACAAAGGCCACAGACCCGTGCCTCTCAAGGGCCCCCTGCTGCGTACAGAGTCTCGTGTGGCCCAGCGACGCCTGGCGGGCACGCTGGAGCTCAGTGGGTGCTACACACGGTCCGTCTACTCCTAAAGATCGGAAGTGCGCCCAGCATTCATGGCCCTCGCCCTCAGGGCAGTGCAAACACACACACTGCATGCTACGGGCCAGTTCTATTGTGTGGAATGGGATGAGTCTGATGCGTACTTGCGCCCCAGCGGGAGGACCAGTCCCGTCTGAATGCGCTGCTTTTTCCCATGTGGGATTTTGGCCCTTGGTCTGTACAGTACTTTAACAGGATACAGGTGCATGTGCTCACCGAAGATGGCTTCACAGAGCCCTTTGTACCGGAGGTAGGCTTTCATCAGGGTGATAATATCTCGGGTGAGGCATACCAACCAGGGTGCATCCTGGTCTCCACCATCCTGCCGGTAGACCCATCCGTATACATTCCGCATCAGGGCCGACGCCATGTCATCAACAACCCCATGTTTTCAGATGACTGGTGACTATGTGCAGCCACTAAACAGGGCATGGTTCATCAGGCGCAGGTCTGTGTGTGGGGCACACGAGCCAAGGCAAGCACCGTCCACCCGGGTAAGTTGCCGTTCTACTCCTGGCGTGTGGGCGCCACAAGCATGATGTTATGCACGGAGGACGTCCCCGAATTCCAGGCAGTCACATCGACTGAGCCTCCTACAGTGGTGGGTATACCGGTGACGCATCAAGTCATGCCGGTGACCCGCCTGCCGGGTTTGCTGCAGGCTGCCCGTCGCCTTAAGGCGAAAGTATGTATGGAGGGCGCGTGTGTTCCCCTCAGTCTCAGGGCGTATGTCATGTATGTCCTGTCAGCGGTCGATTACATCGGTGGTGGTGTGTGCCCCCCCCCCCCCCCAGTGAGTCCACAACCTTCAGGTCCTCACCAAGAAGTACTGGAAAAAAGTCTTGGGTCTTCCACCCTAGACTAGGGACACATTCATGCACTTGCCTACGGCGTACGGCGGTCCGGGGTGCCCGCGTCTGCAGCATCGTCTGCACCTACGTCTGTTGCAGACATATATGGCGGCCTCCCACTCCCGTAATGAGTTAGCGGTTGCAGCGGCCCATTACCTGGCTACCACGACCTCGCCTCTTTTAGAGGGTGCAGTCCTTCAGGAGGGTATCCAACCCATGGGACTGCTGCTACAGGCAGTCTCGTCGTCAGACTGCCCGCCACTAGAGCACACAGTATTGGGTGACCTTCGGGCCTACCTGCACGCACCAGAGCTGGTGGCTGTGACGGATGCCTCCATCAAAGGGATCGTGCATGCGTGTGCTGTGGTGTTGTTTGCGCCCGCCGTCCCAGCCATGGCGTGCTGTGCACTCGCATACCGAGCCCATGATTGGGACCCTGTGTATCCCGAAACCATGGCCCGTTTGCTTCTAATGCATGTCCTTGCTGACTGGGTTGGTGTGCTGTGGTTGGCCTGTGACTGTGTGTCGGCCCCTTTGCGTATGTTCACGGTGTTACCCCGGAAGGAGACCATCCTATCGTCTGTTTTTTGGAGTCTGTCCCATGTGTTGCAGCGGGTCACACTCAGGGAGCTGTGGTTGCCGGCAGAGCACAACACAAAGTGGACAGACACACTGAGTGGACTACAGGCACGCGCCCATTCAATAGCATGGTCGGGGGCTTCAGTGGACCCTGGGGCGGGTGTGCCCCTGTCGGGTCACCTTATCGGCCGCCTGGTACTCTTTTACCGCGGGGCTCTGATTCTCGCCCCCCATCGTTATCTGGATGTAGTGTATCAGGCAGTAGTCAGTGCAAGCCGTTCTGGTGAGGAGGCATGGCCTGTGTGGGATGGCACATTGTTCTGGGCCCATGTGGAGTCCACAGCCCTGGCGACGTGGGCAGTGCGACGTGCTTTTGCTTTGCGGCTCCTTGCCCACCAGCTGCCTCCCGTGGATGCAGTCCTTGACTGCCATTACTGCAGCACTGTGCTTCCAGCCATGCAGAAGCATGTATTTGAAGTGTGCCCCGTCTATCACCTCATTTGTCTGCACACGTTTGCCAGATTGCTCTGCAGTAGTGGCCTGCCCTTGTCAAGCACCCTTCTGGAGGGACACACGTTTGTCCCGGATGGTGGTGCGTATGTGCTTAGATTTCTCCCTGACCAGCGGGGCGTGCCCCCCAGCCGACAGTGCCTGTGCCCTGTGTTACCATAACCCATTCTGGTCTTGTACATGTCTCGGGTGGTGCTTCGGTGCCGAGTGTAGTCAGGGGTCAAGTGGCAGACGTGGCTCAGGCCCTGACCCGTCCCCGCCCTACGGTCCATGACGTGCTGCGTCAGTGGGAAGCCCTGGGTCAGTCCCTGGTGTGTGCCCCGTCGCCAGTGGTGGTGCAGGGCGTAACACGCCATGGCAATTCAGTGCTGCCTCGATCCGTCAGTCTCATAGTGGGCCTCGTGTTGCGCGGGCTGGCCTTCTGGGAGTTACGGTTGTATGGGTACCTCAGTGTGCCCCCCCCACATGTCCAGCCACTGCGGCAGGGCAGGTTGACGACAGTCTTTGCAGCTACAGGTGCAGATGCAGATGAGGCCGCGGCCTTTGTGGCAGGTTCCAGGGCCTTATCTGCACGTATGGTGCTGGTGCATGAGCGTCCGGTCCGTGCCCCCCTTGTGGGTGCGTCGACGTGGCTACGTCTGTATTCGGTGGGCTCTGTGCTGGTCTTTATGACCCCGGCGGCAGTACACTCGCTCCCTCTGGGCCCGGACGATTTGGACCTGCAGCTTTCGTGGTGAAGTCAGTGATCCCGATCCAGTGCCTGTTCTCTGCTGACGTAGTGCATGAGGGCGGGTTCATGTCTCCGACTGCCGTGCCCCTTGCCTGCGGTACAACTGCGCAACCCAAGACCAAGTGAACCGACCCCGAGGAAGCGTGAGGAAACTTCACTGTGCCAGTCTCGGACTGGGTCTGTGGTGGTTTGTGTGGCTCCGAGTCCAGCGCGGGGCAACCTGCGACACGGCCAGCCGATACGAGTAGTCGGCCTGGCTATGTGCCTGGCAGGTGTTGGACACACTCCCATCCCATCCCATCCCCCCTCCTGTCAGCAAGGTGATGCCCCCCCCCCCCCCCCCTGAACCCCAACCCCAATCCCAGATGACCTGGCAGGGAGATGACAAAAGGGGGGGGGGGGCTCTCTGTACCCAACAACACAGCCCTGTACCCACAGCACAACCCGCACCCCTGCATTCAAACACAGTGATGGAATGTGGCGCACAACAGCACAGCTCCGTACCTTCTTCTTTTACGTCCTCCCAAAAACTTGTTCTCGCAATGGAGCTGACGGGCACAGGCACCGGGTCAAGCCCTTTGATGATGAGCTCCATCAAAGAGGGAATGCCTGCCGTGTTGCCAGGGTCGCCGTGACTTCGGCAACAATTGCTTACTTTGTTGACCTTGTTATTCTTTTTGGAGCGTTGCTTGCGCTGCGGACCGTGTGGTGGTCGCAACTTGCCTCTTTGCAACTGCTCGGGCGACTCAACTTCGGACATGGGTGCAGCAGGTGGCATGTCTGAAAGCTGCGACATTGTGGGTGCAAGCAAGACAGCCATTATGGTTGTAACAATACTCATGGCATTTGGCCAAACTGCAACGTTCCGCTGTTTTTTTTGTCGGAGTTCCGGTGCGTAACAGAAGTCGGCGGCCACACACCCCAAAGCCTGGAGCATGTGCAGCTGACTGCCTTCATACGTGCAAAATATGTCAGCCAAACTCACCACAGGACGCGTGATGGCAAGTGGGGGCCAGACTGTAACATTCCATGCTGCATCTCTAGGGGCCTGTGAGGGACAGGCCAAACAAACCTGAACCTTACAGACCTCCCCTCGGCGATCATTGAAAATCGAGAACAAAAAGGAAGCAAGAGGATCTATACGATCGCAATAAATTATTTGCAAGCATTTTCTCTCAGCCCTGTATGGTGCCCAGCATTGGTAGCGGATCAGCAGAATCAGAGGAACCTCACATCTCAGCGACACAGTTCCTGTGTAGCATTTCAGAGTCCTTTCGATTTTTCCATCAATGAGGAGCATGCAGCTCTGGTGGTTGGACACCAGTGCCTGTAGCCCTGTCCGCTTGATAAAGCATGGGCCCTCTTAAAGATACGGCCTCTGTCACATCGCACCATGGGTTTCGCATGATGCGTTCTTGACATCAGAAACTCCATCAGAAGCTGGCTCAGGACCACTCATGGGGGGGATCACCTCTCAGTCTGAGACGCAGATTCTCCACCTCTCAGTCTGAGATTAACTCATCCGCCAGTAGAAGTGGGCTCAACCCCTGGGGGGCTGGGCCTGGGTGCCCCAAAATATATGCCTCAGAATGATTGCCACATTGTGCTGGCCGTTTTCAGGTATGCCTGTTGGGGTAAAAATTTTTTGCTTGGCCCGGGAGTATTAGCTCATCCATCGAGCAGCGTTTGGGGGGCTTGCTTGGGCCTTGGGTCGGTGACAAATGGCAATGCCCTTTTGTGTGGTGTATGTGCCTGCCATGGCAGCCTGACAATTCTGGTGGTTCTTTGCTCCCGGTGCTCCGGGAGTGGTCAGGGTTGAGTTGTGTGATGTGCGCATAGTTTGGTGGGTTGCGCAGACGGCAGGGTTGGTAGGTCTGATCGGCGTGTGTGCTTAGGGTTGGTGGGTTGCGCGGTGCGCATGGTTGGTGGGTTGTGCTGTGCATGTGCGCACGGTTGGTGGTTTGTACGGTGTGCATGCATGCATAGGGTTGGTGAGTTGCACAGTGCGCATGCACGCGCATGTTTGCCGGGTTGTGAGGCAGGCACGCACGTGCGCAGGGTTGGTGGATTGCACAGTGCAAAAGTGTGCAGAGTCGGTGGGTCCCGCGGCGGTGGGACCCAGCACTAGCATGCACAACACGGGAACCACCAACATTGTGCGTGCCCCCGCCCCCACACATGCGTGCCGTGTGACACACCAACCCTGTGCATGCACTGCGGGAACCATTGACCCTGTGTGCGCACGTGCCCTGCCACTAAGCCTGCGCAAACACCACAGCACCATTAGAATTGGGTGTTGTGTCATTAGTGTGTCAGGGGGGCGTCAGGGGGGCACGGATGGGTTTGATGATGGGATGAGTAAGACATTCTCAGATGATCGAATAAGGAAAGCGATGCCAATGGGGAATGTGGGGAGCCCGGCAGTCTGTATGATTGGGTGCAGGTGGGGCACAAATAGTTGTAGACGGGTGGGAGCAAGCGAAACGTAGGTGGGTACAGTCTCAAGCAGGGTGGTGAGCAAGGTGGCCTGCGACACATGAAATATTGGATAGATCTAGTTACAGCTCATGCACAAATTGCTAGGTTCACAACTCTGCACCACAAACCAATGGCTCTGACGCCGTTGCAAGCCCCAAGCCCCCCTGACGCTTGCCTGACGCCTCCCTGATGTTTCCCTGATGCCCCGCTGATGCTTGCCTGACACACCCTGATGCCTCCCTTATGCCTTTTGTGACAACACCCCTGACGCCCCCTGACAGACCCCCAACCCACCAGGGTTCATAAAGAGCCCTTCTAATGCCAACATTTTGGCTTGTTTCAATTCTGAACCAAACACCTCCTCATGTACCCGAACAAACTGTACCTTCAGATGCTGAACCTGCAGCAACTCAACTAGCTCCTCCTAGAGAAGAAACATTCCCCAACGGCCACCAGGACCCAGCCCAGCAATGGCACTACCACACATGTATTTTCCCACCTGTCCCTGACATAACATGGTCAAATTCATACAAGTAGCCAGCTTACGCCTCCCCTGAGCACTAGTGCCTCCAAGCCCTCTCAGAGCCCTTGCTTCTTACCTGTTACTTTGAGTTGCACCAGAGGGGTTGCTGGGCCTTGCTCTTTTCTCTTTCTGAGGTGCAAATTGCAGGGGACCGCCTCTTTGCATTTCACATCCATAAATAGAAGGCAGCATTGAGCACCAAAATAGACACCGTAAAGGTCCTTGCCTCCAAGTTGAGGCCTGGCATCAAAAATTGCAGATAACTTGTCATGCGCAGGGGAGACTAGGACATGGCAGGACACTGAGAATTTACCTTTTTGAAACTTGGTGAAATTGGTGGGAATGTGCATTTGCCCTTTGGGGACAAACTTGTTGCCTTTTCCAGTCTACTAACACCGCCAGAGTACCACAACTGAACACAAAAATCAGGAAAATCAAAGGCACATTAATAATTCAAAGTCAGACCTACTTCCCCTCTGAGGCCACCGTGCATTGAGACCCTCCCCAGTTTTACAGTGGACCCCCTTTCTTGCCTGAGGCATCATGATGCTGTCCCTCATCAAAACTGTGCCCAACGCCCTCCCTTCGTTCGCAATTTGCACAACAACCTCATCATTTGAATTCAGTGTGCCCTGTAAGCACCTGAGAGATGTGTGAGAGATGCGTGCTTAGGATGTCTATACTGCATGATTCATGTGAAAAAAGGGAGGCAACATACAACAAATAAATCACATTTCTTTGGCTTTAAAGTGCAAGGGAGGAGAACCTCTGGTGCCAAAAGTCAGCACAGATAAGCACAACCAATCCCACACGGTGAATGTGTTCCTAGCATGATCTGCACACATAGATTCCATTTACACTCATCACTCCATTCCTCCATACCTCACAACACACCTTGGGGATCTGCGTGGACCCAAAAGAGTGAATCATCATCGAGGGCACAAAATGCACTCTTAGCATGTAGTGCACACATGATTACGTCCTACATACAACCCAGGCCAAGTTGTTGCACTGCGTGCGCACTGCGTGAAATGCCCACACAATGAAACCTAGCCAGGGAGGAACGGAGGAAATCACCTTGCATTTATGCATCGTCAGAAGGGTCTTCATATCCTTGGTGGTTGGTCACCGTGGCCAAGCACAATCTGCTGTTGCGTGAGTGTGTTGGAAGATGGTGGCAGCCCTTTGGGGACATAGGCATTCTGCCTTGACCCGATTGGGGTCCAACTTGTAGCAATATGCAGCACTATGTGGGCCGTTACTGATAAGCCATGCTATTGATTCGCGATGATTTGGGAGTGCGGATGCACGGCTCAAGTGGTGGCTCATAAAGACAATCCACAAAGGACATTGTTTCCGAGAGATAGCCGGGCAATAGCCATGAAGGTTGGAATCCGCTTAGGAGTGTGTAACGACCCACCTGCCGATTTGTTGCATTGTGAATGTACACGACGTCCGGTGATTCCCCATCATCATAATCCACCATCCACCTATAACAAGGAACGTGCAACAAAACCGGGTGAAAATGGGCTAAAATGGCCGAAAATGGATGAAAATGGGTGGCAATTCAAAATGTGCCACATCCTCAATGCACAAGAAGCGTAAAAAACTTGTTATGGAACAACAAACTTGTGAAAAAGGGCCAAAACTAGGGTTCAAGTAGTTGGCCACATACAAAACTTTGCACTGTGTGCACAGCGTGTGCAGTGCGTGCACGGCATTCCCCCAATTCACGCATTTTACTCAACACCATCTGATGAGTCTCACCATATTGACGATACTGAGTTCAACTGAGTTCCAAATCAATACCCATACAAGACATGCTGGACAAAGTGCAAGGAGAAGAACCAATGGTGCTTTGGGACATCAGCCAAACATCTGCAGGTGGGGAGCATGCTCCAAAATCCTGGCTCTTAAATGGCTCAGCTGCAGCATTGAGACACCCACCCACCCATACACATGAATCTCAAGACCCAGAACCACCAGATACAGGCAACTTGATGACAAAATGGGCCGAGCAACAGACGAATCTTGTCAGCACCAGCGCACGGTAAAGCAATCAGTCGAAAGACTACAAAACCATGTTGGCATAAGCGCCATTCTGCAGAAGGAGAGGCAGAGGTTCTCCGCTGGGCCAAACAAAACAGGGAATTGGGGCTAGGGAAGAAATTGAAACCATTACACCCCATTCCCATCCCGTCACTTCAACAAATCCAGTGGCTGCCTGCCACCTGCACAAAAACATACCAGCCCCCAATTGGGACACATACCCACCCACCCACCCACCCACACACACACACACTTCGTGAGGGAAACCGAGGACCACTGACCAATAAACCCAGTGCCGACGATACACGGCACAGCAGGGCAGGTCAACAGGTACTCCAAACACCTCATCAGGCCATGCAAAACAATGAAAATGTCATGAGGCCACACACACACACACACACACACACGCACGCACGCACGCACGCGCACACGCGCACACACAGACACACACACACACACACACACACACTTCATGAGGGAAACCAGAGCCAAAACACCCAATGTGAATGGCCACGTCAGTGGATCACACACCCACACCCACAGCCACACTCAGTAAGGGAAACCAGAACCACAAGATACCCAATGTGGACACAAAGAGGGCGGGTTGTGCAGAAGAGTATTGTGGGACCTAGACTCCAAACTGCCTCATCAGAGGAGTACAAGGGGTACACTATGCATGCCCCAACACACACACACACACACACACACACGCACACACACACACACACACACACACACACACACACACACACACACACACACACACACACACACGCACACACACACACACACACACACACACACACACACACACACACACACACACACACACACACACACACACACACACCAAGAGAAAGGTTGGGGGCTGGGGGCAGAAACAGGGCAGAGGCCCCAAGGTTTGTCCTGTGATGTCCTGTTGGGATCAAAGCTGAACCATTTGCATGCTGACTACTGTGGCATTCCAAAAGTGATGAATGCGACCCTTGGAAGCTTGCGCTCGGGAGGGCCCAGGGCGGGCCCCAAGGATGGAAGCAAATGGGGAGTGTGGTGCGCTGGAGTCTGAATCAAAGGGCCGTTGAACAGGCAACCAGCAGCTTAGGCACACGTGTGTGAGCGCGCAAACGTGTGTGAGCGTGACAAACTGGAGGGTGGTACTATCACGAGAAGCCTATTTCGGTCCGTGCGGTAGGATTACCAGACAGAAGAGACGAAATGTCATATTCAAAGGAAGAAAAGCATCATGGGTCAGTTGGCAGGTCTCCTGTGAGGGTGCCGGGTATGACAAACGCCATCCAGCCTCAGCTCGAGTGCTTGTGGCGCGCCGCCGCACGAAAGCGTTCTCGAAGGCCATGCTGGCGGCAGCCTCATCACCCGGTCGCAAAATCCTCTCGCCTTGAATAGAGGCCAGAGAGAGGCGAAATGTGTTCCCTGGGGAGGGACCAGAGAGCAAAATGACGCGACTATGAAGGATTGTAGAGGGCGGATGACGAATGTTGAGAATTGGTCCAGGCTACAAGACTTCGAGGCGGGTGGATAGGCGACGGCAAATACAGGGCTTGTGGGGTGGCACCCTCCTGCACCCTTGAACAGTTGCCCACCCTTCCCTTTGTGGGGGGGGGGGGGGGGTACGGTCAATCGCTGCAAAAAACCACGGCACCCAAAGCGCCGAGGAAATCCAATTGTCGTGGAAAGGTCGGGGGTGGGTCCTAGCGCATAGTCCCTGGGGTTTTGTCTGTTTTGGTTGTGTGCGCCAAGGGAGCCCCTGGATGACTTGTCCTGTTTGACTACTCCGGGGTTGGCTGTCCCAGAGACGGGCTGTTGCCCATGCCATTGACCAGGTGCATCCAGATGCACACTCTGAGTCATGCTGAGTATGCCGACTCCAGCACTGCGTGAGATTACAGCAGTGAGGCCAATATGAAGAGCTTGTGTAGGGGGGCAGCGGAAGGAAGCAGAGATGGAGTCAGGTCACTAGGGTCGGCAGACTTTCAATTGAGAGGGGGATGCGCCCAGTGCCCCCTCGCTGCCTCCGGAACCATTGGTTGGGATGGTTGCTGTATTGACCATCCCTAACCTTCGGCAATTCAAAGCCTGGTTTCCCCTTGAACATGGGGGAGTTTACTTCCCCTTTCAAGTACCAAAGCAACGAGTCAGAGGAGGGAAGACATGGATGGCGCGCCTGCACATGGGGCAGCCATGATGCGGGGTGGGTTTGCCTTGCAGTGGGGTATATGCAGCTAGTACCGTGTGTGGTTCCAGTGACCAGAGCGTTGGGGCATAAGAGCGGGCATGCAGTGCGCAGAGGGGAGAAGGCAGACCGAAACCTGTGGTCGGTGGGTTTTTTTGTTTGGGCTGGACAGAATTCCAGAATTGATTTGGTGTTTACGGTGCTGACAATACCTGTGACCCTGCGATCTATCTTCTAGCACATGCGATTGGAAAGAGGGCTTGCATGGGATTGCAGGCTGTTGCACATTGATATTTACCCCCAAACGGGCGCTCAGAAGACTAAACAGCCAGGGGAGTGTGGGGGGTGCTCCTGTCGGTGGCATACGGTCCAGGGCCCTTGGCTACCAGCTGGAAGTCTAATGCAGCCTAGGGAGAGATGCAGGGTCAGCAGGGTGGAACACCCATGCCCTTCACAGATGTCACGTCCGTCCGATCCAAAGCATGCGTATTTCTGCCCAATTGTGTACAACTACCAAGTACAAAATTTGTGAATGCAAGCCATAGAAATGGGGGGAGTGAGATACTCTCTGCCCAAAACGGTCATCCAAACGTTGACTGCAACGCTCCCTTCCATGTCGGCAATTGTTACTTGTGGTTCTGCGCATCACTCCCCCCGGCGTCATCAATTCTCCCCAGGAGTACCAATGAACGCCTCGCGTTGTGGATCTATCCTAAACACATTTGCATCGAGGACAGCAATTCATGCAAACGATGCATAAACTCCTACTGCACTCTTCGTGCCTTCTTTTGCATTGACCAGTCAAACCTTCCCTTGACAACAGCCTTCATCCATCTCCAGGGCTTGTGCAGTCGCATGGATTCGGCATGGATTTTTGCGGCTTTGGAAGTTCTGGACCCCTGCGATACTTAATGCGAAAGAGGTCATGGGGTAGCTACAGCTCTAAGTCCCAAACGCCGGCTGAGCAGATTGAGGGTTCTGGGTTACAAATACAGCTATTTGGCAGTGGGTAAATCAGTACCTGCTGTGCGTAAGAAATCATGCGGGGAGGCATCCGGGCACAGAAGCATTGTATGCGCGGCACATTACGCTCGCATCAAACCCCGAACACAACAGAGCAAGATGGTGGGCTTCCCGGAAAAGGGATTCAAACTCGGGTTTGAATTATGTACAACGAACGCATTGTGGGTGTTGAATTTTTCCTCCCATTCTTGAATCGGTGATCAGACGGAGAGGGAAGCTTGCCAGTCACTCGACATTCAAGTGCTGTGAGACAGACAAAGACAAGCACCAAAAATCGCCAAATTGGTGTGTGCATTGGGCATGTGCACACAGCACTGCCTGAAATGCATGTAACACGTGACTGGAATGCCGTTTCTTCTCTGCTTGTCCAATGAGGCTTGAATCATTCGGACAATTGCATCATCTCTTGGTTGCGCAGCAAACTGGGACTGCCCAAAATAGAATCCCGTGATAACAACAAGAAGCGGGGTGTGGCTCCATGGGGTCTTGTTGTTTATTTGGAGTCTCGTAACAGGGAGAGGGGAAGAAAAAATTTTTGATACTGGGTGGATATTTTTTTTCGGAGGGGACCCCCCCAAGGGGGCGGGGGTGCGAAAAAAAAATCGTCCTACAGAAGGAAATTTTTGTTCCCATGTCGCATATAACACGCATAATGATGGTGTTGCCACTGCATAACCTTAACCTGCCTTTGGCACTGGTTGGCATTCCTCTGATTGGCTATTCGGGATCCTAGCCCATCTCCAACATGCCATCTGAGACAGTAGCTATAAATGGCCCCTTTTCCACAGCATGCTTCGCAGCACATTGGCATGATTGAGCAAACACCGTGCTTTGCTGACAGGGGTGGTATTTATGTTTAAGGACACAAAGGTTGATGGACCCCACATGGTTCGGATGGCTCGTCTTGGCCGTTCAACGGGTGTGCCATGTCTGTTATGGACCCCACGACGCCCATCTTACCACCCGGCCGTTTTACTCTACACTATTATACCATGGACATGGCATAGAGGTTGGCAATGCGGCCTGAAGTCTGTAGCCATTTGACTCCTCCCCACATTGGAGGGGCTGATAACCCCCCCCCACCCCCCTCATGCTCTTACCCGCCCCCCTCCCCCCCGGCCCAGGCTGCACTTGGCAACAAGAGGCTTAAGGAAACAAGCAGCAATTGTAAGCAGTGGTACGGATATTCCACCCTCATCCACAAACGGTTGCGCCCCACTTTTCTGGCTACCCCCCATAGCCACGGTCCGAAGGCACGCCTCAACAATCAAGTGCGTGAAACCGGAAGTACCAACCGGCAAACCTACCCCACTTTGATGCCTTCGCCAGGCTCTCTGTACATACAAAAACTCGGTGCTTTGCGCTGGTCATGCGCACCTGCTTTGTGCAAAGGCCGACATAATTTGGCCATATAGAGCACACACGTTGGTACACACCACTAAACATCCGTATTGCCTCCTCCGCCCAGTATGCATTCACCCCTTGGAGTCATGCATTTGTTGACAATACAGGGGGCATCGAAGAGGGCACGGGCCAAGGGTGGAAAAGCGGCACACCATGGTGACAGCAAAACAGCCGGTTGTGGGCCTCTCCATGCACACCCACCAACACACCCACACATACGCACGCGCACACACACACACATGTGTATAGGTATGGAATATACACACCCTGGCTGCGCCCAAGGCCTCGTGGGGATGAATTTGCACACATTATTGAAGGGAATAGGGTTAGGGGTTGGCTAATGACCCCCGAGCATCAGGGTGCGCCACTGATAATGGGGCTTCTACAGGACGTGGCAGGGTTAGCTGGGTCGACCCGAGCGAGACGCCCTCTCGCTGGTCGCCCTGGCTAATCCTCTTTGAATGTGGCACCCCCGCGGCTTAAGGGAGCATATTTTCATCACCCCCCTCCATTATGGTCTACACAGGCCGAAGCTTGTGGATGGGGGCTTCAATAGCCCCTTGGGTTGGCAGAGTGTGTATACATGTCTATGTCACACAACCCTCGCACGACCCCCATGATCCCGTGACCTCCATAACACTAACGACTCTGAGAGACCCCATGGCCCACAAGTCCAAACCCCCAATGACCCCAACGCCACCAATTACCCCCCCACGACCTAGACCCATGACTCCCATTCCAAGACCGGGAGGGGGGGGGGCACAAAAATTCGCGGTATCGCGGTGTTTTCGAAGGGGGGGGGTATCCACCCAATGTATAAAAAAATTGCGCACCCCAATTTCCCCCCAAGTAACGGCTTATTATTGTGCAATATCAACAAGTAGATTTTCCACATTTTTTGGGCCAATTTTGGTCCCCAACCATTTCCCATGTTGCTAGTACAAATTGGGTAGCCCTACACATCACAGTCGGCCCAAAAGTTAAGCCACTACAAAGCGAGGGTGCTGGTTGCGGGTCCCCAAGAGTTGTGGCTTGGGGTAAAATGGGTCACAATGACCATTCAGCTTCTCAAGGAATGGTAGCAATAGCATGGGTAGCATACAAGTTGTGGCATATGTGAGGATTAGTGCTCCCTTGCCACCTTGTAATGAACAAAGTGATAACCGCGAAAGCACAATTTCAGCCAATTGCCCATGGATGCTTCGTGAAGCATAATATGGCATCATTTTGTAAAGCAGTTGTGCACAACAAGCCAATCAAGTGTCCCGTCCCAGGATGTGCCAATTGGGTGTACCGATACAACATGGAGCAAAACATGAAGGTGGATGAAGACCACTCGAAATTTGATGCCTCTCCCTCCGAGCAAGAAGTGTGGCAGTGCTTCCCAGCCGAGCAACGTGCTTTGGAGGTGGGCGAAACAACCAACAATGCAACCCAAAAGGTAGCACGCGCTGCCAAAAGGTAGAAGGACTTGAAAACAAGCAAAAAACCCCGTGGCAAGTCAAAATTGCAACGGGAGGCAGTGGCCTAAGCCGATGAGGCCGAAAAGGATGCATGGCAGCAACAGACGCTGCGTGTAGGCGACCAAGGCGCCGAGCACGCTATGGCAACCCAAGACGTAGCCGATGCAAATTATGATCCAAGTGGAGGATCGAAACCCTCAAATGCTAATGAAGAGAAAGAGGATAGTAGTTCGGGGCCTCTGATGCCTCTACCTTTGGCTCGTCCAACTCAAGCTCCAGCTCGTCCTCATCATCATCGGGCTTTGTATCTCCATTGTGTGAACCAGCTAGGATCTTCATTGTGTGAACCACCTTGGATCTCCAAATTAGATCACCAGGTCATTGTGGGGGCAGGTGCCATGTATTGGCAGTCCACGAGGCACAAAAGGTGGCCATATGACCCCTGTTGTACGGGGATTCCAAACCGGGGACTTGCATGGGCATTTGCAGCATAGGGTCCGGGTATTTCTTCATTATAATGACACATTTGAGATCCTTGCAACATTTTGACCATTTTGAGTGGAGGCAGCGAATATTTTGAGTGAAGGGGACGTGTACGGAAACTTTCCAGCGACTGCAGCACCAAGTTTGGGTGTCACAACACTCAATATTTTTTGGCCCACAGGAGGTGGTGTGCGGGGTAGGGGCCGGGTGGGTGGGTGGGGTGGGGTGGGGCTCGTACAATTGACACCTGAAGCGCCCCCTGGAGAGAACAACTGACTACATGACTACAGGACATGCAAGGACATGCAGGGGTGCAACGGCTGTAGGGAAGGGATTGACGATACGGTGCAGGATGCACGACGACATGGCAAACAAGCAGGCACAACGCTGAGGATTCGCCAACTTGCACAGAAGGCACCAGGCCACGCCACCGCCACATGCCAATAATGAATGTGTCAAACAGCATCCACAGACCCCTGTGCATCAAATCCCACCAAACGCCTGATGCCTCCCGGCACACACATGCAACCCCCATTCGCAAGCGAACGGATGTTTGCATGCACATTGACACCAACACATATTGGCACATACCGCAAGCTTCAGTTCATGAATCCACACTGGATTCTTAGTTCCAACTTGAACCATGGAGCCCTGCCTCGCCCCAAAAACTGGACGGTCATCCACCATATCACTGTTGTCCTTCATGACTTCGGCATGTTGGCCTTTTGGCGTTCTTGTGCTCTTGCACAAAATGTCCGTAGGCTGGCTGTCGCCCATGCAATCAGCACATGTCTGAGATGTCATCTGCAATGAGATCATCGATTATTTGACCAGAAGGGCTCCAGTTCAGCGGATGTGGGAGGGTCAGTGGCGTGCGGCGAGGATGGAGAACTGGAGTGGGATTCAAGTAAGTGTACGAAAGACCCGAAAGAAAAGCAAACACATTATTCTCTGAGACACAAATTTTGTTGAAGGGGGGGCACAACGGCCGGTACACACGCGCTGGCACCGCAGACAGAGGGTGGCGTCCACCCGCCTGGGCATCACGACCCCCTCATGGGCTGCAGATCTGCAGAAATGCCCCCCTGCACAGCAACTCGTCTCAAAAGCCTTGTATTGCGGGGCCCAGGACGGTCCGCCGTCAGCTACCCTGTGGGCGCACAGTCTCACACAGGGATTCGGGCGTTCCTCGTCAGTGGCCTCGGGCCATTTGCTATGGCCTTACCACGGCAGGAATTATTCCGCAACTGTGAAGGATTTCTGATATGGTTTTGGTATTGCTAGCCAAGAGGCTATAAGTGTGTAGGTTCACTGGCAGCAAATAGAAATGCGCATGTGCATAAAAGAGAGAACGGGGGGGGGGAGGGGGGGGGGGAAGAGATGCTGTTCGTCTACCTGACCAGTCGTGACAGCAGCGCCACACATCGGTACGACATTGTAGGATGGCAGCCGATGCAACTGCCGTTCAGTGCCGAACATGTTATCTGTTGGTCTGAGCGCTTGACAGTGCTTGTGCTGAGTCCCCGTGCCCAGACCATAGCTTCGGTTCCTGTGTGCCCAGCCCATCTCTGCGCATTGCAGCATTGGGTGGGGATACTTGGTGCAAAAAGTAGCGTGCCGGGCAAATGCTATCTCCTCCAGTCCTGCCCCAGCACCGCTGGTTGAATTGTTTTTTGGACACCAATACCCGTCCAAAGGACAAACCAACCCCCATCAGTCTAAACACAGCAACCGGTTTGTCCCATCGATGGCCGCACTTGCCATCATCCCAGCACATCACAGAACAACGTGCACATCCGTGCATCAAAGATGCCTTGGGATCATATATCATGCAGCATCATCGGTGCTCAGAGACAGGTGCTCACCAAATGCAAGCTGGAAAATTGAGTCACATGCACTGAATCATGCCACAGGCAAACCTCCATGTTTTCCGTCTTTTCTTTGCCAGTTATGCGCTGGCGGGTCGACTTCAGCCCCAGTTTTACCCTCCTCTAGAGAAGCCCCCCTAGCAGACCAGAATCAACACCAAACCCTTCCCTCTGGAGCACACACCATGTGGTGTTACGCAGCTTTGTTAAGGAAACCCCTCGGCCGCCGCTGAGATGTACCGCATTACGGGGGCCGGCTGCGCATCAGGCCATCCTCAAGGGGTAGGGGAGGGGGTAGGGGCGCACCGTCAAAGTCGAACGAAGCTTGGGTGGGTGGGGGGGGGCATCCCCGGAATAGCCCGGCAGCACAAAGGGGGGCAAACCGAGGAGGATGCGGTTGAGGGCGGCATAAAGGTGCCAGGACTTGGCGGCGAAAACATTAGGACTGATTGATTTGTGGTTCCTCTGACCGCACGGTGGACACAGTTGCGGCATGCACTTCGCAATGGGGCTGGTAGCCTTGAAGGTGCACCGCGTGGTTGCCAAAGGACTCCCCCTGTGGCTCTGGGCCTGACGGAAAGCCGTGTGCGCAGCTCGCTGCACCGCCTGCGTCGCCCCCTCGGATGGGGCTAAGCCACAATGGTGCCCCCTCCAGTTCAACGCTGTCCAAGCCACACGGTGGACGGGAGCCGCAGGGAGTGGGATGCCCTCCAGCAACCGCCCCCGTCTGAAAACTTACTCAGCAGAGGGCCCTGTGTTGTGCCGTGGTCCGGTGGCCGGCCCTGACCCAGGGCGGTCCGGAGCGCCGGACACAACAACAACGACTGCCGGACCCCGTACACCCAGAGCACAACAGTGCACTGGCTGGTCAGTGTCTGCGGTCAATTCCCAGGCAAGGGGCGTCGGTTGGCCATCAAACGCCGTCGGTCAACATTGCACACTAGGTTAAAGACCGGGGGCGGCACAATCATGTGTTGACCCACCGGGGGAGGGGGGGGTGATATTGCGGACCACCTGTCCACCACCTGTCAACCACCTGTCAACCACCTGTCCACCACCTGTCCACCACCTGTCAACCACCTGTCAACCACCTGTCAACCACCAGTCAACCACCTGTCACCCACCTGTCAACCACCTGTCAACCACCTGTCAACCAGAGTAAACCACCTGTCAACCACCTGTTAACCACCTGTCAACCACCTGTCAACTACCTGTCAACCACCTGTCAACCAGCGTAAACCACCTGTCAGCCACCTGTCAACCACCTGTCAACCAGCGTCAACCACCTGTCAACCAGCGTCAACCACCTGTCAACTACCTGTCAACCACCTGTCAACTACCTGTCAACCACCTGTCAACCACCTGTCAACCACCTGTCAATCACCTGTCAACCACCTGTCAACCAGCGTCAACCAGTGTCAACGAGGTGTCAACCACCTGTCAACCACCTGTCAACGACCTGTCAACCAGCGTCAACCACCTGTCAACCAGCGTCAACCACCTGTCAACCTCCTGTCAACCACCTGTCAACCACCTGTCAACCACCTGTCAACCACCTGTCAACCAGCGTCAACCAGTGTCAACCACCTGTCAACCACCTGTCAACGACCTGTCAACCACTTGTCAACCAGCATCAACCACCTGTCAACCAGCGTCAACCACCTGTCAACCACCTGTCAACCATCTGTCAACCAGCGTCAACCACCTGTCAACCACCTGTCAACCAGCGTCAATCACGTGTCAACCACCTGTCAACCACCTGTCAACCACCTGTCAACCTGTGTCAAACACCTGTCAACCAGTGTCAACCACCTCTCTAACTGTGTCAACCACCTGTGAACCAGCGTCAACCACCTGTCAACCAGTGTCAACCACCTCTCAACCAGTGTCAACCTCCTGTCAACCACCTGTCAACCACCAGTCAACGACCTGTCAACCACCTGTCAACCACCTGTCAACCACCTGTCAACCACCTGTCAACCTGTGTCAAACACCTGTCAACCAGTGTCAACAACCTCTCAACCACCTGTCAACCACCTGTCAACCAGTGTCAACCACCTGTCAACTAGTGTCAACCACCTCTCAACCAGTATCAACCACCTGTCAACCAGCGTCAACCACCTGTCAACCAGTGTCAACCACCTCTCAACCAGTGTCAACCACCTGTCAACCACCTGTCAACCACCTGTCAACCACCTGTCAACCACCTGTCAACCACCTGTCCACCACCTGTCAATCAGCGTCAACGTTCATTTTTGGTACACAAACTTTTTTTGCCTCATACCCACACGCACAGCCTCGTCTCGTAGGCTAAGCACTAAGCACAACCCTGGGGCGGTGCATCAATGAATCGTGAATTATAGAACAAGAGGCGTCCGCCCTTCATTCGAGCTGTCTTTGCTGCTGCACCCATGGCTCTGGCTGTGACTGTGTGAGCATGACAGCGGGATAGGGCCAGATGTGACCTGCCTGTTGGACTGCACCTCCCATTCATTTCCTGGCGGTGGCACACTCAAATTGTTCCTCCAAATGTCGATGGCTGCTTTTTGGGACTTGGCACCGATCTGAACGACGCCGAGAATCGCACGGACCCAGAGCACTGACTTGGTTAGGGACAGGGCTGTGCTCGAAGGAGGCGTTGGCTTGAGGAGTAGGGGAGGGAAGGGGCGTGCGCCGTCTTGTGGCTTTTTGTCGCCCTCTGTGTGCACATGGACCAATGGCGCAATGCCTGGCTCATGGCCGCCGCCGCTGCTGGCCGCTGGCTGCCCACCTCCTTTGGCTGCTGGCCCCAGCTTGGTCATTGGCAATTGGGGTATTGCCTCACCGACCCGCAGTGCCCCCACGCCAGCACACCATCCTCAAGCTCCGGATTCAAAAACCGAGGTCCATTTCAGTCGTGTTTCCCAGTGTGCCACGCCACCAATGGAAAGGGAGGCGACGAGGGTGCATTGTCGGAGAAATGCAATAGGCATTGGGAGAGAAATGCAAGAAAATCAGGCTTTCGTTCGGAGCAAATGGTCGTGAGGGACGGAGGGGGGCAGTAGTGAAATTCAGCGACAATCAGTCACAACGACAACACGCATCATGACCTGCACAAAAAGGGTTGGCTCTCCTAAAAAGGTAGGAGCAGGGCGGTCCCTGCACCTGCCTGTTGACCGACAGGCGAGCGAAGGACAGTCCCTAACAGACAGGAACGGAGCGGTCCCTAACCGATAGGAATGGGGCGGTCTCCAATTGGAGGGGACAGCGGGGTTTATCAATGTGCGCTTTGAGGCAGCCCTGTGGCCCGGTGTTTGGCCGCATGGCCTGGCTGGCTTAAGCGCTATCTCAGTCCAATGCCTATTGATGCGGGACCCAGGCCCTGTTTGAG